>CM062294.1:79968844-80568844 GCA_031216915.1 Pictodentalium vernedei
CAACAGGGTCATGCCTCGAAAATAGGTAACATGAAATAATTTTGTAAAAAAGTTAAAAAATTTATAGTAATTTATATATTTTTTATACTTACCAATGACCCAGACATAGCTGGTGCTAACTCTTAAAATATAGGGCCAAACACAAATTTTGCCCCCCAATCCCCAAAATTTGCATCTAAAACCAAAGAAAACATGTCCTGAATGGCCCTCCACACTTCACCTCTACTGCGCATGCGCAGTGTCAAGGACGTCCCGAAATTGGCGCCATTAATCATTCTTGTAACCAGTGCCTGGTAAGCGCTATGTACTCAGCGGGGAGGTATGAGTTCCCAACTCCTGGGAGGGCCATCCCCGTCTGGGTCATTGGTAAGTATAAAAAATATATAAATTACTATAAATTTTTTAACATTTTTATACTGTACCAATGACCCAGACATAGCTGAATAGTAAAAAGGCTGGAGGGCCTAGGACATAAAGCAAGTTGGAATATGCTCAATTATACAAAATAGAGTCATCCCCTCTAGGGAAAAAGGAGTATTAGGCCTTACAAGTATCTTTCTTATTTATGATAAATTAGAAAGACACAACACCTTCCAAAACTGAGCATCATAACATCCATGTACTCTATTAATATCTAGTATAATCCTTACACTAATAATTTTTAAAGTAAGCCAATAAATAAAGTTAGTCTAGAGAATAGAGACTCTTTATACTCCTTAAAGTGTCTGAGGATTGTATAATAACGCCCGATTGACACGTGATATATTCAAAAGCTATACTTTAAAAACTATGACCTGAATGAATTTTTAAAACATAAACTTCTCACTAAAAAGCCATCCTAGTAACAGCTCAGAATTACTAACTCCAGAGGAGGTATCCCCTTGTTTTCATAATAAAACAGGTGACCCAAGGGATCACCCTCCCCCCCCCCCCCCCCTTTTCTTGCCCTGGGTCAAATAGCCCAGAGCGAAGAGGGCAGCAGAACGGAGTCACTGCTGGAACAGAAAGCCTACCTAGCTATAGTAGCAACTGTTAAGTGAATGACATTCTGAGCAGTAGATAAGAGACCTAACAATAGAGGCCTCCAGAAATGGACTCAATATTTCTGAGATAAAAATTCATGAATGTGGATGGCTGAGCACAATGAGCAGCCTTCAAAAATCTATAATAGCGACACTATTAATGTAAGCCCAAGATGTAGAAAGAGCTCTTACTTCATGAGCCGAAATCTCAAGCACAAACTGCTGAGTCAATGATATACCATAAGCAGTACCGATAGTTAATTGAATCCATTAGCAATAGAATGGAGCGTAATGTCCTTCTATTAGGCATCAAAGATAGAAGAAGCTTACATCCGTAGTAATAAACTGATATCTGTTTATAAATACGTAAACTCTAACCGGACAGAGTAAAGGCCTATGCGCGTACGAAGACGGAAGGACCTTAATAACAATAGGTTCCGGATATTATTAGGAGCCTGACTCTTAACCAAAAATCCAACCTAAATAGTAAAGGAAGTAGTGTTTCCGAAACTACGAAAGTGAGAATCGTCCACCGATAGTGCATGAAGCTGACTCCTCAGTAAAAGAGAAGACTAACAGAATTACTGTCTAAAAGGTCAGAATTTGAAAACTACTGTTTCCAGAGGCTCAAATGATTACTTAGCTAAACAAGAACCGAAGTTTAAATTCCATATAAGAATTTAAACTAATGATTCTAGGTCTATTTATCGAAAAGTTTCTAACTGACTTAGATAAAGAGACATAAGACTCAATTGTAAACTATCATAGAGTGCATAGGTATGAGATAACATAGACCTATAACCTTAATAGTAACAGGCTGCAGTAGATCGTGTCAAACAAGTATACTAGAAAGTTGCAATGACTAGTATGGAGGGATCAACAATATCAACATAATGATCCTTACACCAACGACGGAAGAGCCTCCACTTTAGCCGCATAGTATAGCGAAGAAGAGGTTCTCCTACAGTAAGAAATCGCGTCCAAAGCTCGTCCTGTACAATGCTTGCAATGCAAGAAGGACCACACAACGGAATATGTGAAGGTTGAGACCTTGCGGGTTGTGATGAAGATGACACGATTTCCTCCAGCGAAAGAAGATCCTCTCATGGAGGAAGTTTTTGCGGTAAGTCCCACAGTAGACATCTGAGTAAATTTACTCACGGTCTCTGTGAAGACAGAGATGCTATCAACAGAATTGTATTGTGGATGTTTATCTTAGCAATACTAGCTGAAACAACAGTGCAGGAGGATACGCATATCCTATCATTCCGTCCTATTAGATCAATAGAGCGTTAACAACATAAGCTCAGAGATCCGGACATGCAAACACATACGTCTGCAATTGATTAGTGAGTTGTGTCGCAAATAAATTATCATTGGGCGCTCCCATTGATAGCAAATCTGATTGAATACTTGTTTGTTGACAGTTCATTCTGACGGCAACAAGCGACCCTTACGTGAAAGGGAGTCTGCTAATACAAGCAGACGACCCGGAATATGACGGACCAAAGCAGAACTTGGTGTACTATAACAAACAGAAGGATTCTTTCCGTTAAATTGAAAAACGGAATCGAATGAGTGCCTCCCTGGTTCCGGAGATATGCAACTACTGTCGTATTATCGGACAGGATTGGACATGCGTTTCTGAATAATGTTCATCCAAAGACATAGTGCAAGCCTAAATAACATTATTCCGTGGAGGATAAGTGCTTGCCTAGAGACTGCGGAACCTAAAGACCCTGGCACTTCGAATCCGTTGGGATCAATATTGTACCCCAACCTGTTTGACTGGCAACCGTCATAATCATAAAACTCGGATCCGGCAACTGCAGTGGCACTCTCTGAGTCAACCACCGAATGTGTGCCCCAGTCTGAATCTCTTGCTACACTTGATAGACAAGAGAACGTGTATATCAAGCAATTCATGGATTGCTGAAAACTTGCCGTCAAAGAGAAGCTTCTCCGAGACCGAAGTGACTCTGAGAGAGTTCTTCACCTTACTATCCACGCGCGTGGATGTAGCTAGGGCTGCGTTACGTCTAACCAACTCCAGGTTGCCACTGAAGGGCGGAGTTATACGTGGAAAAACTACTGCCCTTGAAAGAAATCACATTGAGGATCATATCCTGGAATTCCTTCTCTTGAAGACGTAATGATAACGCCTCAGTAAGGTGGACTACATATGATAAAGCGTCTAAGTTAAGTCTATTAGACATCATTGTCGTTTCCAACATCGAGGTTGGAAAAGACATAGACGGCGAAAAAGATAATTCCCAGTCTTTAACCCCGCCGTCTAGACGCATATGAACTCTCGGTATGCCCTGTTCTGCCAAAATTATTATTCCTAGAAATGATAAAAGGCAGAATAGAGCATTGCGGACAAGAAACTAAACTATTATGCTTGGTAGCAAGCTTATATATATATAGCGTCGATATATAATTCAAATGTTCTAATGACATTATTGGACTGTGTTGGTAAGTCAGGGACAATGTCCCTGAACCGATCCAAAATTCCGTGTCCAATGATGCTATTAGTCTCTTATCCAACATCGCAGCAATGTAGTCCGACGGAACAACCTCTGGAAGATAATGCCGAAAGAATGTATGGCAGCTTCCGTTGTTCCGAAAGGGAAAGCTCGAAATCGTCCGAATCCCTTTCGCCATCCTGTCGGACCCTATAAAGCGTTCGGTCGTCCGAACCTGATGCAACAGCGGAGCACACCGACCCAGCGGCGTCGGATAATTTCTGATCCGACCGAGAATCTGTCGATTGCTGGGATGCTGCGATAAACTGTGCTAACTTGGATAGCACGTCCGTCACTGAGGCCTGTGGAGAAGCGGTCTTACGATGCATTGCCGCTGGAAGATCCGTGATCGTTACCCCATGCATACTTCTATTATGCGAGCGAACGGAGTGTATAGGCCTCGTGTCCCTTGGCTACCGGATGGCGTGACCTGTTCGCCATGGAATCACTGAATGACGAAACTGGCCGATACTCAAGGTCACGTAGCCAATATGCGGTCGTGTGCGCTGCTGTGAGGATGAGGAAGCATTATCGACAGTCTCTCGGACTGTCAATATAACGGAGCGTCCCGAGCGGCGGACATATGCTCCGAATGCGAAATATCTGAACCACAACATGCGATCCCCTATGTTGTTGTACGAGAGAGGGACCTCTCGCAGCCCGGACGGACCTGGACGAGCCAGGAACCGGACTAACAGGCTTCCTCCGATCTGTCCTCAATCCGTCGTCACTGGGTGAGTACTAAAGTTTATTATAGTGCTCGCATCACCCAAATCTCCTTCCTAGACCGCAACGAACGAACCCGGCTGCCAAACCATTCGATGAATGGACGCTACACCGGGTGAGCTAGCGAATGTCACTCCGTCGATCCTACTAGGGACCTCTTAGGCGATAGACATATTCCATGAGCACTTATTGCCGCTAGCTCTTCATTAACTATGATGACAGAGGCACACTTTGAAAGACATCTCCGTAACTTTGCGAACAAGAAACCAGACATGCTTGGTAATAGCAAGCATATAATAATATATATAGCGTCGTTCAATAATTTGAAAGTTTGTGTGACATTATTGGACTATGTCGGAACTGAGGGACGATGTCCCTGAACCGAACCAAAAATTTCTGTGTCCACCGATGCTATCAGTTTCTTATCCGGCATCGCAGCATTCTAGTCCGACGAAAGAACCTCTAGAAGATAAAGTCAGATGTCATACACAACAGCTTATGTTGTTCCGAAAGGGAAAGCTCGATATCCTCCGAATCCCTTTCGGATGAAATTTTCGGACGTCCGTACCTGCTTCCGCGGAGCGTCCCGACCCAGCATCGTCGGATAATACATGATGCGACAGATTCTGTCGTTGCTGGGATGCTGCGATAAGCTGTGCTATTTGGGATAGCATGTCCGTCACCGAGGCCTGTGCAGTAGCGGTCTTACGATGCATTGCCGCCGGAAGCTCCGTGAACGTTGACTCCCGCACACTTTCTTATGTGAACGTCCAGAGTCTGTAGGCCTCGTGTCCCTGGCTACCGGATGGTGTGACCTGGTCACCGCCGATGATTCTGTGATTGGCGAAGCTGACTGGATATCCGAGGTCACGTAGCCAAGAGCGGTCGTGTGCGCTACCATGAGAATGAGGAAGCCTTATTGACAGACCGGAATGGCCAATTCCCCACTAACATACCGTGACACACGCTTCCCATGTTGTCATCGAAATTATCACATACAGAACAGGAGTTAGTGCGAGTACACTGACTACATATACAATGATTATGAAAGTCAGAGGAAGACTTCCTTTTATTACAATTGAACAATATCCTTTCAATGTGAAAAGAAAACAAAGTCCTAGTACTCGCACCAACCCCTGACAATCAAAATACATAATAATATGATCCATTAACATAGAAAAAATAATTGAAATCAAAAAATTTTGAAAAAATATTTTTTCAGAACAGCCCAAGTTTCTGAAAAGTAACGTTGAGCCCCAATGGATCCCAAGCCTAAGTGTGGACAAAAATTCTAAAAATATTTTAAACAATTTATGCAACACTTACGAACAATAATAATGTATCTAGTTATGATTAAATTAACATCAAGATATCATTTTCAAGAAATCCCCCCTCACACAGAGGGCTGTTGTAAATGTAAACAATAAGTGTAAAAACACTAGAACAAGACTCCAGGCACCCTGGCCCGAAATCAGTTACCAATAATACACTATCTGATGCAAAACAGAGACTTCCAGGGAAGAAACTGCAGAACATCAGATGGTAGATGCAGAACACTACGCCTAACCACCCATAGGTGAAGACAGAAACATGGGGAAAAGAACAGAATTCATTCTGTTATCCAGCTAAAACTCCCAAGAAATTTTAGTAATAAAATTACAGAAAATATGCCAAAAGCATGGGAGAATAGCAAGAGGGGACTTAAAGGAAAGGGAGAGAGGAAAACACTGAACAAGCAGTGTAATCTTGATAACAAGAATGACCACAACAGGCTGTTGCCTCGAAAATAGGTAACTTAACAGAATTTCATTAAAAAATTTTAAGTTACAGCCCTGATAATTTTCTGTCACTCATTTTTCCTCTCCTCCTTCTATATCCTCCTTAGAATCACCATTTCTCTAATATTTATGTGTCTGGCATCATTTAAACTGAGATTTACAAGCACAAAGATCAGTCAGATGTTAACTGATGAAGGGCCAAACAAAGAATGATTAATGGCGCCAATTTCGGGACGTCCTTGACACTGCGCATGCGCAGTAGAGGTGAAGTGTGGAGGGCCATTCAGGACATGTTTTCTTTGGTTTTAGATGCAAATTTTGGGGATTGGGGGGCAAAATTTGTGTTTGGCCCTATATTTTAAGAGTTAGCACCAGCTATGTCTGGGTCATTGGTACAGTATAAAAATATTATAAGTTACAGCCCTGAACATTTCCTTCCACTGTTTCTTCCTCTTCTCCTTCTATTGCCTCCTTATATCCACCATTTCTCTCATAATTATGTGTCTGGCATCATTTAAACTGAGATTTACAAGCACAAATATCAGTCAGATGTAACTGAATTGAGGGCAAAACAAAGAATGACATTTGGCGCCAATTTTGAGACCTCCTTGACACTGCTCATGCGCAGTGGAGTAAAAGTATGGAGGACCATATAGGACATCTAATTTTTGGTTTTTGATGCAAATTTGGGGGATTGGGGTGGGGGAAGCAAAATTTGTGTTTGGCCCTAGAATTTAAGGAGTTAACACCAGCTAAGTCTGGGTCATTGGTACAGTATAAAAATTTGAAAATAATAGTTATTCAAGAATTGTTTTTGCAAAGTGTTGTCTGCTTTTTATGTTAGGTAAAGGGTTAAAAAAAAAACGAAAAAAAAACAATGATCCCCATTACACTCACGGCAAAGCATCTTCGTTTGCGTGCACGGATACATGACACAATTGTTGATTGCATAATTCACTTGTGAAGTTATCATTTATAATCAAACCCAGAAATCTCAGTAAAACACACTTTGGTAAGTAATAACATTAAACATTTTGCTTAGTTGGATCTTTCTATCATGTCAAATTTCTCTCATCAGTTTGGTGGTCGAGTACCCAATCACCCTAGAAATGCTCCAGCACATGATCTTATTAGAATGAGCTCAACCTCTGTTTCCAATGATGAGTCATAAGACCCCACAAAGTAGATCTTCTGATTCTCAGGCCATTTTTTTTTTTAAATTGCGTGTGGGCAGGCAGTTTTTTATTTTATTTTATATTTTTGTAATTATTTCTTTGCAATCAAAAGTTCATGATCTTATGTTTTAGGCCTTATAATCTACAGAATAGCATGGTTGGTGGTGTATTTCGTCCCTTGAGAGTAAGAAGGCTTTGCAATGCTAAAGCATTGCAAAGCCTTCTTGCACTCAAGGGACAAATTTATCAATTTTATTAACTTGGGTAAAATATCAGACATAAACCATTTAATTTTTATTTTTTTTAAAGTTGACATTGGTTATAAAAAGAGAGCATGTGGCAGCCAAAAGGACCATGCAGGAGGGCCTGAAAAGTTAAAAAATTTATAGTAATTTATATATTTTTTATACTTACCAATGACCCAGACATAGCTGGTGCTAACTCTTAAAATATTGAGCCAAACACAAATTTTGCCCCCCAATCCCCAAAATTTGCATCTAAAACCAAAGAAAACATGTCCTGAATGGCCCTCCACACTTCACCTCTACTGCGCATGCGCAGTGTCAAGGACGTCCCGAAATTGGCGCCATTAATCATTCTTGTAACCAGTGCCTGGTAAGCGCTATGTACTCAGCGGGGAGGTATGAGTTCCCAACTCCTGGAAGGGCCATCCCCGTCTGGGTCATTGGTAAGTATAAAAAATATATAAATTACTATAAATTTTTTACCATTTTTATACTGTACCAATGACCCAGACATAGCTGAATAGCAAAAAGGCTGGAGGGCCTAGGACATAGAGCAAGTTGGAATATGCTCAATTATACAAAATAGAGTCATCCCCTCTAGGGAAAAAGGAGTATTAGGCCTTACAAGTATCTTTCTTATTTATGATAAATTAGAAAGACACAACACCTTCCAAAACTGAGCATCATAACATCCATATACTCTATTAATATCTAGTATAATCCTTATACTAATAATTTTTAAAGTAAGCCAATAAATAAAGTTAGTCTAGAGAATAGAGACTCTTTATACTCCTTAAAAGTGTCTGAGGATTGTATAATAACGCCCGATTGACACGTGATATATTCAAAAGCTATACTTTAAAAACTATGACCTGAATGAATTTTTAAAACATAAACTTCTCACTAAAAAGCCATCCCAGTAACAGCTCAGAATTACTAACTCCGGAGGAGGTATCCCCTTGTTTTCATAATAAAACAGGTGACCCAAGGGAACACCCTCCCCCCCCCCCCCCCTTTTCTTGCCCTGGGTCAAATAGCCCAGAGCGAAGAGGGCAGCAGAACAGAGTCACAGCCGGAACAGAAAGCCTACCTAGCTATAGTAGCAACTGTTAAGTGAATGACATTCTGAGCAGTAGATAATAGACCTAACAATAGAGGCCTCCAGAAATGGACTCAATATTTCTGAGATAAAAATTCATTAATGTGGATGGCTGAGTGCAATGAGCAGCCTTCAAAAATCTATAATAGCGACACTATTAATGTAAGCCCAAGATGTAGAAAGAGCTCTTACTTCATGAGCCGAAATCTCAAGCACAAACTGCTGAGTCAATGATATACCATAAGCAGTACCGATAGTTAATTGAATCCATTAGCAATAGAATGGAGCGTAATGTCCTTCTATTAGGCATCAAAGATAGAAGAAGCTTACGTCCGTAGTAATAAACTGATATCTGTTTATAAATACGTAAACTCTAACCGGACAGAGTAAAGGCCTATGCCCGTACGAAAACGGAAGGACCTTAATAACAATAGGTTCCGGATATTATTAGGAGCCTGACTCTTAACCAAAAATCCAACCTAAATAGTAAAGGAAGTAGTGTTTCCGAAACTACGAAAGTGAGAATCGTCCACCGATAGTGCATGAAGCTCACTGACTCCTCAGTAAAAGAGAAGACTAACAGAATTACTGTCTAAAAGGTCAGAATTTGAAAGTTAAAAAATTTATAGTAATTTATATATTTTTTATACTTACCAATGACCCAGACATAGCTGGTGCTAACTCTTAAAATATAGGGCCAAACACAAATTTTGCCCCCCAATCCCCAAAATTTGCATCTAAAATCAAAGAAAACATGTCCTGAAAGGCCCTCCACACTTCGCCCCTACTGCGCATGCGCAGTGTCAAGGACGTTCCAAAATTGGCGCCATTAATCATTCTAATAACCAGTGCCTGGTAAGCGCTATGTACTCAGCGGGGAGGCAAGAGTTCCCAACTCCTGGGAGGGCCATCCCCGTCTGGGTCATTGGTAAGTATAAAAAATATATAAATTACTATAAATTTTTTAACATTTTTATACTGTACCAATGACCCAGACATAGCTGAATAGTAAAAAGGCTGGAGGGCCAAGGACATAGAGCAAAATGGAATACGCTCAATAAAATAAAATAGAGTCATCCCCTGTAGGGAAAAAGAAGTAATAGGCCTTACATGTATCTTTCTTATTTATGATAAATTAGAAAGATACAACACCTTCCAAAATTGAGCTTCATACATCCATGTACTCTATTAATATCCAATATAATCCTTATACTAATAATTTTTAAAGTAAGCCAATAAATAAAGTAAGTCTAGAGAATAGAGACTCTTATACTCCTAAAAGTGTCTGAGGATTGCATAATCATGTCCGTTGACATATGCAATATTCAAAAGCTATACTTTAAAAACTAAGACTTGAATGAATTTTAAAAACCTAAACTTCTCACTAAACAACCATCCCAATAACAGCTCAGAATTACTAACTCCGGAGGAGGTATCCCCTTGTTTTCATAGTAAAACAGGTGACCCAAGGGAACACCCTCCCCCCCCCCCCCCCTTTTTCTTGCCCTGGGTCAAATAGCCCAGAGCGAAGAGGGCAGCCGAACGGAGACACTGCCAAAACAGACAGCCTACCTAGCTATAGTAGCAACTGTTAAGTGAATGACATTCTGAGCAGTAGATAATAGACCTAACAATAGAGGCCTCCAGAAATGGACTCGATATTTCTGAGATAAAATTCATGAATGTGGATGGCTGAGCGCAATGAGCAGCCTTCAAAAATCTATAATAGCGACACTATTAATGTAAGCCCAAGAAGTAGAAGAACTCTTACTTCATGAGCCGAAATCTTAAGCACAACTGCTAAGTCAATGATATACCATAAGCAGTACCGATAGTTAATAGAATCTATTAACAATAAAAATGGAGCGTAACGTCCTTCTACTAGACATCAGACAGAAGAAGCTTACGCCCATAGTAATAAACAGATATCTGTTTATAAATACATAAACTGTACCCGGAAAGAGTAAAGGCCTATGCCCATACGAAGACGGAAGGACCTTAAAATAATAGGTTCCGGATAATAGGAGCCTAACTCTTATGCAACAATCCAACCTAAATAGTAACGGAAGTAATGATTCCGAAACTACGAAAGTGAAAATCATCCATCGATAGTGCATGAAACTCACTGACTCTACAGTAAACGAGAAACCAACAGAATTACTGTCTAAAAGGTCAGAATTTGAAAACTACTGTTTCCAGAGGCTCAAATGATTACTTAGCTAAATAAGAACCGAAGTTAAAATCCATATAGGAATTTAATCTAAAGATTCTAAGTCTATTTATCAAAAAGTTACTAACTGACTTAGATAAAGAGACAAAAGACTCAATTGTAAACTATCGTAGAGTGCATAGGTATGAGGTAACATAAACCTATAACCTAAATAATAACAGGCTGCAGTAGATCTTGTGAAACAAGTATACTAAAAAATAGCAATAAGTAGTATGGAGGGATCAACAATATGAACATAATGATCCCTACACCACGACGGAAGAGCCTCTACTTTAGCCGCATAGAATAGTGAAGAAGAGGATCTCCTATAGTAAAAAATCGCGTCCAAAGCTCGTCCAGTACAGTGCTTACAATGCAATACGGACCACACAACGGAATACATGAAGGTTGCGACCTTGCGGGTTGTGATAAAGATGACACGATTTACCCAGTGAAAAAAGATCCTCACATAGAGGAAGATTTCACGTTAAGACCCACAGTAGACAAGAGAGTAAATTACCCATGATCTCTGTGAAGATAGAAATGCTATCAACAGAAATGTATTGTGGTTGTTTATCTTAGCAATACCTGCTGAAACAACAGCGCCGGAGGATACGCGTATCCTATCATTCCGTCCTATAGATCAATAGAGCGTTAACAACATTAGCTCAGAGATCTGGACAAGCCAACACATACGTCTGCAATTGATTAGCAAGCTGTGTCATAAATAAATCATCATTGGGCGCTCCCATAGATAGCAAATCTGATTGAATACTTGTTTGTTGAGAGTCCATTCTGACAGCAACAAGCGACCCGTAAGAGAACGGGAGTCCGATAAAACAATCAGACGACCCGGAATATGACGGACCAAAACTGAACTTGGTGTACTATAACCAACAGACGGATTCTTTCCATTAAATTGAATAACGGAAACGAAAGAGTGCCTCTCTGGTTCCGGAGATACGCCACTACTGTCGAATTAAAGGACAGGAATTTGGGCATGCGTTTCTGAATAATGTTCATGCAATGACATAAAGCAAGCCTAAAAACATTATTCCGCGGAAGAAAACTGATTGCTAAGAGACTGCGGAACCCAAAGACCCTGGCACTTCGAATCCGTAGGGATCAGTATTATATCCCAATCTGTTTGACTGGCAACCGTCATAACAGCCACACTCGGGTCCGGCAACTGCGGTGGCACTCTCTGAGTCGACCACCGAATGTTTGCCCCAGTCTGAATCTCTTGTAACACTAGATAGACAAGAGAACGTGTAAATCGAGCAATTCATGGATTGCCGAAAAGTTGCCGTCGAAGAGAAGCTCCTCCGAGAACGAAGCAACTCTGAGAGAGTTCTTAACCTTACTATCCACGCGTGTGGATGTAGCTAGGGCTGCGTCACGTCTAACCAACTCCAATCAGCCACTGAAGGGCGGAGTTATACGTGAACAAACCACTGCCCTCAAAAGAAATTACATTGAGAATAATATCCCGTAAATCTTTTCTTGAAGACGTAATGATAACGCCTCAGTAAGGCGGATTACGTATGATAAAGCGTCTAAGTTAAGTCTACTATACATCATGTCGTTCCCAACATTGAAATTGGAAAAGACATAAACGGCGAAAAAGAATATATGCAGTCTTTAATCACACCGTCTAGACGCATATGAACTCTCGGTATGCCCTGCTCTGCCAAAATAAACTATTCGTATAAATGATAAAATGGCAGAAATGAGCAACGCGGACAAGAAACTAAACTATCATGCTTGGTAGCAGGCTTGTATATATAAATATATAGCGTCGA
Source organism: Pictodentalium vernedei (assembly GCA_031216915.1). Lineage (NCBI taxonomy): Eukaryota > Metazoa > Mollusca > Scaphopoda > Dentaliida > Dentaliidae > Pictodentalium > Pictodentalium vernedei. The sequence goes on from CM062294.1 coordinate 79,981,426, forward strand.
AAAATAAAACACATGTTGTAATGACAATATTGGACTGCGTCGGTAAGTCAGGGACAATGTCCCTGAACCGATCGAAAAATCCGAGTCCAATGACGCTATAAGTCTCTTATCCAAGATCGCAGCAATGAAGTCCGAAATAACAATCACTGGAAGATAATGCCAGAAGATATGAAAGGCATCTTCCGATACTACTAAAGGGAAAACTCGAAATCTTTCGAATCCCTTTCGCCATCCTGTCGGACCCTATAAAGCGTTCGGTCGTCCGTTCCTGATGCAACCGCGGACCGCACCGACCCAGCGCCGTCAGATAATTCCTGATTCGACCGAGAAACAGTCAATTGCTGGGATGCTGCGAAACAACTGTGCTAACTCGGATAGCACGTACTGATGCCTGAGGAGAAGCGGTCTTACGATGCATTGCCGCTGGAAGCTCCGTGATCGTTACCCCGTGCATACTACCAATATGCGAGCGAACGGAGTGTATAGGCCTCGTGTCCCTTGGCTACCGGATGGCGCGACCTATTCGCCGTGGAATCACTGAATGCCGAAACTGATCGGATACTCGAGGTCACGTAGCCAATGTGCGGTCGTGTGCTCTGCTGTGAGGATGAGGAAGCATCAAGGACAGTCTCTCGGACTGTCAATATAACGGAGCGTCCCGACCGACGGACATATGCTCCGAATGTAAAATATCTGAACCACAACATGCGGTCCCCTATGTTGTTGGACGAGAGAGGGACCTCTCTCGCTCACAGCCCGGACGGACCTGGACAAGCCAGGAACCGGACTAACAGGCTTCCTCCGATCTGTCCTCAATCTGCCGTCACTGGGTGAGTACTAAAGTAATTGAAGTGCTCGCATCACCCAAATTTACTTCCTAGACCGCAACGGACGAACCCGGCAGCCGAACCATTCGATGAATGTACGCTACACTGGGTGAGCTAGCGAATGTCACTCCATAGGCAATAGACATATTCCATGAGCACTTATTGCCGCTAGCTCTTCATTAACTATGACGACAGAGGCACACTTTTGAAAGACATCTCCATAACTCTTCGAACAAGAAACCAGAAATGCTTGGTTAGCAAGCATAAAATAATAATATATATATAGCGTCGTTCAATAATTCGAAAGTTTGTGTGACATTATTGGACTATGTCGGAACTGAGGGACGATGTCCCTGAACCGAACCAAAATTTTCTAAGTCCACCGACGCTATCAGTTTCTTATCCGGCATCGCAGCATTCTGGTCCGAAGAAAGAAGCTGTAGAAGACCAAATCAGATGACATACACAACAGCATATGTTGTTCCGAAAGGGAAAGCTCGAAATCCCCCGAATCCCTTTCGGTATCCCGTCGGACCGGATGAAACTTTCGGACGTCCGTACCCGCTTCCGCGGAGCGTCCCGACCCAGCATCGTCGGATAAAATATATGCGACAGATTCAGTTGATGCTGGGATGCTGCGATAAACTGTGCTATTAAGGAAAGCACGTCCATTCGCGAGGCCTGTGCAGTAGCGGTCTTACGATGCATTGCCGCCGGAAGCTCCGTGTACGTTGACTCCCGCACACTTCCTATGCGAACGTCCGGAGTCTGCAGGCCTCGTGTCCCTGGCTACCGGATGGTGTGACCTGGTCGCCGAAGAATCCTTGATCGGCGAAGCTGGTAATATATCGGCGGTCACGCAGCCAAGGTGCGGTCGTGTGTGCTGACGAGAAGAGGAAGCCTTAGCAGTCTCCGCGGACTGCCTATACAACGGAGCGTCCCGAGCGACGGACGTATGCTCCGCTTGCGACACATTTTGTACCACAACATCTGGGGCCAGATGTTGTTGAACGAGAGAGGGGCCTCTCTCGCTTGCCATCCGGATGGACCGGAACGAGCTATGAACCGGACTAAAAGGCTTCCTCCATTCTCCCTCCGATCCGCCGTCGCTGGGTGTGCATTAGGTTAATTTATAGTGCTCGCATCACCCCAAAATTCCTTCTAGACCGCAACGGATGAACCCGGCTGCCGAACCATTCGGTGAATGGACGCTACACCGGGCGAGCTAGCGGACGTCAAAGGCCGTCGAACCTACTAGGGTCCTCTTAGGCAATTGGCGTATTTACATGAGCACTTTTCCGCTAGCCCTTCATTAATTGTGACGACGGAGGCACACTGTTGGAAGACATCACGGATACATCACCCTAATCTTGATCGTCTGAAATAGAAATTGATAAAGTAGAGTGACCCTGCGGGGAAAGGACCGGAGTGTCCAAATCCCCAATAACATACCGTGACATACGCTTACCATATTGTCATCGAAATCATACGATACAGAACAGGAGTTAATGCGAGTACATTGACCACATATAGAATGATAATAAAGTCAGAGGAAGACTTCCTCTTAAAACAATTGATCAATATCCTTTCAATGTGAAAAGAAAACAAGTCCTGGTACTCGCACTAACCCCTGGCAATCAAAATACATAATAATAATATGATCCATTAATATAGAAAAAATAATTGAAATCAAAATATTTTGAAAAAATATTTTTTCAGAACAGCCCAAGTTTCTGAAAAGTAACATTGAGCCCCAATGGATCCCAAGCCTAAGTGTGGACAAAAATTTTAAAAATATTTTAAACAATTTATTCAACACTTACGAACAATAATAATGTATCTAGTTATGATAAAATAACATCAAGATATTATTTTTTAGAAATCCCCCCCTCACACAGAGGGCTGTTGAAAATGTAAACAATGAGTGTAAAAACACTAAAATAAGACTCCAGGCACCCAGGCCCGAAATCAGATTCCAAAAATACACTATCTGATGCAAAACAGAGACTTCCAGGGAAGAAACTGCAGAACATCAGATGGTAGATGCAGAACACAACGCCTAACCACCCGTAGGAGAAGACGTAAACATGGGGAAAGAACAGAATTCATTCTGTTATTCAGCTAAAACTCCCAAGAAAATTTAGTAATAATAATTACAAAAACTATGCCAAAAGCATGGAATAGCAAGGGGGGACTTAAAGGACAGGGAGAGAGGAAAACACTTAAAAAACAGTGTAACTAAATAATCAGAATGACAACAAAATGGCTGCTGCCTCGAAAATAGGTAACTTAACATAATTTCATTAAAAAATTTTAAGTTACAGCCCTGATAATATTCTGTCACACATTTTTTTCCTCTCCTCCTTCTCTATCCTCCTTAGAATCACCATTTCACTAATATTTATGTGTCTGGCATCATTTAAACTGAGATTTATAAGCACAAAGATCAGTCAGATGTTAACTGATGAAGGGCCAAACTTAGAATGATTAATGGCGCCAATTTAGGAACGTCCTTGACACTGCGCATGCGCAGTAGGGGCGAAGTGTGGAGGGCCTTTCAGGACATGTTTTCTTTGATTTTAGATGCAAATTTTGGGGATTGGGGGGCAAAATTTGTGTTTGGCCCTATATTTTAAGAGTTAGCACCAGCTATGTCTGGGTCATTGGTACAGTATAAAAATACTACTGTTTCCAGAGGCTCAAATGATTACTTAGCTAAATAGGAACCGAAGTTTAAATTCCATATAAGAATTTAAACTAATGATTCTAGGTCTATTTATCGAAAAGTTTCTAACTGACTTAGATAAAGAGACATAAGACTCAATTGTAAACTATCATAGAGTGCATAGGTATGAGATAACATAGACCTATAACTTTAATAGTAACAGGCTGCAGTAGATCTTGTCAAACAAGTATACTAGAAAGTTGCAATGACTAGTATGGAGGGATCAACAATATCAACATAATGATCCCTACACCAACGAAGGAAGAGCCTCCACTTTAGACGCATGGTATAGCGAAGAAGAGGTTCTCCTACAGTAAGAAATCGCGTCCAAAGCTCGTCCTGTACAATGCTTGCAATGCAAGAAGGACCACACAACGGAATATGTGAAGGTTGAGACCTTGCCGGTTGTGATGAAGATGACACGATTTCCTCCAGCGAAAGAAGATCCTCTCATGGAGGAAGTTTTCGCGGTAAGTCCCACAGTAGACATCTGAGTAAATTTACCCACGGTCTCTGTGAAGACAGAGATGCTATCAACAGAATTGTATTGTGGATGTTTATCTTAGCAATACTTGCTGAAACAACAGCGCAGGAGGATACGCATATCCTATCATTCCGTCCTATTAGATCGATAGAGCGTTAACAACATAAGCTCAGAGATCCGGACATGCAAACACATACGTCTGCAATTGATTAGTGAGTTGTGTCGCAAATAAATTATCATTGGGCGCTCCCATTGATATCAAATCTGATTGAATACTTGTTTGTTGAGAGTCCATTCTGACGGCAACAAGCGATCCTTACGTGAAAGGGAGTCTGCTAATACAAGCAGACGACCCGGAATATGACGGACCAAAGCAGAACTTGGTGTACTATAACAAACAGAAGGATTCTTTCCGTTAAATTGAATAACGGAATCGAATGAGTGCCTCCCTGGTTCCGGAGATATGCAACTACTGTCGTATTATCGGACAGGATTGGACATGCGTTTCTGAATAATGTTCATCCAAAGACATAGTGCAAGCCTAAATAGCATTATTCCGTGGAGGATAAGTGCTTGCCTAGAGACTGCGGAACCTAAAGACCCTGGCACTTCGAATCCGTTGGGATCAATATTGTACCCCAACCTGTTTGACTGGCAACTGTCATAATCATAAAACTCGGATCCGGCAACTGCAGTGGCACTCTCTGAGTCAACCGCCAAATGTGTGCCCCAGTCTGAATCTCTTGCTACACTTGATAGACAAGAGAACGTGTATATCGAGCAATTCATGGATTGCTGAAAAGTTGCCGTCGAAGAGAAGCTTCTCCGAGACCGAAGTGACTCTGAGAGAGTTCTTCACCTTACTATCCACGTGCGTGGATGTAGCTAGGGCTGCGTCACGTCTAACCAACTCCAGGTTGCCACTGAAGGGCGGAGTTATACGTGGAAAAACTACTGCCCTTGAAAGAAATCACATTGAGGATCATATCCTGGAATTCCTTCTCTTGAAGACGTAATGATAACGCCTCAGTAAGGTGGACTACGTATGATAAAGCGTCTAAGTTAAGTCTATTAGACATCATTGTCGTTTCCAACATCGAGGTTGGAAAAGACATAGACGGCGAAAAAGATAATTCCCAGTCTTTAACCCCGCCGTCTAGATGCATATGAACTCTCGGTATGCCCTGTTCTGCCAAAATTATTATTCCTAGAAATGATAAAAGGCAGAATAGAGCATTGCGGACAAGAAACTAAACTATTATGCTTGGTAGCAAGCTTATATATATATAGCGTCGATATATAATTCAAATGTTCTAATGACATTATTGGACTGTGTCGGTAAGTCAGGGACAATGTCCCTGAACCGATCCAAAATTCCGTGTCCAATGATGCTATTAGTCTCTTATCCAACATCGCAGCAATGTAGTCCGACGGAACAACCTCTGGAAGATAATGCCGAAAGAATGTATGGCAGCTTCCGTTGTTCCGAAAGGGAAAGCTCGAAATCGTCCGAATCCCTTTCGTCATCCTGTCGGACCCTATAAAGCGTTCGGTCGTCCGAACCTGATGCAACAGCGGAGCGCACCGACCCAGCGCCGTCGGATAATTCCTAATCCGACCGAGAATCTGTCGATTGCTGGGATGCTGCGATAAACTGTGCTAACTTGGATAGCACGTCCGTCACTGAGGCCTGTGGAGAAGCGGTCTTACGATGCATTGCCGCTGGAAGATCCGTGATCGTTACCCCGTGCATACTTCTATTATGCGAGTGAATGGAGTGTATAGGCCTCGTGTCCATTGGCTACCGGATGGCGTGACCTGTTCGCCGTGGAATCACTGAATGACGAAACTGGCCGACACTCAAGGTCACGTAGCCAATATGCGGTCGTGTGCGCTGCTGTGAGGATGAGGAAGCATTATCGACAGTCTCTCGGACTGTCAATATAACGGAGCGTCCCGAGCGGCGGACATATGCTCCGAATGTGAAATATCTGAACCACAACATGCGGTCCCCTATGTTGTTGTACGAGAGAGGGACCTCTCTCGCTCGCAGCCCAGACGGACCTGGACGAGCCAGGAACCGGACTAACAGGCTTCCTCCGATCTGTCCTCAATCCGTCGTCACTGGGTGAGTACTAAAGTTTATTATAGTGCTCGCATCACCCAAATCTCCTTCCTAGACCGCAACGGACGAACCCGGCTGCCGAACCATTCAATGAATGGACGCTACACCGGGTGAGCTAGCGAATGTCACTCCGTCGATCCTACTAGGGACCTCTTAGGCGATAGACATATTCCATGAGCACTTATTGCCGCTAGCTCTTCATTAACTATGACGACAGAGGCACACTTTGAAAGACATCTCCGTAACTTTGCGAACAAGAAACCAGACATGCTTGGTAATAGCAAGCATATAATAATATATATATCGTCGTTCAATAATTCGAAAGTTTGTGTGACATTATTGGACTATGTCGGAACTGAGGGACGATGTCCCTGAACCGAACCAAAAATTTCTGTGTCCACCGACGCTATCAGTTTCTTATCCGGCATCGCAGCATTCTGGTCCGACGAAAGAACCTCTAGAAGATAAAGTCAGATGACATACACAACAGCTTATGTTGTTGCGAAAGGGAAAGCTCGAAATCCTCCAAATCCCTTTCGGCATCCCGTCGGACTGGATGAAATTTTCGGACGTCCGTACCTGCTTCCACGGAGCGTCCCGACCCAGCGTCGTCGGATAATACATGATGCGACAGATTCTGTCGTTGCTGGGATGCTGCGATAAGCTGTGCTATTTGGGATAGCACGTCCATCACCGAGGCCTGTGCAGTAGCGGTCTTACGATGCATTACCGCCGGAAGCTCCGGGTACGTTGACTCCCGCACACTTTCTTATGCGAACGTCCGGAGTCTGCAGGCCTCGTGTCCCTGGCTACCGGATGGTGTGACCTGGTCGCTGATGATTCTGTGATTGGCGAAGCTGACTGGATATCCGAGGTCACGTAGCCAAGAGCGGTCGTGTGCGCTACCATGAGAATGAGGAAGCCTTATTGACAGTCTCTCCGGACTGACTATATATCGGAGCGTCCCGAGCGGCGGACGTATGCTCCGAATGCGAAACATTTTGTACCACAACATCTGGGGCCAGATGTTGTTGTACGAGAGAGGGACCTCTCTCACTTGCAGTCCGGATGGACCTGGCTGAGCTAGGAACCGGACTAAAAGGCTTCCTCCGTCCTCTCCTCTAATCCGCTGTCACTGGGTGTGCATTTGGTTGATTTATAGTGCTCGCATCACCCCAAAACTCCTTCTAGACCGCAACGGACGAACCCGGCTGCCGAACCATTCGATGAATGGATGCTACACCGGGCGAGCTAGCGGACGTCAAAGGCCATCGAACCAACTAGGGTCCTCTTAGACAATTGACGTATTTACATGAGCACTTTTCCGCTAGCTCTTCATTAATTGTGACGACGGAGGCACACTTTTGGAAGACATCACCGATACATCACCCTAATCTTGATCGTCTGAAATAGAGATTGATAAAGTAGAGTGACCCTGCGGGGAAAGGACCGGAATGGCCAATTCCCCACTAACATACCGTGACACACGCTTCCCATGTTGTCATCGAAATTATCACATACAGAACAGGAGTTAGTGCGAGTACACTGACTACATATACAATGATTATGAAAGTCAGAGGAAGACTTCCTTTTATTACAATTGAACAATATCCTTTCAATGTGAAAAGAAAACAAAGTCCTAGTACTCGCACCAACCCCTGACAATCAAAATACATAATAATATGATCCATTAACATAGAAAAAATAATTGAAATCAAAAAATTTTGAAAAAATATTTTTTCAGAACAGCCCAAGTTTCTGAAAAGTAACGTTGAGCCCCAATGGATCCCAAGCCTAAGTGTGGACAAAAATTCTAAAAATATTTTAAACAATTTATGCAACACTTACGAACAATAATAATGTATCTAGTTATGATTAAATTAACATCAAGATATCATTTTCAAGAAATCCCCCCTCACACAGAGGGCTGTTGTAAATGTAAACAATAAGTGTAAAAACACTAGAACAAGACTCCAGGCACCCTGGCCCAAAATCAGTTACCAATAATACACTATCTGATGCAAAACAGAGACTTCCAGGGAAGAAACTGCAGAACATCAGATGGTAGATGCAGAACACTACGCCTAACCACCCATAGGTGAAGACAGAAACATGGGGAAAAGAACAGAATTCATTCTGTTATCCAGCTAAAACTCCCAAGAAATTTTAGTAATAAAATTACAGAAAATATGCCAAAAGCATGGGAGAATAGCAAGAGGGGACTTAAAGGAAAGGGAGAGAGGAAAACACTGAACAAGCAGTGTAATCTTGATAACAAGAATGACCACAACAGGCTGTTGCCTCGAAAATAGGTAACTTAACATAATTTCATTAAAAAATTTTAAGTTACAGCCCTGATAATTTTCTGTCACTCATTTTTCCTCTCCTCCTATATCCTCCTTAGAATCACCATTTCTCTAATATTTATGTGTCTGGCATCATTTAAACTGAGATTTACAAGCACAAAGATCAGTCAGATGTTAACTGATGAAGGGCCAAACAAAGAATGATTAATGGCGCCAATTTCGGGACGTCCTTGACACTGCGCATGCGCAGTAGAGGTGAAGTGTGGAGGGCCATTCAGGACATGTTTTCTTTGGTTTTAGATGCAAATTTTGGGGATTGGGGGGCAAAATTTGTGTTTGGCCCTATATTTTAATAGTTAGCACCAGCTATGTCTGGGTCATTGGTACAGTATAAAAATACAGATTTTTAATTTTTTTAGGCCTAACAGCAGTTATATGTACCAACAGCATTCAGCCTGACCATTAACCCTTTACCCAACGTAACGGCCAAAACCGGCCAGCGCTATTCTCAAAAATCGCCAATTAATTTTCATTATTTTTTTCATTTTTTGTCTCAAAAACATAGGTTATGACCCCTCGTTGGAACGAGCTCGTCGAGCTCGTTCCAACGAGGGGTCATAACCTATGTTTTTGAGACAAAAAATGAAAAAAATTAGTTATTCAAGAATTTTTTTTGCATTTGCATGTGTCGTCTGCTTTTCATGTTAGGTAAAGGGTTAATTGAATCTGTGGCATAGAAATAATTTAAGTGACCACCCTTTTCAAAAGTTCATGTTCTTGGTTTGTTCTATGTTTTAGGCCTCATAATCTACAGAATAGCATGAGTGGTGAAGTAATTTGTCCCTTGAGTGCAAGAAGGCTTCACAATGCTAAATCACTGCAAGCCCTGCTGCACTCAAGGGACAAACTTATCAATTTTATAAGAGGGTTAAAACATAATCTACTAAGTGGAATTTACCTAAAGTTTATCAATGCACAGTATATCAAAATTTATTATTTTAAATATTAGTGTTTCAAATTTTAAAAAAAATTTCAACAAAAGCATATCATGTGCCCCCCTCATTGGAATGTTCTTGACAAGCTCATTCCAATGAGGGGGGGGGGGGGGGGGGGGGGTGTCACATAATATGCTTTTTGCTGAAATGTTTTAAAAATATATTTTTTTCAACTTTATTAACTTGGCTAAAATATCAGACATAAACCATTTAATTTTTATTGTTTTAAGTTTGCATTGGTTATAAAAAGAGAGAATGCGGCAGCCAAAATGACTATGAGGGAAGGCATGAGAAACAGATTTTTAACTTTTTTAGGCCTAAGTTATGGCTCGGAAGCAGGGGCATTGGAAGCATTCCAAACATTTGAATGATAAAAGTTCATCCACTCACTGGAGCCTAAGTCCTGTTGATATAATGAACTACTCATGGGAAGTACCGACTGGAAGACAGTACATTTTGTTTCGGATGCAGAAGCTCGCTCGAAGTACGATTTATAAATCAAATGGGTTCATCAGTTTGTTTCAAAGATCAAGCTGACATGCCACATCTCTTGTACCAGCCTGCCACACAGCCAAAGCCCATCTGTGAGTTATACACTGTGTCTTCAATGTGTCATGCTTATAAGGTACAACTACCTGAAAATCAGGCAATGGCAAATGTGTTTTTTTAGATTTTATGTCATATTCAGTTTAAAGGGTGCACAAAGAAAGTTTGAAAGTTTGCCTCTTTTGTGGTTGTCGAGCCTTAAAATTTGTCACGATTTATGAGAATCAGTTTTAACTCTTAACCTGCTAAGTATTTTTAATATATTTGTCATCAAAGCTAGTCATGGCTGCTGTGAAGCAGCCATGACTAGATTTGAGGAAAAATTCATCTAAAGTTAACTCAAGAAATCATTGGTGAAAAAATGCATCCAATTTACAGGGTAGAAATTGGATTTAAATATTCCCAAAATATACATTTCAGTGGCAAGAGAGAAATCCTGCCCTTGGCAGGAATATCTGCCAGCAGCAATAAGGAGTTAATTGTCGCGAACTCATGTTGTGAGAATGAATTAAATTTTCAGTTCTTAAAATATTTAGAATATGAAAGTACTTCTATACCCTGTGTGTGCAACATGTACACATGCCATAGTAAATGTCATATTTAAGAGAGTTTAACCTTTAAGGACCCAGCTTCAATTTTGGTGAGTTTCTAGTCAGTCATGTACATGTAGAACACATGTTCCAACATATAGGCTTGTGGTGGTCTTGCTGATGGAAATTACAGAACAGTGGCAGTGGTGTCTAGTGAAGTAGTGGCTGCCTTTATAGGCAGCCAAGACTTGATCAGACACTACTGCAAAGTGATGCTTTGTTACCTTATTATGAGGGGAAAAAACTAAGAATTCTCATGGCTCTTTAAAGGAACTTTTACAATCTATGGCAAGAATCGAATGAACATTTTGAGTCAATCAGTCATTTCTCATAGTTGTCCTTGCAAGAATAAATTGTGATTGTGATTTTTGCATGAATTTTATGCCCCGGTTCATTTTTTCCTGTGTTAAGAATAGGCGATTCAGAATTGAATGACATCATGCAGCAAGTATAATATACTATAAAAAAAAGGTAGAGGATATCCAAACAGATGCTGATATTTTCGGAAAATGATAAATTTAAAGTAATTTGTATATTTTTTGTACTTACCAATGGCCCAGACTTAGCTGGTGCAAACTCAGTATTATCCAGGGCCAAATACAAATTTTGAACACCCCAATCCCCAAAATTTGCATACAAATCCGAAAATTAAAAGTCCTATCTGGTCATCCATACATTTCTGTACTGCACATGCACAGTAACCAGGAAGGTACCGAAATTGGCACCAAGCATCATTCTTTCTAGTTGTGTCTGCTAAATGTTATAAATCAGTGGAGAAGTATGAGTGCCCACTCATGGGAGGGCCAACCCTGTCTGGGCCATTGGTAAGTATAAAAAATATACAAATAACTTTAAATTTATCATACTTTTATACTAAAACCAATGGCCCAGACTTAGCTGAATAGTAAAAAGGCTGGAGGGCCTAGGACTTAAAGGAAATACAATATCTCTATCAGGCCTGAAAATAGGCAGTCTGATATTTGCAGAATGAGGTACCCATAGGGTGAATTTGATGATGCTATCCCATACAGTGGTCAAATTATCCTCTGGGTACCTCTTTCTGTTTAGTTTTGAGACCCTGATACAGACTGAGGTTCACAGAGGGTAAATGTAGTGAAGTACCCTGCTATGCAGGGTAGAATCACTAAATTCACCCTCTGCGGACCCCATTTTGCAGATGACAGTCTGCTTATTTTCTGCTTGATCTCTATTACTCCAAATTAAAGAATAGCTCCTACAGGAGAATAGGAGATGACAGACAAATTACATATGTCTTTCTCTCTTATAAAAAAAGAGAATGACATAACACCAACAATATACAGGAGTAATACATAATAAATTCTCCATTTAATGCCAGCATAACCCGTTATGCTAATTCGGTGAAGGAAACCAATTATAAAGCTGGTCCAGAGAATGAGATGCTTTATACTCATTTAAAAGTGTCCGAGGATTGTATATCAACACATGTATGACACGTGACATATATATATGCTTCACAATGAGCTAGACTTTAAAAACAATACATAAATGAGACAAAATTGTTGCTTCACACCAAGCTACACATTATAACTACCCAGCACCGATGCTGGATTATTGTCCCTGGACGAGGTATTCTCTTGAATTTCACTATAAAGCCAGATGATACTAAGAAAAAACTGCTCTCCCCCTTTCCCCTTGTTCTGCAGGAAGAATCCTCAGAACGAAGAGGGCAGCGGAAAGGTGTCAGTGCTTGAGCAGACTGCCTAAGACATCTAGGAGATGTAATATTAATGGACGACATTCTGTGCAACAGAAAGAGGACCCAAGGATCTAAGGTCAACGGAGATAGACTCTAAATTTCTGAGGTAAAACTTAGTAAATGAAGACGATTGTGTCCAGTAAGCTGCCTTCATTAAATCAGTGATGGCAACACTATTGCAATAAGCCCAAGAAGAAGACAGTGCGCTAACCTCATGTGCTGAAATCTTATTGACAGAACGTTGAACTGAAGATAGATTCTCATATTACCAACTGAATCCACCTAGCAACCGAATGAACAGAAATATCTTTTCTGTTAGGCATAAGAGAAAGAAACTAGAGAGTGTGTGTCATCCGCTGATGACACATAAAGATACCCCAGCTCTTCGGCCCAACTGAACCCTCTTCCAACAATATGTCCCAAATGAAAACAGAAAAATGTTAAAAAATCTAAGTTAAAAATCAAGAAAGGGAAATAACTGTGGAGAAACAAAATTTTCGCAAGACTTTATACATGTTGCACATCTTCATTGTGTGTATGATCATATTCTGAAGTTTCAACTATGTGAATTGAAAAGTGGGGGAGGAGTTGATTACAGCATGACGGTACCCTCCATTAAACAATTTCGCGACGGAAGGACTGACGGACAGATGGACTGACAGACACAAGGAATCTTATATACCCCCACTAGGCGGGGTTTAAAAATCTCTTTCTTCCTTTTCTAATAAAGCTAGATCGACATTTATAAATGTGCATCACTCTCACTGGACACAACATTGGTCTACGGTTGTCCGAGTGCGGTAAAGCCTTAATAATAATAGGCTCTGGCCGCTTATCCGGAAAGTGGTTCTTAGCTAAGAATCCCACTTCCATAGTAAGAGTAATAGTATTACCCACACTACGGAAATGAGAATCTTCAACAGATAATGCATGACGCTCGCTAACTCTTCTGGTAGAAGGAAAGGATAAGAGAAATGCCGTTAATTTAAATTCTACATCATCTAACGGCTCAAAAGGAGCTTCTTGAAACTTCAAGAGAACCGAAGCCAAATTCCATTTAGAAATTAATCTGAGGGTTCTAGGTCTATTGATAGAGAAATTTCTAACTAGCTTGGATAAAGAAGGATCTGATCCAATAGCCAAGTTATCATGATGAGCATAAGTGTCTGATAACAGAGACCTATAGCCCTTAATAGTAATGGGCTGCAGGTTTAATACATCAAACAGGTAGACCAGAAAAGTATAAATTTTATAGTAAATTTCCTTTCTTATTATACCTACCGAAATTGTTTACAACAGGCTTACACTACAGTGGAAGAACCTAATTCGGATAAAATACTCTCTATTTTAATCTTTCCCAAGATTTGGGAAAGAAAAGTGGTGTAAAAACACCACGAAAAAATAAGCCAAAACTGGGCCGAGCGCCATCGGCGCACACCCAGTATGGGACGCTCTTCCATAGTACAAATCCATGACTTCCGTCACAGTGCGCAATGCATCAATTCGTCATTCTTTTGATTCCAAACAACACAGGAGTTATGTGATCAGCGGGGAGGAAGGATTCTTACCCGAATAAGAAGACGGGAGGGCCTCCATGTAAACAATTTCGGTAGATATAATAAGAAAGGAAATTTACTATAAAATTTATACTTCTTATCAACCTACCTCAATTGTTTACAACAGGCTGAATAGACAAAAGGCTGGAGGGAATCACATAACCAACCCACACATAACTCAATAGCACTGGGACCATGGACAGAGGAAGAGATCCCTAGGCCTATCAAACCATAGCCTCACAAACATTAGAAAAGCCAATGAAAGATGAGGCGTATGGTGAAGTGCGACGCACAGACAGAAAGGGCAGTAACAGCACAAAGCTGGAACTGACCCTGAAAAAAGCTGAAAAGCTTGGACAGACAACATCCTGAGCCGAAGAAAGAGGGCCCCAAGGGTCTCTGTCGGCTCCTGCAACCGTCGCAGAGAAAAGGAGAATGTAGCATTTCTCCAGAAGGCTGCCAGTATAACATCAGTCATCCGACAACATGACAGAGTTATTAAAAGAGGAAGACAATGCACGCACCTCGTGGCAGAAAAAACAATTGGTAATACAATCACCAGTAGCTAGACGAGCGGAAGCTGCACGAATAGCAAGACAAGTCCATCAAGAAATGGATGCAGGAGAGATCTGGCATGTGGGAAAACGCATATTCATCCAGGATAAAGGCCCCCCCACCCCCAAGCAGAGCAGCGCCCAAGAAAGTGACCATCTTGGAGTAAACTGCAAAGTCCTAGGCCTTTTCAAGGAAAAGAGCTGAACAAGCTTGGAGAGGCAAGGATGAGTGTCGAAACAATGCGGTATCACATAGGAAAAAATGTCTCCGAAGCATGGACAAGTACACATTGCTGGAGACCCCCAGAAACAAACATATACCAGAAAACTCCGCAAGCAGTGTGATCGAAGGAGTGACAGAAGCAACAGAGTGATCGCACACCATCGACAGAAGAACCTTCCACTTAGCCACAGAGGCTAAACCAGTGGAGTGAGTGCCTCCTTGAAGAAAAGCAACTCCACTGCGTGTCTCGAAAAAACCCCTACGGAGGAGACAGGACCCGATAAAAGACATGTGCGAAGGCACAATGAAGTCGGGTCAACTTGAAAACCTCCCGGGCGACTTTGGCAAAGAAAGTCGTGAGGTAGAGGGAGACATGCCGGAACCGCCGCTAACAGAGAGCGGAGCAGAGTGATCCACACCCACCGAAGCGACGGGTGGGATCGAAAGGATTCGACGACTGCAGGTTCATATCTGGGTGAGAACCTGAGGCGGAATCGGAACCGGTAGGAAGGTGTAGCCGACAAGACCATCCCAAAGGAGGGCCAGAGCGTCCACGGCGAAAGCCAGAGCATCTGGACACGGGGACACGAAAGTGTCCACCGGATGGTTCCAACTAGTCACAAGAGATCGATGGAACCCGCCATGTGGAGCATCCACCTGGTGGAAATGACCCTGCCCCGACGGGACAGGGAGTCGGCTAGAACGTTCAGGCGACCGGGAATGTGACGAACAGCCACCCCGGCGTGGACATCCTGAGCGAGCAGCATAAGATCCCAAGCCAATTCGTACATTGGAACAGAGTGCGTGCCGCCCTGGTTCCGAATGTAAGCAACCACCGTCGAATGGTCGGACAACAGAAGGACCTGGCGATTCGACAGGTGAGGGATCCACTGCTTGAAACGCAGAAGAGCAAGAAGCTCCTTCTGGTTGATGTGAGAGCTGCATGATCCTGGTCCACCATCCCATGAATGGAAAGACCTAGAGGATCCAACGTCGCACTCCATCCGAGATCGCTGGCATCTGCCGTCAGAACACGATCGGACATGGGTAAGTCCAACGGTACACCCTGCGAAAGCCACTGGACATCCGCCCAGAGGAGAAGGTGAGGATAAAGATAGTCTGGAAACTGAAGCACCAGATCCAGAAAATCTACATTCGGCCTCCAACGACTGAGCAGAAAGTGTTGGGGAGGTCTGACACGCAACCGACCTAGAGGACTGAGATCCATCACCGAACAACAGAGACCGATTAGCCGGAGAAAACTCCGAGCTGTCGTGGATGTGGACTGGGACAGAGTCGGAGCAAAAGCTGAGAGAATCACAGCCTTGGCCTGGGGAACCGCCACCAAATTGAATTGTGTGCGGAAAGCCATCCCCAGATGATAAAACGACTGAGAAGGGACCAGGTCCGACTTCTCCTCGTTGACTCTGAAACGTAGCGACGTGAGCAAGCTCAACAGAGTGGCGACATCCGACTCCAGGAAGGCAGCATTGGACTGCCCCTGGAGGATATCGTCCAGATATGCCGAAGTAGTCACCCTGGACTGTGTGCGATGGAAAGCTATCACATGTGACATCAGTCTGGTGAAGGACCAAGGAACCAGGTTGAGGCCGAAAGGCGATGGCCTTGAACTGGTAAACTCGCCCCAGAAAAATGAACCTGAGATACTTCCGTAACGCCCAATGAATCGGAACATGAAAGTAAACCTCTCGCAGGTCGAAGCTGGAAGCGAAATCTCCCTGGTGAATTGATCGGAGGACCGACCTGAAAGTCTCCATGCTGAACTTGGGAGCAATGATAGACTGGTTCAGGAAACTCAGATCGAGAACCGGTCGGAGTCGGCCATCCTTCTTCGGCACCAAGAACAGGCGGGAATAGAAACACACTGACCTAATGTTCTTGATGACCTCAATCTCCCCCTTTGTCAGGAGATGGTTTATCTCCGTGGACAAAAGTTTCCGACGTAAAATGTCTGAAGGAACTGTGGTTGGAAAAGGCACCCGGACAGAGTGGAGTGCCATCGGAAGGATATTCGCAGCCCGGACCAAACAACATCTAACATCCAAGGATCGGATGTGATGGTGGCCCATGGTCTGCGAACTCTGCTATCCTACCTCCAACCTTGGACGAGTCGAGGTGAGGACCTTCATTGCACACCCCGACGAGGCTCGCGAGAGGAGAAAACACCTCTACTGAATGAAGAATCCTGGGAGTTCCCTCAAGACTGCCGACGCTTACCCTTACCCCTTGAGTAAGAAGCAGAAGTGGTGGCAGAAGGATCAGCCCCTTTTGCTTCGCAGAGGAAGCAGAGGGTACTTGTTAGGCTTGGAACGGCCCGTGCCTACCCTAGAAGGCTGATCAAGCTGTGAAAAAACAGCAGCTGATCGTTGGAATGACGTAGGACGTCATCCCGGACCGTCAACACAGAATCATGGAAAAGTTGCGGACCCGTCAAAAAAAGCAGATCGAAGAGCAGCGTACTGCTCCTCAGGAAGGGATCGGCCTGTGTCCCGCACAGAGTCCCTTCGAACTAATTCCAGATTAGCCGTGTTACAGGCATGCATGTGAGTAAGATGCATGAGCGCCTTGGACAGCACACGCAAAGGAGCCTGTACATCGTCAATCTTATCTGAAGGCAGATAAGCAGCAAAAGCTGAGATGACGTGATCGGAGAGAGAAAGCATACCAAGCATCTCTCTCGATAAGCCCAATGTGGACTCCAGAGTCGTCATCGGAATGACGGCAGACTTGGACTTGGAAAGCCCGAGGGAATTGGAGTCCTGATCCAAAACCGTCAAAGTCTGGTAGACCGACGGATTGGCGGAATCGTAGGAACGATAACACGCCGGAGGCAAAAAGGTGTCAACCCTGGTGAAGAACGGAGCCTTCATAGCCTTGGAACTTAGCTTGGAGTTCAAGGCTGAAAATGCTTCAACCAACTGTACCGAAGGGCACGGTCGAAGACGCTCAGAAGCAGGTTGCTCCATAGACTGTTGGCGCGCGACCAATGATCGCGGCCTGGCTGACACTGTCGACTGGTTAGATTGTTTGAGATCCGGAAGGAAACCAAACACGAAATCAAGAGCTGCCCCCAAGTCCGAAGACTGCTGGCTCTCGACATCAAGCATGTCTGACTCTTCCCCTGAGTCGGAAGACACATAGCCCATCGTGGGCAAACCAGCCGACGCCTCCCATGGTGTCGGATCACCAGGGGATCAGAAAGCGGCCTGTTTCCAATCCCGGGAGGCGGCGCCATAGGAGGCGCCTAGAAACCACTCGCTGCCTCGCTGGAAGCAACAGGAAGGCTCGTTGACAGAACCTGAGTGAGTAAGGAGAGGGCCTCTCTAAGCTCACTGCCCGTACTGGCCGGTTCGACAGGGGAACGAACCGGCAAAGTGGCTTCACCGCTGACCCTCTGAACCAGCGAAGGGTCACGATCCTCCAAAAGACCCGACGTGGGACGACGGGCGGCAGCCGAAAACGTCTGAAGCCAGACGTGTATAGGGGGGGTGACACACCCCAAGGATCAACATAGCAGGAACTCATGAGCGTCACCGCTGACCTCTGCAGGGCAGAAGATCCAGGCTGCACAAAGGCGTTGGATCCCCAAAACTGGTCGTGTGGCCAGAATGAGGGACGGAAATGCCACAGAGTTCATAGTGTCCCACTAAGAACAACCGAATCCAATGACAACTGTGGTGCTCGACGGCGCAGAGACCACAGGAGAGGGTCCGGCTGGCAGCCACTTCCAACTTCGCTGAGTTGAAGTCAGGGAAGGCTGAGGCCGATACCCACACGTCTACACAACCAGACACCGCAGCAGACCACTGCAGGTATAAAACTACTGTGCTCAATGGCTGAGAGGACACAGTATGGGGTTCAGTCGGCAGCCCCATTTGACTTCGCCGAGTGGAAGTCTGGGAAGACTGAGGCCGAAACCCCACAACCACACTACAGACATCCCTGCAGACCCTGGCAGGGAGAAGCCGAGGCCGGCTAAAAACGGTGCCCAATGACGTTGTAGACGGAACAGCAGTAGCAGCAGATACGACGGGAGCTGTTAGAACTGGCGGAAAAGCAGAGAGAGCCACCAAGTTCGGCCTCCAAAGGAGGAGTCACAACCCTAGTGACAGCCTCAGATGTCGACTGGAGAGGGCGCATAATCCCGGAACCAGGCATCTCTACACCAGAAAACCAACAGCTCCCGCAGTATCCACCACGGTAAAACACTGCACATTCCCCATGGAAGGGGAATAACTCTCACCAGACATGGTCGAATCGGGAAGCCCCGAAACGAAAGCAGTTCCCACCCCCCGCTGGTGCGGGAGGAGCTGCACATCCCCCATGGAGGAGGAGAAATTCTCATTCGGGCAACCCGAAACGAAAGCGTTCACCACCCCCCGCAGGAGCAGGAGGAGCTGCACATCCCCCATGGAGGGGGTCAAACTCACACCAGACGTGGTCGAGTCGGGGGGCACCGAAACGACAGTGCCCCCCCCCCCCCCGCCGGTGCGGAACTAGCTGCACATCCCCCACGTAGGGGGTAAACGCACATCAGACGTGGTCGAGTCGGGAGCCTCCCGAAACGACTGCATTCCACACCACCCCCGTGTGCGGACAAAAACGGACTTGAGAACGCACCAATGGCGAGGGCAAAAGGAATTGCCCTAAAGGAACCGAACTGGAAAGAACAGAGGTGAGAGCAGTAGAAGAAAAAGGTGAACTCAACAGAAACAGAAAGTAGAAGAACACCCTCAACTACGAGAGAAGGTGGCAGAACCCAGACGGCCGACACCTACTCCAATAAAATTTTTTATCAACCGAAAAAATTCATTGTCGAATCGCGATGACATGATGTCGCAAAACATTCGCGAAAACGGAATAGTAATTAATAAACAATGAGAATGTGGTTGAAAATATAAACGAGAATATATAAAACACAGTCCTGTTATTATACGATCTTCAGATCCATAATTCCAGTCACAGGAAAACCATTATCCACGAGTTGAATTATCACTGTTTCATAATGCATATGGCGGAAACACATCCTGCTCGTGCTTCGGATAGAAAAAGAATGACGAATTGATGCATTGCGCACTGTGACGGAAGTCATGGATTTGTACTATGGAAGAGCGTCCCATACTGGGTGTGCGCCGATGGCGCTCGGCCCAGTTTTGGCTTATTTTTTCGTGGTGTTTTTACACCACTTTTCTTTCCCAAATCTTGGGAAAGATTAAAATAGAGAGTATTTTATCCGAGTTAGGTTCTTCCACTGTAGTGCAAGCCTGTTGTAAACAATTGAGGTAGGTTGATAAGAATTGGCAAATTGAGGTATAGATGGATTATAAATATCCACTGATTGATCCGCACACCAACGAGAGAAGACTCTCCACTTCGCTGCGTAGTTCAATGAAGAGGAGGTCCTCCTACAGTTAGAAATCGCATCCACTGCTCATCTAGCAAGAAGGACCGCACAACGGAAATACGTGAAGGTTGAGACCTTCCGAGTTGTGATGCAGTGAGTGGTACTTCCCCTGATACAGAAGGTCCTTTAGAGGAGGAAGCTTCTGAGGAATGTCCCATAATAGACATCTGACAAGACTGATCCAAAGTTTCTGAACTGACAGAGGTGCTACCAGCAGAATTTTGCAGTGAGACTGTTTGATTTTTAACAGAATCTGCTGAATCAGCAGAGTTGGAGGAAAAGCATATCCTATTATTCCGTTCCATGAGATCGATAGAGCGTCTTCTGCATACGCTCGATGATCTGAACACATTGACACGAACGTCGGAAGCTGATTGTTACAGGTTCATGGCAAAGAGATCTATCATCGGACGATCCCAGTGGTAGCAAATCTGCCTGAATATTCATTTGTTGAGAGTCCACTCTGATGGCAACAGGCAACTCCAGTTCTGAGTGAAGAAAATCTGGAGGGGATGCATGCAAAAGCGACCTCGCGGAATCAGGTCTGCAGTCACTCTACACAGTCCAATCAGTCGCATAAACTCCCTCGCCAATATGGTGAGAGAGTTTAGACAAAAGCGAGCATAACCACTGACTAACTTCGCTCTGGTTACTGGCAGACAAACCAGATTGTTGTGAGTCTCGAAGTTAATTCCCAAGTGAATGAAGGACTTGGACGGAGTTAAATCTGACTTCGTTTCATTTACAATGAAACCAAGACGTCGGAATAACAGAAGCAGACTCTGCACATCATTCTGAAGTGCATTTTTGTTGCTGTATCTCTGAAGAAAGTTGTCCAAGTAAGCCGACGTTACTATTGCCACATGAGCTCGGAAGTATGACATGACCGAGTTCATTATTTGAGTGAAAGCCCAAGGATCAGGTTCAGACTGAAGCACATCACTCTGAATTTGTAAACCTTCTCTTGAAAGCCAAAGCGCAGATACTTTCTGAAAGCTGGCTGGACCAAGATGAGAAAATACATGTCCTTTAGGTCTATGCTTGCAAAATCGAATGCTCACTTTTACCAACCGAATTGGTTTCCATATAGAACTTTGGAGCTATTATCAACTTGTTTATCCAGCTCAAGTCTATCACTGGTCAGAACGAGCCGCCTGGCTTTGGGACAAGAAACAGGTGACTGTAAAATCCTGGAGAATTGTGATTTTCTATGGCCCCTATTGCTTTCTTTACTAAGAGAGATTGAACTTCTGCAATAAGAGACTCCCTTTCTGAAGGATTCGCCAGAAGATTTGTCCAATGCGGATTTCTTGTAAGTGAAGGTTTTGATCGGTATGATAGCCGAAGACCCATTCTGACTACATTCCTAACCCACTGATCTTCTGTTATCTCCATCCAGTTTCTCGCAAAGTTTGACAACCATCTGCCAACTGGAAAGCAATAGAGTCAATCAACACGGATTTGTTGAAATTTTTTGAAAAATTTGAAAAGTAAATATTTAAAATAATAATTTTTGATATCACATTGGATAAAAGTTAACAGGTTCCAATGTATCTTAAGAAATCAGCCCTATCTGCCCACGTAATATGCAAATTTAGCCGCTGAAATTTTTTTTATTTTTTTAAATTTCAACTCACCCATATCATGTGATGCTCAGTTGGAACAAGCTTGATAAGCTTGTACCAATGATGGGGGCACATGATATGTTTTTGTTGAAATATTTAGAAAAAACTGACAAAATAACTTTTGAAATAATAAATTTTGATACTGCGTGTGATGGGTATAGGGCTAAAAAAAAAGAACTTAAATTTGACCATCCTGGTTCTCCTTAGTTGAGAGACAGTGGCATGTTTGTACCAACTACTGCTGTGGAAGGTTCTCTGAGTGTTGCCATATGTTTCTGAGCATTGCTTTTGTTGAAATATTTTGAAAAAAATTGAAAACATAACATTTGAAATAATAAATTCTGATACTGCGTGTGATAGGTATAGTGTTTGATACTGTGTGTGATGGGTATAGGGTTAAAAAAGAACTTACATTTGACCATCCTGGTTCTCCTAAGTTAAGAGACAGTGGCATGTTTGTACCAACTACTGCTGTGGGAAGTTCTCTGAGTGTTGCCATATGTTTCTGACCCATCAGTTTCTTGAGTTTCTGCTGATTGATTTGAGAGCTTTTGGCTGCTTTGACAAGAAGACTGGATTTGTCTTCTTTCAACATTGGATGAATAAGAAGAAGCCCAGTCTCCACAAGTACTTCATTGAACCTAAAAAATAGACACATTATCATGTTTTGTTCCAATAAGAAAAAAATCCTTGCCCTCTGATTGGAGGAGAACGTTCATAGTTTTTTCTATGTTTATGGCTCCAGTGGCTTATGTCATGTGACTTAACTCTCTCCCTAAAAAATTGGCCTCATGTGTCCATGTAATTTACAAACTAAGTAGTTAACCCTTTACTCAACATAACGTTCAAAACTGGTCAGCACTATTCACAAAAATCGCCAATAAATTTTCACTATTTGTCTCAAAAACATAAGTTATGACCCCTCTTTAGAACGAGCTCATCGAGCCCATTCCAATGAGGGGTCATAACCTGTGTTTTTGAGACAAAAAATTAGTTATTCAAGAATGTTTTGGGCAAGTGTCGTCTGCTTTTCTTGCAAAGGGTTGAACAGAAATACAAATATAAACAAAGCCATATGATGTAGGGACCTGCAAATCTTCAAATTTGATTTGAATTTCGAATCATTTGTCCCATTCGATTTGACTTTGGAATACCTGACTGCCGAATACGGAAATCGAATATCCAGATGATGATCACAGAAATTTATGTCCTTTCTTTTTTCGTTTCTAATTATATGTGGTCATTATTTCTCCCCATTTACGTTAATATCAAGAACAAGAGGCCCCAAGGAGCCTTAATCGCTCATTGGCCAAAGTGGTTCAAAGAAGTATTTGGGGGACACATTCAGTTAGACGTGGTTCATCAACACTACACAGGAATGAAGTCATGAGAGACAAATTTTATGGAACTAGGGCCATGGCTTGAACAAGCGTGAATCTTACCCCCCTAAGGATGTTGCATACCAAATATCAAAAGCATTCATCTGCTGGATCTGAAGAAGATTTTTAAAGAAAATTCCTCATTTTGAACTAAGTTATCATTCGGGCTCCCACAGTGAGCCCAAATATGAACCCAGGGACTTGGCTTGAACAAACTTGAATCTCACCCCCTAAGGATGCTGCATGCCATATATCAAAACATTCCAACTGCTGAATCTGAAGAAGAGTTTCAAAGAAAAATTCCTCATATTGACTAAGTTATAATTCGGGCTCCCACAGGCAGCCCAAATATGGACCCAGAGACTTGGCTTTAACAAACTTGAATCTCACCCCCCCCCCCCCCCCCCCCCCTCTAAGGATGCTACACACCACATATCAAAACATTCCGACTGCTAGATCTGAAGAAGAAGACTTTTAAAGAAAATTCCTCATTTTGAACACAGTTACAATTCAAGCTCTCACAGTGAGCCCAAATATGGACCTAGGGACATGGCTTGAACAAACTTGAATCCCCCCCCCCCCCCCCCCCCCCCCCCCCCCCCCCCAAGGATGCTGCATACCAAATATCAAAACATTCCGACTGCTGGATCTGAAGAAGAAGATTTTTAAAGAAAATTCCTTATTTTGAACTAAGTTATCATTTGGGCTCCCACAGTGAGCCCAAATTTGAACCCAGGGACTTGGCTTGAACAAACTTGAATCTCACCCCCTAAGGATGCTGCATGCCATATATCAAAACATTCCGACTGCTGAATCTGAA
Organism: Pictodentalium vernedei; assembly: GCA_031216915.1. NCBI lineage: Eukaryota > Metazoa > Mollusca > Scaphopoda > Dentaliida > Dentaliidae > Pictodentalium > Pictodentalium vernedei. The sequence continues at coordinate 80,005,344 of CM062294.1, forward strand.
GAAGATTTTCAAAGAAAAATTCCTCATATTGACTAAGTTATAATTCGGGCTCCCACAGGCAGCCCAAATATGGACCCAGGGACTTGGCTTTAACAAACTTGAATCTCACCCCCCCTAAGGATGCTACACACCACATATCAAAACATTCCGACTGCTGGATCTGAAGAAAAAGATTTTTAAAGAAAATTCCTCATTTCGAACTCAGTTACAATTTAAGCTCCCACAGTGAGCCCAAATATGGACCTAGGGACATGGCTTGAATAAACTTGAACCATGCTGCATGCTGCATACCCAATTTCAAAAGATTCTGCCTGCTGGATCTTGAGGAGAAGATTTTTCAAGAAATTTGCCTGAAATGCACTAAGTTGAAATTCGGGCTCCTATACTCAGCCCAAATATGAACCCAGGGGGCCGATTTGTACAAACTTGAATCAGATCCAGCCCACAATGTTGCATACCAAATATTAAAAGATTCTGCCTGTTGGATCTGGAGAAGAAGATTTTTCAAGAAATTTGCCTGAAATGCACTAAGTTCAAATTCGGGCTTCTATAGTGAGCCCAAATATGAACCCAGGGAGACAATTTGAACAAACTTCAAGTAGTCAATAATGTAAAGTTCACGACGGACAACAACGACGGACGGCAAGTGATAAGTTAAGCTCCCTTTGGTGAGCTAATAACTGCTCAGTCAAAGCTGTTGTGGGGGTATTATTTAAAAGTTGGTAGCCGGGCACGAAAAAATAATTAGAGGCAACCGAGCAGACATTATATCAGAATGCAAGCGCATGTATCAGTTGTACAGATGGCTCAACAATGTGTGAACTTGAAAGGGCGGGGAAGTGAGAGATATGTAAACTCTGATCTATGTGGTCACCATATATACTGACTGAATGTCTAAATCAATCAGGTTCAAATTCAATTTGAAATCGAACCTTAACCCTTTACCCAACGCAGACAATATCACCATTTATTATTTTAAATACCATTTTTAAAATTTTTTCAAAACAATTCATCAAAACCATATCATGTGACCCCCTCACTGGAACGAGCTGAATGAACTCGTTCCAAAGAGGTGTCACATGGTATGGTTTTTGTTGAAACTTTTTGAAAAATAATATTTTTTCAGCTGCTGAATTTGCCTATTACGCAGGCGGATGTGGCCGATTCATTGGGTAAAGTGTTAAACACACGATTTGATTCATATTCTATTCAAATGGAAAAAGTCTGATTCACATTAAACTCATTCCATTGGGGGTCACATAATATGGATTTGTTGAAATTTTTTGGAAAATTATAAAAAAAATATAATTAAAATAACAAATTTTGATACGGTGAGTATTGGATAAAGGATCAAGCAGTTAAAAATTCCAATAAGACTAAAATCCGCAACCTCTGATTGGATGCGAGCCCACATCATAGTTTTTTCTATGTTTACGGCTCCAGTAGCATATGTTATTATTTGACGATGTGATATATTTGAAATGAGGTTACACTTTTCGCAATTATTTCATAAATGGAGTGACTTGTAAACTGCATCATTTTTCTAGATTTTTCACACATGCAGAAGACTGTGTTCCAAATGAAGTGTTGTTTAACCCTTTACCTGACATGAAAAGCAGATGACACTTGCAAAAACAATTCTTCAATAACTAATTTTTTTTCATTTTTCGTCTAAAAAATTATAAATTCAAAGTAATTTTTATATTTTTTATACTTACCGATGGTCCAGACTAGCTGGTGCCAACTCAAAATTAATCCAGGGCCAAACACAAATTTTGCCCCCCCCTACCCCCCCATCCCCAAAATGTGTATGCAAAACCAAAAAAAAATCATGTCCTATCTGGTCCTCCATACCTTTGCGAACTGCACATGTGCAGTATCCAGAATGACACCGAAATTGGCACCAACCATCATTCTTTCTAGAAATTGCCTGCTAAATGTTGTTAACAGCGGGGAGGTATGAGTGCCCACTCATAGGAGGGCCATCCCCGTCTGGGCCATTGGTAAGTGTAAAAAATATACAAATTATTTGAATTTATAATATTTTTATACAACAAATAATGACCCAGACTAGCTGAATCGTAAAAAGGCTGGAGGGCCTAGGACATAGAAGAAAATCCAATTACTCAATCACTTCTTAAAGGATAGCTCCTCCATGAGAATAGGAGAGAAAGGAATTATATATGTCTTTCTCATTTACGAGAAACGAGAAAGACATAATACCAACAATGTAATTGAGCATTACATAATATATAATTTTCCATTTAATGCCAGCATAACCCATTATTCTAATTCAGTGAAGGGAAGCCAATATATAAAGATAGTTCAGAGAATGAGACTCTATATACTCATTTAAAAGTGTCCGAGGATTATATATTAACGCCCGTTTGACACGTGATATATACAAATGATTCACAGTGAGCTAAACTTTAAAAACAATACATAAATGAGACATATTAATTGCTGCACACCGAGCTACACATTAAAACCATCCCAGCACCGACTCGGGACTACTGACACCGGAGGAGGTCTTCCCTTGCTTTTCACTATGAAGCCGAAATTGTGATAAAACCAATCCCTTTTCCAAATGCACATGTTGTCAAATTTGTTATTTCAATTAATTATTTTTTCACAAAGTTTCAACAAAACCACATGATGTGACAGCTCACTGCAACGAGCTCAATGATTATGTTCCAATGAGGGGTCACATGTTATAGTTTAGTTGAAATTTTGCTAAATATAATTTCTAGCTTAACTTGACAAAGTCAAGATAGGCTATTGCCATTACGCGTGCGGAAGTCTGTTAGTCTGTTCACAGTTTCCTTTAGCACAGGCTACACCCCATAATTTTTGTCCGATTGTCACAAAATTTCATATGCAGGTTTGATGAGGATGTCCCCTTTTGGGCCCTATTGGTGAACTGTGGTGGCTGCCCAAGTCCAAAACCCGAAAACCATTAACCATTAGCTCAGTCTACAGGTTGTATTTATGAAGGGATTTCATTGTAACTTGGTAGGATGCCTCTGTATAATATCTAGATGAGAACGTCCCCTTTTGGTCATGATCTGTCAACTGTGATGGCTGCCCAAGCTCGAAACCCAAAAGCTTTTAGCAGTCTACAGGTCTTATTTAAAATGGAAGGATATCATTTTTAACTTGGTTTGATGACTCCATGATGTCTAGATGAGAACTTCCCCATTTGGTCATGATCTGTTTACCGTTGACGACTGCCCGAGCCCAAAACCCAAAAACCTTTTGCACAGTCTACAAGCGGTATTTATGGAGAGATTTCATTGTAACTTGGTAGGTTGACTCCATATAATGTCTAGATGAGAACGTCCCCTTTTGGTCGTGATTGGTCAACTGTGATGGCTACAGGGGCCCGAAGCCCAAAAACCTTTAGCACAGTCTATAGGTCATATTTATGAAAGTATTTCATTGTAACTTGGTAGGATGACTCCAGATAATGTCTAGATGAGAACATCCCCTTTTGGTCATGATCATTCAGCCGTGACAGCTGCCCAAGCCCAAAACCTGAAAACCTTTAGCACAGTCTACAGGTCATATTGACGGAGGGATTCATTGTAACTTGGTAGGTTGATTTCATATAATGTCTTAATGATAACATCCCCTTTTGGTCGTGACTGGTCAACTGTGATGGCTACAGGGGCCAAAAACCTTTATCACAGTCTATAGGTCATATTTATGAAGGGATTTCATTGTAACTTGGTAGGATGACTCCAGATAATGCCTAGATGAGAACGTCCCTTTTGGTCATGATCATTCAACCATGACGGCTACCCGAGCCCAAAATCTGAAAAACCTTTAGCACAGTCTACAGGCCATATTTATGAAGGGATTTCATTGTAACTTGATAGGATGACTCGTTTTGGAATAATTTCACTGTAAATTGGTAACTTTCATTGATATACATTAACTGTGAGGGCCACATACATTAACTGTGAGGGCCACATTAACCCACCCCTCAATTCTTTAGTACAGTCTACATCTCATATTATTTTTATTGAAAACATAGCATACAGGGAACAGAAATTAACATATTCCCAATTATCACAATTCTTGTCTTATTTCATAATCCTTTCATAAACATTGAACATTATCCTTTTCATCAAACATAACACACAGACAAGTTAAGCTACAGTGTCAATGACACTTTCATTTTTAAACTTCTCGGATGTGGCTGATTCATTGAGTAAACGGTTATGAGAAGACCACACAATTCTTGCTATTATACTTTCAATGCAAACCTTATCACTTTACTTAACCCTTTACCCAACGTAATAACCAAACCTGGATAGGGCTATTCTAAAAAATTGCCAATTAATTTTCATTATTTGTCTCCAAAACATAGGTGATGACCCCTCATTGGAACAAGCTCACTGAGCTCGTTCCAATGAGGGGGTCATAACTTATGTTTTTGAGACAAAAAATGAAAAAAATTAGTTATTCAAGAATTTTTTTTGCAAGTGTTGTCTGCTTTTCATGTTAGGTAAATGGTTAACAAATCACCTGTATCAGCCAGCATAATTTACAACACAAACAGTTGAAAAAACCCCAATATTTTTCAAAACATTTCAACAAAACATATCATGTGAGTCCTCATTGGAACGAACTTGTAGAGCAAATTTGAATGAGGGGGTCACATGACATAGTTTTGTAGAAATATTTTGAAAAATTTAAAAAAAAACTATAATTAAGATAAGTTTTGATATCCTGTGTGTTGAGTAAAGGGTTAAGCCCAATATACAAAATTTTTCTACAAAGAGGCATAAGTCTTGAGAGGAAATCTTCCAGCATCTAAATTTGCGATGTGATTACAACACAGCCCACTTAATTGGATATCACTTAATTGAATAACCCTGTTAACTGAATATAACTTCCAAACACAAAACCAATTACCATATCTGCAGTACAAATTTGACCTGTTAATTCCATATAGATTATAGAATAAACTCTTATTAATAGAATAAAAAAATCTTGTAATATGTTGAGAAATTACCAAGACAATCACCTATTTCCCTCTTGTTTATAAACCAATTTCACCTCACTAAGTACATCCAATACAGGCATTTAATCTATTTTATCTTACAATCAACATGTATTTTGTCTGTATTAACTCCGCAACTGTCATGTATCCGATGCCCTGATGAAGATGTTTGTATCAGGGGGTCGGATACAAGCATGTTCCTTCCTCGTGAGTTCCATTTTATTCTTTTTCTTCATCCGTACGAATAAATAGTTTGTTATATATTCGTCTACATTCTTGACTTATTTCCAATATATTGTAAGATAAAATGATTATTACCATTATGTGGATGTACAAAATATGTATCCGAGTCTCGCTCCGGGTTCTAAGGGTAGAGTCTTGATCTACTCTTAGAACCCAGAGCGAGACTCGGATACATATTTTGTACATCCACATAATGGTAATAATCTCTATGTATCTTATTTGACAGAGCTCCATGATTAAGATATAATAGAATAAATGTTCAGTTTATATCTAGAATACAGGAAAGTGACTGCACCTTGTTGATTGAACACTCCTGTTAATTGTGGCAAAGTGGCTATTCAATTAATAGGGTTCCACTGCATTAGGCATATGATAAGACTAAAAAAGTTAAAAAATTTGTTTCTCAGACCCTCTTCACCCCCCCCCCCCCCACTCCACCCCCCCCCCCCCACCCCCAGTCCTTTAGGCTGCTGCAGACTTACCCAAGTTAATAAAATTGATAAATCTGTATCTTGAGCAACAAGGCTTTGTAATGCTTTAGCATTGCAAAGCCTTTTTTTGCACTCAAGGGATGAAATACACCACCACCCATGCTATTCTGTAGATTATGAGGCCAAAAACATAAAACAAACCAAGAACATGAACTTTTGATGGCAAAGAAATAATTACAAAAATAAAAAATAAAATAAACAAGAGCTATTGCTGAAGGCAGTTCATACCCCCACTGCACTGAAGGACTGAAAAAGCATAAATGAACAAGTAATATAATCTGACAACACCGAAAATCATTCTAGTCTTGGGAAATATTACAATTTAATTACATACCAAGTTCCATAATAATTTACTATGAAAGTTATGAATATTCTTGGACGGACTCACACACGGATGGACGGACAGATGGAAGCACAGATGGACGGACACATGTAATCCAGTATACTCCCCCATTTTCTTTGAAAGTGGGGGTATAAAAACTGTCTGCTCACATGCAGTTTAACAAAAAGTGCCCTGAGAAACAGAAGATCTACTTAGTGGGGCCATATGGAAGATATTTAATTCTTGGGATTCAACAACACTTTCAACAACTGGATTCATATTATGCTGGGCTGTTTTACAGGTTTAGGAACAAGAGTACCTGGAAAGAATCGCTGAGCAGTGTCAAGTCGCTGTTTGACTCTCCAATTTACTGACCCCACAGAAACAGGGTTAGCATTTCTTCAAGGTGTGTCTACCACTGTTTAACCCTTTACCCAATGAATCATCAGAATCGGCCGCATCCACCCGGGAACTATGCAACTTCAGCAGTTGAAAAAATATTATTTTTCAAAAATTTCAACTAAACCATATCATGTGACCCCCTCATTGGTATGAGCTCGTCGAGCTCATTCCAACGAGGGGGTCACATGATATGGTTTTGTTGAAATGTTTTGAAAAATTTGAAAAAATGATATTTAAAATAATAAATTTTGATATCGTCTGCATTGGGTAAAGGGTTAATGGTTGGAAATAGGGTCAGATTATCACAGCACTTTATAAATCTCTTACAAATTTCGAAATTTTTTAACAAATTTTTACTTACAAGCGATAAATTTCTTTGAACAATCTGCGTCTCTCATTCTCTAAATAAGATCTCTCTTGATTTGTGAGGGTCATATTTGTTTGAAATTTTTCGTTTAACCTCTCCAGATATAAATGCATCTCTTGTCTGGTACGATAAGCGATGTCCTCATCATCAATCATTGACCTTACCATTCCTAAAATAGAAAACATAACATCGGTGAACCTTTAACTGGTAGAGTGCTGAATTATTTTTAGTCATGAAAATTTATTCACAAGTTTTTGCCATGTTACAATTTATGGGAGAGTGCCTATTGGCACTCTCCCATAAATTGTAACAAGGAAAATCCATATGGACCAAATAATTAAGATTCAAAGATAATATGAAGCACATCCACAGAGTTTGAAGTCTTTGAGTTGCAGTACTGCACTTTAGAGTAAAGCCCAAATATGGGCTTCCAGCACTCTACCAGTTAAAATGTAGTGATGAACCGATAATCGGAATCAGCAATCAGAACCAGCCGGTTATGGGGCATCGGCTGATTATGACAACCAGTAGTTAAAAACCGGCAGTTTCCAGTTGTTCTATATTTAACACTGACTATTAAAAATGCCTTTGAAATCTGGCCATTTCAATAAAGTTTCCTCGCAGGTGTGGACGTATGCTCCGCCCCATGCAAGTTTTTCATAACATCATCTGGCCCCAGATGTTGCTGGGTCAGAGAGATTACGCCTTTTCAGACCTCGCCGAGCCTCCCAACAAGAAACTTGCTGGCTTCCTCCGTAGTTCCATCGTCGCTGGGTGAGCTTGTTTTGTTTTTAAGGTGCTCGCTCTACCCACTACACTTCCTTTGACCACAACGGACATACCCAGTGTCACTGCTCCCATGGACGGAGTAACCGCTTCACTGGTTGAGTTAGCTGCTGGCAAAGGATTAAGACCACCGCCCAGTCGCCTTATCCCTTCCCTAATATTCAAGAGCACCTTAGCAGCTAGCTCTGTTTGCTCATCAGAGCATGATGACGGAGACACACTTTTGGTAGGTGTCACATTACTATCACCATGTTCTTGTTCCTCTGAAAAAGAAACTGAAAAACTTGAATGACCTTGCGGTGAGAGTACCGGCATCAGCCTCTCACCGCTAACAACGTACCGTGACACCTGCGCCCAACGTTTGTCATCCCAATCAACACATGTAGGACAAGAATTTGTAGGAGTACATCGACTGCAGGCAAGGCAACACACATGTAAATCTGAGGAAGACTTCCTCGCCTTGCATTCTGAGCAATAAGCTTTCATGAATAATCAAAACTAGGTCAATCGTTCGCCTACAAACTCCACAATAAATATATGATAAAGATACATAATAATAAACAATCAAAATCGAAAAATTAAATTCAAAAATTTTTTGACAAAAGCCCAAGTTCCCAAAGGGAACATGAAGAGCCCAAGGGTATCCCAATAGAGCCTAAGTGTGGACAAAATTCAAAAAATTATTGCTACACTACCAGAATATTAATTAATGTATCTTACAAAAATCCTACAGTAATAATAACTAAATACTACATATATTTAAGGAATTTGCCAATATAAACATCAAGGTTAAAAAAAAAATGGAAACAAGTCATCAGACACAGAAAAAAGGCCCAATGTCAGTAACAGATTTAAAAGCTACCAGATGTAAAGCAAGATCTTCAAATGAAGAAAAAACGATACATCGGATAGAAGATGCATGACCCAAATGACCGAACACCTCTAGGGTGAGGAAGTAACCATGGGGATAAACAGAATAAACATTCTATCATACACATTAAACTCCCAAGAAATTTAATAAAAAATTTCAATAAAAATAAGCCAAAAAGCTTGGGAATTTAACAGAAGGGCTTCAAGGAAGGATAGGGAAGGAACACTTAACAAACAGTGGATAAATCATTAGCAAGAATGATGACGTCAGGCACATGTTCCAAAATTGGGAAACATGAAATAATTTTTATAAAAATTATAAAGTTACAGCCCTGAACATTCCTAACCACTGTTGTTCACTTCCATCATCCATTTATGTCCTTGGATCCACCTATTTTACCATTTTTTTGTGTCTGGCATCCTAAAAAAAAAGAGATTTAAAAGCACAGATGTCAGTTCATTGTTGCTGACTTTAGGGCCAAATAGAGAATGATGGTTTGCGCCAATTTTGGTACCTTCCTGGATTCTGCACATGCGCAGATCTCAAAAGTATGGAGGACCAGATAGGACTTGATTTTTTCGGTTTTGCATGCAAATTTTGGAGATTGGGGGCAAAATTTGTGTTTGGCCCTGGATTATTTTTTGAGTTGGCACCAGCTAGTCTGGGCCATTGGTTGTTGTATAAAATTATGCTCCACTTCTCATTAACATGGCCAATGATATTTCACATTTAAATTACCTCCCCTATTCACAATACTCAAAATGTATACCTCTACTGGAAGCTCTCAGTGAGGCCTTTCCTGAATACAACAACACACAATCAAAATCTTAATATATCATTTAAATACACACAGACTCGTTTTCATGCACTGGCAGTGATGAAACCATGTTATAGGAATTCTTTATTCCCCCACTGAGGATTTTACAACATAAGATGAACATTCTGACAAAGAAAAAAATATGGATTTCTTATTCATATTTTCAAAAGGATTTCTCAAAGCAAATTCACATAAAATTTGACCTGGAAAATGTCAGCTCCCAAACAGGTTTGGGTTGGTCATTAAGGTGTCATCCTGTTTCTCCCACTTCTATTTTCACACCTAAATCAGGTGTTGTTTTAAGGTTTATAGTCTGTATCATTTTCCTAGCCTCTTTACTTGATGTCCTGTTTCTCCCACTTTTTTATTTTTCCCAAATCAGTGGTCAGTTCTTCGGAGTTTGAGAAGTAATCACTCGATAACAACTATTTGATTGATCTTTGAGTTTGTTTGTTTTTTCTCAAGTGGTGGTATTTTTTCACTTGAAGAAGAAGGTGATGGAGAATGTGGAATCACTTTGATACCAAAGGCTGTCGGACCACATATCATTTAGAAGGGTGGCACAACAAATTGAAGAAAATGGTGCACCACCCCCATCCTAACATCTTTACTGCTGTAAAAATACTCAAAGAGATCCAAGCTAATACTGAACTTTCTATCATCTAATATCCAGCAAGAGGAGTCAGAGCCCCCAAGAAAAGACGCTATGTGAAAATAGATACCAGACTATGTTCATTAAAAGAACGTTTTAGACAAGGTCGGTTGTTTGGGTATGAATATGCAGACAAAGCATCTCAATTGTTACATTTGGAGTAATGATTTATGTCACAGTTTTGTTGTACATCACAAATTATGTTCATTATAAAATGTTATATTTCCATATATTTAACCCTTTACCCAATTTTATGTATATTATATGTATATTCATGTATATTTTAAATTATGCCCATTATAATATGTTGTATTTTCATACATTTTCATACATGTTTTGTAAGGTAAATGATAATTCAGGTTGAGAATTTTTTTAAAATAATATTATAAAAATATTTGATTGGGTTTTCTCTCGTATTATACAGTTAGGAACATGTGGGAGAAACAGGACAAGTGAATGAGAATTATGAAAGTACCTATAGCTGGTCATGTCTGCTGAATCTATTGTCTTCTATGTTTTCTTTTGTTACTGCTCAGCTTGGGGTAATTAAAAGTGGGAGAAACAGGATAGAACCGTCATTAAACACTCCTGTGTGACCTTGTCCTCCAACTAAAATACACCTGACAGTTTGAATCAAGACCATCAGCAGATTGTTTTGGCCATATCACCATTATTCAGCATTATTTACTAAATCCACATCATTACAAAATAAAACTATAGACCAAAATAGCCATTTTGGCCAGGGATATCCAGTAAACCTGGACATAACCTTTCAATAGAGACCTTATGTTATTGCACAAACACTGAAATGTTGACCAAAATTCAACAATCAAAGGGCAATAACTCTCACAGTTCTTGCAACATGATTTTCAAACACATGCAGGACAATGTTAATATAAAGCAGTCTATCAAATTTTAGTGAAATCAGAGGTCTACTGGTCAAGCAAGTATTTGCATAAACAATAAAATTTGGGGCAAAATTCCACAGAAAAAGGGCAATGACTCCTTTAATTTTTGCCAAATGACTGAACTTGACAAGATGATGTTAACCCTTGAAGGCCCATTTCTGAGTTTTACGACCTCAGAACAGGTACCCTCAACATGCCATCATGAGGAAATCCTGCTAGCAATAGACAAATTACTTAGGCAGTGGTTTCTAGTCAAGTCTTGGCTGCCTTTTAAGGCAGCCAAGACTTGACTGGAAATCACTGCTAAGCTATTGGATGTGTACAGGCTGTGGTCAGGTGTGAATTGAAGACAATTGTCCAAGCCCTTAAGGGTTAACACAAAGCAGCATGTCAAAATTCCTCAAAATCCGATAAGTCTTTTTCAAGTTATTGTGAAAACAAACTTCCAGATGGATGGACAGATGGAGAGACCTATTTGTTTTATCTCTTCCCATTTGGAGAATAAAAACAAACCTCATATTTATATACCAGCATATTAGCCAAAACCGGCCAGTGCTGTTCTAAAAAAAATCACCAATTAATTTTCATTAGTTTTTCATTTTTTGTCTCAAAAACATAGGTTATGACCCCTCGTTGGAACGAGTTTGTCAATCTCGTTCCAACGAGGGGTCACAACCTATGTTTTTGAGACAAAAAATAAAAATGAAAGTGTCAATGACTCTGTAGCTCAACTTTTGTAAGACATGTACATGTATAACATGTGACACAGCAATGACACACATCCAGGTAAGGACCTGATAACAAAGGTACATTTAAAGTATTGTAAAGGTCTGTACTTAAATACTGACCATAGCCTGTAACAAATTACAGGTAAAGTATTGTAAAGGTGGGTGACAGTTCGCTGCTACACTAGAAAAGAAATCTCCATGGGGTTAATGTTACAATGGGGATCCTTGTATGGTGCATCATAAGCCAAATGTTAGCAATTGTTTTGGCCTGTTTGATTCAAACCCTTCTATGGTTGATTCCTACTAATTAATAAATATTTCTCCAGTCCTTCTTAAAATATAGGTATTTGAATTTTTTATCTTTAGCTCATAGGGTTCCCACGGGTGAGGAGGTTTTATTTTACTCATTGGAAACAGAAAACTGGGTTGTGCTAATAATGTTTACCCTCCCCAAACAACTCCAAATATTAACACAGTCGAGCCCAAAGCAATCGTTACTGTCCCATGATGATAACAAACGTAGTCTTAGAAGTTCTGTGCAAAAAACTGATTGCACCTAATTTTGGTATAAAATGGTCACCGGCAGCCATCTTGAATTTCAAACCGCACTCAAAAACACTCGTTCTTGTCCCAAGGTGATAACAGAAGTTCTGTGCAAAAAACTAATTGCAGTAATTTCTGTACAAAATAACTGCCGGTGGCCATCTTGAATTTTGGACTGCACCCAAAAACACTCATTCTCACCCCACGGTGATAACAATGGTACCCAAGAAGTTATGTAAAAATCGGTTCATAAATATGGCCTCTAGCCCAAGCCGTATAGAAGTTCTGTACAAAAAACTGATTGTACCTAATTGTGGTACAAAATGGCCCCCCTGCAGCCATTTTGAATTTTGGACCACACCCAAAAACACTTGTTCTCGTCCCAAGGCGATAACAAAGGTACCCAACAAGTTTTGTAAAGATCGGTTCATAAATATGGCCTCTAGCCCAAGCCGTATTGAATTGTTGACAGACGGGCAACAGGCCAAGAAGTTTCGTGAAGATTGGTTCATAAATACAGCCCCTAGCTCGAGCCGTATTGACATGTGTACTTACTGTATATAAGTAGCACTGAATAAATCAAAGTTCATCTAATTTGCATAATTTCTGCAGAAGAAAAAAAACCCCGTATTATATGTGATGTATTCTATGTTATTAAACATGCATACAAAAATTTATTCAAATCAGAACCTTCATATAGAAGTTCTGTACAAAAAACTGATTGCACTAATTTTGGTACAAAATGGCTGCCGGTGGCCATCTTGAATTTCGGACTGCATCCCAAAACACTCGTTCTCGTCCCACGGTGATAACAAAGGTACCCAACAAGTTTTGAAAAGATCGGTTCATAAATATGTATTCTAGCCAAGCCATATTGAATTGTTGACAGATGGACAACAGGCCATGACATAACCTCAAATTTGACTACGTCAAAGTTAAGCTAAAAAATTGGCTATTTTAAAAGGCAAACGGCGAATTTTCAAAGTTAAAAAGGGGATAAGTCTAACAAGTGAAAAGTAAGAAATATTATTATAGACTCATTTGAAAGCCTTTCCCATAAACAATCTTCAATCCAAATTTCATTGATATCCAATATGCCAAACTCGAGATACGAGGCGAACAGACAAAAAATATCCTATGTTTGTGTATTCAAAGGACAATAACTCACAGAAAAAATATTCCAACAGTAAAATGGCTGATGCTTCTTAAAGATCTCATGATAGTGAACATCTGTACAGAATTTCATCGAAATCTGAGCAGTAATGTTGAAGTTATAATTCGAACAGACATCTGAGTGCAGATGGACAAATGTATGGATGAATGGATGGATGCACAGACAGGCACAATTCAGAATACTTCCCTTTTTGAAAAAAAGTGGGGGTATAAAAATGAAATAAAAACCGGCCCACCCACATGCAATTTTACAAATAATGGTCTGAGAAACAGAAGATCTACTTTGTGGGGCCTAAAGTAGTCTATCAAATTTTTTCGTGAAATATGTGGTCTACTGGTCAAGTTATTGCATAAACAATAAAATTTGGGGCAAAATTCAACAGTAAAAAGTACAATAACTCCCTTAATTTTCATCAAATGATTGAACTTGATGACAAGATGCTGTTAATACAAAGCAGCAAATCAAAATTAATCAAAATCCAATAACGCTTCTTCAAATTGCCAGATAAACAAACTTCCAGATGGACGGACGGACAGATGAAGAGACCTATTTGTTCTATCTCTTCACAGTTGGGGAATAAAAACAAACCTCATATTTATATACTTACTAGAGTTTATCCATTAACCTTTTACCTAGCATGAAAAGCAGACGACACTTGCAAACAAAATTCTTGAATAACTAATTTTTTAAATTTTTTGTCTCAAAAACGTTGGTTATCATCCCTCATTGGAACGAGCTTGACAAACTCGTTCCAAAGAGGGGTCATAACCTATGTTTTTGAGACAAAAAATGAAAATATAATGAAAATTAATTGCCGATTTTTGAGTACAGAGCTGGACGGTTTTGACGTTACGTTGGGTAAAGGGTTAAGTGTCTAGTTCAACTGTTGGTCAGTTGTTTTGTCTTACATGTACATGAAGAACATGTTCCTATGTAAGGCTTTTAGCAGTCTTGTTGATGGAAGTACTTTGACAGTGGTTTCTAGTGAAGTCCTTTGGCTGCCTCAAAAGGCTGCCAAACCTTCACTAGACACCGCTGATAAGTCAAAGTGTTACCTTATGATGAGGGAGCAAAAAATATGTGGAATCTTCCTGGTCTTTAGGGACACTTTCAGAATCTATGACAAGCATCAAATGAACATTTTGTGAGAATTAAAGTGGATTCCTTTGCGAGAATCATTAATTAGAATCATTTGCAAGAATCAACTTAAATTCTCATATAAATTTTAAACCCTGCAAACTGAACTATCTCTGGATAGGCCTATCAATACCTCCTGCCAAATTATTCTATGTCAAAAAGGGACATAAATCTGGCAAAAATAGTCTGCCCGGAACTATACAGGTACACAGGGTCCCATGGTGGTGAACATTCCTACTACGTTTCGAAGACATTGGTCTATAAAGGTCTGAGAAAATCTCCGGTCAAAATTATGTCTATGGACAGACGGATAAGATGATTCCAGTATACCCAGTATAATCCCCGCAACAAGTTGTGGGAGGTATAAAAAAAATAAATCAAGTTGAAGAAATGTTATCAGTGACAGGGATTAAGGAAATTATTTGTAATAAATCATAGTTCAGATCTTACCTTGAGTCTGTACATAGTGTGTGTAAGCCATGTACCTATTAACAAGATAGATAAATCTTTTCCGAGGAATTTCCATTGCTTTATGGATTAATGCAGTGGACATCTGAAATATATTAAATGAGAGGTGTGAAGCACTCACGTGACAAAAGGCTGCTGAAACTTCACAAAGAGATTTGGAAATTTACAAAAAAATAAACAGTAGCTCATTATTCACCACTTATAACAAGTCAAACATTTTCGAGTTCGGGAGAACACTGTTTTCAATGCTTCACCCCACGTTGAGGAGTGTACAGGAAGTGGGTGTGAAGGTGATCGTCTAACACCACTCAAAATATCCCCAGTGGCTTAATTTTTACAAACTTGTAAATGCAACTAGGAATTTAACCAATTCAGTTTTATTTGACAAAGCTCAATGAATTCTGTCAAATAAGACTGAATTGGTTGAATTCCTAGTTGCATTATGGGAAAAAATGCACTGCTTGAAATTTCTATATTTTGACATCAGTGTGCAGAGAGTTAGCTCTAACCCCATTAAGTATTTTCAAGATATTTTTCATCAAATCTATTCATGGCTGCTGCAAAGCAGCCATGAATAGATTTGATGAAAAATCCAGCTAAATTTACCCCAAGAAATCATAGTTGGAAAAATCCACGCCATTTACAAGGGGGAAACTTTGATTAAATGTGCCCAAACTGTACTCATTTCGGTGGCAAGATAAATCCTGTCTTGCACAGGAATATCCGCCAACAGAATGCAAAGAGTTAAGCTTAACATCAGTGTTCAGACAGTTAAGATTAAATTGAATTCAGTACTTGACTTGAGCAAACTTTAATCTCTCAACCTCAAGCTTCCCATAAGGTATCAAAGCATTCTGTCCACTGAGTTCTGAAAAGATCTTCCCAACAACATGCTGCATCAAGTTAAAAGTTGGACTCCCACAGAGCTAAAATGAGCATTCCGAGGCTTGATTTGAAGAAACTTGACTCTCATACACCTAAGCAAGTTGCATACAAAAATGTTAAATTATTTTGAGAGTACAAGTTTTTAAGAAAAGAATTTTCAAAGAAACTTCCTTGAAAAAAGGATTAGAACCCCTTTACCTTAGATGGCTATATGATGAAACATGCAAATATTGTTTTATTATAAATGTGAATTTGGTTTTATCTTCGATCTGATACACAGTTTATGACCCCTCAATTAGGGCCCTGAAAATTTTCAAAATTTGATTTGATTTAGAATTGTCCAGATGAATCGATTCAAGGCGATTTGTGCTGATTCAGAAAATCTTTTATTGTCAAGATGTTCTCAAAATCCTACCAAGTGCCTCCTCTTCAACTCTTTTTCTATTATCAGGTCTTGGAGACCTGATGATAAAAGAAAAGTTCAGCTTCCAAAACTATTTTGCTTCCATTCTGGTATATTCCACATTTTTGAGTGACTTGCCCAAACAAACAATGCTTGCATGGAGACTGTCTATATTTTTCGGTTAGAAGGTGCAATATTTACAATCTGAAGACCTGTGAGATTTGACTTGATTCAAAAACCCTTGTTTGATTCGAATTGACCAGAAATTGGAGATTCACAGGGTGCTACCCTCAAAGGATTGAGCTCATTCTAATAAGTCATGAGCTACAGTTGAAACTAGAAGTCCTGTTACAATTAGCGCAGAATATGCTTGTTAGTTAATGTGCTCCTAAACTGGTAGAGTGCTGGAAGCCCATATTTGGGCTTTATTCTGAAGTGTCGGTACCACAACCTGAAGGCTTCATATTCTGGGGATGTTCTACCAAGCCTGAAAATAACTTTCATTGCGCTTCCAGACAAAATGTCAGACACCAAATAAATCATACCTGTCATTTAAGAATGATATCTGACATATTACAAAATGGAGTTTGAGTATTCGAAATAATGTGTTCAGGGTGTACATATACCTTCATCTTAAAACTGCTCAGAATTCATCCAACCATACCTTGTTTGGCAGGGCTCAATGAGCCTTGCCAAACAAGGTATGATTGGTTTCATTCTGAATTGGAACTGAATTACCCTTCAGCCATAATTTAGATACATGTATGGATATATCAAATCATATTCCTTCACATGTTGTTAATACTGATGAGCTGTACAGTCACTTTCTTTACACTTCCCAACATGCCAGGACCAGAAATCACAATAATCATTAATTTTAGGCTTGCTAGTTATGTACCTGATTTCCAGCATACATGATGTTCTGAACACTGAACTTTCTTGATAATTTTGGCATCAGACATTTTGACTGATGATTTTGAACCTCAGTCTGACATTGGACTTTTTGCACCTGACATTGTCCTTGTCTGACCACTTATTTTCTGGTATGCATTCTACATATCACCTTTGAAGTCAATTTATTTAGTCTAATAGGATTTGTATTGTTCCATTATATGGGAGAGTGCCTACTGGCTCTCTGCCATAAATTGTAACAAGGCAAAGACATGTGAATAAATTTTGATGACCAATAATAAATCCACACTCTACCAGTTTAACCCTTTACCTAACATGAAAAGCAGACAACACTTGCAAACAAAATTTATGAATGACTAATTTTTTTTCATTATCTGCCTCAAAAACATAGGTTATGACCCCTCTTTGGAATGAGCTCGTTCCAAAGAGTGGTCATAACACATGTTTTTGAGACAAAAAATGAAAAAAATATTGAAAATTATTTGGCGATGTTTGCGAATAGCACTGGCCAGTTTGGGCCTTTACATTGGGTAAAGGGTTAATAATACAGAAGAATGAAGTAGTCTAACTGAAATACACCAGAGTGTTTGCACTAGGCAATACAAAATATAATGTGTTATTAGCTAGGTCAGTTGTGGAGTCACAAACTGAACCAATCAAACAGTAAAAAAATATTGACCCCATAGTATATGGAAGGTGATTTACTACTAAATTGCTGTGAGGTAGAATTTTCACTTAGCAATTATTTGCAATTTCTGAGGACAAACAGAGAAAGCACTTGCAAGGTTTCATAACATGGACCACCGGGCTGCACCCGGTGATTCATGTAATGAAAGTTTGCAAATGTTTCTTGTGCTATTATGAAAAATAAAAAGTTAAAAAATTTATAGTAATTTATATATTTTTTATACTTACCAATGACCCAGACTTAACTGGTGCTAACTCTAAAATATTTAGGGCCAAACGTAAATTTTACCCCCCAATCCCCAAAATTTGCATCTAAAACCGAAAATTACATGTCCTATATGGTCCTCCATACTTTTACTCCAATGTGCATGCGCAGTGTCAAGGAGGTCTCGAAATTGCCGCCAAAAGTCATTCTTACAACCAGTGCCTGATAAGCGTTATGTACTCAGTGGGGAGGTATGAGTTCCCAACTCATGGGAGGGCCATCCCCATCTGGGTCATTGGTAAGTATAAAAAATATATAAATTACTATAAATTTTCTAACATTTTTATACTGTACCAATGACCCAGACTTAGCTGAATAGTAAAAAGGTTGGAGGGCCTAGGCCATAAGGAAAATCCAATAGACTCAATTACCTATAACAGATCTATCCCCTTAAGGAGAAAAGGAGAGATAGTCTTACATGTATCTTTCTTATTTGTAACAAAAAAGAAAGACACAATACTATTCTGTAATTGAGCACAATAACATCAATGATCTCTATAAACATCTAGTATAACCCTTTATACTAATATTTTTTAAGGAAAGCCAATGAGAAATGAGGCTCTATATACTCATTTAAAAGTGTTCGAGGATTGTATATTAACGCTCAATTACTCACGTGATATATATGAATGCTTCACACCAATCAACACTTAAAAAATATTACACAGATGAGTAAACATAGTCTTAACCCTAAAATCATTTCGGAACCGACACGGAATTACTATGTCCAAGGGAGGTATTCCCTTGCTTTACACTATAAAGCAGGTGACCTAAGGGAACACCCGCACCCCCCCCCCCCCCCCCCCCACCCCTTTCCCTTGTCCTGGATCAAATACTCCAGAGCAAAGAGGGAAGCAGGACAGAGTCACTGCCGGGACCGAAAGCCTATACACACATAGTTGCCACTGTTTAGTAGACGACATTCTAAGTAAAAAATAGCGGACCTAAACAATGTAGATCTGCAAAAAAGGACTCAATATTCTCAGATACAAAACCGTGAAAATGGAGGGCTAACACTAATATTCAGCCCTCATTAAATCTGTAATAACAATATTAATAGCTTAAGCCCATGAAGTAGAAGAACTCTTACTTCATGAGCTTAAAACTAAAACACAAACTGCTGAATGAAGATATAATCATAAGCAGAACTGACTGTAGATTGAATCCATCTGACCATAGAATGGACCGAAATGTGGAGGAAGATTCCACGGCATGTCCCACAACAGACGCCTGAGTAAATTAGTCCACAGTCTTTGTGGAGCTAGAGAAGCTACCAACAGAATTTGCATTAAAATAATTACACTAGAGCAATATCTGCTGAATCAACAGCGCTGGAAGATACGCATATCTTATCATTCCGTCTAACAAGATCGATAGAGCGTTTACTGCAAACGCTCGAAGATCCAAACATAATGACATATACGCCTGCAACTGATTGTTGAGATGCATCGCGAATAAGTCGATCATTGGCCGCTCACCTTGGTAGCAATCTGATTGAAAACTCGTTTGTTGAAAGCCGATTCTGGTGGCAACAAAACAGCGCCTCCGCGAAGGGAGTCAGACGACCCGGAATATGACGGACCGATAGGAGAACTTGATGTTCTAGTAGCAACCGAAAGATTCATTCCGTTAACATGAATAACAGGATGGAATGAGTGCCTCCATAATTCCGAAAATACGCTAATACCGTTGAGTTGTCGGACAGAATTAGCATATGAACATTCTGAATTACATTATCCAATAACGTAGCGCAAGCCAAAATGACATCGTACTTGATGTTTGAGTGCTTGATAAGGAACTACGGAATCAAAAGACCCTGGCACTTCAATCCGTTGGGATCAATGAAACGACCCAACTTGTTTTACTGGCATCTGTCAAGACTGTAAAACTCGGATCTGGCAATTGCAGTGGAACTAACTGAGTTAAGGCCAGAAAACTTGCCCAAGTCTGAATCTCTTATTCACTTGATTTGACAAGAAGATGTCCGTATCGAGCGAAAGAATCTTCACCTTCTAATTTTGAATTAAAGAAATTTGGAGAGGAGCAATGCGCAACCACCCCATCGGAATAAAATCGCAGCAGTTCCGCCTAAACGTATCAGTCTCATAAGATCTCTTGCTGAGACTTTGTCTGAGTGAAGACAATAGTGAGCATAACAACTGAAAAATTTTGTTCTGGGTAACGGCAGACGAACGAAAAAGTTGTGCGTTACGAAGCTCATCCCCCGGTGGGTGAATGAATTGGATGATACCAGATCCGGCTTTTCCTCGTTTCCTCGTTTACTTAAGAAACCAAGACGTCGGAGCTATAAAAGCAGATTCTGCACATAGTTCTGAAGCGTTAACTCATTGCCGTACCTGTATGAATGTCGTCCAGGTAAGCCAACGTTATTGCAGAAGAATAAGCTTGGAAATGAGTCATTACCGAGTCCGGTATTCGAGTGAAGGCCCAGGAGGCTATATTCAGACCGAAGCATATTGCTCGAAGATGATATACGACTCCTATGATAAGGAAGCGAAGATACTTTCTGACGCCTGATGTACCATGACGTGAAAGCATGCATCTTGAGAGCTATGCATGTAGCATAATCGTACACCCGAATACTCACTCTGACCAATTGGATGGACTCCATATATAAACTTGGAGCCACGATCAGCTTATTTATCCAGTTCAGAATAATGAGTGAATGGAACAAGCCATCTGGTTTTTGGAACCAGAAAAGGATGGTTGTAGAAACCTGGAAATTCGCGATCATTCCAGAAGAGACTAGACTTCTGATGGCAGCGAGCCTCTATCCTACTGACTTGGTGGAAGCTGAGTCCATCTAGGACTCCGAGTTAACAGAGGATTTCATTTGAGGAACAATTTAGTCCTTCCATTACCTCCTGGTCCTGCGAGGCTTGCAGAAGGAGAAGCCATGTCCTCCACGGTCCACACCTCGCCCTGTCGACCTAGGGACGTCTGACCAGAATTATGGCCCCTATATGAGTTGCTACCCTGACGGTCTCTAGAATAAGACCAACAGGATGTATAGGAACCTCTATAGGAACTTCCCTTGGACGTATTTGTCCCAGAAGTGCCTTCCTACTCTTCTCTCTACATGGAAGCGAATTTTAATAGCAGAGAGTCAAAAGCTTTCTTAGTTAACTGATCATACTGCGGAAAGCTTGCCGTCGAAGAAAACTCTCCGGAGACCGGAGCGACTCTGAGAGAGTTTTTCACCTTACTATCTACACGCATGGATGTAGCCAGGGCCGCGTCACGTCTAACCAACTCCATATTGCCACTAAAGGACGGAGTTTTACGTGAGGCCCTTGAAAGAACTCATAAGGATATTATCATCCTAGAATTCTTTTCCCTTTGAGACGTAATGATAATGTTCTGGTAAGGTGATCTGCGTACGATAATGCGTCTAAGCTGACCCTGCTAGACGATATTATTATTTCCAACATCGTGGTTGGAATTGACATAGACGACAGTAAAAAACAAAACTAGGTCCTGCCCTGGTCGTCTAGATGCAGAGAACTCTCAGAATGCTCTGCCCTGCCATTTCAAAATATTCGTTGAATTGATGAAAGGCAGATGTAGAGCATATTGCCGGTAAGAAACCTGACCTGCCCATTTAGGTAGCAAGTTAAATAAATATAGCATCATTCAACAGATCAAATGTCCGTGAGGCATATCTGGACTATGTCGGAAACTGAGGGATGATGTCCCTAAACCGATTAAGAATTCTGTGTCCTGTGGCGCTATCAGTCTCTTATCCGGCAATGCAGCATTTTGGTCCAGAGGAACAACGTCAGATGATAATGCCGGATGCACTCTACGGCAATTATGTTGTTCCAAAAAGGGAAAATACAACTCATCCGTATACCTTTCGCCATCCTGTCGGACCACTTGTAATTCTTGGTCGTCCGTGCCTGAACCTGCAGCGGAACGTACCAACCCAGCTTCCTCGGATAATTCCTGATCCGACAGAGTTACTGTGGGTTGCTGGGATGCTGCGATAATTTGTTCTATCTGCGATAACATGTCCGTAACAGAGGCCTGTGGAGCTGCGGTCTTATAGGATTTAGCCGCTGGAAGCTCCTTGGACGTTCACTCCTGCATACATCTAATATGCGAACGTCCGGAGTATGAAGGCCTCATATCCTTGGCTACCGGATGGCATGACCTTGTCGCCGTAGAATCCCTGGTCGGCGATGTTGGTTGAATATCACAGGTCACGTAACCAAGATGCGGCCGCGTGTGCTGCCGTGAGGATGAGGAAGCTGAAAGAGCAGTCTCTCCGGACTGTCTATATATATGTCTATATAACGGAGCGTCCCAAGCGGTGGACGTATGCTCCGACTGAGGAACGTTTTGTACCACAACATCTGGGCCCAGATGTTGTAATACGAGAGAGGAACCTCTCTCGCTCGCAGCCCGGATGGACCTGGACGAGCTAGGAACCGGACTAATAGGCTTCCTCCATACCATCCTCGTATCCATCGTCACTGGGTGTGCACATTGTATTTTATAGTGCTCGTATCATCCAAATCTCCTTCCTGGACCGCAACGGACGAACCCGGGTGCTGAGCCATTCGGTGAATGGTCACGACACCAGGCGAGCTAGCGGATGCCAATGCCGTCGATCCTACTTGGGACCTCTTAGGCAATTGACGTATCTGCATGAGCACTTTACCGCTAGCTCTTCATTTGACTGTGACAATGGAAGCAAACTTACGAAGACATCACGGTAACAATACCTAGTTCATGTTACCTTATGAGACCTGTGGAGCAGCGGTCCTACGTGAAATATCCGCTGGAAGCTCCCGGGACGTTCATTCCTGCATTTATATAATATGCGAACGTCCCAACTGGAAAGGTCTCATATCCTTGGCTAGCAGATGGAGTGACCTGGTCGACGTGTATTCCTTGGTTGGCAGAGCAGGAGCACCAGGGACGTTCAATCCTGCATTTGTATAATATGCAAACGTCCCCTGGAAATCTGTGGTCACATAGCCAGGGTGCGGTCATGTGTGTTGACGAGGATGAGGAAGCCAATATAACAGCTGTGTTGGACTGTCATGCGATGGAGCGTCCTGAGCAGGAGGAGTGGACGTAAGCTCCAACTAATCGAACAACATACAACATCGTGGCACAGATGTTGATGCAAGAGAGAGGGGGCCTCTCTCGATTTCGGTCCGGGGGACCTGGACGAGCTAGCTACCGGACTGTCAATGACAGGTTTCCTCCGTACTATCCTTAGATCTGTCATTGCTGGGTGTGCACATCTGAAGTTTTATAGTGCTTGCATCACCCAATCTGCTACCCTGGACCGCAACGGACTAACCTGGGTGCTGTACCATTCTTTCCTGTGAATGGACGCGACACCGGGTGGAATAACGGGTGATCAATTGTTTTCGACCTAAGAGGGAAATCTTCAGCAATTGTCCTAATGCCTTGAGCACATCCCGCTAGCCCTAATATTGCAACGACAGAGACACACTTATTGAAGACATCACAGAAACATCACTCTGAATTCTGAAAAAGAAACTGATAATATATAGTGACCCTACGGAGAGAGGACCGTAATGGACCCCTCACCGCTAATAAAATACCATGTCATATCAATCAACACACACAGAGCAAGAATTAATGCGACTACATTGACTATAAGAAACACAATGAACTTATGAATTAGAGGAAGATATCCTCGCCTTACGAATGAAGAATATTTTTTCCAACCAGAAAAAAATATATGTCATATTACTCGCACTAACCCTTGAAATAAATATACATAATATATTAATTCATTATAACATTTCAAAAGAAAATAATTTGAAAAAAAAAAAAATTTGAAAAAATTTTCAGAAGAGCCCAAGTTCCCAATGGGAACCTTGAGCCCAAAGGATCCCAAAAATGCCTAAGTGTGGACAAAAATTTTTAATCATTTTGAAAAATTAATGTAACACTTACGGACAATATTAATGTAACTTGCTATGAATTAAATTAAGCAGAAGACAAGTAATCACTGTCAGAAGTAACAGTTGTCAACACAAGCAAAAGTGTAAACAAACCGGAAACATGACTCCAGGCACTGAAACAAACATAGCCCGAAATCAGTTACCAATTTAAACACTATCTGATGCAAAACAGAGGCTTCCAGAGAAGAAACTGTAGAACATCAGATGGTAGATGCAGACCAAAATGCCTAAACACCCCTAGGGTGAGGACGTAAACATGGGGAAAAAACAGAAAATAATTCTGTTACCAAGCCAAAATTCCCAAGAAATTTTAGTAATAAACATTACAAAAAAAATGCCAAAAGCATGGGAGAATAGCTAGGGGGAATAAAGGAAAGGGAGAGAGGAAACACTGATTAAACAATGGAACATTCATAGCAAGAATGACCACAACAAGGTCATGCCTCGAAAATAGGTAACATGAAATAATTTCATAAAAAAATTATAAGATACAGCCCTGAACATTTGTTTCCACTGTTTCTTCCTCTCCACCTTCTATTTCCACTATATATCCACCATTTCTCTCATAATTATGTGTCTGGCATCTTAAAACTGAGATTTACAAGCACAAATAACAGTGAAGTGTAATTGTATTGAGGGCCAAACAAAGAATGACTTTTGGTGGCAATTTCGAGACCTCCTTGACACTGCACATACGCAGTGGAGTAAAAGTATGGAGGACCATATAGGACATGTAATTTTCGGTTTTAGATGCAAATTTTGGGGATTGGGGGTAAAATTTGCGCTTGGCCCTAAATATTTTAGAGTTAGCACCAGCTAAGTCTGGGTCATTGGTACAGTATAAAAATATACTTTTCAAGTGGAGAATATATGGTGTTACAATTCAGTAGTAATCCACTCACTTCCTTGTGTACGTGCAGTTGAATTTTAATATAACAATAACATGACTTTGGAGGGCAATGTGGTTTATTAATGGCACAACAGGTATGAATAACAGCCAGACCGCTTATAAAAGGCCCCAGATGAAGTCGAGGACCGTTAATAAGCTGAAGGGCTATTATTCATGCTCATTGCATTATTATTCTTGTGTGAGTTATGGCCCTTGGAAATATGGAAAAGCGCCAAAATATCAGTTTTCTGGACTTTTTTGTGGAAACACTTCAATGGAATTCATGCTGATCACATCTAGGTTATAACATTTGTATAATTATTAATGCTCATTAGTCCGGTAGGGGACATTGTATTGCTTCAGCGATACGTGCGCTCTTGTTTAATATGTAAACCTTATGACAAGAATTTTATATGAAATCACATCTCTTTACAGATCATCTATTTACATTGCATTGCTAAAATTCCAGCTCTCAGACTGAACCCAAATATGCACTCCAAAGACTTTATTTGAACAATTTGATAAATATGAAAAAGCAACTGATTCGGAAAATAAGTTCTCAGGAAGAAGATTTTTAAGTAATTCCCCATAAAGGACTATTTTTATGTTCGGACTCCAATAATCAATCCAAATGTGAGCCAAGGACTTTATTTTGACAAACTTAAATTTCAAACTCCCAACTCCCAGTTATGTTTTCGATCAAATATCAAACCATTCTGTGAACTGTTTTTTGAGAAAAATATTTTGAAAGAAAATTTCTTCATTTTAAATGTTAAAATTCAGACTCTCATAATAAGTACAAATTTGAATTGAGGAACTTGATTTGAACAAACTTGAATCTAAAGCTCCAAAGCATGCTGCACATGAAGTATTAAATGATTCTGTGCTTTGTTACTTTTGAGGATTTTAATCCTTTACCTAACATGAAAAGCAGACGACACTTGCAAAAACAATTCTTGAATAACAATTTTTTTTTCATTTTTTTGTATAAAAAACATAGGTTATGACCCCTTGTTGGAACGAGCTCGATGAGCTCGTTCCAACAAGGGGTTATAACCTATGTTTTTGAGACAAAAAATGAAAATGTATTGAAAATTAATTGGCGATTGTTGAGAATAGCGCTGGGCAGTTTCGTTGAGTAAAGGTTAAAAGAAATCAACTCAAATTACAATACTGATATGTTAAAATGTGGGCTCCCATTGGCAGTTGAAATGGGACACACTGAGACTTCATTCAAACACTTTTGAAACTTCTGCCCATATTGATACAGCATACAAACATCACAAGATTCTTGTCACCAGTTGTCTAGAAAAGTTTGAATAAAGTTTGAGTTTTGTCCCAAACAAACAAGCATACTTGAAATGAGCCAATCTGCATTCACTGACAAAACATAAAAAACGTATGCACCAATTCTGGTGAAAATCCACCCTATAGTTTTTGAGAATGAAAGTGTCAATGACACTACAGCTGAACTTGTCCAGGAAGGAACTGAACTAAACAGAAAGATCCAGTGATGCGAAGTCATTCACTCAAGTTTCTACATAAAAGACATCACACTAAAGCTACATATGAAATCTGAAGAAGATTGGATGAGGGATGCGGCCAGTTGGGTGTACTAATGGAATTGTTGACAATTTATATGCCAAATCCATGATGGCCACTGACGGCCATGTTTTTCCATGAAATTCAGAACAGTTTGTTAACTCCCATCTGGACACCACACCAAAGCCACATATAAAATTTGAAAAAGATAGGGTGAGAGATGTGGCCTATAGGGTCTGCTAATGGAATTGTTGACAATTTACAAGCCAAATCTAAGATGTTCACTGGTGGCCATGTTTTTCAATGAAATTCAGAAAAATTTGATAGCTCCCATTAATACATTGCCCCAAAGCCACATATGAAATTGGGAACTGGTCGGGTGAGAGCTGTGGCCTGTAGGATGTGCTAAAGGAATTGTGGATGGACAGAGGAATGTACAGACGTACAGATGTCGGGATGGATGAAAGATCGCAGTCCACCCCAATAGCTCATACTTGATATTGGGTATGAAGTCATGACAATGTACAACAGTGTTAGATTAAAAATGATCAGTTATGTTCTCCTTTCATGTGTACTCAAAATTATTTTAGTCACGGATGACTCACATGTTATTTATATCAGCAATACACAGAATGTCATGATGTGTGAATGTGTTTGTCAATAGGGTATGAGTGCCAGGGCAGAAGAATAGAATGAAAGCACAATATCAAATTCTATCCTTCTGTAATAGCATGAGTGCTGTACTGATGAACGGATTCACACAGAGTGGCATTCTGTATATTACCGATATAAGGCTATGGTTAGTTAATCTTAAGTTTAGCGATATTCCAGGTTATCAGAATAAAATGTGGAATGAGGTTATTAATTATATCCTCATGGGAAAATTATAAATTTAAAGTCATTTATATATTCTTTATACTTACCAATGGCCCTGACTAGCTGGTGCAAACTTGATATTATCAAGGGCAAAACACAAATTTTGAACCCCCCCCCCCCCCCCTCCCCAATCCCCAAAATATGCAAAACAAAACCGAAAATTAAAAGTCCTATCTGGCCCTCCATACTTTTACCATCTGCGCATGTGCAGTGGTCAGGAAGAGGCCAGAGTTGGCGCCAACATCATTCTTTGTAGATGAGCTAATAATAACCCAGCGGGGAGGTATTAGTGCCCACTCATGAGAGGGCCATCACCACCTGGGCCATTGGTAAGTATAAAAATATACAAATTACTTGAAATTTATCATATGTTTATACGACAACCAATGGCCCAGACTAGCTGAATCGTAAACAGACGGAGGGCCTAGGACTTAAGAATTAGCAGACCAAATATAGCTCCTTAGCCTGCATTCCAAAGTGAAAGGAAATTAAATTAAAAGGAATTACATGTATGTCTCTCTATACAATAATAGAGAAGACATATCATAAATAAGGAGCCATATTCAAGTAATTCCATATTCTTAGAATGAAAGATTATGCTAAATGGGTGTAACAAGCCCCCAATTTTTAAGGCTTGTAAGGACTAAGCCCCATAAATTAGGACGGCGCATTTGAGAGTGAGACACTAACCCCCCCCACAAACATACGCCATATATAAATAATAAACAAGCTGTATCTGGGATCAGATATAATCTACAGACAAAACAGCTTCACTCATAGTTACATTCTTATCAAGCCGGAGGAGATTTCACAAAAATTCAACCCCCACCCCCCTTTTTTGAAGGAACATTCTTCAAAACAAAGAGGGGAGTGCTCTGGAATCAGTGAAAAGCAGTACCAATTAAACATGATATATTTGTCCAACAGGCACCCAAATATTAATTATTGGTGTTTAATGTCACTTCAGAACCCAAGGCTATCGTGACGATCCCGGTAATTAATAGCGCACACACTTCTATTGTAAACCAGAGACAGCATACGTAGATAGGTAAAAAACCAGTGAATAATGAGTACATTATTACACTTGTCCAATAGAATCCCCATGGAAAGTATCTGAAGAGAAAACATGCTTCTTTGGCAACCAACAGCTGACCCCGTTCAGGTGTACAATAAATTCCAATAATAACACTCCTATTGACACATGCAAATGTATGAGAATGTGTACTCTATCTCATAGAAACCTGGATTAGAACATGGAACAAGCTATGATTAACAGACCATCCCCAAAATAATTCATTGTTTCCTAGGTCTGTAACAACCATTATGACTGTTCGGAGAAGAATATATTACTCCGAATAATGATGCCAAAAAATGAGAACATATTCATAGACAGCATATTGGCAGTTCCATAACTGATCCAAATAGCCCCAAAATTCTCATGAGCTCTATAAGTAGAGCAAGAATTTATATAATCTGTCAATAATGAGTCTGCCTAATAATACACATATTATGCGTGTGAGCAATGATGAAAAATTCATATCAAGCCCTCCTCACCCGCATTACTTGAATCGATCTTGTGTTAGTCATCAAACAGAATAGGGGCTGCAGGGCTCCCTCACATTTGACCAACTCCATAATGCCACTAAGGACGAAGAGGGATGGGAAGAAGAAATACATCGTATTGACATAATCACACTAGGTAAATATGGCATCATTAATAGAGCTTATCGCCTCATATAACTAACACCAAACAATACCGGTAGGAAGAGAATAACCTCCTCTAACATACGGTATCATGCCCGATAGGACAACAAACTCAGCCTAGCTGAAGCAGCTAAAGGTCTTCCTATATGTGAAGACAATAAAAGGCTGATAACTGCGGCCTTAGAAGCTCACTAAGGAGACTTACAATGCTAGCCATAGCTTAGAAGTCTTCATCTCCGTGAAGACAGATATATCGGTGTAAGTTGCAACCTTGAAGGCTCACTGAATGGAGACTTACAACTATCATCGCGCATGGTAGGGAATGAAGAGCTACTATTTAACAGCCCTAAATTTCCAAAGAAACAGCAGTTCCAAGAGATAATAATTTCAGTTATGTCGCACAATAATTACTGAAACAATCTCGCTCATGAATCAAGCTGGGCTACTATGGTGTAAACAATAAGACTCAAGTCTATGACACCTAGGATAACAAACCGAAAAGCACTGTACCTTTATCGGTTTTATTCCCCAAAAACAGCGGTCAGAGCCTGGCTAACGTAGCTAGAAGTCTTCCTCTCCGTGAAGACAGATATATCGGTGTAACTAGCGAATTGAAAGCTCATTAAACGGAGACTTACAACCATTGTCGCGCAAAGGTAGGGAATGACAAGCTGCTATTCTAACAGCTGTAATTCACAAAAAGACCGTAATCTCAAGGTAGCTACGCAGTTATGAGTCTTCGTCTTCTTGAAGACATATCTGTGTCACTTGTGGCCTTGAAAGCTCACTAAATGGAGACTTACAACACTAGTCGCAAGAAAAGACGGCTGTAAACGTACATAAGGCTACTATGGCATCCACAATGACATTAACTGCCTTGATGCCAAGGAATACAACACTGAGAGGGAAAAGACATACCTATGCCCTGTAACAGCTCTATTCCAAACAAGACAGCTGTCTCAGCCTATCTATGCATTATTTGTCCGACTTCAGGACGAAAAACAGGTGATTTGAAATAACCTGGAGAATATTATCTATTGCTTTTCTTCAATAGAACAGCCTATACCTCCGCAAGGAGAGACTCTCTTGGAAGAATTCGCCGAAAGATTTGACCAACATGTACTTGTAGTAAGTGGAGCTTTGCTCGGACTGATAGCTGCAGGCCTGCCGAGACTTCATTCTCATCCACTGATCTTCCACAATTTTCATCCACTTTTCTGCAAGGTTGATAACCTTCCGCTAAGAAGAAAGCAACAGAAGTCTATTCTCGATGACCTCTATTGCTTCCTTCAATAAGAGAGCCTGTACCTCCACTAGGAGCGACTCCCTTTTGAAAGGAACCGCCGGAAGGTTTGTCCAACGCAGACATCTTGTAAGTTGGGGTTTTGTTCGGAATCATAGCCATAGGCCTTCAGAGACAACACTTTTACTCACTGATCTTCCGTGACATTAATCCTGTTTCTCACGAAGATGATAACCTTCTGTCAACTGGTAAGCAATAGAGGTCTTATTTATCACCTGTATGACTAACGAGGCTTACAGAAGGAGAAACTATGTCCTCCCCACGAAAAACCTCAACTCGTCGACTTAGGGGCGTCTGACCTATAGTCTGGATCAGACCTGTGCCTCTTTCCCGACTCGCTATACTGACGACCTCTGGAGTAAGTATAAGAGGGTTTATTGTACCCTCGCGCAAAGTTCCCTTAGCTGATTTATGCGGAACGGCCTTGCTTACCCTGGTCTGCTGAAGCATGTTGTTGAGCCGCAGACTTCAGTAGCAGTGTACTGGAAGCTTTCTTGTAGCCTGCTCATAGACTAACGAAAGCTCGTCGTCAATAGAGTATATCCGGAGACCGGAGCGACTCAGAGAGAGCTTTTCACCTTGTCATCTATAAGTGATGACGACGCAAGGATAGCATCACGTCTGATCAACTCCCAATTTGCCACTGTCAAGGTGGAGTTGTACATGGCATACATGACTGCCCTGTAAAGAACTCTAAGCGAGGAACAACGTCCTCAAATTCCTTCCCATTAAGATGTTGCGCCATAGCTCTGGTGAGGTGATCTGCTTAGGACATCACATCCAGATTCGCTCTATTGGATGAAATATCACATTCCATCTCTTCCGAGCGTATATTGAATGATGCAGGTAGGGACATATTTTCATCCTCGGCCTGTTCATCTAAATGCAGAGGAGCTCCCTGGACATCTTCTCCAACCATTTTAAATGAACGTGGTCCAAGGAATGGTATATTTATTGAAGATGTCGATAAAAAACTGCCTTTCCTCTTAGCACTAGAGAGGTTGAATATGGCATCGTTAACATGGCCGAAGTCCTCCGGCACCTGTCAAGACTGTTTCGGGAAGGAAAGAACATCCTCTTTCCTCCACACAAAATCTGCTTCAGAGATGATAGTGGTTTCTCTCTAGTAGTTGCAGCTAGTTGATCAGGTGGAACAGTCAGTATAGTATTGATGAATAAAATTCATCGCTACCATATGCTGTTCCGAAAGGGAAGGGTAATACTCTTTCTTGTCCCTTTCACCATCCGACTGATTCAGTTGACATTTGGTCATTCGGATCTGCGTGTACAGATGACTGGACCCACCCAGCACCATCCGACAGCTCACCACCGGAGTCTGCGGGAGGCTGCTCTTGCACTTGCTGGGATGCTGCGATCAGCTGCGCAATCTGCGACAAGTCCATTACAAAGCTTGAGGAGAACAAAGCCTCAGATTGCTAGTTACCGAATGGTCCGAGTTCATGGCGAAGACTGGCTCCGTCTTCACGCAACTGGCTGGATATCTGAAGTCGGGTAGCTAGCATGCGGTCGTGTGTGCTTTTAATAGTGGAGGAAGCTGTGACTGAAGCCAACCCTGGCTGCAGTCTAGACGGAGCGTCCCGAGTGGCGAGCGGACATATGCTCCGGCTCGTGCAAGTTTCTCAAAACAACATTTGGCCCCAAATGTTGTTGGGTTAGAGAGGGACCTCTCCTGCTCGCGGTGTTATCAGACCTCGTCGAGCCTCCCGAAAAGAAAACTTGGTTCCGGCTTGTGCAAGTTTCTCAAAACAACATTTGGCCCCAAATGTTGTTGGGTTAGAGAGGGGCCTCTCCCACTCGCGGTCTTATTAGTCCTCGCCGAGCCTCCCAAAACTTGCTGACTTCCTCCATATTTCCATCGCCGCTGGGTGAGCTTTTGATTTTGAGGTGCTCACTCTTCCCAAATCTACACTTCCTTCGACCGCAACAGACTTACCTGGTGTCACGGCTCCCATGGACAGAGTAACTGCTTCACCGGTCGAGCTAGCTGCTTGTAAGGGATTAAGAACTCTAACTAGAGGCCTTAACCCTTGCTTATATTCATGAGCACCTTGCAGCTAGCTCTATTTGCTCATCAGAGCATGACGACGGTAGAACAGTTTGCATGGGTGTCACAATACCATCACCATGTTCACGTTCCTCTGAAATAGAAACTGAAAAACTTGAATTATATTACGGTGAGAGTTCCGGAATAGGAACTTCACTGCCAACAACGCATCACAACACCCGTCTCCAATGTCTGTCATGTCAATGTACAGAGTACGACAAGAATCTGCAGGAGTGCATCGACTACATGCAAGGCAAGAAGCATGTAAATCCAAGGAAGACTTCCTCACTTTGCATTTGGTGCAGTAAGCTTTCATAATTACAATCAAAAGACAAAGTCGATAGCACTCCTACAAACTCCACAACAAAATATATGATAAAGATACATGAATAATCGCAATCAAAATTAAATTTGGAAATTTATATATATAAAAAAATTTTTGGGAAAAAATGCCTAAGTTTCCAAAGGGAACATTTTGAGGCCAAGGGCATCCCGATAGAGCCTAAGTGTGGACAAAATCCAAATATTATGAGCTACACAACCGGTCTAATAATCAATGAATCCTAAAGTAATTCTGCAGTAATATAATATAAAATACCACATATATTTGAGGACGTTGCCAATGTAAACATCAAAGGAAAAAAACGGAAACAAGACATCAGGCACAAGAAGGCCCAAAGTCAGAAACCAATTTAAATGCTACCAGATGCAAAGCTAGATCTTCATACGAAGAAAAAACGATACATCGGATAGAAGATGCAAGACAAAAACAGGGTGAGGATGTAACTATGGGGATAAACAGAATAAATATTCTGTAATACACGTTAAACTCCCAAGAAATTTAATAAAAATTTCAATAAAAAATAGCCTAAAAGCTTAGGAGTTTAACAGGAAGGGTTCATGGAAGATTAGGGAAGGAATACTTAACAAACAGTGGATTAATCATTAGCAAAAATGATGACGTCAGGTGTATGTCCCGAAAATGAGAAACATGAAATCATTTTTATAATTATTATAAAGTTACAGCCCTGAACGTCTGAAACCACTGCAGTTCACTTCCATTATCCATTAACAGCCTTGGATCCACCAATTCTTGCATTAATTTGTGTCTGGCATCCTCAAAAAAGGAGATTTTAAAGCACAGAAGTCAGCTCATTGTTACTGACTTTAGGGCCAAACAAAGAATGACGTTTGCGCCAATTCCGGTCTCTTCCTGACCACTGTGCATGCGCAGAGAGAAAAAGTATGAAGGGCCAGATAGGACTTTTATTTTTCGGTTTTGTATGCAAATTTGGGGATTGGGGGTTCAAAATTTGTGTTTGGCCCTTGATAATATTGAGTTTGCACCAGCTAGTCTGGGCCATTGGTTGTCGTATAAAAATATAGTCCTTCAACAGAAATTTGTATGGAACACATATTCCGTATGGATTTGTAAATATGGAACCGGAGGAAAATGAACTTACTCCATGAAGGTCCTTCGATATTTTGTTCTCTTCGAATGCCTGATCCAGTAGCTGTAAATTTTTAGATTGGTCCTTTATGCTTAGCTGTAACTCTTGTGTACACTGTGCTCTGTGCTATAATTGAAAGAAAATTCATAACATTTATGCAGACAATGTAAACTATTAACACTTTATCCAACATGTACAATATTCAAATTTCTTATTTTTTCGAAGATAACAAAACATTTTAATGTTTGCCTCCAAATATAGCTTATGAACCTCTTAATTGAGCGGTCAAAAGCCATGTTTTGGAATAAAAAACTGAAAAAAAAATCTAAAATTCAAATACTGATTAGTTACTTGCCATTGCTCAGTGGTTCTCATATGTGTTGTGTCCTTAGGCAAGACACCTAGTCACAAATGCCTAAACTGGAGTATGCAGTGGCACAGTGTGCTAAGGCATACTTTATGATGCTGGTACACATGCATTTAACCTATGCTAAGTCTGCTTGTTTGGTAGTTACTTGTCACTGCTCAGTGGTTCTCATCTGTGTTATGTCCTTGGGCAAGACACCTAATCACAAATGCCCAAATTGGAGTATGCAGTGGATCAGTGTGTTGAGGCATTCTGTACGATGCTGGAACACATGCCTATAACCAATGCTAAGCCTGCTTGTGCAGGATGAGTAAGCTGAAGTGGTTGATATGTACTTACTGTTGGTCTGAGGTTCTCTCCAGATACTCCGGCTTTCTATACCTGTAAAACTGTCCAAAATGATATGACCTGGCTGTTGAAACTAAATAAATAAAAAAAAACCAGAGGTCGCCGCCAAGGGTGTCAAATCTACTTCCCCCCCCCTACTCCCAAATCACCCCGATACAGTAACCTTGGTAATATATTACATTAACACAACCACTGTTGGTATTATTTACTCAAATAATACAGATAAGATTAACTGTATTTGATGACATGTCAAGTTTGGTTTCGATCGGGATTGATAAAATTTCAAGTTCAAGGTCACTGTGACCCTGACCTTTGGCACAATGACCTAAACATATGTAAGGTTCTTCCTCTTATGGTCAACCCACATGCCAAGTTGTGTTTCAATCGGGAATGCATAATTTTAATAATTAAGAGAACTGAAACCAGCTCCAATCGATAAAATTTCAATTTCAAGGTCACTGGGACCTTGACCTTTCGCATAATAACCTAAAAAATAAATAGGGTTCTTCCTCTCATCATGCTCAACCCATAGTCCAAGCTTAGTATCGATTGGGCAAGCAAAATTTCAATTAGAGAAGCCCAACTCAGGCAAATCTTTATGGTCAAGGTCACTGTGACCTTGACCTTTGGCACAATGATCCCTAAATGAATAGGGTTTTTCCTCTCATCATGTCTAACCCACATGACAAGTTTGGTTTCAGTTTTATCAATTGGGCAAGCAAAATTTCAATTAGAGAAGCCAACTCGGGTAAATCATTGGCACAATGATCCCTAAATAAATAGGGTTTTTTCGTCTCATCATGTCTAACCCACATGACAAGTTTGGTTTCAGTTGGCCAAGCAGAATTTTAGTTACAGAGCAGAAACCAACTTCATCTACAGATGGACAGACAGACAGCACTGCGGCTATATCCCCCCGAAATTTAAATTTCGGGGGGATAAAAATACAAAAAATGACTGGAAGGTCAAGGGTAACAGCTCACAGTAAACCTGTATTGAAAGCTCGTTGGGAAGGAGAATAACCTGGCCTTTGAAGACAGGCCACTGCTTAATTAGGGTGAATGTATAAGCAGATTTGATTATACATGCCGTGGGCATTTAAAAAGATACCATTGATTTTACCGTTTTGCCACATTTTAAGAGACATAACTCTGGAACAGTAAATGTCATAAGGGTGAAAATCGAACTTCACCCGCTTTACACTGTAGGTGGTAATATTGCAAAATTATAATGTTGTATATCAAAGCGAACTAGAGTTATCGTCCGGAAACCATTGATTTGACCATTTTTGTGACATTTTAAGGTGCATAACTCTGGAATGATAAATTCCATAATAGTGAAAATCGAACCTGACCTGCATTTCATGGTAGGTAGTAATGTTCCAAAATTATATGGTCATGCATCAATGCAAACTAGAGTTATTATCCTGAAACCATTTGTTTTGGATGGATGGGCAGACAAAGTGGCAACTCTATGCTCCCCTGAAATTTTTTTGGGTGCATAATAAATTTACAGCATGCCATATCCATAGGATTCCTGAAAATCAAGAAAATCATGGCTTGACTCTTAACTTGCTGAGTGTTTTCAAGATATTTTTCATCAAAGCAGCCATGACTAGATTTTATGAAAAATTCAACTAAATTTAGCTCAAGAAATCATTGGAGAAAAAATTCATTACCACTTACAGGTGGAAAATTAGATTAAATGTGCCCAAATTATACTTAACCCTCTGCACTCTATGTCAAAATGTCAAAGTGTTGAGCAACAAATATTTCCCATAATTCAGTTTGATATTTAACCAAATATACCTTGTTTGACAGAGCTCAGTGAGCTCTGTCAAACAAGATATAATTGATTAATTTCATAGTTCAACAACAGAAAAACAAAGTGACTGGAGAAAATTCTGTTGCACTACCAGAGTGCTAGGGGTTAATTCAGTTCAGTGACAGAAGCAGCATGCAAGGTATTACAAATTTTAAAAGCAGGACACTCTCCAGCAGCACCAGTCCCACAATTGATGCTCTCAGAGTCTGTTCGGATACATGAAATATTCCAGATCAAGGTTTCATTTAGTGGAATGATAAAAGGGACCAATTTTCTTCATTACATCACGTCTTCAACTAATCAGCAGATGGAATTAGATAAGAAGACCCACCTCTTTTATCCCCATCTGCACTTGCTTCACCAAAAAGTTTTCACGGTCTTCCACTGTTTTGGTTAATGTTTCTTCAAAATCTGTTTCCCTAAAAATAACCACAAATATGCTTTACATCAAGAGATCAAATTCTGCTTATAACTCAAAGTTATTAAGGGCCAAACACAAATTTTGCCCCCCCCCCCCCCCCAATCGCCCAAATTTGCTTGCAAAACTGAAAATTAAAAGTCCTATCTGGCCTTCCATACATTTACTCTCCACATATGCGCAGACGTCAGGAAGTGACTGCAATTGGTGCCAACATCATTCTTTCTAGAAGAGAGTACTACATAAAAATTCAGCGGGGAGGTATGAGTGCCCACTCATTGGAGGGCCATCTCCGCCTGGGCCATTGGTAAGTATAAAAATATACAAACTACTGTAAATTTATAATATTTTCAGACTGTAAACCAATGGCCCAGACTAGCTGAATCATAAAAAGGCGGAGGGCCTAGGACTTCAGAATTAGTAGATCAACATCGTTCCAATCCTGTAATCCAAGGTGAAAGGAAAATAAAATTATTAGGAATTACATGTATGTCTCTCTATAGAGTAATAGAGAAGACATATCATACAAAAAGAGCCAGTTCAAGTAATTCCATATACTTAGCATGAAGACTATGCTAATATTATTTTTCAACACAAACAAAACACATGTATGTTTGATATATTTATTTATGTTGGAAAATAAAAGACTGCAACAAAACCATGCTTGAACAATTGCGTGTATAAAGGCTAACTTACATTAGAGTACCGGGCACACACCACTGCTGACTATGGTGATTCGTAGCTAAGCCCTGCTCACTAGGGGATTACTGTAGATGAGCCAAATGTTAAAACCCTCACTCTCCAAGGGAATCCTTAGCAGTGTGTCTAAAATTAAAACCCTCACTCTCCAGGGGAATCCTTAGCAGAGTGTCTAAAATTAAAACCATCAC
The DNA here is from genome assembly GCA_031216915.1 of Pictodentalium vernedei. NCBI lineage: Eukaryota > Metazoa > Mollusca > Scaphopoda > Dentaliida > Dentaliidae > Pictodentalium > Pictodentalium vernedei. The sequence continues at coordinate 80,043,059 of CM062294.1, forward strand.
TCTCTTGGGGAATGCCATAGCAAAGTGCAATACACCAATTACTTCTTCCTGTAACTACTACACCACTAATGGAGTGGAACCCACTTAATTGGATCTCTCTTAACTGAATAATCCTGTTAATTGAATATAATTTCCCAACACAAAACCATTTACTATACCTCCAGTACAAATTTGACCTGTTAATAGAATATAGGTTATGGAGTAATCTCCTGTTAATTGAATAAAAAATCTTATAACCAGTCGAGAAATTACTCTGACTCTCCAATGTTTTACATTGATTATAGACATATTTGGCCTCAGTACATCCAACACAGGCATTTAATCTATTATATCTTGTTCGACAGAGCTCATAGAATAAATGCTTTGCTTATCTCTTTAGAATACAGAAAAGGTGCACAATCCCTGTTAATTGAATACTCCTGTTAATTCAATAATTTTCATTGGCAAGGTGTCTATTCAATTAACAGGGTCCCAGTGTATTAAAAAATCTTCATTATTAACCCTTTACCCAACGAATCCCTCACATCCACCCGCGTAATATGCAAATTCAGCAGCTGAAAAAATATTATTTTTCAAAAAATTTCAACAAAACCATATCATGTGACCCCTCTTTGGAATGAGCTCATCGAGCTCATTCCAAAGAGGGGTCACATGATATAGTTTTGTTGAAATTTTTTGAAAAATTTAAAAAATGATATTTAAAATAATAAATTTTGAAATCGTCTGCACTGGGTAAAGGGTTAAATGAGTAACTAACTCCGTGCACTGTACATCGTTAGTGTAAATCTCTCAATCTCAACTTTTTACCCAATGTAATGGTCAAAACCAGCAAGTACTATTCTTAAAAGGCATTCAAATTCAGCTTACGGCCCCTCAGCAGAATGGATTGTGGAAAGTTTGTTTTTTTGTGAGTGAATTCGAAAAATGAAAACATTTTCTATTTTCAATTATTAGCTTGTTGTAACCATTTACCCAACATAATGGCCAAAATTGGCCAGTGCTATTCACAAAAATAACCATTCCAATTTATTTTTTGTCTCAAAAACACAGCTTATGGCCCCTCATTGGAAAGAGCTTGTTCCGCACATTCCAATTTCCAATGAGGGGGTCATAAACTATGTTTTTGAGGCAAAAAATTATTGAAGAATTTTATTTTCAAGTGTTGTTTGCCTTTCATCTTAAATAAAGAGTTAATGGTAAGTGAAGAGTGAAATACATAAACTGACTAGTACATCATAAAAACTTACAAAGTTGACAGTTCCTTCTGGAGTTTATTATACATTCTCCACAACAGGGTATACCTGCCCATCAAAGAGATATATTTGTTGTCCTGAAAAAAAAGCAAAAAATTATAAATTTAAAATAATTTGTATATTTTTTATTCTTACCAATGGCCCAGACGAGCTGGTGCTAACTCAACGTTATCAAGGGCCAAACACAAATTTTGAACCCACCAATGCTGGCAGCTGCTCGTCGTTGCTTGGTGGTTCTCTCCGGGGTACTCCGGCTTCCTCCACCCGTAAAACTGTCACGGTCATGATTAGCCATTGTGCATAAGTATGTGACCTTAAACACCAATAAATAAATAATAAATCAATAAATGAACCCACCAATCCCCAAAATTTGCTTGTAAAACCAAAAATTATAAATTTACAGTAATTTGTATATTTTTATACTTACCAATGGCCCAGACTAGCTGGTACTTAACTCAAAGTTATTAAGGGCCAAACACAAATTTTGAAACCCCCCAATCCCCAAAATTTGCTTGCAAAACTAAAAATTAAAAGTCCTATCTGTCCCTCCATACATTTACTCTTCACACATGCGCAGACGTCAGGAAGAGACTGCAATTGGCACCAACATCATTCTTTCTAGAAGAGAGTACTACATAAAAATTCAGCGGGGAGGTATGAGTGCCCACTCATTGGAGGGCCATCTCTGTCTGGGCCATTGGTAAGTATAAAAATATACAAACTACTGTAAATTTATAATATTTTCAGACTGTAAACCAATGGCCCAGACTAGCTGAATCATAAAAAGGCAGAGGGCCTAGGACTTCAGAATTAGTAGAGCAACATCGTTCCAATCCTGTAATCCAAGGTGAAAGGAAAATAAAATTATTAGGAATTACATGTATGTCTCTCCATATAGTAATAGAGAAGACATATCATACAAAAAGAGCCAGTTCAAGTAATTCCATATACTTAGCATGAAGACTATGCTAATTGGCTGTAACAAGTTTTAAGGTTAGCCCAGACTAAGCCCCAAAAATTAGGATGGCGTATTTGTGAATGAGAGAATATCCCCCACAAACATACGCCATACACAATAAAACTCCAGCTGTATGCAGGATATAATTACGGACAAAACAGCTTCCCTCATAGTTACATACCTATCAAGCCAGAGGAGAGGTAAAAAATTACCGCCCCCCCCCCCCCCCCCCCCCCCCCCCCATCCTTTTCTTTTCTTTTGAAGGAATCTTCAAAAAGAAAGAGGGGAGCACTCTGGAATCAGTAAAAGCGGTACCAAAAAAACAATATAAATATTCGTCGAAGGGCACTCAGATATTAATTTATTATTAATAAATGGTGCTTAACGCCACTTCGGAAGGTAAGGCTATAGCAACGATCCCGGTAATTAATATTGACCACTATATAACGTACACCACAGACGGCATACACAGATATGTCAAAAACCAGTGATATAATATATAACATACACATGTCCAATCGAACCACAATGAACAATTTCTGGAGAGTAAACACACATCCGACGTAACCCACAGACGACCCCATTCAGGTGTACAATAAATTCCAGTAACAGCACTCCCCAAATTGTACTATCCAATAGTTATGACACCATAAGCATGGGAATATACAAGATGAGTACGGACATTAATAGAAACCTAGCTCTAGAAATAGAAGTAGGTATGATTAACAGGCTCCGACACGGACCACCCCCAAAATAATTAATAATTTCAAAGGTTCATAATATACAATAAAGCGTCAGCCTAATAATTATTATGCACGTGAGCATTAAAATCCTGCATGTAATCATCTGAATACCAGTTAACTGGTTATGCAGGCTTCGAGGTACCCAAAGACTAGCAATTTAATTATGATGAAATATGCGCTCGTATGACATATAGACGAATAATCACAGGAAACCAATCCAACTAAAAAGTGGATGTGCCCATGAGGTCGCCATAGAACATGACCCAGCCGCCAATCGAAAAGTGAAGAAATGTATGTATGTATTTAAACTTATACAAGGCTTGCGGGAAGATAACTACGTCTTGCCCGGTAATCGCCTCTAAACACATTGGCGGTGTGTGTGTGTGTGGGGGGGGGGGGGGGGCAGGGGGGGGGGAGGAGGGGATTCAAAGTCATATCGAACTCTCCTCACCCGCATTACTTAATTGTTCTTGTGTTAGTCATCAAATAATATAGGAACCACAATGGTTACCTCATGTCTAACAGACTCCATTATTCCACTATGGGTGGAGAAGGACATGAAGAACAAAAATTTCCCCTGATAAAGAAGGTCTTCTCGTGGAGGAAGCTTCTGGGGAACGTCCTATAACAGACACTTGAGAACACTGATCCAAGGTTTCTGTGATGACAGAGGTGCTACTAGTAGGATTCACAACGAGACTGTTTAATCTTAAATGTAATCTACTGAATCAAATGATTGGAGGATATGCGTATCCTATCATCCATCCCCATGAGATGGGCAGAACGTCTACTGCATGCGTTCAATGGTCTGGGCATGGCGACACAAATGACGGTAACCGATTGTTCCGGTGCATCGCAAACAGATCTATCATGGGGTGATCCCTCTGGTAGCAAGACTGTCCAAATACTCGCTTGTTGAGCGTCCATTCCAATTGCAGCAGGGGACTTTTCCGAGAGAGCGACGGATAAAAAGATGAACATGATGATTCATGAAGTATTAGGAAAATCTTCTCCGTTAGTTGGCATAACGGAAAAGAATGGGTGCCGCCTTGGTTCCCGATGTACGCTACTACTGTCGAGTTGTCCGACCAAATTGAACATGGACGTCCGTAATTATGTGAATCCAATGCTGTAGCCCTAGCTAATTAACATCATCTCGTTGATGTTTATGTGTCTCTACTGGAACCAAGGGACCCAAAGACCCTGACACCTCAAGACTGTGGGACTTAGGGTCACGCCCCAACCTATCAGACTCACATCCGTCATAATCGTGAAAGCCGGATCCGGCAGTTGCAGTGTAACTCCCTGAGTCAACAACTGAATATCTGCCCAATTGAACCCTTGTTTTACTAGGTCTGTTAAAACAATACTGGTTCAAGCGAAAGCGTCTTCACACTCCAGTTCTGAGACGGCCATTGAAATAAGATCCACACCCACTCTGCACAACTACAACAGTTGCATGAATTCCCTCACTATTAATACGTCTGAGTGTTGACAAAAGCGAGCATAACAACTGACTAATTTCGCTCTGGGTAACGGCAGACAAACCAGATTGTTGTGAGTCTCAAAGCTCAATCCCAAGTGAATCAACGACTTGTACGGAGCTAGATTCGACTTTTTCTTGTTTACGATGAAACTGAGATGCCAGAGTAATAGAAGCAGACTCTGAACATCGTTCTGAAGAATAATTCTGTTGCCGTATCCCTGTAGAAGGTCGTCCAAGTAAGCCGACGTTACCGCAGACAAATGAGCACATAAGTAAGACATTACCGAGTTCATTATTCGAGTGAAATGCCCAGGGGGCCAGATTGAGATCAAAGCATATTGTTCTGAACTGCTACACCTTCCCTTGTACGGCGAACCGCAGGTACTTTTAGAATGCTGGATATACCAGGACAATAAAAGTACACATCCTTTAGATCTATGCTTACCACAAAATCGATCACTCAAACGCTGGCTTTTACCGACCGAATGGTCTCCATAAATAAATTTTTGGAGCCATGATAAGCTTGTTTATGCAGCTCAAGTCTATTACTAGTTGGAACGAGCCGTCTGGCTTTGGTACGACGAACAGGTGACTGTAAAAACCTTGAGAATCCTGATTCTCGACGACCTGTATTGCTTCCTCTGATGAGAGAGCCTGTACCTCTGCTAGGAGAAACTCTCTTGTGCAAGGATTTGATTGAAGATTTGTCCAATGCGGACAACTTGTTAGTGGGGTTTTCGCTTGGAATAATAGCCGTAAGCCATCCGAGACTACACTTCTCACCCACTGATCTTCTGTGACTGTTATCCAGTTTTTTGCACAGCTTGGTAACCTTCCACCCAATGGCCAGCAATAGAGGTCTTAACCATCACCTGTATGACCTGCATGGCTAGTTATAGGAGGAGAAAACACATTCTCCACGCAAAGAACCTCGTCTCGTCAGCCTGGGGGCGTCTGACTGACAGTCCTGATCTCTTGTCTGCTGAAGTGAGTCATTGATATGCCGACCTCAAAGCAGAGCACTAGATGCTTTGTTAGTAGCCTGTTCATAGACGAACGAAAGCTAGTCGGCGAAAATAAAATGTCCGGAAATTGGAGCGACTCAGAGAGCTTTTCACCTTGTCATCAGTGATGATGACGCAAGGGCAGCATCACGTCTGATTAACTCCAGATTAGCCAGTGTTAGGGTGGAGTTATACGTGGTATACATAATTGGCCTGGAAAAAACTCTAAGAGAGGTACGAACGTCCTCAATATTCCTTTCCCTTGAGACGTTGCGCCATAGCTCTTGTAAGGTGATCTGCGCAAGACATAACGTCCAAATTTGCTCTATTTGAAGAAATTGCCGTCTCAATTGCATCTGAGCGAATAGTGAATGATACAGGTAAGGATACCTCTAGATCCCCGGCCTGCTCATCCAAATGCAGAAGAACTCTCTGAACATCTTCCCCGGCTGTTTTTAAAAGAACGTGGTCAAAAAAAATGGTGTGTTTATACGGAAGATGAAGATAAGAAACCGTCTTCTTCCTCGCACTCAAGAGGATAAATACGGCATCGTCAATATGGCCGAAGGCCTGCGACACCTGCATAAAATGAACCAGAAAAGAAAGGACTTCCTCCTTTGTCTGGATAAAGTCTGCACCTAACGACACCAGCGGTTTCTCTCTTGTCAGAGCAGCATTCTTATTCGGCGGAACAAAAGCAGGGTAGTATTGATGGATAAAAGCCATCGCAACTATGTACTGTTCCGAAAGGGAAGAGTAATCCTCTTCCTTAGCCCTTTTACCATCCGAGGGAATCAGTTGCGAATCTTGGTCCATTGCATCTGCGCGAACAAATGACTGGACCGACCCAGCACCGTCCGACAGCTGAGATTCTGAGTCCGAGGGAGGCTGTATCTGCACTTGCTGGGATGCTGCGATTAGCTGCGCAATCTGCAACAGCAAGTCCGTCGAGGCCTGAGGAGCAGCGGATTTCCGTTCCTTAGCCGCATTCTGCTCCTGGGACAGTGTGTCGGAAACGGATCCTTTCTCCAAGCGTCCTGATGATCAAGGCCTCGTCTCCCTAGCTACCGGATGGTCCAACTTCACGGGTGAAGAGTGGTTCCTTCTTCGTGCAGCAGGCTGGATATCTGAAGTCGGGTAGCTAGGATGCGGTCGTGTGTGCTTAAATAACATAGCGGAGAAAGCCGTGGCTGAAGCCGACCCGGGCTGTAGACTAGACGGAGCGTCCCGAGTAGCGGCTGGACATATGCTCTGTCTCATGCAAGTTTCCAACCAGAAAATTTCATTTCGGCCTTGTGAAACGTTGTGGAGGAAGCCTTGACTGAAGCCGATCCCAGCTGCAGACTAAACAGAGCGTCCCGAGTGGAGGGCGAACATATGCTCCGACTTGCGCAAGTTTCTTAAAACAACATCTGACCCCAGATGTTGCTATATTAGAGAGGGGGGCCTCTCCTGCTCGCGGCCTATACGACCTCGCCGAGTACCAGAACTTGCAGACTTCCTCCCTATTTCCGTCGTCGCTGGATGAGCTAGTTATATTATAGTGCTCGCTCTACCCAATTCACCTCTTAGACCGCAACGGACTTACCCGGCACCCACGGTTGGAGTACCGTTTCACCGGTCAAGCTAGCTGCTTGCAAGAGATTAAAACCTTACCCAAAGGCCCTAACTCTTGCAATAATGAGCACGGCAGCTAGCTCTATATGCTCCACACGGCGAGACGACGGTAACACACTTGGATGGGTGTCAGAATATATTCACCATGTTCATGTTCCTCTGAAATAGAAACAGACTGAATGAATTAAAATGCAGTAAGAGGCTCTGATCCTCAGAACCTCACCACCAACAACGTGCCGTGACACCCGACTCCAACATTAGTCATCCCAGTGCTACACAAGAATGACAAGAATCCACATGAAGAGCCCAAGGGCATCCTGATAAAGCCTAAGTGTGGACAAAATCCCAAATTTTATGAGCTACAAGTACCAGAATAATAATCCAAGTATATTACAGTAATAGAATATAAGAAACTACGTATATATGAGGACGTTGATAATGTAAACAATGTCAATGTAAACACGACATCAGGCACACAAAAAGGCCCAAAATCAGAACCAATTGAAATGCTATCAAATGCAAAGCTAGATCTTCATACGAAAAAAACCGATACATTGGATAGAAGATGCAAGACTAAACGGCATAACACCGCTAGGGTGAGGACGTAACCTTGGAGAAGAAACAGAATAATATTTTGTAATAAATGTTAAACTCCCAAGAAATTTAATAAAAAATTTCAGTAAAAAATAGCCAAAAAGATTAAGAGTTTAACAGGAAGGGTTCATGGAAGGATAGGAAAGGAATACTTAACACGCAGTGGAATAATCATTTTTAAAAATTATGACATCAGGCATATGTCCCGAAATTGGGAAACATAAAATAATTTTATAAATATTATAAAGTTACAGCCCTGAACGTCCAAAACCACCGCTGAACACTTCCTTCATCCAATAAAAGCCTTGTATCCACCAATTCTTGCATTGATTTGTGTCTGGCATCCTCAAAAAAGGAGATTTTAAAGCACAGATGTCATTTCATTCTTGATGACTTTTAGGGCCCAACAAAGAATGATGTTGGCGCCAATTCCGGTCACTTCCGGACGTCTGCCATGCGCAGAGAGTAAATGTATGGAGGGCCAGATAGGACTTTTAATTTTCGGTTTTGCAAGCAAATTTGGGGGATTGGGGGGGTTCTAAATTTGTGTTTGGCCCTTGATAACTTTGAGTTAAGCACCAGCTAGTCTGGGCCATTAGATTTCTGAGTAAAAATATATAGTCCTTCAACAGAAATCTGTATGCAACACATATTCTGTATGGATTTGTAAATATGGAACTGGAGGAAAATGAACTTACTCCATGAAGGTCCTGCGATATTTTGTTCTCTTTGAATGCCTGATCCAGTACAAGCAAGTTTTGAGGATTGGGGGGGGGGGGGCAGGGGGAGGGGGGGGGGTTCAACAGTTGTGTTTGGCCCTTAATAACTTTGAGTTAAGCACCAGCTAGTCTGGGTCATTGGTTTACAATGTAAAAATATGCTGAGCCAGCATATTTGCAATGAAAGTGTCAATGACACTGTAGCTTAACTTGTGTGTTGTGTTTGATGAAAAGGATAATGTTCAATGTTTATGAAAGGATTATGAAATAAGACAAGAATTGTGATAATTGGGAATATGTTCATTTCTGTTCCCTGTATGCTATGTTTTTGATAAAAATAATATGAAATGTACACTGTACTAAAGAGCTGAGGGGTGGGTTAATGGGACCTCACAGTTAATGTATGTGGCCCTCACAGTTAACGTATATCAACGAAAGTTACTGGGGAACATCTGGAGTGATCCTACAAAGTTACAATGAAATCCCTTCATAAATATGACCTGTAGACTGTGCTCAAGGTTTTCGGGCTTCGGGCCCCTGAAGCCGTCACAGTTGACCAATCATGACCAAAAGGGGATGTCATCATCTAGGCATTATATGGAGTCAAACTAACAGGTTACAATGAAATCCTTCCATAAATATGACCTATAGACTATGCTAAAGGTTTTGGGGTTTTGGGCTCAGGCAGCCATCAAGGCTGAATGATCGCGACCAAAAGCGGACGTTCTCATCTAGACATTATTTGGAATCATCCTACCAAGGTACAATGAAATCCCTTCATAAATATCACTTGTAGACTGTGCTAAAGGTTTTTGGGCTTCAGGCCCCTGTAGCCATCACAGTAGCTTAATGGTGTCCAAAAAGGGGCTGTTCTCATCTAGACATTATATGAAGTCAACCTACCAAGTTACAATGAAATCCCTTCATAAATATGAACTGAAGACTGTGCTAAATGTTTTCGGGCTTTGGGCTCAGGCAGCCATCATGGTTGAATGTTCGCAACCAAAAGAGGACATTCTCATCTGGGCATCATCTGGAGTGATCCTACAAAGATACAATGAAATCCCTTCATAAATATGACCTGTAGACTGTGCTCAAGATTTTTGGGCTGCGGGCACCTGTAGCCCTCACAGTTGAACAATCATGACCAAAAGGGGATGTCATCATCTAGGCATTATATGGAGTCAACCTAACAAATTACAATGAAATCCTTCCATAAATACGACCTACAGACTATGCTAAAGGTTATTGGGCTCAGGCAGCCATCAAGGCTGAATGATCGCAACCAAAAGGGGACATTCTCATCTAGACATTATTTGGAGTCATCCTACCAAGCTACAATGAAATCCCTTCATAATTATGACCTTAGAGTGTTCTAAAGGTTTTCGGGGTTCGGGCCCCTGTAGCTGTCACAGTTGCCCAATCGTGTCCATAAAGGGGATGTTCTCATCTAGACATTATATAAAGTCTAACCTACTAAGTTACAATGAAATCCCTTCATAAATATGACCTGTAGACTGTGCTAAAGGTATTCGGGCTTCGGGCTCGGGCAGCCATAATGGTTGAATGATCGCAACCAAAAGGGGACATTCTCATCTCGGCATCATCTGGAGTGATCCTACGAAGTTACAATGAAATCCCTTCATAAAATGACCTGTAGACTGTGCTCAAGATTTTCGGGCTTTGGGGCACCTGTAGCCATCACAGTTGACCAATCACGACCAAAAGGGGATGTCATCATCTAGGCATTATATGGAGTCAACCTAACAAGTTACAATGAAATCCTTCCATAAATACGACCTATAGACTATGCTAAAGATCTTTGGGCTTGGGCAGCCATAAAGGCTGAATGATCGCGACCAAAAGGGGATGTTCTCATCTAGACATTATTTGGAGTCATGCTACCAAGCTACAATGAAATCCCTTCATAATTATAACCTGTAGACTGTTCTAAAGGTTTTCGGGCTTCGAGCACCTGTAGCCGTCACAGTTGCCCAATCATGTCCAAAAAGGGACGTTCTCATCTAGACATTATATGAAGTCAACCTACCAAGTTACAATGAAATCCTTCCATAAATATGACCTTTTGCCTATGCTAAAGGTTTTTTAATGCTAAAGGTCACAGTTGAACAATCATGACCAAAAGGGGATGTCATCATCTAGGCATTATATGGAGTCAACCTAACAAATTACAATGAAATCCTTCCATAAATACGACCTACAGACTATGCTAAAGGTTATTGGGCTCAGGCAGCCATCAAGGCTGAATGATCGCAACCAAAAGGGGACATTCTCATCTAGACATTATTTGGAGTCATCCTACCAAGCTACAATGAAATCCCTTCATAATTATGACCTTAGAGTGTTCTAAAGGTTTTCGGGGTTCGGGCCCCTGTAGCTGTCACAGTTGCCCAATCGTGTCCATAAAGGGGATGTTCTCATCTAGACATTATATAAAGTCTAACCTACTAAGTTACAATGAAATCCCTTCATAAATATGACCTGTAGACTGTGCTAAAGGTTTTCAGGCTTTGGGCTCGGGCAGCCATCATGGTTGAATGATCGCAGCCAAAGGGGACAATCTCATCTGGGCATCATCTGGAGTGATCCTACAAAGTTACACTGAAATCCCTTTATAAATATGACCTGTAGACTGTGCTCAAGGTCTTCGGGCTTCGGCAACCTGTAGCCATCACAGCTGACCAATCACGACCAAAAGGGGATGTCATCACCTAGGCATTATATGGAATCAACCTAACAGGTTACAATGAAATCCTTCCATAAATATGACCTTTTGCCTATGCTAAAGGTTTTTGACTCGGGCACCCATCTGGGCTGAATGATTGTGATCAAAATGGGACGTTCTCATCTAGACATTATTTGGAGTCATCCTACCAAGTTACAATGAAATCCCTTCATAAATATGACCTGTAGACTGTGCTAAAGGTTTTCCGGCTTCGGGCCCCTGCAGCCGTCACAGTTGCCCAATCAGGACCAAAAGGGGACTTTCTCATCTAGACATTGTATGAAGTCAACCCACCAAGTTACAATGAAATTCCTCAATAAATATGACCTGTAGACTGTGCTAAAGGTTTTTAGGTTTTGGGCTCGGGCAGTCGTCACGGTTGGCAGATCATGCCCGAATGGGAAAATTCTCATCTAGACATCATAAGGAGTCATCCTACTAAGTTACAATGAAATCCCTCCATATTAAACATGACCTGCAGACTGTGCTAAAAGTTTTTGGGTTTCGGGCTTGGGCAGTCATGATGGTCGATAGATCATGCCCAAAAGGGAACGTTCTCATCTAGGCATTATACAGAGGCATCCTACGAAGTTACAATGAAATCCCTTCATAAATACGACCTGTGGACTGTGCTAATGGTTTTCGGGTTTTAGGCTCGGGCAGCCATACCGGTTGCCCGATCGCGACCAAAAGGGGACATTCTCATCTAGACATGACCTCAAACCTGCATATGAAATTTCGTGATGATCAGACAAGAACTGCGGGGTGTAGCCCGTGCTAAAGGAAAATGTGAACAGACTCACAGACTGACAGACTTCCACACGCGTGATGGCAATAGCTTATCTTGACTATGTCAAGTTAAGCTAAAAATTGAAAAAAAAACTTTTCAGAACCACTGATCAGAATTTTTTTATAATTGGTATACAGCATCCACAGGGGTGGGGGTGAGGGAGTGACAGGGAGTCAGATAAAGGTGTGTTCAAACTAAGCCCCTCTGTTAATATTTGGACTCAATACGGGAGCTTGAATAATTAACTCAGGGCAATATGGGGAATAAGTTTTTAAAAATCTTCTTCAGATCCAACAGTTTGATTTTTTTTATATTTGGTATACAACATCTCTTGGGTTGATATTTGGGCTCCGTATGGGAGCCCGAAATATAACTTAGTGGAATATGGGGAATAATCTTTAAAAATCTTCTTCTTCAGATCCACCAGTTAGATTCTTTTGATATTTGGTATACAACACCTCTAGGATTCAAGTTTATTCAACCACTTATGTTTTTCTGGTCGCTAGAGCCCTTGAGAATGGCCAATCGGCCACAGGATTTTCACAGCCTCTAATTTCTTGTAACAGTCAATTATCCTGAAGCAAATAGAGTACAAGTCAAAATAAGTTGTATGATTACCACAAGAAACTATGCATCTTTCTCTTCATACACTGATCAGACCAGAATCTGACATCATTTTCTGGAAAGCTCTCACTGAGACCTTTCCAGAAAATTATAAATTCATAGTAATTTCTATATTTTCCATACTTACCTATGGCCCAGACTTAGCTGGTGCTAACTCCAAAATATCGAGGGCAAAACACAAATTTTGCCCCCCAATCCCCAAAATTTGCATGCAAAACTGAAAATTAGAAGTCCTATCTGGCCCTCCATACATTTACTTTCCGCGCATGCGCAGACACCAGGAAGTAACCGGAATTGACGCCAACATCATTCTTTGTAAAAGAGAGTATTACATAATAATTCAGCGGGGAGGTATGAGTGCACACTCATGGGAGCAGTGATGCATGGGAAAGGCGCGCGATCGCTCTCGCGCGCCATTGCTCACGCAAAAATTGTTCAAGGTGCGCAAATAATCGCTCGCCTCTGTTCTTGGGTGTCTTTTATCCATTTGAGTTGCGTCAACAGAAACATTCAATTAATTTTTGATCTTGGGAAATTTTTAATCACTCACAATTTGATGCGTTTAAAGTACAATTCCAGACAATTTCCTTTTCATCGTTATGAACATGACACACAGTAGTTCTCTTATACATCCACACACAACACGCTAACAGTAAGAGGGTTGTACATTGACAACTTGCCCAGACCTTACTCCTGCCATAAAACGAACACACCTGTTCAGATATAAAAAAAATGGTGGTCATTCTGAGATCTGAGAAACGTTTTAATACTTCCATATTTTTTTTTATTAAAGACATGCGGAATGTTGCCCCGTTCCTTATTTTCATTTACACAAATGACACCTGTCATTCCAATTCACCAGTGACACCAATTAATGTGCCTGATTTGGAATTTACGCATCCATTTTCTACGATTTTAATAATCTGCCATTTAAAATCCAGAACTAATTTTAGTGGGTTACATATATTTTCACCGCCAAAATTTCCATCCGTGTTCAGTTGTATTCATACATTCGTTTTGGAGGACGCTTGTCAATGGAAATTGCGAAGTAAATTTTTGTACATGTCATAATATATCGTTCACTTCAGATTGTCTAAAAGTTCATTTCAGGAATTCTGGTAATACATTTAATAAAACAAATACTAGATTTCAATCTTGAAATTTTATTCTGAACCACAGGCAAACAATAACATTAACTTAACTTAATTTAGAAAAAAAAAACACTTTGAATGGTATTGGGACGTTTCGGCCTCAGGATGTTCCGGCGCTGGACGTTTCGGCCTCCTATATTAACAGTCACCAGTGAAGGGGATTATCTCATCCGCCAGTATAGATAATAGAGGATATTAAAAGGTGTTAATTGATCAGTATTTTTCAATTTAACAACCTAAACAGTATTAAAATAAACAGCTGCGCCATGAGCGCATGATACGCCCATTATTAATTACAAGAGGGAAGCACACAATATGAGTATACATGTGTACTTGTCAGGTTTTTTTTATATTCTTGTACAACAATCATAACCAACAACATACTGTGTTCAATAATTTGGAAATAAAATTATTTGAATTTCATGTATATATCTTATGTCTATAGAGATCATAACTTCAAGAAAAAATCAACGATTTTCTAAGTAATAAAGTCCCATAACTCTCGAATGACTAATCGAACGCCGACACCAACCGAAAGGGAGCTTCCTTCCATCAACATAAACCATCTACCAAGAAAATCGTTAAAATTTCTCGAAGCGTTCTCCAGTTATTGTACGACGTGTAAAAAATCAACAATTTTCTAAGTAATAAAGTCCCATAACTCTGGAATGACTAATCGAACAGCGACACTAAATGAAAGGGAGCTTCCCTCCATTGATATACACCACCTACCCATAAATCACGAAAATCTCTCAAAGCGTTCTCTAGTTATCGCACGACGTGTAAAAAATCAACAATTTTCTAAGTAATAAAGTCCCATAACTACTATGAATTTATAATATTTTTCCAACTGTAGCCTATGGCCCAGACTTATCTGAATCGTAAAAAGGTGGAGGGCTTAGGACTTCAAAAATAATTTTAATCCTGCAATCCATGATGAAAGGAACTTAGAATAATTAGGAATTACATGTATGTCTCTCTGTACAGTAATAGAGGCGACATATTCTAAATAAGGAGCCCAATTTAAGTAATTCCTTATTGTAAGCATGAAGACAATGAATGCTACATAGGATGTGACAAGTTCGTAATTTTTAAGGCTAGTCCGAACTGAGCCCCAAAAATTAGGATGGCGTATCTGAGAATGAGTGAAAATCCCCCACAAACATACACCATACAATAACACTTCAGCTGTATGCAGGATATAATTACAGATAAAACAGCTTCCTTCATAGTCACAAACTTTTTAAGCCAGAGAAGAGGTAAACCCCCCCACACTTTCTTTTAAAGGAATCTTCAAAAGAAAGAGGGGAGAGCTCTGGAATCAATAAGAGCGGTACCAAAAAACAATATAAATAAACGTCAAACAGGCACTCAGGTATTAATTCATGATTAATAAATGGTGCTTAACACCACTTCAGAAGTTAAGGCTATAGTGACGATCCTGGTAATTAATACTGCATGCTATATAACATACAGCGCAGACGGCATTCACAGATACGTCAAAAACCGGTGATATAAAATATATAACATACACATATCCAATCAAGCCACACTGAACAATCCCTGAAGAGAAAACACACTTTCTAGGTAATCCACAAATGGTCTCTGTACAATAAATTCCAGTAACAACACTCTCCAACATGTACTATCCAATGTCTATGATGGTAAACACTTGTGATTTGAATGTACTGACATAATAGAAACCCGGATCTAGAAATGAAAGTAGGTATGATTAACAGGCTCCAAAACGGACCGCCCACGAAATAGATTATGATTTCAAGGTCCACAAAATACAATAAAGTGTTAGCCTAATAATCCAATGCGCAAGAGCATTTATATTTAGCATGTAATCACCAGAATACCAGTTAACTGGTTATGCAGTCTGCGAGGTACTCAAAGAGTAGCAATGTAACAAATCAACAATAATCACAGAAAACTAATCCAACTAAAAAGCGGATGTGCCCACGAGGTCGCCATAGAAGACGACCCAAATACATAGTATATATGTATTAAATTATATGAGGCTTTCGGGAAGAAAACTATGTCTTGCCCAGTAATTGCCTCTAAACACATAGGCAGAGTTCAGTTATCAACAAATATAGGAACCGCGATGGTTCCCTCACGTCTAACTGACTCCATTATGCAACTATGGGCGGAAGAAGGATGTGAAGAATAAAACTTCCCCTGAAAGAAGACCCTCTCATGGAGGAAGCTTCTGGGGAGCGTCCCATAACAGACACTTGAGAATACTGATCCAAGGTTTCTGTGACAACAGAGGTACTACTAGTAGGATTCACAATGAGACTGTTTAATCTTAAATGTAATCTACTGAATCAAATGAATTGGATGATACGCGTATCCTATCATTCATCCCCATGAATTCTGTAGAGCGTCTACTGCATGCGCTCAATGATCTGGGCATGGCGACACAAATGACGGTAACTAATTGTTCCGGTGCATCGCAAACTGAACTATCATGGGGTGATCCCACTGGTAGTAAAACTGTCCAAATACTCGCATGTTGAGCGTCCAATACAAATGAAGCAGGCGACCTTTCCGAGGAGCAAGTCTGCTAGTACGTTCAGACGAACAGGTATATGACGGATAATGAGATGAACATGAAAATTCTTCTCTGTTATCAAAATGGAAATGAATGGGTGCCACCCTGGTTCCTGATGTACGCTACCACTATCGAGTTGTCCAACAATATCTGAACAAGCGTGTCCGCATTGATGTAGCGCTAACAATATTGACATCATTCTTTGATGTTTATGTGTTTCTCCAGGAACCAAGGGTCCCAAGACCCCTGCATTTCGAGTCTGTCGGACTCAGGATCGTGCCCCAAACTACTGACTCATACCCGTCATAATCGTGAAAGCTGGATCTGGCAGTTGCAGCAGAACTCTTTGAGTTAACCACTGAATATCTGCCCCAATATCGACCTTTTGTTTACTAGATCCGTTGAAACAATACTGGTCCTGAGCGAATGCGTTTTCACACTCCAGTTCTGGGTAAAGAAGAAATCTAAATTTTATAGTAAATTTCCTTTCTTATTATACCTACCACAATTGTTTACTACAGGCTTGCACTACAGTGGAAGTCCCTAACTCGGATAAAATACTCTCTATTTTTGTCTTTCCCAAGCAAGTTGGAAAAGAAAAGTGGTGCAAAAGCACCAATAAAAATAAGCCAAAACTGGGTCGAGTGCAACCGGCGGAGACCCAGTACGGGACGCTCTCTCCCAAGTACAACTCCACGACTTCCGTTGCCAGTGCGCATATACCGTCTCTAAAGACTCATTCTTTTTGAATCCGTAAACGTTAGAGTTATGTGATCAGCGGGGAGGAAAGATTCTTTACCCGTAAAGAAGACGGGAGGGCCTGCATGTAAACAATTGTGGTAGGTATAATAAGAAAGGAAATTTACTATAAAATTTAGATTTCTTATCAACCTACTCACAATTGTTTACTACAGGCTGAATAGACAAAAGGCTGGAGGGAATCGCATAACCAACCCCCACATAACCCTAGTGCACTGGAACCGTGAAGTAGAAGGAAGAGGTCCCGAGGCTTATCAACCATAATGTCGCAATCACTGGTAAAGGACAATGAAAAGAGACATATGAGCCGGTGTGACACACAGACAGAAAAAGGGCAGTAACAGCACAAGGCTGAAACTGACCTTCAAGAAGCCTAATGCCTATGGCAGACAACAGCCTGAGCAGAAGAAAGAGGACCCAGGGCAAAAAGGTCCTCCGACTGCTCCTGCAACTGGCGCAAATAAAAGGTGGAGAAAGTAGAAGGATTTCTCCAGTAGGCTGCCTGCATAACATCTGACAACTTGACGGAGTTAGAATAAGCCCAAGAGGTAGACAGTGCCCGCACCTCGTGGGCAGAAATACGATTGGTAATACAATCGCCAGCTGCTAAACGACTATAAGCCGTACGAATAGCAAGACAAATCCATCGAAAAATGGATTGAGGAGAGATCTTCTGTCGACCCGGAATGAGAGACAGAAAAAAACGTTTTCTGCCTTTCTGTATGAAGCGTGTCCGATCAAGATAAATGCGAATAGCACGGACCGGACAGAGCAAAGGGCGAGTACCCTCAACAGAGGGAAGAGCCCTGATACAGATAGGAGGAGGAGTAGTATCTGGTAACTGATTCTTAGCCAAAAAGGAGCAATCAGTGGTAAAAGTAACACTGTTGGGAGAGCTCCTAAAAAAGGCCGGGTCAACCGAGAGGGCGTGAAGCTCACTAACCCGTCTGGCCGAAGCAAATGCCATCAGAAAAGCCTTCTTATATGTGAGAAAATGCATATCCACCTGGGATAAAGGTTCGAACGGCACCCCCCCCCCCCCCCCCCCCCCCCCCATGCAAAGCAGCACCCATGAAAGATTCCATCGTGGAGTAAGCTGCAAAGTCCGAGGGCTTTTCAAAGAAAAGTGCCGAACAAGCTTGGAGAGGTAAGGATTAGTGCCGATATGACGATTCCCCACACAAAAAAAAGTCTCTGAAAGCATAGACCTGTAACCCTTGATGGTAACAGGCTGGAGACCCCGAGAATCAAACAGATATACCAGAAACTCCGCAATCTGTGAAATCGAAGGATTGGCATAATCAACAGAGTGATCAGCACACCATCGACAGAAGACCTTCCATTTAGCTGCATAAGCTAAACCAGTGGAGTGCCTCCTTGAAGAAGAAATGCACTCCACTGCTCGTCTCGAAAAACCTCTATGGAGGAGACAGGACCTGACAAAAGATATGCGTGAAGGCACAATGAAGTCGGGTCGACGTGAAACCTCCTCGGGCGACCTTGACAAAGAAGGTCGCGACGTAGCGGGAGACGTGCCGGAACCGCCGCCATCAGCAAGCGGAGCTGATTGATCCACACCCGCTGAAGCGACAGGGGAGCGATCAGAATGATTCGACAACTGCAGGTTCGAATTTTGGCGAGAACCTGAGGAAGAATCGGAACCGGCGGGAAGGCGTAGCCGACTAGACCGTTCCAATCGAGTGACAGAGCGTCCACGGCAAAAGCCAGAGGATCTGGACACGGGGACACGAAAGTGACCACCTGATGGTTCCAACGAGTCGCAAAGAGGTCGATGTGGGGACGTCCCCAGAGATCGCAAAGCGACTGGAACACTGCCCTGTGAAGCATCCACTCAGTGGAAATAACCCTGCCCTGTCGGGACAGGGAGTCGGCTAGGATGTTCAGACGACCGGGAATGTGACGAACAACCACTCCGGCGTGAACATCCTGAGCGAGCAGTAGAAGATCCCGAGCTAACTCGTACATCGGAAGCGAGTGCGTGCCGCCCTGGTTCCGAATGTAAGCAACCACTGTCGAATTGTCGGATAGTAGAAGGACCTGGCGATTCGACAGGTGAGGGATCCACTGCCTGAAACTCAGAAGAAGAGCAAGAAGCTCCTTCTGGTTGATGTGTAGAGCTGCTTGATCCTGGTCCCACATCCCGTGTAGGGAAAGACCGAGAGGATCCAACGTCGCACCCCATCCGAGATCCCTGGCATCTGCCATCAGAACGCGATCGGACGTGGGTAAGTCCAGCGGAACACCCTGCGTAATCCACTGAACATCTGTCCAGGGAAGAAGGTGAGGATACAGAGAGTCCGGAAACGGAAGCACCTGATCCAGAGAATCTACATTCGGCCTCCAACGACTGAGCAGAAAGTGTTGGAGAGGTCTGACATGCAGCCAACCTAGAGGAATGAGATCCGTCACCGAACCACAGAGACCGATCAGCCGGAGAAAACTCCGACCGGTCGCGGACCTGGACTGGGACAGAGTCAGAGCAAAAGCTGAGAGAATCACAGCCTTGGCCTGGGGAACAGCCACCAAATTGAATTTGGTTTGGAAAGACATCCCCAGATGACAAAACGACTGAGAAGGGACCAGGTCCGACTTCTCCTCGTTGACTCTGAGTCCTAGCGACGTGAGCAAGCTCAACAGAGTGGCGACATCCGATTCCAGTAAGGCAGCATTGGAATGCCTCTGGAGGATATCGTCCAGATATGCCGAAGTAGTCACCCTGGACTGTGTGCGATGGAACGCTATCACATGCGACATCAGTCTGGTGAACGCCCAAGGAGCCAGGTTGAGGCCGAAAGGCATGGCCTTGAACTGGTAAACTCGCCCCAGAAAAGCGAACCTGAGATACTTCCGTGACGCCCGATGCATCGGAACGTGGAAGTAAGCGTCTCGCAGGTCGATGCTGGCTGCGAAATCTCCCTGGTGAATTGATTGGCGGACCGACCTGAAAGTCTCCATGCTGAACTTGGGAGCAATGATAGACTGGTTCAGGATACTCAGATCGATAACCGGTCGGAGTCGGCCGTCCTTCTTCGGCACCAAGAACAGGCAGGAATAGAAACCCACTGACTGAACGTTCTTGATGACCTCGATCGCCCCCTTTGCCAGGAGATTGGCAATCTCTGTGGACAAAAGTTCCCGACGTAAAACGTCTGAAGGAACTGTGGTTGGAAGAGGCACCCTTGTCAGAGTGGGGTGCTGTCGGAAGGATATGCGCAGCCCGGACCGAACAACATCTAACACCCATGGATCGGATGTGATGGTGGTCCAATGGTCTGCGAACTCTGCTATCCTTCCTCCAACCTGGGACGAGTCGAGGTGAGGACCTTCATTTCGAGCCCCGACGAGGCCCGCGAGAAGAGAAACCACCTCCTCTGCTAAATGAAGAATCCTGAGACTTCCCTCGATTCTGCCGACCCCTACCTTTACCCCGTGAGTAAGAAGTAGAGGCGGCGGCAGAAGGACCAGCCTTTTGCTTCACAGAGGAAGCAGAAGGGTACTTGTTAGGCTTGGAACGGCCCTTGCCTCCCCGAGAAGGCTGATCAAGCTGACGAAACAGCAGCTGATCTTTGGAATGACGTAGGACGTCATCCCGGACCGTCGACACGGAACCATGGAAAAGTTGCGGACCTGCCAAAGAAGCAGATCGAAGAGTAGCACGCTGCTCCTCGGGAAGGGATCGTCCTGTGTCCAGCACAGCGTCCCTTCGAACTAATTCCAAATTAGCCGTGTTACAGGCATGCGTGTGAGTAATGTGCATAAGCGCCTTGGACAGCACACGCAAAGGAGCCTGTACCTCGTCAAACTTATCTGGAGGCAGATAAGCAGCCAAAGCTGAGACGACGTGATCTGAGAGAGAAAGCATGCCAAGCATCTCTCTAGATAAGCCCAACGTGGACTCCAGAGTCGTCATTGGAATGACGGCAGACTTGGGCTTGGAAAGCCCGAGGGAAGTGGAGTCCTGATCCAGAACCGTCAAAGCCTGGCAGACTGACGGATTGGCGGAATCGTAGGAACGATAACGCACAGGAGGCAAAAAGGTGTCAACCCTGGTGAAGAACGAAGTCTTCAAAGCCTTGGAATTCAGCTTGGCATCCAATGCTGAAAAAGCTTCAACCACCTTTACCGACTGGCACGGTCAAAGGCGCCCAGAAGCAGGTTGCTCCATAGGCTGTTGGCGCGCTACCGATGATCGCGGCCAGGCTGACACTGTCGGCTGGTTAGCAGGTTTGAGTTCAGGCAGAAACCCAAACACAAAGTCAAGAGCCGCCCCCAAGTCTGAAGAGTGCTGGCCCTCGACCTCAAGCATGTCGGACTCCTCCCCAGAGTCGGAAGACACATAGCCCATCATGGGCAAACCAGCCGACGCCTCCCATGGTGTCGGGACACCAGAGGAATCGGAAACCGGCCTGTTTCCAATCCCGGGAGGCGGCGCCATAGGAGGCGCCTGGAAACCACCCATAGCCTCGCTGGAAGCAACAGGAAGGCTCTTAGAAAGAACCTGAGTGAGTAAGGAGAGGGCCTCCCTAAGCTCACTGCCTGTACCGACCGGTTCGACAGGGGAGCGAACCGGCAAAGTGGCTTCACCTCTGACCCTCTTAACCAGCGAAGGGTCATGATCCTCCAAAACACCCGATGCGGGACGACGGGCGGCAGCCGAAACATCTGAAGGCAGACGTGTATAGGGGTACGATGCACCCCGAGGATCAATACTGCGAGAACTCATGAGAGTCACCGCGGACCTCTGCGGGGCAGAAGGTCCAGGCTGCACAAAAGGCGTTGGTCCCCCAAAACTGGTCGTGTGACCAGAGTGAGTAGACGGAAACGCCACGGAGTTCATAGTGTTTCCACTACGAACATCCGAATCCAAAGACACAACTGTGGTGCTCGACGGCGAAGAGACCACAGCGATGGGCTCGGCCGGCAGCCCCTTCCGACTTCGCTGAGTTGAAGTCAGGGAAGGCTGAGGCCGATATCCCATGTCTACAGTATCGGACAGTCCTGCAGTCCCCTGCAGCGAAAAGCCGAGGCCGGCTGAAACAGATAACGAAGCAGAAGGGCCTGCAGCAGTAGTAGATACGTCGAGAGTCGTTGAGGTTGGTGAAATAGTGGAGAGAGCACACCGGCTTGGCTCCGAAGGAGGAGTCACAACCCTAGTGACAGCCTCAGATGTCGACTGGAGGGGGACCGTAGTCCCGGAACCAGGCATCTCTACACCAGAACACTCAACGGCTCCCGCAGTATCCACCACAGGAAAAGACTGCACATCCCCCACGGAGGAGGAATAACTCTCACCAGACAAAGTCGGCTCGGGAGACCCCGAACGACCATGTTCTCCTTTCCAGCGGGAGCGGGAGGCACGGCCACGAGAACGAACGACACGGTTTACTGACGCCCAGAAGGTGGAAGACCATGTTCCACAGACACCACACGGCCGCTCGGCCAAACACCCATTACAGGAGGAACAAGACGAATGTACATCGTCCACATGCTTTGGCAGCAGACATTGCCCACAAGGAATTGTCCTGGGCATGATAGAGGTGAGAGGAGCAGAGCAGGTGAGATGAGAAAACAGAACACCCCCAAAGAAGAGAGAAAGGTGACAGAAACAAAGACCCCAGACGGTCGACCGGGAACCACCCAACAGGAAGACTACTCTCAAAAGAAAGAAGAAACACTGTAGGAGTGGTACCCCGCTGACACCTAACTCTAACACAATTAGAAAATTTTGCAAAAAAAGCATAAACAATAATTGTGAAAAATCTAAGTCCGAACCGTGTGGCACGCGAAATTCGCGCGCGACTCAAGAGAGAGCAAATAAATATACATTATGGACATATAATAGAAAAGAGAATATAAAACACTGTTCCTGAGAATACAAAGGATACACTGTGGTATAATGAATCAGGAATCATCAAACATCGAGCTGGTGGAACACTGATAAGCGTGCAAAAACATCTCGACACGAAGCGGATTTTAAAAAGAATGAGTCTTTAGAGATGGTATATGCGCACTGGCAACGGAAGTCGTGGAGTTGTACTTGGGAGAGAGCGTCCCGTACTGGGTCTGCGCCGGTTGCACTCGACCCAGTTTTGGCTTATTTTTATTGGTGCTTTTGCACCACTTTTCTTTCCCAACTTGCTTGGGAAAGACAAAAATAGAGAGTATTTTATCTGAGTTAGGGACTTCCACTGTAGTGCAAGACTGTAATAAACAATTGTGAGTAGGTTGATAAGAAATGGAGAAGACGTGTGCGTAAGCGACCCATCTAAACAAGATGCGGAACGAGCTCTATGGCTTCAGTACGAGTAACAGGTGACTATAGAATCCTAGAGAATCTTGATGACCTCTATAACTTTCATTGTCAAGAGAACCTTTACCTCCGCTAGGAGAGACTCTTATGCAAGGATTTGACAGAAGCATTGTCCATCACAGACATTAAGTTAGTTGTGGTTCTCTCGGAAAGATAGCCGTAGGCTGTCAGAGACCACACTTCTCGCCTACTTGTCTTTCATAATAGTTACCCAGTTTGATGAGAATCTTGATAACCATCCGTCAACTGCTAAGCAATAGAGATCCTAACCCTCATCTGTAATACCTGCGAGGCCTACAGAAGGATTAGCAACTATTAAGACAGAGTTATACGTGATAAATATAAGAGCACTGGAATGGACTCTAAATGAGGTACGAATGTCATCAAATTCCTTTCCGTAGAGTCGTTGTGTCACAGTTCTTAAAGGTGATCTGCATAAGACAGTGAGTCTAAATTTGCTCTGAATGAAGAAATACCATCTCAATTGTGTCCGAGCGAACAGTGAATGATGAAGGTAAGGCCATAACTAGGTCCTTAGCCTGCTCATTCAAACGCAGAGGAACTCTCAATACATCTTCCCCATTTTCCGTTAATCGGTAAAATTATGGAAGATGATGACAAGAAACCGCCTTACTTCTTTCCACTGGAAAGGCATTGTCTAAAAGGCCAAAGGCCTGCAACACCTGTCTATACTTAACCGGAAAAGACATTTCCTCCTCTTTTTCCGGATGAAGTCAGCGTTCAATAACACTAGCGGTTTCTTGCAAGTAGTCGCAGCATTCTGATTCGCTGGAACAAATTCAGGGTAGTGTTTATGGATTAAATTTATCGCAACCATGTGTTGTTCCGAAAGGGAAGGGTAATCCCCCTCCATATCCCTTTCATCATTCGTCTGAATCAGTTGAAAATCATGGTCAGCGGCATCTGAATGCGCAGAGGACTGGACCGCCCCAACACCATCAGACAGCTCAGGTTCTGAGATTGCTGTCGGCTGCTTCTGCACTTGCTGCGATGCTGCGATGAGCTGCGCAGTCTGCGACAGCAAATCCATTACGGAGGCCTGAGGAGCAGCAGTCTTTTGTCGCTTGGCCGCCGGCTGCTCCTGGGACAGTGTGTCCAAGATGGCTCTTTTCTGCGGACGTCCTGATGAATGAGGCCGTGTCTCCTTGGCTACTGTATGGTGTGACTTCTCTGATGAAGAGTGGACCTTCTCGGCGATGCAGGCTGGATATTAGAAGTCATGTAGCCAAGGTGCGGTCGTGTGTGCTTTGCAGACGCTGAAGAAGAAGCCGTAACTATAGCAGACCCCTGCTGTAAACTGAACAGAGTGTCCCGGACGGGAGACGATGACGTATGCTCCGACTGACGCAAGTTCCGAACCACAATATCTGGCCCCAAATGTTGTTATGAAAGAGAGAGGGGGCTCTCTTGCTCGCAGTCCTTCAGACCACGTCAAACTTCCTGCTGAACTTGCAGCTTTTTCCTCTCCGACGTAGCAGGGTGAGCCTGTTATTATTATTTTATAGTGCTCGGTCTACCCTTTCTACTCTCCTCAACCGCAACAGACACACCCGGCGTCACGGTACCCTCGGTCGGTGAATCCGCTTCTCCGGTCGAGCTAGCTGGCGACAGGGAGCTGAAACCACACTCTGGTTTATTGCCCTGTCTAATATCCATAAGCACTTTAGCCGCTAGCTCTGATTGACTATCTAAATGCGACGACAGAAGCACACTCTCTGACGGCGTCACGTAAACATCACCATGTTCTTGTTCCTCTGTAAATAGAAACTAAAAAACTAGAGTGACTTTTTGGCGAGAGGACCGGCAGCGGCCTCTCACCATGAGAGGACCGACAGTGGCCCTTGCTAACAACATACCGTGACACCTGTCTTCAATGTTTGTCATCCCATGCGACACATGTTGAGCAAGAATTAGTGGGAGTACATCAACTACAAGCAAGGCATCCAACATGTAAATAAGTCAATTGTACTCCCACCAACTCCACATTAAATATTATAAAAAGATACATAACAGAAAACATTCAAAATATAAATCGAAAAATAATTTACACAAAAAAATTTTTTCGAAAAATTTGGACAAGAGCCCAAGTTCCCAAAGAGAACGAAGTGCCCAAATGTATCCCGATAGAGCCCAAGTGTGGAAAAAAATTATTTTTCTATCCAAAAATTAACTGCTACACTACCAGAATATTTAATGTATCTTACAACAGACCTACCATATAATAAACAGGAAACTATGTATATAAAAAGAGCGTTGTTAATGTAAACAACGCCAGAATGAGAACTGGAAACAAGACCCCAGGCAACACGGCCTGAAGTCAGTAACAGATTTTTGAACTATCCAACGAAAGGCAAGGTCTTCATCAGAAGGTAAAACGATACATTGGATGTATGATGCATGACCAAAATGCCTGAACAACCCAACGGTGAGGACGTAACCCTGGGGATATACAGAATAAACATTCGGTGTAACACGTTAAACTCCCAAGAAATTTTAACTCCCAAGAAATTTTATGAAAAAAATTCAATAAAACAAGCCAAAAATCTTGGGAGTTTAACTGGGGGGATCAAGGGAGGGTAGGGAAGGAATACTTAACAAAGAGTGAAAAAATCATTATCAACAATGATGGCGTTAGGCCCATGTCCCGAAATTGGGGAACAGGAACTAATTTTTATAAATATTATAAAATTACAGCCCTGAACATTTCAAACCACCGTTTCTTCCTTCCTTCATCCAGTTGTGTTCTTGGATCCACCAAATTAACCCTTGATTTGTGTCTGGCATCATTATAAACTGAGATTAAAAAGCACACAAGTCACTTTGTTGTTACCTGACAGAGGGCCAAACAAAGAATGATGTTGGTGCCAATTCTAGTTACTTCTTGGCATCTGCGCATGCGCGGAGAGTAAATGTATGGAGGGCAAGATAGGACTTCTAATTTTCGGTTTTGCATGCAAATTTTGGGGATTGGGTGGCAAAATTTGTCTTTGGCCCTCGATATTTTGGAGTTAGCACCAGCTAAGTCTGGGCCATAGGGTACAGTTGGAAAAATATGTCAGATTATGATTTTATCAGTGCAGAAGAAGCCGTATACTTAGTTTATTTTGGTTATCCTACAACTTTTCGACTTATGCTGTAGCTGTTATATTTATTCACACTAGAGTACTATGTAAACAATCAACTACAGAAGTGGAGTTGTTAAACATGGAACGTTATCTATTATTTTATTCAAACTTTAGATTAATTTTCAAACAAAGTTGAGAGAAACTCTTTGGTTTGCATGGAAATGTATAAATGATTCAGTTCAATGCTTTTAACCCCCTCAAGACTACAAAACTTCACATTACTGCTCTAAACATCATTCAAATAAGTGGCAGAGCCAAAATGTCCATTTCTGATTCCTTGATAGAACCCTTTGAATACTGTGCACATATGTTTTTTGTGGTTTCTAGGAAAAAATTATCTGATTCCTGTATGAATATCTTTAAATACTGTTAACGAAAACCTATTTTTGATTTCTTTAAAAATATTTTACCCCCAAAAATAAGACTCCATAAATTCTCTTTCCATTCTATTTATTTCTAAAGCTTGAACCATTTTCACACAGACCTGAATTTACTGGTGGCAGTAAATTCTGTTTCTCGAGTTTGAAACTTTTCTTATTCTTTAAAACCGTTGGGCCAAGTTCATTCATTTATGGCACAGACCATCTTTGGAGTATACCTTTTCTACTAGTGAAGCTGCTGCCATCTTCAGGCTGGTGGAGTTTATTTTTCTGATTTTTTTCCCAAAGAATTTCTATGTCCCTTGGGGTGTGGTTAATGCGCCGTAAGCCTAAATGCTTTAAAAATCCTTTTCTCATAAGCCACTTGCAATAATGATTAGATTTCTGGTATGGAACTTACTTTAGTGATGCAGATTCACTTTTTTTTCAAAGAATCTCAGTAGGTCAAAATTTGGGCTCCTAAATTAGGGTTCCTTTCAAAATTTCTATTTTCAGAACCAATGAGCAGATGCGAACCAAATTTGTAATGTAATATATAACTGGATCAATGGTACTTCATTTATGTTGGGGGAGGGGGGGGGGTGGGGTGGGGGTAGAGAGAACCACAGGAGATGAAAACAAAACAAAAATTTCATTCAGTTGTATTTTGATACTTCACAGAGCAGAGCTTGCTAAGAAGCATTCCAAGGACCAGCAGAACTGAATGCCCAAAAAGTTGCCTTTGATTGTGTGAGAGCAAATCAAAAAATTGCTCTTGCTGCCGATCACTTACTGATACACTCATCTCTTTTGACAACTTGTGACAGGTGGGTGATTTAGGCTCACTTGAGCCTCTGGTATTTTTAGCTCACCTGACTGAAAGTCAGGGTGAGCTTTTCTTCTCACTCTTCGTCCGTCGTCCATCCGTCGTCCTCGTCCTGCGTGAAGGTGGTGTTTGAGCCTCTTTCTCCTAAACCACTGGCCACATTTTAATTAAATTTCATGTAAGTAGTGGTTATATAGGGGCATTTTGATTTTTATGCAAATTAGGTTCCGGCTCATATTAAGCAGAGGGGTGTGGAAAAAATGGCCAAATTTTTTGAAAATCTTCTTCTAATGAACCACTAGTAGCAGAGGCTTGATATATGGTATACAGAGTCCTTTTGAGGATTAGAATCAAGTTTGTTCAAGAGAAGTTTGTCGGGCATTATTTGCCTTCGTTATGGGAGGGGCAAAAATTTTGGCCACGCCTAAAATTTATATTTTCAGAACCATGAGGTCGATTTGAACCAAATTTGATATGAGATGATAATGGGTCATAAGTAGTTGATTGATGCAAACAATTTTTTCTCATTGCCCGGTGGGAACCTCGGGAGCTAAAAATAGGAAAAACCTTAAAACTGCCATATCTCCAAAACTACACGGCACAGAGAATTCTTATTTTGTATAAAGCTTACTTTTATCCAGTAGAGTAGAATGGTTAAAAAAAATCCCTATCGGTTTGATCACAAGGTACTTTTTTCAGGACTTTGAAAAAGTGCTGAGTCAGCACTTTTTAACACTGTAGGCAATGGGAAAAACATTCAAAAATCTTCTTGTCCAGATCCAGCAGGCAGAATCTTTTGATATTTGGTATGCAACACTGTAAGGTGGAGCTGATTCAAGTTTGTTCAAATCGGCTCCCTGGGTTCATATTTGGGCTCAGTTTAGGAGCCCGATTTCAAACTTGGTGCATTTCATGCAAATTTCTTAAAAAATCTTCTCCAGATCCAGAAGGCAGAATCTTTTGATATTTGGTATGCAACATTGTGGGGTGGATCTGATTCAAGTTTGTTCAAATTGGCTCCCTAGATTCATATTTGGGCTCACTATAGAAGTTTGAATTCGAACTTAGTGCATTTCAGGCAAATTTCTTCAAAAATCTTCTCCAGATCCAGCAGGCAGAATCTTTTGATATTTGGAATGCAACATTGTCGGGTGGATCTGATTCAAGTTTATTCAAATCGGCCCCCTGGATTCGTATTTGGTATGCAACATTGTGGGGTGGATCTGATTCAAGTTTGTTCAAATTGGCCCCCAGGATTCATATTTGGGCTCACTATAGAAGCCCAAATTCGAACTTAGTGCATTTCAGGCAAATTTCTTAAAAAATCTTCTTCTCCAGATCCAGCAGGCAGAATCTTTTGAAATTTGGTATGCAACAGTGTCGGGTGGATCTAATTCAAGTTTGTTCAAATATCGGACCTCTGGGTTTATATTTGGGCTCAGTATAGGAGTCCAAATTTGAACTTCGTGCATTTCAGGCAAATTTCTTTGAAAATCTTCTTCTCAAGATCCAGCGGGCAGAATCTTTTGATACTGGGTATGCACCATGCTTGGGGAGGGGGGGGGGGATTTAAGTTTGTTCAAGCCAAGTCTCTGGGTTCATATTTGGGCTCACTGTGGTAGCCCGATTTATAACTTAGTTCAAAATGAGGAATTTTCTTTAAAAATCTCCTTCAGATCCAGCAGTCAGAATGTTTTGATATTTGGTATGCAGCATCCTTAGGGGTGGGGGAGGGGGGGGGTGGGGTGGGGTGAGATTCAAGTTTGTTCAAGCTTTGTTGACTGACTACTGATGTTTTGATGGGGCAAAAGACTTTAAATAAGTGCATTTACATGGGGGAATTATTATTATTTTATAGAGATTGGGTGATATTAACAACACAATTGTTTTGCTCTTACCTTTTTGTGCATCTTTTCTACCATCAACTTCTGTACCTTCTGCATGTGTTTTTTTGTCCTTCCTAGATTACCCTGTATTGACAATGTTCTTTTATGGCCTTTTTTCATTTTCAACATCTGTGTCTGCAAATAAAAGTCAAATTGTCAAAACTGTAATACTGACCTGCAAATGAATTTAATCCCTTTACCCAATGTAGTAACTAAAACTGGCGAGGACATTTCACAAAAGTGTGGGGGGGGGGGGGGGGGGCTGTCCATCCCCATTAGCTCACAACGCATGGCATGCAATAAACCTAAGCTTATTACAAATCTGCAGAAAATGTCTGGTGAAGAGTTAATGTTGACTTATATAACACATATATGCAATATAAAAGCCACAGCATATCGGTGGTAGCCTCTACTCATGTACATGTACAGCATAACAGGTCAGAATTTTTCAAAGTCCAAACCTACAAAAAGGTCAAACATTGCATAAAAAAGTCGCAAATCCACAAAAAATGTCTGGCCAAGGGTTAATGTCATCTTATATAGATGCATTTAACACACATATGAAATATAAATGCCACAGCATACCGGTGGTAGCCTCCACTCATGTACAGTAAAATGGGTCAGAAATTTTCCACACTGACAAAAAAGTCTAACATTTCAAAAACACTCTAAAAATCGAAAACATTTCACTGGGTAAGGGTCTGTGGGTAATTGTAAGCCATAGAAACAATATGAGGTGCATAATAACAGGTGGGAAAGTCGAATTGGACTCTTACCATAACTTTAACAGAAGTGTTGACGCTGATGCGCCTCGGGTCATGTAATTGTGAGGACTAAAACATAAAACGAACCAAGAACATGAACTTTTGATGGCAAAGAAATAATTACAAAAACATCTGTACCCGGTGTTTCATTAATTAAATTTTTATGATCATTCCTATAATTAGTGTTTGGAATCTAATATTACTACATCCATGGAAATACAGTAGAATCCTCTTAATTGAATATCCATTTTGCCAGTGAAAATTATTCAGTTAATAGTTTCCTGTGTTCAGGAGGTAAACTGAGCATTTATTCTATTATATCTTGTTTGACAGAGCTCATAGAGCTCTGTCAAACAAGATATAATAGAATAAATGTCTGTATTGGATGTAGTGAGGCCAAAAATGTTGATAAATAAGGGGAATTTGGTGCCTGTCACAGTAATTTTTTCGACATATTACAAAAATTTATATACAATTAACAGGAGTTTACTCTACAACACATATGCAATTAAAAGATCAAATTTGTACTGAAGGTATGGTAAATGGTTTTGTGTTTGAAAATTATATTCAATTAACAGGGATATACAATTAAGAGATATCCAATTAAGTGGGCTCCACTGTATTGCCCACCTGTGAAAAGTGACCAGTCCGCAGCAGCCATACTGTTTGCTGCTTGCAACCATAGCGTGTAAAACTATATTGTTGAACCCTGTCACTGGGAAAATGTTTTCAAGAAAAACAATCAATGAACATGATTTGCCTGCAACTTACGAACTTCCAGGAAATGTGATGAGTACATAAAGTTAAGTGAAAAATGATACTGACCATTTGCAAGAGAGAAACTCACTTACATTGACGTAACTGATAGTTTTCTTCAGAACTAAATTATAAAACTATTTAATGATGAACTGATTATCAAAACTTGCTATCAGCAGATTACCGATTATGCCGGTTCCGATGGTTGAAATAGGACGCAGTAGAAAATCTGTTGGTGCCTGTTATACTACAGAATTTTGTTGATAAATCATCAATTACGAAAGCTTAATACCACATAAGTTCTCAGAGAATGCATATTTATTGCTGGGCAATAATAGCAAAAATAATATTTGCATTTTGAGGAGTTGTGGTGTGGGGAGAAGATCGTTATTAATGATACAATCACACGATATTGTTCTTGTGAAGACTGTGTTATTATTAAGTTAGTTTGGCCATGAAAGAAATAGGAAAATATGTTACAAAACTCTATTCGCATCACTGTTAAATGATACCAACATGATTTACTGACGCCTCATCGCGGCCTTAGTAAAGTCGGCATTATACATAAGTCGTAACAAGATTCTAAACGGTTGTTTCTCATGTGATTCGCACTCATAAAGTCTACGCTTGGAACATGTTACAGTATTACAGAATGCAGAGTTAGCCATATTGTGACAATTGGTGCTTCATTTAATTAAACATATCTGAAAGTCACATTTACGCAATAAAAGAACGTTAAATCCCTCTCTGTTGAGAAGAAATCTGGCCGTCGATTTTATAAGAATCGACTCAAAAAATGACTCAACTCACGAGTTTTAAACTAGAATCGAATCAAGAATTGACTTGAACTAAAATATCCGACTCGCAGGGCCCTAGAACACATACTTTGTGTCTTAAATGAATAATAATTTTGATGTTAACCCTTTACCCAACGCAGACGATATCAAAATTTATTATTTTAAATATCATTTTTTTAATTTTTTAAAAATATTTCAACAAAATTTATTTTGAAAAATTAAATTTTTCAACTGCTCAATTTGCATATTACCCGGTCGGATGTGGGCGATTCATTAGGTAAAGGGTTAATGTGTGTTGTGAAGTCGTATGATGCATGGTTTACACGCATGTCAGAATGTATTATTCAACATTCTTTTTTCAACTTGTTACCTCCTTTGATGTGTTTCGCCAATGTTTACATGAACTCTACAATCAACATTGGAGAGAAACATCAAGGTACGTAATTGAATTAAATAATTGAACTTGACAAACTGAAAACATGTTTGTGACAGTCATGA
This sequence comes from Pictodentalium vernedei, assembly GCA_031216915.1. Lineage (NCBI taxonomy): Eukaryota > Metazoa > Mollusca > Scaphopoda > Dentaliida > Dentaliidae > Pictodentalium > Pictodentalium vernedei. The sequence goes on from CM062294.1 coordinate 80,075,426, forward strand.
GACTTACATGTTGCATAACAATCATCTATCATTGAAAAAAAGAGTGTTTTTCAGTTTTTTCTCCAATTTTAATCTCTTATTGTATTGTGATGCTTGCATCACGGAGTACTACAGAGTTCCGGCTGAACACATTTTATTTATACATGTACCCAATACAACATTGTACAGCACCGTGATTGAAGGCCAGTGATTGCAATTGGTCAATTCCATAATATCTCTGCACTGCAAATCCCTAAATTTTCTGCTATGCACTACACACGTTTTTAATGGGGAAACTTTATTGAAATGGCCAGATATCAAAGGGATTTTTATAGTCAGTGTTAAATATAGAATAAGCGGAAACTGCCGGTTTTTAACTGCTGGTTGTCATAACTGGCCGATGCCCCATAACCGGCCGGTTCCAATTGCCAATTATCAGTCCATCACTAAAACTATTCATATTAGGTCTATTCATTTCCAAAAGTTTGTCTGTGCACTGTTTATTTCACTGGTGAACATTAAATAGGTATTCCAAAAATATTCTCAGTTTTTTTTTAACCCTTTACCTAATGTAACGGCCAAAACCGGCCAGTGCTATTCTCAAAAATCGCCAATAAATTTTCATTATTTTTTTCATTTTTTGTCTCAAAAACATAGGTTATGACCCCTCGTTGGAAAGAGCTCGTCGAGCTCGTTCCAACGAGGGGTCATAACCTATGTTTTTGAGACAAAAATGAAAAAAATTAGTTATTCAAGAATTATTTTTGCAAGTGTCATCTGCTTTTCAGGTTAGGTAAAGGGTTAATAAACATGTCAAGAGAGGTAATCAAATTTATTTGAGTTTGATACAATACATAAACTGCCACAGAGCATTTGCCTTTGAAAATTGGACATTTCATTTATCAACGCACCTTACAACATTGTAACTACACTTCACCGCTGATCCAAGATGGCACATAAATAATTGGGATTATTTAAGAGTTATGATAAATTTAAAGTAATTTGTATATTTTTAATACTTACCAATGGCCCAGAATTAGCTGGTGCAACCTCAATATTATTAAGGGCCAAACACAAATTTTGAACCCCTCAATCCCCAAAATTTGCATACAATACCGAAAATTAAAAGTCCTATTTGGCCCTTCATACTTTTAGTACTTGCACATGCGCAGTACCCAGGAAGAGACCGGAATTGGCGCAACATCATTCTTCCTAGTTGTGCCTACTGAAGTGATAACTCAGCGGGGAGGTATGAGTGCCCACTCAAGGGAGGGCCATCCCCGCCTGGGCAATTGGTAAGTATTATACAAATTACTTTAAATTTATAATTTTATACTAAAACCAATAGCCCAGACTTAGCTGAATCGTTAAAAGGCGGAGGGCCTAAGACTTGAAGAAATAGCAGACCATAATACAGCTCCTTAGCCTGCATTAGAACTCCCAAGGTGAAAAGGAGATTAAAATTTTAAGGAATTACCTATATGTCTCGCAAAACAACAATAGAGAAGACATACCACTGAAATAAGGAGCAATATCCAAGTAATTCCCTATTACTTAGCATAATGATTATGCTAAATTGGTGTAACGAGTCCCCAATTTTAAGACTAAGACACTTAAAATTTGGAAAGGCATGTCCGAGAGTGAGAGACTAACAAGCCCACAAACACACGCCATATGTAATGTAACAAGCTGTACATAAGATCAGAGTAATCTACAGACAACAACAGCTTCACTCATAGTTACACACTTATTATAAGGCCAGAAGTGGTTAAGAGAAAATCACCCCCTCCCCTTTTTTTTTGAAGAAAAAATCTTCAAAACAAAGAGGGAAGCTGTCTGGAATTAGTGAAAAAGCGGTAATGAATAATATATATATTCGTCTAAAAGGCACCCATTATTAATTATTATTAATTATTTGTGCTTAACGCCACATCAGCTAAGGCTATATCGTGGCGATCCCAGTTATTAAAATCGCAAGCTTCAAAATGTATGCCGCCTCCGGAATACGTAGATAGATCGAAAACTGGTGATATGAATATGTACAACCTTAAACTTGTCCAATTGAATCCCAATGGAAAGTTATTTAATAGAACTAATACACTTCTGAGCCAACAACAGGCGACCACGTTCAGATGTACAATTAATTCCAATAATGAACCTCCAAACTGTAACCATCCAAATTTATGAGAATAGGAATATGCCTTGAGTACCGTTTCTGGTTGAAGACTGGATTCAGAACATGGAACGGGATACAATTAAAAAAACTGTCACTGATCGTCCCCCAAATAATTCATTGTTCCCTAAGGTCCGATAAAAGCAAAGACTGTTTGGAGAAAGAATATACCACTCAGAATAATGAAGCCAAAAATAGAAAATGCATAGATGGCCTGTTGAAAACTCCATAACTGATCCAACTAGTTCCCAAAATTCTCATAAGCTCTATACTAACGCAGAGCCAGAATTTAAGAGAATTTATTCCGTAATATTGCTGCCTAATAATATACACATATTATGCATGTAATCAACAGAATCCCGCCTATACCTTCATCTGAATACAGCCTTATGATAGGCGTGACCGAGTGATACAAAAACTAACCATGAAACTTAAGAAATAAAACGACGTTAATGCGATTAACCTGAGGAATAGACTCATACATGGTAAGAAAAGCACACAGCTCTGAGCATAACTTCTCAGAGTGGACTAATTGCCACAATTGGAGAATGTCTCCCAGACAACCGACATGCCTGCCATACAGGAACACAAAGGCTAGCAATATCAACCGAATGAATTTGGAATCCAAAAACAGTTACTGTTCAGGAATCATAATCTAATAAACAAATTATGAGTGATTAACCACAAGAAGCAAACCAACTAGGACGGATGTGCCCCTGATGTCGCCATTAGACCACAAACCACCCGCCAGTCAAAGAGTAATGAAAGACATGCATATAATTTAATGCATAGGAGGCTTACAGGAAGAGCACTACCACCTGCCCTGTAATCACCTCTTAACATATTGGCGGTTGGGGAGGGGCAGGTGGGATGTGGGTTCGACGAATAAATCTTATCGAACCCCCCTTACTCGCATTACTTGAATTGCTAGATAAGTAAGGCCGGCGCAGTAATATTAAAGCTTGGAACAGTGACAAATTCCTTTTTCACTGTCTGAAAAAAAACCCTCACGCTACATTCCCAAAGCTATACTGCTGCTGATATTCCCAATAAAGAGTAATACAGCTAAAAAGCTTATAGTTAGTCAAAGCAAGCATAATGACACTAACCCGGCACTACTCATAACAGTTTAGTGTTAGTTGTCTAGAATAGTATAGAAACCAAAGGCCTCTCTCACGTCTGACGACTTCACAGGCTTGTCATTTTGAAAATTGCAGGAGGGCCATTATGGTTAGCCTCAAATCACCCCAGGTGGGCCATTTTGGGTTCACCTAAAATGACCCTGGGAGGGTCATTTATGATTTGTGGGGGCCATTTTGTTTCAGCCTGATGGGTAGACAACTAATATCATATTAAGGTACATGGTTTGTGTAATTATGATGTACGTCATCACGTTATGTATAGATGCAGGCTTGAATATTTGGATGCAAGATACCAGGCTACCCATGACATTCACCAACAGTGAGTGTTACAGTTATCTTGCATCCAAATAACCAAGTAAGTATGTATACATTACATGATGACTATAAAAGCCAATTCACTGTGCTCACTGCCAGATGCCGATAACTTGGGATGAATCAATCAGATTTGGGGGACGAATAGTCAGAGCTATGATTTTGGGATGAAACATCCCAGGCAAATTATCAGGGGTCGATCTGGCTTGGGGATGATACATTCCGTAATCACGTGTGACACGAGAGTTGTTTCAGTCTGATGTACAATGTAATAACTAATTACAACTTTGGAATTGGTAGACCTCCCGCTCATATTTGGAAAGTTACTTACTGTCTCTTGATGACTGCGTTGATGACACACTACAAACTTCACAAATTGCACTTTTGTTACATGTACCTCCTTCAATCTGCGAAAATTGCCGTTTGAGATGGCCGATTTTAAGGTGCCTTCGACTGAATTAATGGGCCACAGAAATCGGGGTTAGGTGGATGTTTACTGTCCACGGAATTTTGAACGCAGACAGGCGACTGTGGCCCAGGACGATCGCCCGCCTCAAAATGACAAAGCTGACTCCATAATGTCACTAAGGATGGAGGGGGTGTGATGAACATGGCACTATTGCAAGGAATATACCCACTGAAACAGCCTGGATATATCCCTTGAAATCAAGACAGTACGCCATGGCATCAAATAATACACCATAAGACATAATATCCAATCCACCAAGTGGAAATATAATCCACAACAATAGATTTGATATAAATGAAGCGGGAGACGAAAAGTACAAAACTATGTTCCGGCACCCATCATAAAAACCTAGATGAACTCCTTGCAGCTCGTACCGATTATAGCAGGAATATAATCCTGAAAAGGTGTTAACTATAGGCATTCGAAAGAATGCTCCTTAATCACACTAGGTTAATATGGCGAAATCAATAGGGCTAAAAGCCTCAGACAACTAACACAAAAATAATACCGCTAAGGAGAGAACAAAGTCTTCTCTTGTAATGCTACCTTGTCCGATAGGACAGTGGTCTCAGCCTGGCTGAAGCAGCTAAAGGTCTTCCTATTCATGAAGACAATTATATAGCTGATAACTGTGACCCTAGAAGCTCACTAAAGGAGACTTACAATGCGAGCCGCTACTGATAGGGATAAAACACCGCTCACACTCTAGCTTGGCTACTATGGTGTCAACAATAAGACTAATGTCTATGAAACTTAAGAAAACAACACTGAGAAGGGAAAAAGCACTCTTTCCTTTAGCACTTCTAATCCTAAAAGACAGCGGTCTCAGCCTAGCTAATGAAGCTTAGAAGACTTCATCTTCGTGAAGACAGATATCTCAGTGTAATTTTTGTGACTTTAGAAAGCTCACTAGACAGAGATTTACAACTTTAGTCACTCCAGTTAAGGGAAAAAGGGCCACACTTGATTCTTATAATTAAGGTGTCAACAAAAGGACTAAAAGTCTCAGATGCCTAAGAATACAACATGAGAAGGAAACAACATACTCTTTCCTTTTAATGGCCCTAATTCCAAAGAGACAGCAGTCTTATATTAGCTAGCACAGCAAATGAGTCTTCATCCCATGAAGTTAGATATCTCAGTAAAACTACGACTTTGAAAGCTCACTAAACGGAGACTTACAACATTAGTCGCTCAAGGTAAGGAATAAGGACTGCTCTAACAACCGTAATTCCAAAGAGACAGTAGTCTCAGCTTAGCTAACGTAGTTTATTATTCTTCATCTCCATGAAGACAAATATCTGTGTCACCTGTGGCCTTGGAAAGCTCACTAAATGGAAACTTACAACGTTAGCCACAATCTATAAGAAAAAGACTGCTGTAAAATACATAAGGCCACTATGGTGTTAGTCGCTAATGACATATAGACACAGACCGCTCATAATTCACATCTGCCAAACTAAGGCGACAACAATAGGACTTATTGTCTGTGACACCGAAGAATTCTACACCAAGAAGGAAAACATAATCTTTCCTTCTAATGGCTTATTCCAAAAAGCTGGCGGTCTCAGAGTAGCTAACACAGCCTGGAAGTCATATATCGGTGAAGACAGATATCTGTGTGTTACTCTGCGGCCTTAGACAGCTCACTAATGGAGACTTACGACGTTAGCTTCCAATGTATAAGAAAAGACCGCTCTAACTGTACATAAGGCTACTATGGCATCCACAACAGCACTGAATATCACTGACGCCTAGGAGTATAACACAGAGAAGGAAAAGACATACTTATTCCTTCTAATGGCTCTATTCCCAACAAGAAAGCTGTCTCAGCCTATCTATGAGCTATCAATCTTCTATTCATAAGGAATAGATTATTGCCTTTTTTATACTATTGCTAAGCCAAGAGAGGCATCATTAATCGGACCAAAAGCTTTCAACACTTGAGCCAAAAGATCTGGGAAGGAAAGATCTTTGTCTTTCCTTCGCCGGTACCTTAAGTTGTTTTTTGCCTAGCAAATGCAGACTTTTGTTCAGATGGAACAAGATTCGAAGAGCTTATGAATAAAAATGCATAGTTTTAATGTGCCGTTCCATGTGGGATGGAGAATCAAACTCCGTAGCTCTCTCACCATCTGAATGTTCCATCTGAAACATGGTCAACACCATCCAAATGTACAGATGACTGGACCAACCCAGCACCGTCCGACAGCTCACTACCGGAGACTGTTGACGGCAGAACCTGCGACAACTGGGATGCTGCGATACGCTGCACAATCTGTGGCAGCAGATCTGTGAATGAGGCTTGCAGAGCAGCGATTATCCACTTCTTCACCATATGCTGCTCACGGGACAGAGATCTGTCCCCAGATCTTCTGATGCATGTCCTGTATAAAAATGCCTCGTACGACTAGCTGCAGGTTAATCTGACTTCGGTGGTGAAGACTGGGAACATCTCCGTGGAACGGCATGCACATGCAAAGTCGGATAGCTAGTCTGCAGTCTAACGTGCTTCATCGATGAAGCAGAGGAAGAAGCCATAGCTGCAACTGGCTGGAGTGTGGAAGGAGCATCCCAACTCACTAAAGTTATCTCAAAGCGAAAACAGTTGGCCCCAACTGCTGACAGAATGGAGAGTGTTCTCCAGCTCACGGTCTGGCTCCAGACCTCGTCGAGCGTTCCGTTTAGAAACTTGTACCATAACAACAGCCACCCCCGGCTGAAGTGTGGAAGGAGCATCCAGACCTGCACATTTCGGACGGGTGCTCCGACTCACTTTAGTTTCTCACAACAGACAAACAGTCGACCCTGACTGCTAACAGGATGGAGAACGCTCTCCAACTAGCCCCAGATCTCGCTGATTATCCCTTTGAGAAACTTGTAGGCTAATCCCCTTTTTGTGTGGTTCCATGTAAGAAGAAGAAGCCATAACCGTAACCGACCCCGGCTGCAGTGTGGAAGGAACATCCTGATGCAGGTTCTGACTCATTATACGTTCTCGCACCAGACACAGTCGACCCTGACTGCTAACGGGACGGATAGGGTTCCCCAACTTGCGATCTGTCCCCATATCTCGCCAAGCGTCCCGTAGAGAAACTTTAAGGCTTCTTCTCCTTTTGCCATTATCGCTGAGTGAGCTTTATATTATGAGGTGCTATCTCTACCCATGCTACACTACTCGACTGCAATGGACCTACCCGGCATCTTGGCTCCCTAACTAGGGACCACTTTGAAATAATTCAAACCTCTACCCAGCATCACTAAAGAAGACACTTGCAGTAAAATTTTCTTGAATAATCAAATATTTTAATTTTTTGCCTCAACATGAGCTCCAAGAGGTTGTTCCAATGAGAAGTCATGTTTTGGAGGCAAAAATTTAAAAAAATAATAAAATCTGAATGGAGAGTTTTGTGAATGAGTAGTGCTTACTGAATACAGCAGTCACATTTGGTATACAGGGTCATAGGATTAAATTCATCTCCCTATGAATGCCAAGTGGACCCAACCTTTTCCTGAAAACAGAATTGTATATGGTGATCCCATTCAAGAATAAAAATGAAAGGATTAACTGTTTTACACAGAATAACTTGCAATCAATAATTGTAATATTTTTTCTAAACAACTACAAAGTTTTTATTTAACTGGTAGAGTGCTGGAAGCCCATATTTGGGCTTTACTCCGAGGTGAAGGTACTGTAACTTACTTGAAGGCTTCATACTTAGTGGATGTGCTTTGTATTATTTTTGAAGTAATATTATTTAGTCTGTAAGGACATGTCTTGTTAAAATTTATGGGAGAGTGCCCACAGGCGGTGAAGGTACTGTAACTTACTTGAAGGCTTCATACTTAGTGGATGTGCTTTGTATTATTTTTGAAGTAATATTATTTAGTCTGTAAGGACATGTCTTGTTAAAATTTATGGGAGAGTGCCTGTGGGCACTCTCCCATAAATTGTAACAAGGCAAAGATACAGTACGTGGAGAGTGTATTATCACTAAATCACCTGCAGAGTGGAGATTCCACCTGAGGAATAATTGTAAATTTGTTGCAAAGCATAACCAGCACCAGCAAAATTTCAGCCAATGAACCTCCATTAAACCCGGAGGTCCATTGGCTGAAACACTGCTTGTGTTTTTTGTCGATCTGTAAAAAAAACCCACAGGAATAAGCTTATGACCCCTGCACTGGAACAAAATTGACATAAAATGAAAAATTATGACATATGAATGGAGTTTTTTATGGATAGTGTTGGCCAGATATAAACATTAAATAAGGTAAAGGGTTAAAAAATATAGATAGAGTCCTAAGATATTCAAAACTCTGGGAGCACGGTCTAAGTGGTTATGGCTTTGTACTTCAAACCGGAAGGTCAGCGGTTCGATCCCCACCATGGGTAACTGTGTAGTGTCCTTGGCCAAGGCACTTAATCCCGCTTGCCAAACTGGCACTGTGTACTAAGGCTTATTGCAGATCGATGGTGACTTTTGTTCAACAAATGCTAACCCTGCTTGTGCGGCGTTAGTATGTTGGAGGAGCTTTACAGTTGCACTGGTGTCTCTCTGGGCACTCTGCTTTCTCCACCTATAAAACTGTCCGAAGCGAGATCACATTGGCTGTTGAAAGTGTCATTAACCCCCCTAAAAAAAAAACAAACAAAACTGAAAACTTTCCATGGGTGACCCAATCTACTTTACAGGTGCAGTAGAAACCATTCACGTTTTACCCAACGTAATGGCAAAAAACAGCCCGAGCTATTCACAAAAATTATCATTCAATTTTCATGATTTTTGCATTTTCGTCTTAAAAACATAGCTTATGACCCCTCATTGGAATGAGCTCATGCTAATAAGGGGTCATAAGCTATTTTTTGATGCAAAAATTATTTTTAAAAATGAGTAATTCAATAATTTTGTTTGCAAGTGTCATCTGCCTTTCATGTTAGGTGAAGGGTGAACAATTGCAAACAAAATTCTTGAATAACTAAGTTTTCAATTTTTGCTTCGAAAAACATAGCTTATGACCCTCATTGGAACGAGCTCGCTGAAATCGTTCCAATGAGGGGGCATGAGCTATGTTTTTGTGATCAAAAATGAAAAAATAATGAAAACTGAATGGTGACTTCTGTGTATGGCACTGGGGGTTTGGGCAGTTAATTGTTTGGGCAAAGGGTTAATCAGCTCTTGTGGTGGGAGTCCCCTGCTGATGACAGCATAATTATACAATACTGGCGAAACATGATTTAACCCTTTACCCAATGCAGGCGATTTCAAAATTTATTATTTTAAACATCATTTTTTAAATTTTTTCAAAAAATGTTAACAAAACCATATCATGTGACCCCTCTTTGGAACAAGCACGATGAGCTCGTTCCAAAGAGGGGTAACATGATATGGTTTGGTTGAAAATTTTCGAAAAATAATATTTTTTCTGTTGCTGAATTTGCATATTACGCGGGCAGATGTGGGCTATTTGTTGGGTAAAGGGTTAATATATGTGTTGCTTTTGATATAAGGCCATGAGTGTGAAAAGTTATTTCAACTCTTAACCCGCTAAGTACTTTTAAACTCTTTTTCATCACATCTAATCATGCATGCTGTGAAGATTTGATGAAAAATTCTTGAAACTTTGTCTCAAGAGAACATTGGTCAAAAAGTCTATACCATTCACAGGGAAATTTGGTTATAATGTCGTGGCAAGAATATCTGCCAGCAGCATGCAAGGAACTAACCCTTTACCCAACGTAGACAATATCAACATTTATTATTTTAAATATAATTTTTTCAACTTTTTCAAAAAATTTCAACAAAACCATATCATGTGACACCTCACTGGAACGAGCTCAGTGCGCACGTTCCAACAAGGGGTCACATGATATGGTTTTGTTTAAATTTTTTGAAAAAATATTATTTTTTCAACTACTGAATTTGCATATTACGTGGGCGGATGTGGCCGATTCGTTGGGTAAAGGGTTAAACCCCATCAACAAACAAATTAACAAACATTACAGGTAGATGCTTTGGATTTCGTTCAATGTAAACTTTGTACTTGAATAATTTTTATCTTCTTTGTTTCAGACACTCTCAACCCTCACCTTACAGTCACCTGTACAATTACGTTATAGATTTGACAGTAGATATCCTGGAAAAATAATTCAAGGAAACATCTCCATATCAAATATTATGATCCTGAAGAAAAAATATTGCAAAATTCCTTTTTGTGAATCTTACACAAAACATTTAACCCTTTACCAAATATACAAGATATCAATAACTGGTTATTTTAAATAACATGTTTTTCAAATTTAAAAAAAAATTCAACAAAACCATATTAACCCCCTCATTGGAATGAACTCAATGAGGTGTCACATGATATGGCTTTTTGGAATTTTTTTTTATAAAGAATATTTTTCAGCTGCTCCATTTCTATATGGGTGGATATGGCTGAAAGCATTAGGTAAGGGAAGGGTTAACAGCTTTATTTGGATTTATTTCTGCAGAAATTTTTTAAATTAGTATTTTAAACTAGAACATTTCAACTTTTGATAGTTAAGATTTCCCCAACTCCATATCTGTCTTTATTCCACTCACATTTTCAAGTAGAATCATTTTTAGCTCAACTTTGGCGAAGCCAAATTTGAGCTTATGCCATTGCCAGTCGTCCGTCCATCTGTCCGTCAACAATTCAATACGGCTCAGGCTGGAGGCTGCATTTATGAACAGATCTTTACGAAACTTCTTGGGTACCTTTGTTATGACCGTGGGACAAGAACGAGTGTATTTGGGTCCGATCCGAAATTCAAGTTGGTTGCTGGCAGCCATTTTGTACAAAATTAGGTGCAATCAGTTTTTTTCGCAGAATTTCCATAATAAAGCGCTGATTTGAATAATTTTTTGTATGAATGTTTAGTACCATGGGATACATCACATATAATACGGTTTTTTTTCTTTTGCATAAATTATGTAAATTAGACTAACTTTGATGTTTTTTGGTGTTACTTTCAGCAGTAAGTGCAAATGCCAATACGGCTAGGGCTAGAGGCCGTATTTATGAACCGTTCTTCACGAAACTTCTTGGGTACCTTTGTTATCACCTTGGGACGAGAACAAGTTTTTCTGGGTGCGGTCTAAAATTCAAGATGGCTGCCCATGGCCATTTTGTCCCGAAATTAGGTGTAATCAGTTTTTTGTACACAACTTCTATATGGCTCAGGCCAGAGGCCATATTTATGAACCGATCTTTACGAAACTTCTTGGGTACCTTTGTTATCATCGTGGGATGAGAACGAGTCTTTTGGGGTGTGGTCCAAAATTCAAGATGGCCACCAGCAGCCATTTTGTACCAAAATTAGTGCAAACAGTCTTTTGTACAGAACTTCTGTATGAAAGTTCTGATTTGAATAAATTTTTGTATGAATGTTTAGTAACATGGAATACATCACATATAATACAGGTTTTTTTCTCGTGCAGAAATTATGCAAATTAGATGAACTTTGATTTATTCAGTGCTACTTATACACTATAAGTGCACATGTCAATACGGCTCGGGCTAGAGGCTGTATTTATGAACCGATCTTCACAAAACTTCTTGGGTACCTTTGTTATCACCTTGGGAAGAGAACGAGTGTTTCTGGGTGCGGTCCAAAATTCAAGATGGCTGCCAGTGGCCATTTTGTACCGAAATTAGGTCCAATCAGTTTTTTGTTACAACTTCTATACAGCTCGTATTTATGAACTGATCTTCACAAAATTTCTTGGGTCCCTTTGTTTTCACCTTGGGACAGGAACGAGTGTGTTTTGGGGTGCCTTTGTTATCACTGTGCTATGAGAACAAATATTTTTGGGTTCAGTCAGACCCACTCTGGGACTCAAAGATTTCTTTTCTAGTTTAGCATCTGACTGTCACCCACCTTTACAATACTTTACCTATACATTTGTTACAGGCTACGGTCAGTATTTATGTACAGACCGTTACAATACTTTATATGTACCTTTGTTATCAGGTCATTACCTAGATGTTTTTCATTGCTGTGTCACATACTATACATGTACATGTCTTAACAAGCTGAGCTACAGTGTCATTGACACTTTCATTTTACAAACAGTAGCCAGAAGTATAATTTAGAAGTCCCATCAAAATCAAGACTCATAGAGGATATTTATTATTTATTTATTGGGGTTTAAGGTCACATACTTATGCACAATGGCTAATCGTGACCGTGACAGTTTTACGGGTGGAGGAAGCCGGAGTACCTGGAGAGAACCACCAAGCAACGACGAGCAGCTGTCAGCTCCTCAACATTCTAACTCTGTTCAAGCACCGCTCAAGCAGGGTTACAGCGGTTGAAGACATGTGCACCACCGACGTGCAGTACGCCTTCGTACACGGCGTCATCGTGCCCCCAAGTGGGCAACCGGGATAAAGTGCCTTACCCAAGGACACAACGCAGGGTCGTCTCGGACGGGGATCGAACTCGGGACCTCTAGCATAGAAGTTCAACAGTCTACCACTGAGCCACCGCGCTCCCTGACTCATAGAGGATTATGCAAGAATAAATTCTATACTATATTTTAGAATGTCTGTATGTATGTCTGTCTGTCTGTCTGTTCGCTACATAAATGAATATGGGGCCACCCCGAGTGTCCAAAATGGGTCTACTAGGAGTACTTTTTTATGGCGGATGTCATCTTCAGGTTTAAAAAAGTGTGTGGGGTGGGGGTGTAGGGGGGGCACCAAAAGTTATGACCAAAATTTTTTTTTGCCGATATATGTCTTCAAAGGGGTCTACTAGGGGTACGTTTTTATCAGGAATCTAATGGTGAGGTTTAAAAAAGTATCGGGGTGGGGGTGGGGGTGTAGAGGGGCACCAAAATTATGACCAAAATTTTTTCTTACCGAACAACGCCGGGTAACCCTGCAAGATCTCTATAAAAACACTCCAAACATAGTATTGGGAGCTTAACCTTTTACCTAACGAATCAGCCACATCCATCTGCATAATATACAAATTCAGCAGTTGAAAAAACGTTATTTTAAAAAAAATCTCAATAAAATCATATATTGTGATCCTTCATCAGAACGAGCTCGTTGAGCTTGTTTCAGTAAGGAGTCACATAATGGCTTTGTTGAAATTTTTTGAAAATTAAAAAAAAAAAAATAAATATTTAAAATAATACACTTTGATATCATCTGTGTTGGATAAAGGCTTAACTCTTTACCCAACATAACGGCCAAAACCGGCCAGCGCTATTCTAAAAAATCGCCAATTAATTTTAATTATTTTTTCATTTTTTGTCTGAGAAACATAGGTTATGATCCCTCATTGGAACGAACTCATTCCAATGAGGGGTCATAACCTATGTTATGTTGATCCCTCGTTGGAATGAGCTCATTCCAATGAGTGGTCATAACCTCCATTTTTGAGACAAAAAATGAAAAAAATTAGTTATTCAAAAATTTTTTTGACAGTGTCTTCTGCTTTTCATGTTAGGTAAAGGGTTAAAAGATACTCATACTGAATTCCAATTGTGATTGCCAATGGGATGGTATTATTAAACATCATTTTGATCATCAATTTTTATACATTTTTACCTCCATTTCTCTTGCCGTCTCTGCTTGCTTTTGAAGAGCTAATCTTCTCTGCTCATTCTGCTCCTCCTCTTGAGCTTGTCGTTTGAAAGTCACACGAAGTGCCATGAAAGCATTTGAAATGATCTCTTCCAAATGATGTAAATCTATAAAAATAACCATAACAATGCAGCATGGAGAATTTACTTTACTGAACCTTTATTGAGCCAAGCCAGAAAATAAGCAGACATCTGCAAAATGAGGTCCCCAGAGGGTGAATTTAGTGATGCTACCCTGCACAGCAGGGTAGCATCACTAAATTTACCCTCTGTGAACCTCAATCTGAATCAGGGTCTCAAACCTAAACAGAATGAGGTACCCAGAGGATAAATTGGCCCACTGTATAGGACAGCATGATCAAATTCACCCTCTGGGGACCTCATTCTGCAAATGTCAGACAGCTTATTTTCAGGCCTGTATTGAGCACATTTTTTAAAAATACACCGTTTCTAATCCTTACACACCTAGAGATTTTTAGACAAGCTCATTACACTTTGAAAATCTAAATTCTGTGGCTTTGATGTTGTTTCTTGGCAAGTCTAGGCAGCCAAGACCCAATGGCCAGGGTACTTTGCATGTAATTTGCAAGTTTACATTCAAGACCACCAGGAAATATTTTAACCGGTATTGCACCACATTATGTGATACACAAGATTTTAATCACTTTATTGGCCTGAACTATCGTATAATGTCATGTGATACATCAGACCATTAAAGTTATGTAAAATCCTGTTAGTAACTGTCAATTGCGATTCATTTTGGTCACCGTTAAAGAAAAATGGATGATGAACTTCGCATGGAGAAATTACTTAACTGAACCTTTATTGCACACATTTTAAAAAAATATAGCATTTCTGCTCCTTACATGCCTGGAGAATTTTAGATACGTTTTCTACACTCTGACGTCTAAATTCTCTGGTTTTCCTGTCTATATAGGCAGTCAAGACTTGCCAAGAAACAATCATTAGGGTACTTTACATGTAATTTGCAAGTGTGGAATACTTTAACTGGTATTGCATCACATCATACGATACACAAGATTTTACATCAGTTTAATGGTATGATGTATCGCATAATATAATGCGATAGGTCAGGCCATTAAAGCGCTGTAAAATGTTGTGACTAATAACTATTTGTGATACATGTGTTGATGGTCACTGTTTAAGGAAAAATTATGCATGATGAACTACGAGGACTGTGTTTACTTTCAGTTTAAAATTTGACCATACAGTACATTTAACCCTTTACCAAACGTAACGGCCAAAACCGGCCAGCGCTATTCACAAAATTCACCATTCAATTTTTATTACGTTTTCATTTTTTGTTCCAAAAACATAGCATATGACCCCTCATTGGAACAAGCTCAAAGAGCTCGTTCCAATGAGGAGTAATAAGCTATACTTTTGACGCAAAAAATAAAAAATATTAGTGCTTGAAGAATTTTATTTGCAAGTGTTGTCTGCTTTTCGTGTTAGGTAAAGGGTTAACAAACTACCTTTTATGATGCCCTCTCTGAGTGGACACTACTTCAACACAGCAATACCCAGCTCTTTGATTTTAAAAACCAACATACATGCCTTGTGATGATAAAAAGGTCTATAGTACAATTGAAAGCTGATTCAAAATCTGCTGTTTTTATAATGTGAATAATCTCCAGGGCTGATCAAAAGTCAGAGGCACACATACAGTGTGTGTGTGTATGTGGGAGGGGGGGGGGTTAGGAGGGGGAGGCAGGGAGGATTACACTCCACCCTGACTCAAAGTTTTTATCAGAACATTTTCATTCAAGCTAATCAAAAAACTGTTCGGCTTGTAGACTTCGAGACTTTACATGAGAATAAAATGGATATAGAAAATTTCCAGCTTCTGGATTACATTGAGGAGATTGTGTCTTTTCAACATCCATTTTCCCCAGTAGGGTTAGTCACATTTTCTGGTTATAAAGTAGAGCAACGCCGAGGGTGGCATATGCCTCCACCTGCAATACCATGCCTGCACAATACGATGGATAGCATTAAAGAAATGAAATATTTATTACTAGGTGACAGATGAAGAATAACAGATGACAGACCTTTGACAGATTACAGACCATTGAGGCACTATCATAAAAACTATTAAGTGTCACCATAGGGTTACACAAAAAGGTATCCCACCTCTTTACCAAAAGTAAGAGTGACTTGAATTGATTTGATCTGATAATTCTGTGAAAAAATATTTCTCGGCAAACTTTATATATGCTGCACATCTTCAAGGCACGTGTAATCACATCGTAAAGAATCAACTCTCCACACTAGAAACTGTGTGAGGAGTTGATTACACCATAAAGGACCCTCAATTAAAAAAAAAATGTAAATTTTCTAAGTCGATGAAGGGCAATAATTTTGTTAAAAAATATTGTTTCTGCAAATTTTATAGATACCGCATATTTCAAGGCATGTGTAACCAAATCCTAAAGTTTCAACCCTCCAGGCCTCGAAATAACAAAATTTTGATAAACCTTCCAGCAGGTTGCCTCATTTGACAATGGTTAACCTGTTGACCGGTTACCTAGATTTTTTTCCTAAACCTATTGGTTAACCATTGCATTAAAAGTATTAATACTGACAAAGCTTCAGTTAGTTTGGCGTTTAGACACAAGGGACCCAAGGCAGGCGCAGTACAAAATAAGAACATACACAAGCCCCCCCCACCCCCACCCCCCCCCCCCCCCATACACATGCAAATTAACATATGCATGCATTAACATTTGTTGTTATTTGCTTTATATGATTTTTTTGTGTCTAATAAAAATTAAAGAATTTTAATCGTTTATTTGGCTGTGTGGCTTATTATTTCTGAAACCCAAACACATTTGTCTCGAACTGGGAGTGGGAATTGGGCAAACGTGTGGGGATGGGGTCAAATACTGTCGATGGACGTTTCTATTACGAATACATTGAACTTTAGGGTATGGGAGTTGCATTGGCAGTCTCTGATTAACATTGGAAAAGAAACAATTGTAACTCATATCTACCTTTCCCTACATTTCGGAATCCGGAGAATGTAATCCAAAGTTCCAAACTAAAACTTTATTTGTGCCACAATGTTCGAAATCATTTGGAAAAACCCATGTTCACAACCATGCTGGCTGTTTATTCAAATGGAATAAGTGCATAAATAAGAAGTCAGCATTGGTGAATAAAAGACGTTTCCATAATGTGTTCGGAAATTTTTCTCATGGATTGGTAGGGTAAAAAGGGGCGGAATGCAAATAATTACCAACAGCTCATTTGATTTTCAATATGTCTCCTTTTTATTATATCAAAGACTTATTTTCAGCTTCATGCAGTGCAAGAGTTAATAACTCACGTGTGGTCAATGTATTAACAAAGCAGTTAGCTCCCTTTAGCTGTAACAGACAATCGCTTTTCTCAGAAACGAAACAAATTAATTGTTTCAAGAGCCAGAGGGCGCCGCGAGTTGGTACTGCAGTTCTTCAGTACCGCTAATACTATAGATTTATACTTGCGGGGACAAGTGCGGTAATGATTGAAACACGTTGTATGATAACCATATGAGCATTTTGTTCTCGTTTTGTTCACCGCAGTCTGCAGTGCTTCTTTTAAATCAGTGGGAGGAAAAACGTTGATAACATTTCTCATCCCGTAATAACTAACTTCGTCGGCCATCGGCACGATTTTTGGTTAACCGATGAAGCGTTTGCCTGAAAACAAATCTGCGTAACCGATAGGCGAACGGTACGAGCGTTCACCTCTTATTTCTAGGCCTGACCCTCTATATTAGAAATTGAGGAAGAAGTATTAAGAAAAAAGCACTGGAAAATTTCTAAGTCGATAAAGAGAAATAGTTTTGTTAAAAAATGTTTTTTTTGCAAACTTTAAAGATGTTGTATGTCTTCAAGGCATATGTAACCATATCTTAAAGTTTCAACTCTCTTCATTAGCAAATGTGGGAGGAGCTGATTACACCACAAAGGTACCCTCAATAAACAAGTAAAAATTTGCGACAGCCAACAGATGCTCCCTGAAATGTAAATTGATGGAAACAACATACTGATTTTTTACAAATGCAGAACTGTGAAATGATAAGCCATATAAAAAAAAATACAAAAACGTGTGGAAGGATAAGGATAAGGGTAACAGTATACAGTAAACCTGCATTAAAAGCTCCTTGGCATAATTAGTATAAATGTATATGCAGGTTTGATTATACGTGCCTGGACATTTAATAAGGTATCATAAGAAATGTTTTAGAACTTTACCAATTTGTCACATTTCAAGGGGCATAACTCTGGAATGGTAAATGCCATAATGGTGAAAACTGAACTTAACCCCATTTCATGGTAGGTAGTAATGTTGCAAAATTATAAGGTTGTACATGAAAGCAGAGTAGAGTTATCAACCAGAAACAAGACAGAAAATAAGCAGACTGTCATCTGAAAAATGAGGTCCCCAGAGGGTGAATTTAGTGATGCTACCCTGCACAGCAGCGTAGCATCACTAAATTTACCCTTTGTGAACCTCAATCTGAATCAGGGTCTCAAAACTAAACAGAAAGAGGTACCCAGAGGATAAATTGACCCACTGTATGGGATAGCATCAACAAATTCACCCTCTGGAGACCTCATTCTGCAAATGTCAAATTGCTTCATTTCAGGCCTGTCCAGAAACCATCGATTTTACCATTCTGTAACTTTCAAGGGACATAACTCTAGACAGTAAATGCCCTAACAGTGAAAATCGAAATTCACCTGCATATCATGGTAGGTAGGAATATTGCAAAATTATAAGGTCATACATCAAAGCAAATGAGAGTTATCATCCAGAAACCGTTTGTTTCGGATGGATGGACAGACAGATGGACAGACAGACTGACAAAGCGGTGACTACATGGATATGCTTCCCTGAAAAAAATTAAGGGAGTATAAAATACACATGAAATGTTATAAGTTGATAAAGAGCAATAACTGTAACAAAAACATACAGAGTCGTCTGACCTTCTAACATGGATATGTGCTGAATGTTGTTTTGCATTGTGCAAAATTTGAGATGGCTGTGTTGAACAGTGTGAATGGAGTGCATGATATTACTTTGGGATGGACAGACTTATGGACTGATGAATGCGAAGAATACTATATACCCCCACCAGGTAGACAGGGATATAAAATTTCCTAAATGCCTCATCACACACTACTTGAAAATAAACACTGAATAAGGCTGTAAAATTGCACAGAGTTAGTTAGTTACATGTTACGTAGGGTGCAGTATTTAAGGAACTAATGGAAATACTTATACTGGATTGTGGAAAGTTTTTTAAAATGAAGTCCAAAAAATGAAAACATATTCTGTTTACAAGTAATAGTTTGTTAATTATAATACAGTGAAGCCCACTTAATTGTATATCTCTAAAGTGAAAAACCCTGTTAATTGAATATAATTTCCAAACACCAAACCATATACCATACTTTCAGTACAAATTTGCCCTGTTAAATGCATATGGGTTATAGAATAAACTCCTGTTAATGGAATAAAAAATCTTTCAATATGTCGTGGAATTACCGTGAAAATTATTAAATTCTCCTTGTTTATAGACCTATTTGGCCTCAGTACAACCATTACAGACATTTAATCTATTATATCTTGTTTGGCAGAGCTCCTTGAGCTCTGTCAAACATGAAATAATAGAATAAATGCTCAATTTATCTCTAGAATACAGCAAAGTGGCAAATCCCTCTTAATTGAGCACTCCTGTTAATTGAATAATTTTCAATGACAAAGTGGTTATTCAATTAACAGGCTTCTACTGTATTTGGAATGATAGTTGAACCTATAAGAATTGAGACCATCAGTTGACATCCTGTCCTCATAATATTATCGCTTACATTCAACTGTCGATAATGCCAACATCTGGAGCACTTCTTTTGGTTCTTGTAAATTCTGAAAGTACAAGTAAATCAACCACATAAATCATACTGATTATGTTCATCATGGGACGAAGAACATATGAACATACTGCAACATGGGTAACAAAACCTGAAATTGTGTTTCGAACATTGTGTAATGCTACAGAAAGCATTTAACTCCTTGCATGCTGCTGGTGGATATTCTTGCACAGCACAGGATTTCTCTAGCCACTGAAATAAGTATAACTTGGGGTACATTTCATCAAATTTACCCCTGTAGATATAATGGATTTTGCACCACTGATTTCTTGAGTTACATTTAGATGAATTTTTCATCAAATCTAGTCATGGCTGCTTTCCAGCAGCCATGACTAGATGTAATGAAAAATATCTTGAAAATACTCAGTAGGTTAAGTTATTTATTTATTTATTGGAGTTTAACACTTTACCCAACGAATTGCCCGCATCCGCCCGCGTAATATGTAAATTCAGCAGCTGAAAAAATATTATTTTTCGAAAAGTTTCAACAAAATCATATCATGTGACCCCTCTTTGGAACGAGCTCATCGAGCTCATTCCAAAGAGGGGTCACACGATATAGTTTTGTTGAAATTTTTTGAAAAAATTAAAAAAATTATATTTAAAATAATAAATTTTGAAATTGTCTGCGTTGGGTAAAGGGTTAATGACACTTTCAACAGTCAGGGTCACCTGGATAGTTTTACGGGTGGAGGAAGCTTGAGTACCCAGAGAACCACCAAGCAACAGTGAGCAAATGTCAGCTCCCCAACATACTAACTCCACATAAACAGGGTTAGCATTGGCTGAAGACAGGTGCACCATCGACATGCAATATGCTTAGTACACAGCACCACCATGCCCCATGTGGGCAATCAGGATTAAGTGCCTTGCCCAAGGACACAACACAGTTACCACTGGTGAGGATCAAACTGTGGACCTCTTGGTTTGAAGTTCAATGCCATAACCAATGAATCACCACGCTCCCTCAGGTGTTAAAACAAGAAAATGTTCTCTCGACAAGTATGGTGCTGAAACGGTCCATGATAAAACAATGTTGGTAATTATGGACAAAAAATGTAACTTGTGATATCCTGAACACAAAAGCAGTGTCTGACGTCAGTAGCGAGTGTATCCACCAAATATCCGGATGTCAGCCTGAACCCTCCTCCTAATGCTACCAGTGAGCTTTCTGATATGGTCCAGAGGCAACTGCTGCCACTCCTCATGCAATGCAGCTTCCAAATCGGCCAAATTCTTCCAGGCGGATCCCTTGCTGGCACACGACATCCAAGAAAGTCCCAGATGTGTTCAAAGGGATTCAAATCAGGGCTTATTACAGGTCAAGGTAGTGTTGTAAAAGCATTGCTCTGAAGGAATGCTCTCACAGCATGGGAATGATGTGGCCTTGCATTGTCGCCCATGAATACAGCGTGAGTTGTCAACGGGTGGTTGTCAAAATGAGGCACGACAACTGGATTGAGGATGTCCCAGATGTACTGATGACCACTGAAGTTCCAACGTACAGTCACCATATCAAGTTTACAATCATCAGAGAGACATCCCCAGATCATTACTGATCCTCCACCATAAGGAACAGTAGGTCTGATGTTCCTGGGCACGTAAGCTGTATTTCTATGCCTTCACACTCTCATGCGACCATCTGTGACATGAGGCAGGAACCTACTCTCGTCTGACCAATAGATTCTCCTCCACATCCTGAGATTCCAATGTTGTCATGACATACACCATTCCAAAAATCGTCTTTAATGCTGATCGGAGAGAGCTGTATGCCTGATGACCCTTCTGGACCTCATACCCAGTGCTTTGAGACGGTTTCAGCCATTCTGTTGCACAAATGCCTGTTGGGGAGCCAAAAGGCATTTCAAAACTCCACTTGAAGAAAAGGGTTCACACCTAACGAGGCGTGCCAGACTTCGATCTTCCCATCGTTGGTTTGTTGATGTTTTCAGACAAGTCTGCTGATGACAGAATAACTATAGCCAAGGTGCCTTCCAAAAGTTTTGAATGACATGTCTGTTGCATGCATGCCAACGATTTGCCATTTTAGTGCCTCTGGCAGTCTCCTTCTTGCCATGTCAACATTTATTGATAAAAGAAGTAACAAATTTTCTTGTTTTATACCAAGATATTGCATGTGAATGGTAGTGTTTTTTTAGACATTCGTGGGAAGCCTGCTTCACATGGACGAGGGGATGTGTTTGGGGTATGCTATCAACCAGAAGCATCATGTTTCACTAGATGAAATGTACTGCAAGACATAGCAATCATTAAAACATAATAATCAGTAATGGAAACTTCACTGTCATGAAACTTTTCAGGGGGTGCTTAATTATGTTCCAGGTGTATAAGAGAAGAGCAAAACTGACACTTCTGTAAAGATGTAAAGTACATAAAACTTATTTTATCTCAAACTTTCAAATATCTTCTGATACCATTATCATTAATGAACCAACAGCAACATAAATTTCTTGTTTGGGCATATGTGCATAAATTGTCCGTCATTTTGTGACAATAATTTTAAAAAGTATATGAAGGTATGGTATTGTAGCGGTCAAGGTATGAAGGCCATTTATCAACCAGCGTGGTTGGTCTGGATCTGTTAGTCTTGTGGTAATTCGGTTGCTTTTTGTGTGCTAGAGGTCAATGGTTTGAGCCTTCGCTCGAGCACTTCTCTCTCAATCTGTGACACTGGTGCTATTGACCAGCCACTAGAGTTGGTGGAGCACGGAGAATGTTTCAACCACTCTGTTGTGGAATCTGGGGTGAGATTTATGGTGGATGAATCTCAAAGAACGTGAGAGTGGTCGAGTCATAAAGGCCATTTACCAACCAGCCTGGATGGTCGAAATCTCTTAGTCTTGTGGTAAATCAGCTGCTTTGTGTACTAGTGAAGTCAATTGGTAGAGCCTTGGCTCCGTACTTCTCTCTCGATTGGCTACAGTTTGTTTTGAGTATGTTCTGTTTTGACTGTAGATCGACAAAGGTCATCAAGAACTGAGTTGAATTGCTCAGGTCTGTGGGAAACACTTGCGGGCAATCTACAGCATGAACAGTATATCTAAGCATGATTGCTCAAGTGTGAGATGGCCTTCAGTCGAATTAAACATCATCATTAACTCTTAACCTGCTGGGTATTTTCAAGATATTTTTCATCAAATCTAGTCATGGATGCTACGAAGAAAAATTAATCCAAATATAACACAAGAAATCATTAGTGAAAAAAGTCCATTCTCTTCACAGGGATAAAATATGATTAAATGTGCCCGAATTATACTGATTTCCATGACAATATAAATTTTATAGTAAATTTCCTTTCTTATTATACCTACCGCAATTGTTTACTACAGGCTTGCACTACAGTGGAAGAACCTAACTCGGATAAAATACTCTCTATTTTAATCTTTCCCAAGAGATTTGGGAAAGAAAAGTGGTGTAAAAACACCACGAAAAAATAAGCCAAAACTGGGTCGAGCGCCATCGGCGCACACCCAGTATGGGATGCTCGTCCATAGTACAAATCCACGACTTCCGTAATCCAATGCGCAGTGCGTCAATTCATCATTCTTTTGATTCCGACAACACAGGAGTTATGTGATCAGCAGGGAGGAAGGATTCTTACCCGAATAAGAAGACGGGAGGGCCTCCATGTAAACAATTGCTGTAGGTATAATAAGAAAGGAAATTTACTATAAAATTTATATTTCTTATCAACCTACCTTGCAATTGTTTACTACAGGCTGAATAGACAATAGGATGGAGGGAATCACATAACCAACCCACACATAACTCAATAGCACTGGAACTGTGGACAGAGGAAGAGATCCCTAGGCCTATCAAACCATAGCATCACAAACATTAGTAAAAGACAATGAAAGATGAGGCGTATGGTGAAGTGCGACGCACAGACAGAAAAGGGCAGTAACAGCCCAGAGCAAGAACTGACCCTGAAAAAGCTGAATGGCTGGGATAGACAACAGCCTGAGCCGAAGAAAGAGGGCCCCAAGGACAAAGGTCCTCTGTCGGCTCCTGCAACTGTCGCAGATAAAAGGAGAATGTAGCATTTCTCCAGTAGGCTGCCAGTATAACATAACATTCATCATCCGAAAACATGACAGCGTTATTAAAAGAGGAAGACAATGCACGCACCTCATGGCAGAAAAAACAATTGGTAATACAATCACCAGTAGCTAGACGAGTGGAAGCTGCATGAATAGCAAGACAAATCCATTGAGAAATGGATGCAGGAGAGATCTGGCATGTGAGAAAACGCATATCCATCCAGGATAAAGGCAGGAACGCCCCCACCCCCAAGCAGAGCAGCACCCAAGAAAGTGACCATCTTGGAGTTAATTGCAAAGTCCAAGGCCTTTTCAAGGAAAAGAGCTGAACAAGCTTGGAGAGGCAAGGATGAGTGTCGAAACAATACAGTACCACATATGAAAAAGGTCTCTGAAGCATGAACTTGTACCCATTGCTGGAGACCCCGAGAAACAAACATATACCAGAAAACTCCGCAAGCGGTTTGATCGAAGGAGTGACAGAAGCAACAAAGTGATCGCACACCATCGAGAGGCTAAACCAGTGGAGTGAGTGCCTCCTTGAAGAAGAAAAGCAACTCCACTGCTTGTCTCCAAAAACCACTATGGAGGAGACAGGACCCGATAAAAGACATGTGCGAAGGCACAATGAAGTCGGGTCAACATGAAACCTCCTCAGGCGACTTTGGCAAAGAAAGTCGCGATGTAGAGGGAGTCATGCCGGAACTGCCGCTAACAGAAAGCGGAGCAGATTGATCCTCACCCACTGAGGTGATCGAAAGGATTCAACAACTGCAGGTTCATATCTGGGCGAGAACCTGAGGCGGAATCGGAACCTGCAGGAAGGCGTAGCCAACAAGACCATCCCAAAGGAGGGTCAGAGCATCCACGGCGAAAGCCAGAGCATCTGGACACGGGAACACGAAAGTGTCCACCTGATGGTTCCAACGAGTCACAAAGAGATTGATGGAACCCGCCATGTGGAGAATCTACTTGGTGGAAATGACCCTGCCCCCGACGGGACAGGCAGTCGGCTAGGACGTTCAGACGCCAAGGAATGTGACGAACAACCACCCCAGCGTGGACATCCTGAGCGAGCAGTAGAAGATCCCGAGCCAATTCGTACATTGGAACTGAGTGCGTGCTGCCCTGGTTCCGAATGTAAGCAACCACCGTCGAATTGTCGGACAACAGAAGGACCTGGTGATTTGACAGGTGAGGGATCCACTGCCTGAAACTCAGAAGAAGAGCAAGAAGCTCCTTCTGGTTGATGTGTAGAGCTGCCTGATCCTGGTCCCACATCCCGTAAAGGGAAAGACCTAGAGGATCCAATGTCGCGCCCCATCCGAGATCGCTGGCATCTGCCATCAGAACGCGATCGAACATGGGTAAGTCCAACGGAACACCCTGCCTAAGCCACTGGACATCCGTCCAGGGGAGAAGGTGAGTATAAAGAGATTCTGGAAACTGAAGCACCAGATCCAGAGAATCTACATTCGGCCTCCAACTACTGAGCAGAAAGTGTTGGAGAGGTTTGACATGCAGGCGACCTAGAGGAATGAGATCCGTCACCAAACCGCAGAGACAGATCAGCCGGAGATCACTCTGTCCCGTCCCGGATGTGGACGGGGACAGAGTCAGAGCAAAAGCTGAGAGAATCACAGCCTTGGCCTGGGGAACCGCCACCAAATTGAATTGGGTGTGGAAAGCCATCCCCAGCTGACAAAACGACTGAGAAGGGACCAGGTCCGACTTCTCCTCATTGACTCTGAATCCTAGCGACGTGAGAAAGCTCAACAGAGTGGCGACATCCGACTCCTGTAAGGCAGCACTGGAATGCCTCTGGAGGATATCGTCCAGATATGCCGAAGTAGTCACCCTGGACTGTGTGCGATGGAAAGCTTTCACAAGCGACATCAGTCTGGTGAAGGCCCAAGGAGCCAGGTTGAGGCCGAAAGGCATGGCCTTGAACTGGTAAACTCACCCCAGAAAAGCGAACCTGAGATACTTCCGTGACGCCTGATGAATCGGAATGTGAAAGTAAGCGTCTCGCAGGTCGATGCTGGAAGCGAAATCTCCCTGGTGAATTGAACGACGGACCGACCTGAAAGTCTCCATGCTGAACTTTGGAGCAATGATAGACTGGTTCAGGATACTCAGATCGATAACCGGTCGGAGTCGGCCATCCTTCTTCAGCACCAAGAACAGGCGGGAATAGAACCCCACTGACTGAATGTTCTTGACGACCTCGATCGCCCCCTTTGTCAGGAGATTGTCTATCTCCCTGGACAAAAGTTCCCGACGTAAAACGTCTGAAGGAACTGTGGTTGGAAGAGGCACCCTGGACAGAGTGGGGTGCCTTCGGAAGGATATTCGCAGCCCGGACCGAACAACATCTAACACCCAAGGATCGGATGTGATGGTGGTGAGTCGAGGTGAGGACCTTCATTTCGAGCCCCAACGTGGCCCGCGAGAGGAGAAACCACCTCCTCTACTTAATGAAGAATCCTGAGACTTCCCTCTAGTCTGCCGACACTTACCCTTACCCCTTGAGTAAGAAGTAGAAGCGGTGGCAGAAGGATCAGCCTTTTACTTCGCAGAGGAAGCAGAAGGGTACTTGTTAGGCTTGGAACGGCCCCTGCCTCCCCTAGAAGGCTGATCAAGCTGACGAAACAGCAGCTGATCTTTGGAATGACGTAGGACGGTATCCTGGACCATCGACACGGAAACATGGAAAAGTTGCAGACCTGCCAAAGAAGCAGATCGAAGAGCAGTGCGCTGCTCCTCAGGAAGGAATCGGCCTGTGTCCAGCACAGAGTCCCTTCGAACTAATTCCAGATTAGCCGTGTTACAGGCATGCGTGTGAGTAAGATACATAAGCGCCTTGGACAGCACACGCAAAGGAGACTGTACCTCGTCAAACTTATCTGGAGGCAGACAAGCAGCTAAAGCTGAGACAATATGATCTGAGAGAGAAAGCATACCAAGCCTCTCTCTCGATAAGCCCAACGTGGACTCCAGAGACGTCATTGGAATGACGGCAGACTTGGGCTTGGAAAGCCCGAGGGAACTGGAGTCCTGATCCAAAACCGTCAAAGTCTGGCAGACTGACGGATTGGCGGAATCGTAGGAACGATAACACGCCAGAGGCAAAAATGTGTCAACCCTGGTGAAGAATGGAGCCTTCATAGCCTTGGAACTCAGCTTAGGGTCCAAGGCTGAAAATGCTTCAACCATCTGTACCGACTGGCATTGTCGAAGATGCCCAGAAGCAGGTTGCTCCATAGGCTGTTCCCCTGAGTCGGAAGATACATAGCTCATCGGGGGCAAACCAGCCGATGCCTCCCATGATGTCGGAACACCAGGGGGATCAGAAAACGGGAAGGCTCTTTGACAGAACCTGAGTGAGTAAGGACCTCCCTAAGGTTACTGCCCATACTGGCCGGTTCGACAGGGGAACGAACCAGCAAAGTGCTTCACCTCTGACCCTCTTAACCAGTGAAGGGTCACGATCCTCCAAAACACCCGACGCGGGATGATGGGCGGCAGCCGAAATGTCTGAAGGCAGACGTGTATAGGGGTACGACACACCCCGAGGATCAACATAGCAGGAACTCATGAGAGTCACCATGGACCTCTGCGGGGCAGAAGGTCCAGGCTGCACAAAAGACGTTGGTCCCCCAAAACTGGTCGTGTGGCCAGAATGAGTGGACGGAAACGCCACGGAGTTCATAGTGTCCCCACTAAGAACATCCGAATCCAATGACACAACTGTGGTGCTCGACAGCGCAGAGACCACAGTAGAGAGTATGGCCGGCAGCCACTTCCAACTTCGCCGAGTTGAAGTCAGGGAAGGCTGAGGCCGATACCCCCACGTCTACGCTCCCAGACACCACAGCAGACCACTGCAGGTATAAAACTACTGTGCTCAATGGCTTAGAGGACACAGTAGGGGGTTCAGTCGGCAGCCACTTCCGACTTCACCGAGTTGAAGTCGGGGAAGGCTGAGGCCGATACCCCACAACCACACTACAGACATCCCTGCAGACCCTGCAGGGATAAGCCGAGGCCAGCTAAAAACGGTGCCCAATGATGTTGTAGACGGAACAGCAGTAGCAGCAGATACGACGCGAGCTGTTGGAACTGGCGGAAAAGCGGAGAGACCCACCTAGCTCAGCCTCCAAAGGAGGAGTCACAACCCTAGTGACAGCCTCAGATGTCGACTGGAGAGGGCGCATAGTTCCGGAACCAGGCACCTCTTCACCAGAAATCTAACAGCTCCCACAGTATCCGCCACGGTAAAAAAAAATGCACGTTCCCAACGAAAGGGGAATAACTCTCACCAGACATGGTCAAGTCGGGAAGCCCCCATAAATGACAGTGTTCCCCACCCCTCCTCTGGTGCAGGAGGAGCTGCACATCCCCCACGGAGGGGGAGCAATTCTCACCAGACATGGTCGAGTCAGGTGGCCCCGAAACGCAAGCGTTTCTCACCCCCACGGGAGCAGGAGGAGCTGCACACTCACACCAGACGTGGTCGAGTCAGGGAGGGGGGGGGAGGGGGCCCAAAATGACCAGGCATCACTTCACCAGAAATCTAACAGCTCCCGCAGTATCCACCACGGTAAAAAAAAACTGCACGTTCCCCATGGAAGGGGAATAACTCTCACCAGTCATGGTCGAGTCGGGAAGCTCGAAACGACAATGTTCCCCACCCCCCTCTGGTGCGGGAGGAGCTGCACATCCCCCACGGAGGGGGAGCAATTCTCACCAGACGTGGTCGAGTCAGGCGGCCCCGAAACGACAGTGTTTCTCACCCCCCACGGGAGTGGGAGGAGCTGCACATCCCCTAGGGGGGGGGGGTAAAACTCACACCAGACATGGTCGAGTCGGGGGGGGGGGGGGGGTCCCAAAATGACAGCGTCTCATCTTTCATTGTCTTTTACTGATGTTTGTGATGCTATGGTTTGATAGGCCTAGGGATCTCTTCCTCTGTCCACAGTTCCAGTGCTATTGAGTTATGTGTGGGTTGGTTATGTGATTCCCTCCATCCTATTGTCTATTCAGCCTGTAGTAAACAACTGCAAGGTAGGTTGATAAGAAATATAAATTTTATAGTAAATTTCCTTTCTTATTATACCTACCGCAATTGTTTACATGGAGGCCCTCCCGTCTTCTTATTCGGGTAAGAATCCTTCCTCCCCGCTGATCACATAACTCCTGTGTTGTCGGAATAAAAAGAATGATGGATTGACGCACTGCGCATTGGATTACGGAAGTCGTGGATTTGTACTATGGAAGAGCGTCCCATACTGGGTGTGCACCGATGGCGCACGACCCAGTTTTGGCTTATTTTTTCGTGGTGTTTTTACACCACTTTTCTTTCCCAAATCTCTTGGGAAAGATTAAAATAGAGAGTATTTTATCCAAGTTAGGTTCTTCCACTGTAGTGCAAGCCTGTAGTAAACAATTGTAAGGTAGGTTGATAAGAAAGAGAAACCCAGTGCTGGGCAGGAATATCCGCCAGCAGCATGCAGAGAGTTAAAAGCAACTTACCAGAGTGATGTCTACATAGTAGTCTATCAGACAAGCAAGCTTTCTAATTTATATACTCGTCGCACAATTATGACCGCCAACTAAGAACTTAATGAATATATGTCTATAGATTGATCTGGTGAGTGCCAAAGATAAAACATGAAGGCAGTAGAATGACTTCTCTGATATGCTGATTTCATGATCTGGTGAGTGCCAAAGATAAAATATGGAGACAGTAGAATGACTTCTCTGATATGCTGATTTCACAAGGTCAGAAATATGTACTGAGAAACTCAGGACAGTGGAGCCCACTTAATTGAATATCTCTTAATTGTATATAGCTGTTAATTGAATATAATTTCCCAACACAAAACCATTTACCATACCTCCAGAACAAATTTGGCCTGTTAATTGAATATAGGTTATAGAGTAAACTCCTGTTAATTGAATAAAAAATTGCGACATCAACGCCGTAGCTGTGATGGGTGGTGCAATCTCACAAAATTCTAAGTTCATCAAGGGCCATAACTCCAAGAAAAATATTTGGAACAACACATGCATTGAACAGTGGCTAGACATCAATAAGATACACTTACATGCCAAATATAAAGTCATTCCATCACGTATTTCAAAAGTTATTGAGTTTTGAAACTCGTTGGGCACAGACAGACCGACATGAAACTCGTTGGTCACAGACAGACCGACAGACAGACTGACAGACAGACAGACAGAGACTGACATTGCCACTTATAGAGCTGCTAGTCACAGCTAAGAGTTTTGAAACTCGTTGGTCACAGACAGACCGACATGAAACTCGTTGGTCACAGACACACCGATAGACAGACCGACATTGCCACTTATAGAGCTGCTAGTCGCAGCTAAAAATCTTGTAACATGTTGAGAAATTACCCTGACTCTCCACAGTTTCCTTTACTTATAGACCTATTTGGCCTCAGTAAATCCAATATGGGCATTTAATCTATTATATCTTGTTTGACAGAGCTCATAGAGCTCTGTCAAACAAAATATAATAGAATAAATGCTAAGTTTATCTCTGGAATACAGGAAAGTGACACAATCCCTGTTAATTGAATACTCCTGTTAATTGAATAATTTTCATTGGCAAAGAGGCCATTCAATTAACAGGGTTCCATGTGTCAAACAAGATATAATAGAATAAATGCTAAGTTTATCTCTGGAATACAGGAATGTGACACAATCCCTGTTAACTGAATATTCCTGTTAATTGAATAATTTTCATTGGCAAAGAGGCTATTCAATTAACAGGGTTCCATTGTATTGGCCTATGAGGTAGCTAGAGTTCTATCTTTGTAAGGCAAAATCCTGTTGGACATCCTATCTGTATGAGAAAATGTTTCATAAGCAATGCAGAGAGATGACTCAGTTCAACATGAAATAGAGTGAAACAGTATCTTTCTGATTTGGAACCAATGAAAGAAAGAATTTCTTCTAACCTTTCCTAATAAAAAAAAATAATACCTGTTAACCCTTTACCCAACACATATATTATAAAAATTTATTATTTTAATTATTGTTTTTTCAAATTTTTCAAAAACTTTCAACAAAATCATATCATGTGACACCTTCAATGGAATGAGCTCCACGAGCTTGTTCCAATCAGGGGTTGCATGATATGATTTTGTTGAAATGTTTTGAAATTTTTTACTTTCACTGCTTAATTTGGCGAATGACAGGGGGAGATGTGGCTGATTGGTTAGGTAAAGGGTTAACAAAACTAACAATTCCTGGAGTTTTTTTCAATTTTTTTTTAAGATGGTACTTTTCAGCTTGTACCCCTTCTACATGTTCTTGATCAGTTATTTCTGTCTGCGCCTGTAGTTTACTCACCGGATCTTGAAGGATTTTGGGAAGTTGTTGTAAGGCGTGAGCATGATCTTTCAAGTTTTCTTTAAACAGAGTGTCTGACATGACATCACGAAGATGAACAATCGATCGGATCATTTTATTAGTATCTTTCAGCACACTTGTAAACTGTTCCTTCTGAATTGTCTCCATTCTACGTTTTGCTGCATCACTCCTAAATAAATATGAAAGTTCATATATTACCATTCTGTTTGTATAAACATAAAAGATGGAGTTTTACTAATAAAAGTGCTTCGTGAAATTAACATTCTACCATATTTACTCTATATATTGGGACACTCTATAATTTGGAACAGACATTTTTTCCAGAAAAATATTTTTTTTTATGCTCCAATGTTTGGGACACTCAGGAGACTTGTTTCCAGTTGACCCAGTCACCTGAAAACGGTGCAAAATGCTTAATATTAAAACTAAGTTTGTGTTTAAGTTTCCTTTTTAAACAATAAAAAATTGATAATACATACTGATTTGTGTTGTTTTTATTTAAATCTGTTCCTAAGTTTTAATATTTACAGTACGGACTGACATGAGGAAGACTATTTAATATTACATTGTGACAGTCTTCAACCCTTTACTGAACGCTAGTGGCAGATGACACTCATAAAAAGAATTCTTGTGTAACTAAATTTTCATTTTTTGTTTCCAAAACATAGCTTATGACCCCTCATTAGAACGAGCGCAATGTGCACATTCCAATGAGGGGCATAAACTATGTTTTGGAAGCAAAAAAAGGAAAATCTAAAAAAAAATGGATGCCGATTTTCGTATATTGTGATGGAAAACGAATCACACACAACTTGATTCAGCATCAAAACAAGACCAGTTTGTGTTTTTTCCCCATTTTCTAAGATGTGGGACATCTGTGAAAATATTTATTTTTAGCTGTCCCAATGCATAGGGAAAATATGGTATGCATGCTGAGCACACTTATTTTAAACTAAAAAAGTTTAAAATTGTCATTTTGGCTGCCACAGGCTCTCTTTATTACCTATGTAATTTACAAACAAATGGTCCCAAGGGGCCTTAATCGCTCACCTGATAAAGCGGTTCAAAGAAGTATTTTGGGTCACATTCTGTTAGTCATAGTTCATCTAATAGAGAGCCTAAATACCAACCCAGGAACCTGATTCAGATCTTAAGATTCTAATAGATGGTTCTCGAGAAGAAGATTTTAAAAGTAATTTCCTTATATTGCACTAAATTAAAATATTAACCCAGGGACTCAATTTGAACAAACTTAAATCTGGCCCTTCTAGACATGTGGTATACCAAATATGAAAGGATTCTGACTGGTGGATCTGAAGAAGATTTTTAAAGAAATCTCCTCATACTGCACTAAGTTAAAATTTCGGATCCCATGGGGAGCCCAAATATTGACCCAGGAACTCAATTTGAACAAACTTGAATCCGAGCCCCTAGAGATGTTGTATACCAAATATGAAAGAATTCTAACTGGAGGATCTGAAGAAGAAGATTTTTAAAGAAATTTCATCATATTGCACTAAGCTAAATAAAATTCAGGCTTCCATAGGGAATCCAAATATTAACCCAGGGACTTGATTCAAACAACCTTGAATCTGACCCACCTGGAGATGATGTATACCAAATATCAAAAGATTCTAATACATAGTTCTGGAGAAGAAGATTTTTAAAGAAATTTTCTCATATTGCATATCACATAATGACACCAAATTATTAATCCATCACCCAAGGACTTGATTTGAACAATCTTGATTTGACCTCCCTAAAGAGATGATATATTGTATACCAAATATGAAAGCATTCTGACTGGTGGATCTGAAGAAGATGATTTTTAACCCTTTGCATTTACCCAACGAATCGGGACACATCCACCCACGTAATATGCAAATTCAGCAGCTGAAAAAATACTATTTTTCAAAAATTTCAACAAAACCATATCATGTGACCACTCTTTGGAATGAGCTCATTCCAAGGAGGGGTCACATGATATGGTTTTGTTGAAAGCTATTGAAAAATTAAAAAAAAAATGATATTTAAAATAATAAATTTTGATATCATCTGCGTTGGGTAAAGGGTTAAAGAACTTCCCTCATAATGCACCAAGTTAAAACTCAGGCTTCCATAGGGAACTCAAATATTAACCCTAGGGATCAGATTTGAACATAATTGTGTCTGACCCACCTGGAGATGTTGTGTATCAAATATGAAAGGATTATGACGTGCGAAGAAGACTTTTAAAGAGATTCCCTCATATTGCAATATGTTAAAATTCGGGCTCCCACAGGGATCCCAAATATTAACCCAGAGACTTGATTTGAAGACACTTGAATCTGACTCCCCTATAGATGTTGTATACCAAGAATGAAAGGATTCAAATGGTAGATCTGAAGAAGAAGACTTTTAAAGAAATTTCCTCAATACAGAGCCCAAATACTAAGCCAGGAATCCATTTGGAACAAACTTCAATCTCACCTCCCTGGAAATGTTGTTGTATACCAAATATGAAAGCCCAATTATTAACCCACGGACCTGATTTGAACAAACTTGAATCTGACCCCCCCCCCCCCCTCATGTTAGGTAAAGGGTTAAAGTCTTCTCCATTTTTGTTTGTTTTATTGGTGTTTAACCCTTTGTGATTACAGTATGAAATATTATGTACGAAAATTGCCATGTGTTGCGACTGCAGTATGTAATGTTACGTACGAAAATTGCTGTGTGCTGTGACTACAGTACGTAATATTATGTACTCCGACTATGAACCTGAGCAGGTGCTTTTTGCAAATATTAATTGGTCTACCCAGGGGTCAGCCTGGCAGCTGATTTTAGGGAGAAGTGACTTCTCCCTTCAGAGACTTTAGGGAGAAGTCAGGACCCAGGAGGGAGAAGTCAGTGGACATGAAGGAGAAATCAGAAAAAAAAAACATAAAACGTATGACATCGTGACAAAATAAATGAACATAGAGGACACAATTGTGGAGAAAAAAATAAATAAAAGTTTATACAAACACACACAAAACTAAGTCAAGATGGTTACATAACAGAATGTAGGTTAAAATCCCCCACCCCACTCTACAAAAAACTGTGTCGTTCATGGTTTCTGAATACCCCCTAACTCTTTGCCTAACAGTGATGACTAAGGTTACCGTGCAGTTGATTTTGTATTTGCCTCAACGATGTGGATTTGAAATTTAGTATGACCCATGGTGAGAGTGTTCTTCTCTATAACAGAAGGTATATTCTTTTTAAAAAAATATTTAAAGTGTTTAAAATAAATTTCAAGTTCATATAAGAAGCTGGGTCATTCATGGTTTCTGAATACCCTAACTGAGTTGAAAAGCGTAGTTAAAAAAGTTTTCGATATCCTTCGTAACTTAAGCATTATTGACAATTTGAGTTAATTAATTTCTTTGGTAAATGACAAAACATTTCAGTTGTCTCCCTTCCCGGCTGCGCTGGGTAAACTAATAATACACTGTTCAGAAAACTGACAATTTCTGCCAACCATCTTTCACTGACACGTGCGATTGGTGCTTTGAAGGTCTGCCATTCTTATCCATCCAAATACCTGTGATTTCTATTGTAGCCTTATTACATTTAACCCCCTTCCAACAAACTTCACAAGTTTTCAAAGAAAAACATTCAATGCAAATTGCGGGGCGAATTTCAATGCAGCCAATTTTTCAGTGGAACAGAGCGTAACCGCAAGCAATTTCGCTATGGACGAACTGTCTCCAATACATTTTTTTTGTTTTGAAACGATGGTTAACTTTAATAAATTCTAATTAACTCGATGCGTGTCTTGTGTGATTCGTTGTTGTCTGGTACTTTGTTTTTAAATAGCCATTTTGTGCTGGTTGCTATCAGTTGGGGCGAATTGTTCGAACGACTACGCCACTGCAATTCTTTTCAGAAATATAAAATTGGGCTAGTTTAGGCTATTTTCATAGCCGTGTGACGGACTTTAACAGCAACCATGTTTACTGTTTTTTGCGGAAGCGTGTGTTTTTAAAAAATAAAACATAAGAAAATACAGTAAACTGCCATGTCTCCCAAGGAAGTTTGGGAGGGAGACTTGAATTTCGCCCCCAATGTAAGCCAAGGCGACTTGAGGAATGACAAGGCGACTTCTTCGCCCAAGTCGCCCACTCGGCTGACCCCTGGGTCTACCCACAAATAATGAATATGGACTCTTCCTGTTGCTGTCATTGAACTGATATGGAAAATAACACCAGGTTTCAAAGGGCTAAAGATTGCATTTGACATTGCCAAAACCTGATTCTTCGTGCCACTAAAACGTCACGATAACCGTAATCAGACAGGGTTAACAACATTTTCGACAGCAAGGGTCACATCATGTTCCAGAGTTTGATGGATGAAGGAAGACAGAGTACCCTGAGATAACCTCTGAGCAGTGAAGAGCAACTATCAGACTCCCCAACATACTAAATCTTCATAAGCAGAGTTATCTGTGGCTGAAAACAAATGTAACATTGACACGCAGTACATCTTGGTACACAGTGCAACCATGCCCACTTGTGTCTTTTCCATTGCATGTAACATTAAAATCTGAGAGCCTCTAAATATGATAGAGTTTATTTAGAACAAACTTGTAAAACATTTTTGACATGTTTCGATCAGTGTTTAGAAGACAATTTTTCCAATATGTTAAACTTTTAGAGCACATAACACCCATAAATAAGACCCCTGGAGATTGATTGAATATACTTGTAAATCATCCTTACAAAGATATTATTTATCAAACATGAAAGCATTTGGAGCAGTGATTCGGGAGAAGACCTTTTAAATGTTCTTTTTCCATTATGTAGGGTGTCAAAATGCTGAGGCCCAATGACACCCTAAGTATGACTGCAGGGGCTTGATTTGAACAAATTTGTGAATCATACTTACCGAGATATCATTTATTAAACATTTTTGGAGCAGTGGTTTGGGGAGGAGGATTTTGATATTATTTTCCTCATTACCCACAGTGTTGAAAATTGATGGTCTCATTGTACCCCTTCAATACACCCCAGACGCTTGAGTTGAACAAATTTGTGAATTGTCCTTGCACAGATGTGATACATCGATCATGGAAATATATTTATAAAAGTTATGGATCACATGCATCGTGTGGTCGAGGGTTGTTTTGAACATACTGTATTTGTGCATGTGTCAGCGGGAGTCTTCCCGCTGATGTAAAACTGCATTTTTCCATGTCTTCAATAACACCAACCTGCCCAACATGCCTTCACACTGTCCCCAGGGCATAATGTATTTGGTTACATGTTTTCATTGTTGCAACCCATATGTTGTAAGAACAGTTATTCTTTGATAATAAAGCTTGTTACACTTGAGTAGGCATGCTTACTGCTAGAATATGTTTAGTTTGTTTTATAAATAAGTTATATTCGTTTGAGCAACGTGAATTCGAATATAAGTATTTGAACGAATGGCTTCCAAGAAGAGAATTGACAAGCTCAGTCCAATGCGGAGTCACATGCTATTTGGGAAGAAAAACTGAAAAAAAATAGTTGCAATTTTTGTGAATTATGCTAGACTGATACAGCTGTTACATTAAATTAGGAGTAACCCTTCACCCAATGCACATGATATCAAAATTCATTATTTCAATTACTGCTTTTTTTTTAATTTTTCAAAAAATTTCTACAAAACTTTATAAAGCTCATTGTTTGTTTGTTTGTTTGTTGGTGGTTAACGTCACACATTTATGCACCATGGCTAATCGTGACACAACATGGAGATGAAGTCAAGTTTAGTCAATCGTTGATCTACATGTTGCCCATTTTAGAGGACTTTCACCCCAAGCATTGGTGACTGGGTCCTATTTTACTAGTAAAGCGGAACTGGTTTACCACAGTAAACAAGTGCTGCTTACTTCCCGGGGTTCCCACGGGGACTAAAGCTCATTCCAAAGAAGGGTCACATGATAGGGTTTCGTTGAAATTTTTAAAAATATTAATTTTTTTCAACTGCTTAACCCTTTACCCAATGAATCGGCCACATCCGCCCACGTAATATGCAAATTCCGCAGTTGAAAAAATATTATTTTTCAAAAAATTTCAACAAAACCGTATCATGTAACCCCTCTTTGGAACGAGCTCGTCGAGGTCGTTCCATCGAGGGATCACATTATATGGTTTTGTTGAAATTTTTTTAAAAATTTGAAAAAATTATATTTAAAATAATAAATTTTGATATTGTCTGCATTAGGTAAAGGGTTAATCCTTCATCCAATGTAATGGCCAAAAACGGCAAGCTCTATTCACAAAAAAATGCCTCTCAATATTCATTAGTTTTTCAAGTTTTTCCTCAAAAAACATGGCTTATGACCCCTCATTGGAAATGAGGGGCCATAAGCCATGTTTTTGAGGAAAAAATGAGTCATTCAATAATTTTGTATGCAAGTGTCGTCTGCTTTTCATGTTAGGTAAAGGGTTAACTTGTAAATTATGTGGACAGATGCAGACGATTTGTTAGGTAATGTGTTAAGAGCTATCAGTTATTCTGGAAGAAGATAAAAGAATACTGAATAGGCAAGAAAAGCATTTGAAAATGTTTTTGCAATTTTCTTGAAGTTAAAATTCTTTGCAAACAATAAGATTAAATATCATATATCTCCCACATTGGTAAACTTACCTCTGCAATTCCTTTTTATGATGAGTTTTCAGCTTGTCAAGTCCACTGCTGAATTCATTTCTCATTCCTGCTATAATAGTTTTGTAATAATTTGCATCTTTGCTGTCCATATCAATAACTGGCTGAAATTGAGATGAGATGACGAAAGCGTTGGGTATACGGAAAAAAACCCAGAAGGAAAAAACTCCATAGGAAAAAACCTCCTTGGAAAAAACACCATAGGAAAAAAAACCCAACAAAATTTGACCAAATTCGCTTTGGATGGAAAAAAACCCAAAGTTCCATGTTTTATTGAAGTGTTTAATTAGACTTGTCAGACAGCTCATCCTGGAGTGCCAGGCAGGTCATTAGCAATTAGGAGCTATTACTAATTGCTGTCTGTTAACCCTTTCGCGACTCAGCCAAACTGCCCCCCCCCTCCTAGACTTGGGATATTGGGGTTAATTTTGGGATCATTTCGTCCATTAGATAAAGGTATAAAACGTTCCATTCATTTGGATTGTCAGGTAAGTCAAGATTTATCTTCCCAGCTTCAGAACATGGAATATCTAGTGGAACAAAATCTGTGCATATTTCCCATTGAAAAATTGGACCAATTCCACAACCACGCCAGCTCACTCGTATTCTGCCATGTCCCTGACCAGCACTTCTTTTTCTGCCACGCCCCTCCCACTGGCCAATCCTATTCCACTCCGTCATCTGGATTATTACTGGCAACATCATCTGAACGTCCAGCACTCATAGTAGTGTCATATGGATCAGCTTGATTTGAGCCAGACTGTACCGCAGAATCCTTTTTCCTCGTTGCTATCAATTGTCATCTTCGTCCGAGGAATTACTGTGAGGTGCAATATTCGCTAAAACTGTAGCCAGTCAACTAAAGGGAAACAACTCTAATTCATTCAGGCATGAACTTACTTCTGTGGACTGATAGAGATAGCACAGGTGGACTGAGGTGAGAGTAGATGCATTACTATGTCATTGGTGCACAGCGCGCCAACGGGTTTGTAGTGTCAGTTTACCACTGGCATGGCATGCGTCAACGAGTCATGAAAGGGTTAATAATTGAATATTCATCTTCTACAGTCAGTATTTTCATGGTTGATATTGGCTTCAGTTCAATTAGAGTCTAAGAGTTTTCTTATGAAAACATGTCTGTGTGTGTCATATATAATACATAAGATTTTCCCAAAGAGTCATTCTCTCTTCAAGCATCATGGGAATCATAAAAAATATAATAAAGATGGACAGAAATTGACTTATAAAGGATACTTGTACACTAAGAAACCTACCTCAAATTCCAAAATTTATTGGGAATGCAGTAACCGTGGATCTTTAATGGCCGATTATCAACTGATAAAGAGATCAAAACATCAACCATTATCAGTTCCCACAGCCAAGCAGCCGATCAAACTGCAGTTGAAGCAGCAAAACTACATGCTGCCCTGAAAGAACGTTCATCAGTCTCAAGAGCAAGACCAGCTCAAATTCTGGCTGACACGCTTGAAAATGTACCAGTTGAAGTGCGTGTCGCTTTAGGAAATAAAAACTCTGTGAAAAGAAACATAAGGAACAACCAACAGTTCAACTTTCCAAAAGACCTCAAAGTACAAAGAGAATTCAGTGTTGAAGATGAGTGGTGTCAGACATCAAATGAGGAGACATTCCTGATACATGACTCGGGTACAGACTCTTCAAACCGCGTAGCTGTGTTTAGTTCAACGGAATATTTGGAGCATCTTTCTAAGGCAGATGTGTGGTTTGTTGATGGGACCTTTTCTACAGCACCATCAATATTTCAGCAGATATATGTTATAAGAGCCCCGCTTGACAATTCTGCCATAACATGTGTGTATGCTCTGCTAACAAATAAGCAACAGAGTTCATATGAGGAAGTCCTCGGTGCCATTCTGAGAAGTCCGAGGAATGCAGGTTTTCTGTAGATCCAAAGGTGATAGTATGCGACTTCGAGCAAGCGATGATGTCCTCAATTAAAACCACACTTGGTGATCATGTCAGAATACAAGGGTGTTTCTATCACATTACCCAATTAACATGGAGAAAAATACAAAGATTTGGACTAAGAGAAATATATCTAGAGTGCGATGACATTAAACTTTGGTGTGGCATCATTGATGCTTTGGCATTCCTCCCAGTTGATGTTCCTGACGGAATGGAGTGGGTGAAGGAGAACTGTTCCCCCCGTTAGTGTGGAATGTCAATAATGCCACATTAAATGGCACTTCGAGAACAAACAATGTATGTGAAGGCTGGAATAACCAATTTCAGCAGCTGATTGGCCACAAACATCCAACTGTATGGAAAGTCTTGTTTGCTTTTAAGCAAGACAATGCCAATGCAAGAGATGCACTGCATGCAAGTTCTATTGGAGAGGTTCAGTGAAAACACATTCACAAATCAAGCATGAAGCAACAGAAACGTTTACAAAACCTTTGTCTTCAATACAGTAAAAATGAGAAGTCCATGGAGGAATTACTACGAGGCATAGGTCACAACATACGATTTCACTGTTAACCCTTTATCCAATACTGCTTTTTGAAAAAAAAAGGGGAAGCCAGTTTATTATTGTAAATATGCATAAGTTCAATTCATTCATTCATTTGTTGAGTGTTGCCAAAATTCACATTTTCCATAACTTTTTTTGTAAGAATATGTTGATTTTATAATAAATATGTAAACTTGATTTTGGGCTTTTTTCCTATTGGTGTTTTCTCCTTCTGGGGTTTATTCCAAGGGTTTTTTTTCCAAGGGTTTTTTTCCTGTGGGTTTTTTTCCTTCTGGGTTTTTTTTCTACATTCAAGTGTTGAGTGCTGAATTATTTTTCAAACGTAATTTGAAACATGGGTATTTTTTTTTAAAGATACCAAGCTACGAGCAAGACTAGATTTTCTTCATAAATGTTTTGTTATAATTTATTGGAGAGTGCCAACAGGCAGCCAACAGGCACTCTCCTATAAATTGTATCCAAACAATTTCATATAATTTTTTTTTCTTCTGCTCTTGAGCAAACAAGCTAATGCACTCAGTGTAAAGCCACTAAAAACAAGCTATTAATTGAAAATAGAATGTGTTTTCATTTTTGGATTCACTTAAAAAAAATTAGCAAAATACAGTTTAAGTATTTCCATTAGTTCCTTGGATTCTGCACTCTATGTAACATGTAACCAACTAACCCTGTGC
This sequence comes from Pictodentalium vernedei, assembly GCA_031216915.1. Lineage (NCBI taxonomy): Eukaryota > Metazoa > Mollusca > Scaphopoda > Dentaliida > Dentaliidae > Pictodentalium > Pictodentalium vernedei. Next base: position 80,116,386 of record CM062294.1, read on the forward strand.
ATTTTTACAGCCTTAATCAGTGTATTTTTTCAAGTAGTATGTGATGTGGCAGTTACCATTTTTTTTATAACCGAAATGTGTGATGAACTGCTTTAGTGTAAATCTCATCTATATCAACTCTTTATTCAACATGGAGGCCAAAGCCCACCAGTACTATTCAAACAAGGCTTAAGACCTCTCATTTGTTTTTAACCCTTTACCCAACGCAGACGATATCAACATTTATTATTTTAAATATCATTTTTTTCAAATTTTTCAACAAAACTACATCACAAGCTCGTTCCAATGAGGGGTCACATGATATGGTTTTGTTGAAAGTTTTCGAAAATGAAAAAATATATAGTAATTTATATATTTTTTTATACTTACCAATGACCCAGACTTAGCTGGTGCTTACTCTTAAAAATTCAGGGCCAAACACAAATTTTGCACCCCCCCCCATCCCCAAAATTTGCATCAAAATCCAAACAAGAGGCCCCAAGGGGCCTGAGGGCGCTCACCTGACATGGTAGCCTAAATATCAACCCAAAGAATTGATTTCAACAAGTTGCATCTGCTCCTCCTAAGAAAAGCTTATACCAAATATCCAAAGATTCTGACCAGTGGATCTAAAAAAAAAAGAAGATTTTTAAAGAATATTCCTCATATTGAACTAAGTTCGTTATAATTCGGGCTCCCACAGGGAGCCCATATATGAACCCTGGGACTTGGCTTTAACAAACTTGAATTTCACCCCCCTAAGGATACTGCACACCTAATATCAAAACATTCTGACTGCTGGATCTGAAGAAGAAGATTTTTAAAGAAAATTCCTCATTTTGAACTAAGTTACAATTCAAGCTCCCACAGTGAGTCCAAATATGGACCTAGGGACATGGCTTGAACAAACTTGAATCTCACCCCCCTAAGGATGCAGCATATCAAATATCAAAACATTCCAACTGCTGGATCTGAAGAAGATTTTTAAAGAAAATTCCTCATTTTGAACTAAGTTATAATTCGGCCCAAATATGAACCCAGGGACTTGGCTTGAACAAACTTGAATCTCACCCCCCTAAGCATTGTGCATACCCAATATCAAAAGATACTACCTGCTGGATCTTGAGAAGAAGATTTTCAAAGAAATTTGCCTGAAATGCACTAAGTTCGAATTCAAGCTTCTATAGTGAGCCCAAATATGAATCTAGGGAGCCGATTTGAACAAACTTGAATCAGATCCACCCCACAATGTTGCATACCAAATATCAAAAGATTCTGCCTGCTGGATCTGGAGAAGAAGATTTTTTAAGAAATTTGCCTGAAATGCACTAAGTTCAATTTCGGGCTTCTATAGTGAGCCCAAATATGAACCCAGGGGGCCGATTTGAACAAACTTGAATCAGATCCACCCTACAATGTTGCATACCAAATATCAAAAGATTCTGCCTGCTGGATCTAGAGAAGAAGATTTTTTAATGTTTTTCCCATTGCCTACAGTGTTAAAAAGTGCTGACTCAGCACTTTTTCAAAGTCCTGAAAAAAGTACCTTGTGATTAAACCGATAGAGATTTTTTTAACCATTCTATTCTACTGGATTAAAGTAAGCTTTATACAAAATAAGAATTCTCTGTGCCGTGTAGTTTTGGAGATATGGCAGTTTTAAGGTTTTTCCTATTTTTAGCTCCCGAGGTTCCCATGGGGCAATAAGAAAACAATTTTTTGCATCAATCAACTACTTATGACCCATTATCTCATATCAAATTTGGTTCAAACCGGCCTACGGTTCAGAAAATAGAAATTTTAGGCGTGGCCAAAATTTTTGCCCCTCCCATAACGAAGGCAAATAATGCCCGACAAACTTCTCTTGAACAAACTTGACTCTACACCTCAAAAGGAAGCTGCATACCAAATATCAAGTCTCTGCTACCGCTGGTTCATGAGAAGAAGATTTTCAAAGATTTTGGTGCCCCTTGGGGGTGTGGCCCCACCCAGGAGGAGGGGCAACTTCATTTGAACAAATCTGAATTGACATTAGGTAATAAACATTTACCCAACATTTGAAAAATATTGGGCCAGTGGTTTCTTCGGAGAAGTTGGTTTTGTAAAGTTTACGCCGGACGACGAAGGACAGAAAGCGATTAGTAAAGCTCACCTTGAGCTTTGCTCAGGTGAGCTAAAAAGGCTGGAGGGCTTAGAACATAAAGGAAAATCCAATAGGCTCAATTACATATATAGAATTATCCCCTCAAGGAGAAAAGGAGAAACAGGATTTACATATATCTTTCTTGTTTATACAAAAAAAGAAAGACATATTACCAATCCGTAATTGAGCACAATAACATCAATGATTTCTATTATCATCCAGTATAACCCATTATACTAATTTTTTAAAGGAAAGCCAATAAATAAAGATAGTCCAGAGAATGAGACTCTTTATACTCATTTAAAAGTGTCCGAGGATTGTATATTAACGCTCGTATGACACGTGACATATACAAATGCTTCACACCGAGCTACACTTTAAAAATATAACATAAATGAGATAAACATTAGCTTTACACTTTAAAACCATCCCAGCACCGACTCGGAATTACTGACTCCAGAGGAGGTATTCCCTTACTTTTCACTATAAAGCAGGTGATATAAGGGAACACCACCACCCCCCCCCCCCCCTTCCCTTGCTCTGGGTCAATCACCTCAGAACGAAGAGGGCAGCAGGACAGAGTCACTGCTGGAACAGAAAGCCTTCATAACTGTAGTTGCAACTGTTTAGTGGACGACATTCTGAGCAACAGATAACGGACCTAAACAACGATGGTCGCCAGAAATAGACTCAATATTTCTAAGGTAAAAATTTGTGAACGTAGAAGGCTGAGACCAGTATGCAGCCTTCATCAAATCGGTAATAGCAATACTATTAGCATAAGCCCAGCGCTCTAACTTCATGCGCTGAAATCTTAAGCACAGACTGCTGAGTAGAAGATAATCTTTCATAAGCAGTACGAATAGTCAATTGAATCCACCTTGATATAAAATGGACCATGATGTCCCTTCTGTTAGGCAGCAGAGACAGAAAGAAATGTTTTCGTCCCTTTCTGATAAACTCAGATCTAAGTTTGTAAATACGCATAGCTCTAACTGGACACAGCAAAGGCCTATGGCCGTCTGAGGACGGAAGAGCCTTAATAACAATAGGTTCAGGGTTCTTATCATGAGCCTGATTCTCAGCCAAAATTCCCACATTGGTAGTCAAAGTAATAGTATTACCAACACTACGATAGTGAGAATCATCAACAGATAGAGCATGAAGCTCACTAACTCTTCTAGCAGAAGAGAAGGCTAAGAGAAAAGCTGTCTTATAAGATAAGTATTTGAAGTCTACCATATCAAGGGGTTCAAATGGCGCTTCTTTTAGCTTCAGAAGAACCCAAGCTAAATTCCACTTAGGAATTAACCTAAGGGTTCTAGGTCTATTTATTGAAAAGTTTTTAACTAACTTTGATAAAGAGACATTAGATCCAATTTGTAAGCTATCTTGATGAGCGTAAGTATCCGATAGCATAGACCTATAACCCTTAATAGTTATTGGCTGCAGTTTGATCTCGTCAAACAAGTAGACCAAAAAATTAGCAATGTCTGGAATGGAGGGATCATAAATATCAATAGAATGATCCCTACACCAACGAGAGACAACCTTCCACTTAGCAGCATAATTTAGCGAAAAGGAGGTCCTCCTACAGTTAGAAATTGTGTCCACTGCCCGTCCTGTAAATTGCTTGCTGTGCAAGAAGGACCGCACAATGGAAATACGTGAAGGTTGAGACCTTGTGGATTGTGATGCCGTGTGTGCGATTTCCCCTGCGAAAGAAGGTTCTTCCACGGAGAAAGCTTCCAAGGAATATCCCATAACAGACACCTGAGTAGATTTATCCATGGTCTCTGGGGTGACAGAGATACTACCAACAGAATCTTGCAGTGAGATTGCTTGAATTTTAGCAATATCTGTTGAATCAACGGAGCTAGAGGATATGCGTATCCTATCATTCCGTTCCAAGAGATCGAGAGAGCGTCTACTGCGAACGCTCGAGGATCTGGGCATGGCGACACATAAGTCTGCAACTGATTGTCATCGGAGGATCCCACTGGTAGCAGATCTGATTGAATACACATTTGTTGAGAGTCCATTCTGATGGCAACATACGACCTTTCCGAGAAGGGGAGTCCGCTAGAACGTTCAGACGACCCGCCAGAAGAACTTGATGCTCTAGGACAAACAGAAGGATTCTTTCTGTTAAGATGAACAACGGAATGGAATGAGTGCATCCCTGGTTCCGAATATATGCTACTACTGTCGAATTGTCGGACAGTATTTGAACATGTGAATTCTGAATAATGTTCATCCAATAACGTAGCGCAAGCCAAATTGACATCATCTCTTTGATGTTTATGTGCTTGTTCAGGAATTGTGGATCCCAAAGACCCTGGCACCTCGAATCTGTTGGGCTCAATGTCACGCCCCAACCTGTTTGACTTGCATCCGTCATAATCGTAAAAATCAGATCCGGCAGTTGCAGTGGAACTCCCTAAGTTAACCACTGAATATCTGCCCAAGTCTGAATCTCTTGTTTTATTTGGTTCGACAAGACGATGTTCGTTTCGAGCGAATGAATCTTCACACTCCAGTTCTGAGTAAAAAATATCTGGAGTGGACGAGTGCGTAGACGCCCCATCGGAATAAGGTCCGCGGCGGCTCTGCACAAACCTATCAGTCACATAAATTCTCTCGCTGTTACTACATCTGAGTGTAGACAAAAGCAAGCGTAACAACTGACTAATTTTGCTCTGGGTAACGGCAGACAAACCAGATTGTTGTACGTCTCAAAGCTCATTCCCAAATGAATGAACGACTTGGACAGAACTAGATCCGACTTCTTTTCATTTACTATGAAACAGAGACGTTGGAGCAATTGAAGCAGACTCTGAACATCGTTCTGAAGCGTTAATCTGTCGCCGTACCTCTGAAGAATGTCGTCCAAGTAGGCCAACGTTACCACAGATGAATGAGCTCGGAAATGAGTCATTACTGAGTTCATTATTTGAGTGAAGGCCCAGGGTGCTAGATTCAGTCTGAAGCACATTGCTCGGAACTGATAAACGACTCCTAGGACAGCGAAGCGAAGGTACTTTCTGAACGCCGCATGTACCATGTCATGAAAGTACGCATCTTGAGATCTATGCTCGCAGCATAGTCGTTCACTTGAATGATCGCTCTCACTGATCGAATGGTCTCCATATAAAATTTCGGAGCCACGATCAGCTTGTTTATCCAGCTTAGATCTATAACTGGATGGAATGAGCTGTCTGGTTTTGGTACCAGGAACAGGTGAATGTAAAAACCGGAAGAGTCCTGTTTTTCTACGACCTCTATTGCATTCTTCTCCAGAAGAGATTGCGCCTCTGATAGAAGCGAATCTCTCTTCTGAAGGTTTGACGGAAGCTGAGTCCATCGTTGACTTCGTGTTAACAGAGGTTTTTCTCTGAAAGACAGTTTTAGACCTTCCGAAATAACCTCCTGAACCCATCAGTCGTCCGTAATTGACAACCAATTGGTTAAGAATCTTGACAGCCTTCCGCCCAGTGGAGCGCAATAGAGGTTCTGACCTTCACCTCCTGTACCAGTGAGGCTTGCAGGCGGAGAAACTACGTGCTCCCCGACCCGCACCTCGACCAGTTGACTTAGGGGCATCTGACCGGTTGTCTCTGCCAGCATTACCTCCCCTACCTGAGTCACTACTCTGACGGTCTCTGGAGTAAAACACAGAGGCTTTCTTAGATCCTCTATAGGAACTTCCTTTGGACGTACTCGCCCCAGAAGTCCCTGACTTACTCCTCTCTGCTGAGTCCGGTTTTTTCGAAACAGACTTAAAGAGCAGAGAGTCCGAAGCTTTCTTGGTAATCTGATCATAGATTAGTGAAAGCTTACCATCAAAGAGAAGTTCTCCTGAAACCGGAGCGACTCGAAGAGAGTTTTTCACCTTAGAATCCACCCTAGTGGATGAAGCCAGGGCAGCATCACGTCTGACTAACTCCAAATTTGCCACTGAAAGGGCGGAGTTATACGTGGAATATGCGATAGCCCTCGAAAGAACTCTCAAGGAAGTTTGAACATCCTGGAATTCTTTAACATCGAGACATTGTGATAACGCTCTGGTAAGGTGATCTGCGTAAGATAAGGCATCTAAACTGGTTCTGTTAGATGAGATTGTCATCTCCAACGTACTGGAGAAAATCGACATAGACGCTGGCAATGACAACTCCAAGTCTTCTGCCTGGTCGTCTAAACGCAGAGGAACTCTCGGAATGCCCTGTCCTGCCGTTTCAAATTTATTTCTACTGTTGATGAACGGCAGATGTAGAGCTTGGTGGGATAAGAAACTGGATCTGCCAGTCTTAGAGGCTAGCCTAAAAATAGCGTCATTCAGCAATTCAAACGTCCGTGAGACATTTCTGGACTGGGCTGGAAACTCAGGTGCGACGTCCTTAGTCCAGCCGAAGAAACCTGTGTACAGTGATGCTATCAGTCTCTTATCTGGTATCACAGCTCTCTGGTCTGGAGGAACAACTTCTGGAAGGTGTTGCCGGATGAAATCTACGGCCACCTTATATTGTTCTAGAAGGGAAAAATCCAGCTTCGCAGATTCCCTTTCACCATTCGACTGGACCAAATGTGAATCTCGGTCGTCCCTATCTGACATTGCAGGGGAGCGTACCGATCCAGCTTCCTCAGACAGTTCCTGATCTGAAAGAGTTTCCGAAGGTTGCTGGGATACTGCGATGAGTTGCGCTATCTGCGATAGCAAGTCCGTCACGGAGGCCTGTGGAGCTGCGGTCTTACGTTGTTTAGCTGCTGGAAGCTCCTGGGACGGTGCCTCTTGCATAATTCTTTTATGCGAACGTCTCGACTGGTAAGGCCTCGTGTCCTTGGCTACCAGATGGAGTGACCTGGTCGACGTGGAGTCCTTGGTCGGCGAAGCAGGCTGGATATCTGAGGTCACGTAGCCAAGGTACGGTCGTGTGTGCTGGCGTGTGAAAGAGGAAGCCAGTAGACTAACCGCCCCCGGCTGTCTATGCGATGGAGCGTCCCGAGCAGGAGGAGTGGACGCATGCTCCGACCGATGAACGTTATGAATGACAACATCTGGCCCCAGATGTTTTGTAAGAGAGAGGGGCCTCTCTCGTTTGCGGTCCGGGTAGACCTGAATGAGCTAGCTACCGGACTGACTGGCTTCCTCTGATCCATCCTCCGATCCGTCGTCGCTGAGTGTGCGTGATCCGAGATTATACTGCTTGCAACACCCCTTCTCCTCTCCTGGACCGCAACAGACGAACCCGGCGTCACATCACCCACTCTACGAGTGATAGCTTCACCAGGCGAGCTAGCTGGTGACAAGGTCGTCAATCCTACTAAGGATCTAGGCACTTGTCGAATTTCCTTGAGCACTTTTACCGCTAGCTCTTCATTTGATTGCGACAACGGCAGCACACTTCCTGAAGACATCACGGAAACATCACCCTGTTCTTGTTCCTCTGAAAAAGAGACTGAAAAACTAGAGTGACCCTGTGGCGAGAGGACCGGCATGGACCTCTCACCACTAACAATATACCGTGACACACTTCTCCAACGTTTGTCATCCCAATTGGCACACACTGAGTAAGAATTAGTGCGAGTACAGTGACTACAGCAAATACAATGAGCATGAGAATCGGAGGAAGACTTCCTCGATTTACAATTTGAACAATATTCTTTCATATTTAAAAAATATTAAACAGCCGTAGTACTCGCACTAACTCTTGAAAATACAAAGATACATAATAATAATATAATCCATTACAAAAATTTCGAAAAATAATTCAAAAGAAAAAATTTTCAAAAAAATTTTGACATGAGCCCAAGTTCCCAAAGGGAACGATGAGCCCAAATGGATCCCCAAAAAGCCTAAGTGTGGCCAAAAATTTTAAAACATTTCTAAAAATTAATGTTACACTTACGGACAATATTAATGTATCTGGCTATATAATGAACCTTACAGAAGACAAGGAATCACTGACAGAAGTAACCGTTGTCAATGTAAACAAAAGTCAATAAAAACAGGAAACAAGACTCCAGGCACTGAAAACATGGCCCGAAATCAGTAACCAATTTAAAACACTATCCGATGTAAAACAGAATCTTCCAGAGAAGAAGCTGCAGTACATCGGATGGTAGATGCATGACCAAAATGTCTAAACACCTCTAGGGTGAGGACGTAACCATGGGTATAACAGAATAAACATTCTGTAACTATGCTAAAACTCCCAAGAAATTTCAATAAAAAAATTTCAAAAATTATACCAAAAGCATGGAAGATTAGCAAGAGGGGTATCAAGGAAAGGTAGAGAGGAAACACTGAACAAACAGTGGATATTTCATAGCAAGAATGAAAACATCAGGACCATGCCTCGAAATTAGGGAACATGAAATAATTTTACATAAAAATTATAAGCTACAGCCCTGAACACATCCTTTCACTGTTTCTTCCTCTCATCCTCTTATTTCATCCTTGGATCCACCATTTCCTTCATGATTTTGTGTCTGACATCATTTTACCTGAGATTATAAGCACAGATATCAGTGAGATGTTACTGATAGAAGGGCCAAACAAAGAATGAGGATTCTGCGCCAATTTCGGTATTTCCTTGACACTGTGCATGCACAGTAGGCAAAAGTATGTAGGACCATATAGGACATTGGATGCAAATTTTGGCGATTGGGGGGGGGGGGGGGGGCAAAATTTGTGTTGGGCCCTGAATAATTTAGAGTTAGCACCAGCTAAGTCTGGGTCATTGGTACAGTATAAAAATATTATAAATTTTGAGTTACCAGGCATTCAAGAAATTATGTTGAAAGTGTCATCTTCTAGTCACGTCAGGCAGAGGGTTAATCCGAAATAGGAATTGGATAGGTAGATTGAGGGATAGATAGATGTAAGGCCTCACAAAAGTAGATCAGCTGTTTCAGAGGCCATTTTTTGTAAAACTGCATGCAGGTTGGTGTTTTTTTATTTCATGTTTTATTTTTGTAATTATTTCTTTGCCATCAGAAGTTCATATTCTTGGTTTGTTTTATGTTTTAGGCTTCATAATTTACAGAATAGCATGAGTGGTGATGTATTTCACCCCTTGAGGGCAAGAAGGCTTCACAATGCTAAAGCACTGCAAAGCCTTGTTGCACTCAAAAGACAAATTTATCAAATTTATTAATTAAGGTACATTGTCAGACATAAGCTATTTAATTTTTTTTTAACCCTTTACCTAACATGAAAGCAGACGACACTTGCAAAAACAATTCTTGAATAACTAATCTTTTTCATTTTTTGTCTCAAAAACATAGGTTATGACCCCTCATTGGAACGAGCTCAACGAGCTCGTTCCAGCGAGGGGTCATACCCTATGTTTTTGAGACAGAAAATGAAAAAATAATGAAAATTAATTGTCGATTTTTGAGAATAGCGCTGGCTGGTTTTGGCCATTATGTTGGGTAAAGGGTTAATTTGCACTGATTATAAAAAGAGAGCATGTGGCAGCCAAAATGATCATGTGGGAGATTTTTAACTTTTTTAGGTCTAATGCAAAGACCATACCCCTCCACTGTAAACAGTCAGGATAACTACAATTTTGCATCTTAAGCTGCTACGTATTTAGTTCAATTTAAAATTGGCTCCCTGTTTCATTTCCTTTGGAATCTTTTCACAGGAATATAGCTTGTGACATTAGGGTTTAAACCTGGGAATGGAAATCCTGAGGTTCCCTGTTCTGAAAACTGATCCCAATACCTGGGAAATCTATAGCACAGAATCAAACATGGCACCGTTTGTGTATTGAACTGAAGCTTTCTGTATTGAAAAACTGCTGAAATGTAATTTTGTAGGATTTTGTCAGCCCCTCCAGGCCTGAGTTTTTTAAGGACCTGATTCCTGCGAAATCTTTTCAACAAATCACTGTAGCTCTCAATCAGTTCTGGAGGAGCCCCCTCCCCCTCCCCCCCACCCCTCCAACAGCAAGATCTTCATCCGCATCAAAGTTTGAATGCAAATTCATTTTCTGAATCACTAGTACTATGGAGCCCACTTAATTGTATATCCCTGTTAATTGAATAAAATTTTCTAACACAAAACCATTTACCATACCTTCAGTACAAATTTGATTTGTTAACTGCATATGGGTTGTAGAGTAAACTCCTGTTAATTGTATATAAATTTTTGTAATATGTCGAAAAAATTACTGTGACACGCACCAAATTCCCCTTATTTATCAACATTTTTGGCCTCACTACATCCAATACAGGCATTTATTCTCTATGAGCTCTGTCCAACAAGATATAATAGAATAAATGCTCAGTTTACCTCCAGAACACAGGAAACTGACCAAATCCCTGTTAATTGTATACTCCTGTTAATTGAATAATTTTCACTAGCAAAATGGATATTCAATTAAGAGGATTCTACTGTATCATTATTCATTACCTCTTTCAACATCCACCTCCTCTTTATTGCCATCACTAGTCTCCTCTGCTTCAAGCAGAGGTGATAATACTAGTGATTCTGAAAAAGAAGACCAATTTTAAGTGGGTTTGGGTTTTCACACTTCTCTCAGGCAAAGAACTTGTTCTGTTTTGAGAGAGCAGATTGCCAATGAAATATGTGCTCATTTTCATTAAAATATATGTGTCTTGTTCCTCTCGTAATTTGCTTGATATTACCCAGAAAATTTCCTGGTTCCCCATTCTGAGGGTAATTTCTTTCCCATTCCTGGTCTCTACAAAACCAGTAAATATAATAAGCCCAAGGTGACAGCAAGCTAGAAAATAAGCAGGCTGTCATCTGCAAAATGAGGTCCCCAGAGGGTGAATTTAGTGATGCTACCCTCCTATGCAGGGTAGCATCACTAAATTCACCCTCTGTGAAACTCAATCTGAATCTGGGTCTCAAAACTAAATAGAAAGAGGTACCCAGAGGATAAATTGGCCCACTGTATGGGATAGCATCATCAAATTCACCCTCTGGGGACCTCATTCTGCAAATGTCAGACAGCTTATTTTCAAGCCTGGGTGACAGTCTTCTAGATCATTTCACAAAATATATAGTTGAGATGGAAATTGTACATAAATAATGCTAAAAGTAAAGACATAGAGAGTAATCGCTTGACTGGACTGGTTACGTGAAATAATTCATGAGAGGTGAGGGATGTTGTACAAACACGAGTGGGCGAATGCGCACAAGTGTTTTATGATATAGTCGCTCGCCTCAAATGAATTATTTCACGTAACCGGTCCAGTCAAGTGATTACTCTGTTTATTACTTTTTATTATTCACAATAATTATATTATTTAACCCTTTACCAAACATAACGGCCAAAACCGGCGAGCACTATTCTAAAAAAAATACCAATTTTTTTGTCTCTAAAACATAGGTTATGACCCCTCATTGGAACAAGCTTGCTGAGCTAGTTCCAATGAGGTGTCATAACCTATGTTTTTGAGACAAAAAATGAAAAAATTGGTTATTCAAGAATTTTTTTTGCAAGTGTCGTTGGCTTTTCATGTTAGGCAAAGGGTTAAAAAAAAAAACAAACAATGGAGTCCCCATTACACCCACGACAAAGCGTCTTCATTTGCACGCACGGATACATGACACAAGTGTTGATTGCATAATTCACTTGTGAAGTTATTGTTTATAATCAAACCCGGAAATCCCATAAATCACACTTTGGAAAGTAATAATGTGTTATTTTCACCATATTAACAAAAGCAGCATCTGAACCCATACCAACACTTGGGCTAATTCCAGTCTCAATAGTACTGTTGAAAGCTAATTGAAAGTTTCCAAACAATGTTGATGGATGTGCTGTTGCTGGAGGCTAGCCAGATGCAGTCCCACCATACCAAGCATTGGTAATTCTCACATATATGGCTTTTGCTCTTTCAGTTCTGGGAGATATTTCTCTTAAATTGGTATAGTCAAAGTAGGGCAAAAACAGTGAACATGATTCAATAAACATTGTATTTTACTATAATGTTTTATTCACCTCTATCAGTTCGATCGGCAACTTTTGACTTTATCTACAAGGCTGATTCAATTCGAGGTTCGATTCCATTTTCAATAACAGACCTCATTCAGATATGAGATTCAATTTGAAATTAAAATGTGTGATTTCCAGGGCCCTAGTCTACAACAGTTATTCTTTTTAACCCTTTACCCAATGTAATGGCCAAAACCGGCCAGCACTATTCACAAAAATCGTCAAATAATTTTCATCATTTTTTTCATTTTTTGTCTCAAAAACATAGGTTATGACTCCTCTTTGGAACGAGCTCGTCGAGCTTGTTCCAAAGAGGGGTCATAACCTATGTTTTAGAGACAAAAAATGAAAAAAATTAGTTATTCAATAATTTTGTTTGCAAGTGTCATCTGCTTTTCATGTTAGGTAAAGGGTTAAATGGTATATTATATTTTTCAAAGGTGAATTGTAACATGATATTTTTTTTTTCAAAGATGCTATGCAGCCAGCACAGAGAACCTCATTTCAGCAGGTTTTTGTGAATAAATAATTGTTCTGTCATAATTTATTGGAGAGTGCCTCATATCACTCTCCAATAAATTGCAACAAAACAATTTTATTTACACATTGTTTTTCTACTGCTCAGCAGATCACAAGCTAATGCACTCACTGTAAAGCCACTAAAGTGGCTTTCAGCACTTTTCAATAGAGCCACGATGGTGGCTTTCAGCACTCAACCAGATAACCCTTTACCCAAAGTAACGGTCAAAACCGGCCAGCGCTATTCACAAAATTCGCCAGTTAATTTTCATTATTTTTTTTCATTTTTTTCTCAAAGACATATATTATGACCACTCTTTGGAATGAGCTCTTTGAGCTCATTCCAAAGAGGGGTCATAACCTACGTTTTTGAGACAAAAATGCAAAAAATTAGTTATTCAAGAATTTTGTTTCCAAGTGTCGTCTGCTTTTCATGTTAGGAAAAGGGTTAACAAAACTGATGTCGGGACAGATTTCAGTAGATAGAATCCATGTCCCATAATGTGATTACATACCTCAGGTAATTTGGGAAACTCCACTACTGTTTTATCTTGTTTCTCCAATTCAAGTAGTTTCAGCTGTAGCTCTGCATACTGATCTGAAAAATTCAGCAAATACGTACAGTACCATGATCTGGTTGTGATACACTTACACCAGTGAGTAAAGATTTCAGAAATAGAAATATTGTAAAATCAAGACTGAGAGAAAAGAAACAAGAGCTATGCCTGACACAGGCCTGAAAATAAGCAGTCTGACATTTGCAAAATGTGGTCCCCAGAGGGTGAATTTGATGATGCTGTCCCATACAGTGGGCCAATTTGTCCTCTGGGTACCTCTTTCTGTTTAGTTTTGAGACCCTGATTCAGATTGAGGTTCACAGGGTAGCATCACTAAATTCACCCCCTGGGGACCTCATTTTGCAGATGACAGTCTGCTTAATTTCTGGCTTTTTTCGAATTGTACATAAGTCAAAAATGGCCCATAACTCTTGTAAAAATCATCAGACAAAACCCAGATTCAAACTTAACTTTTATATTGTTTGATATAACTGAGGCACAAACCAAGTTTGGTCTTGATCTTTAAATCCAGCTATCACCCGGAAACGAAAAAGTTTATGGATGGATGAATGGACAGACCAATGGACAGGTGGATAGATGGACAGGTGGCTGGATGGGCAGACCAATCACATAATATGTCCTGTTTTTTTTTTTTCAAAATGGGCATATGAGGCTTTTTCAAACTATACACAAGTTGTAAAGGCCCATGACCCTTGTAAAAATCATAGAAAAATCGTAATTCCAAATTAGCCTTTATTTTGATATAACTGAGACACAAACTAAGTTTAGTCCTTATCTATAAATCCAATCTCATGTTATGATCCGGAAGTTTATGGATGGATGGACAGATGGATGGGCAAGGGAGGCAGACAGACAGACTAATCACATAAAATATCTGTGTGCTAATGCATACTGCACATCGATGTTGCACTTGTCTTCAACAAATGCTTACCCTGCTTGTCTGGAGTTAGTACACTGGGAAGTCTGGCAGTTGCTTGCCATTGCTTGGTGGTTCTATCCAGGTACTCCGGCTTCCTCCACCCATAAAACTGTCTGACACATAAATAAATAAAAAAGCAAATCAAAGCGTGGGCAAATGACCCTGACCCATAAAAAAAAGTCTAATTCGAAAGAGAGAAATAGGGTCATAACTCTGACAATAAATTGTGGTAGAAACTCACACTATACAGGTATTGTTCTCCCATAATGCCTATCACAACACCAAATATCATTCAAATTGGAGTAGCTGTGGCTGAAATACAAGGGAAAATGTTGTACAGACAAATGGACAGACAACATTTTCCCTTGTATTTCAGCCACAGCTACTCCGATTTGAATGATATTTGGTGTTGTGATAGGCATTATGTTTGTTTGTCTGTCCATTTGTCTGTACAACATTTTCCCTTGTATTTCAGCCACATCTTCTCCGATTTGAATGATATTTGGTGTTGTGATAGGCATTATGGGAGAACAATACCTGTATAGTGTGAGTTTCTACCACAATTTATTGTCAGAGTTATGACCCTTTTTCTCTCTTTCGAATTAGACATTTTTTTTATGGACGGAGGTCTCCACTAATACCCCTTCGACTTTTCAAGTCGGGACATAATAAATAAATAAATAAATAAATAAATAAATAAATATCCAACAGTGTTATTCACAAAAATTGCTTCAAATTTAGATTTTTTTCATTTTTTTCTCCCAAACATCCTTTATAACTCCTCAATAAAATAAGCTCATTTCTATTTTTTCAAGGAGGAGTCATACACTAGGTTTTTAAAAAAACATTTTTTTTTAGTTATTGAAGGAAAACAAGAGTAATGCTGGGCACTACATAATATGTCAATAGGCTGTTCAAATCATTGCACACCTTACATTTTTGCACTGTGTTTATTAAACTTAAACAAAATAGGTATCATTGAACCAAAGTACATGTAGAAAAAGTACACGTCTTGATAGAAAACATGAACTACCATATTTACTCTATGTATTGGGACACTCTATGATTTGGGACACACATTTTTTCCAGAAAACTATATTTTTTTTATGCTCCAAAGTTTGGGACATTCAGGAGATTTGTTTCCAGTTGGCCCATCCCTAGTAGCAGACGACACTCATAGAAAAAATTCTTGGGTTACTAAAAATTTTCATTTTTTGCTTCCAAAACATAGCTTATGATCCCTCATTGGAACGAGTGCAATACGCTCGTTCCAATGAGGGATCATAAGCTATGTTTTGGAAGCAAAAAATGAAAATATAAAAAAAAATTGGACGGCGATTTTCATATATAGTGATGGAAAACGAATCACACACAACTTTATTCAGCATCAAATCAAGACCAAGCTGCGTTCTTTCCCCATTTTCTAAGAATTGGGACACCTGTGAAAATAATTATTTTTAGCTGTCCCAATACATAGAGTAAATACGGTATGCAAATGAGTAATATTAGCTAACCAATATAGAAAATATGTCCGTGAAGTTTGCCATGTCTTATCATTTTCTTCATAGATGAACAAAAGCATTCTGTGCCTCAGACTACTATTTGGCAGTCTCAAAACTTGGATGGTCAAGTTGTACATTAATTTAATCATTAAGTGGCCATATAGCCACAAACAGCCCCATTTATATTGCTTTAAAAATGTCATCCCGGCTGTATTGTTCCTTGAGAACTTGACTGGTAGGGTACATGTACCTTGACATTGTTCACTGTTAAGCCATCTGCAGCTGTGTACATGTTGTACAGTATGGCTGCAGTGGACTGGTCACTTACCACAGGTGGGCAATATTTCCATGGATGCAATGATATTAGATTTAAAATACTAATTATATGAATAAGGCCTAAAAATGAAAGTGTCAATGACACTGTAGCTCAACTTGTCAATACAAAGACATGTACATGTATAGTATGTGACACAGCAATGACAAACATCTAGGTAATGACCTGATAACAAAGGTACATATAAAGTATTGTAACAATCTCTACATAAATACTGACCGTTGCCTGTAACAAATGTATAGGTAAAGTATTGTAAAGGTGGGTGACAGTCAGATGCTAAACTAGAAAAGAAATCTTTGAGTCCCAGAGTGGGTCTGACTGAACCCCAAAATATTTGTTCTCATAGCACAGTGATAACAAAGGCACCCCAAAACACACTCATTCCTGTCCCAAGGTGAAAACAAAGGTACCCAAGAAGTTTCGTGAAGATCAGTTCACAAATGTGAGCTATGTAGAAGTTGTGACAAAAAACTGATTGGACCTAATTTCGGTACAAAATGGCCACTGGCAGCCATCTTGAATTTTGGACCACACCCAGAAACACTTTTTCTCGTCCCAAGGTGATAACAAAGGTACCCAAGAAGTTTTGTGAAGATCGGTTCATAAATACAGCCTCTAACCCGAGCCGTATTGACATGTGCACTTACAGTGTATGAGTAGCACTGAATAAATCAAAGTTCATCTAATTTGCATAATTTCTGCACGAGAAAAAAACCTGTACTATATGTGATGTATTCCATGTTACTAAACATTCATACAAAAATTTATTCACATCAGAACTTTCATACAGAAGTTCTGTACAAAAGACTGATTGCACTAATTTTGGAACAAAATGGCTGCTGGTGGCCATCTTGAATTTCGGACCACACCCAAAAACACTCGTTTTCATCCCACGGTGATAACAAAGGTACCCAAGAAGTTTCGTAAAGATCGGTTCATAAATACGGCCTCTAGTCTGAGCCGTATAGAAGTTGTGTACAAAAAACTGATTAGACCTAATTTCGGTACAAAATGGCCACTGGCAGCCATCTTGAATTTTGGACCGCATCCAGAAACACTCGTTCTCGTCCCAAGGTGATAACAAAGGTACCCAAGACGTTTCATGAAGATCGGTTCATAAATACAGCCTCTAGCCCGAGCCATATTGACATGTGTACTTACTGTGTGTAAGTAGCACTGAAAAAATCAAAGTTCATCTAATTTGCATAATTTCTGCACGACAAAAAAACCCGAATTATATGTGATGTATCCCATGGTACTAAACATTCACACACAAAATTATTCAAATCAGCGCTTTCATATGGAAGTTCTGTGCAAAAATCTAATTGCACCAAATTTTGTACAAAATGGCTGCTATCGGCCATCTTGAATTTCGGACCGAACCCAAAAACACTCATTCTCGTCCCACAGTGATAACAAAGGTACCCATGGAGTTTCGTAAAGATCGGTTTATAAATACGGCCTCTAACCCGAGCCGTATTGGCATTTGCACTTACAGTGCTGAAAGTGACACCAAAAAACATCAAAGTCTGTCTAATTTGCATAATTTACGCACGAGAAAAAAACCCGTATTATATGTGATGTATCCCATGGTACTAAACATTCATACAAAAAATTATTCAAATCAGACCTTTCATATGGAAGTTCTGTACAAAAAACAGATTTCTGCATCGTCGGTACAAAATGGTGGCTGGCAGCCATCTTGAATTTCGGACCGCACCCAAAAACACTCGTTCTCGTCCCACGGTCATAACAAAGGTACCCAAGAAGTTTTGTAAAGATCGGTTCATAAATGCGGGCTCTAGCCCGAGCCGTATCCAATTGTTGACGGACAGACAGACAGACGGACGAAGGCCATGGCATAAGCTCAAATTTGGCTTCGCCAAAGTTGAGCTAAAAATAAAAAAATCTGTTTCTCAGGCACTCCCGCATGGTCCTTTTGGCTGCCGCATGCTCTCTTTTTATAACCAATTTAAACTTAAAAAAAATTTGGCATCTTTATATTTTGAAGAGATATGGAAAAATAACTATTGCGTGATAGCGCTTGAAAATAAGGAATTAACACATAGTGAGCATTGTTATTCAAGAATTTTTTTTGCAAGTGTCGTCTGCTTTTCATGTTAGGTAAAGGGTTAATGACATGATGACACCTCCCTCCCCATCTCATAAAAAGGTTTCCAGTACTTGAATGAGAATTATCAGTGAAAGGATTTTCCATGATTTCCTCGATATATATTCAAGGATTTTCAAAGTGCCTAACATGAGATATTCAATTTAAAATAATGCTCTGGAAAAAATCTATGCAGCTCCCCTTCAAGATCTACATATAATTTCATGAAATGTAAGGCCATTAAAAGAACATTTTTGTTTCTCAGGCACCTGCTTGTCATTGAAACTCTGCGGCATCACTTTTGTTTGACTTGGAAATCTTATCAATGATACTATTTTGTACTTGTTAGACTAAAAATTTAACCAACTACATCTTGTTTGACAGAGCTAATTTAGCTCTGTCAAACAAGATATAGTTTGTTAAATTTGTAACTGCAGTTTGGGAAATTTTCACACCTGAAAACATAACATTGGTTTTTCCACATAATAGTGTGGGAAGTTAAATTTCTAATTCCACCTATTTTGAAGACAGTTTTGTGGATGAACAAAAAACCCACACCATAAACTTGAAGAAAAACTGCCTACGAAACACAAATTTTTTTATACGCCAAAGCTGAGAGACTTTCTTCTCAATACTTCCTATTCTAAATTGAAATAACATTTAGACCTCTCACTTCAATGTTTTCAAGCCCAACTACTTTTCAGGAAAACATTTGCAGGTTGCTTCTTTTAACCCTTTACCTAACCTGAAAAGCAGACGACGCTTGCAAAAATAATTCTTGAATAACTAATGTTTTTCATGTTTTGTCTCAAAAACATAGGTTATGACCCCTCGTTGGAACGAGCTCGATGAGCTCGTTCCAACGAGGGATCATAACCTATGTTTTTGAGACAAAAAATGAAAAAAATAATGAAAATTAATTGGCGATTTTTGAGAATAGCGCTGGCCGGTTTTGGCCATTACGTTGGGTAAAGGGTTAAAACAGTTTGTTGAGATTAATCCAAAATATCAATGTGATATTGAAGGGTTTTTAACCCTTTACAGGGTAGAGATGATATCAAAATTTAATATTTTAAATATCATTTTTTTAAATTTTTCAAAAAATTTCAACAAAACCATATCAGGTGACACCTCATTGGAATGAGCTCAACGAGCTCATTCCAAAGAGGGGTCACATGATATGGTTTTGTTGACATTTTTTGAACTTAGATGTGAGTCTTCCATGGAAGACGTGTGTCGCCTGCACTATATTTTAATATTTCAGACAGAATTCTAAGTGGAAAAGGGGCATAACTCTGGAAAAAATACAGCAGATCAAAAAATAAAATAGGGGGTGCACAATGCCATTATGTGATAAAGAATCACTGAAAGTTTCATCAAAATCCATTCATAGGTTAAAGAGGAGTGGCGGATAAGCGAAAGTGTGACGCGGACGACGTGGACGACGCAAGACGACAAAAGTAATCCCTATATGTCGTTCCCCACTTCGTGGGGCAGCGACACAAAAATAGTATTTTTTCTGCTGCTGAATTTGCATATTATGCGGGCAGTTGTGGCCGATTTGTTGGGTAAAGGGTTAAGAATAGAAATAAGTAAGTGATTGTGTGTAGTACCTTTTTCAGTCTTTAAATTCTCTTCTAATGTTTTGACTCTTTCTTCCAATTCAGCAATAAGCGCCTGGAAAATAATAATTCCAAAGATGGAAATAATCTCATCCAAACTCTTAACTAGTTGCATGCTGGAAGCCCATATCTAGGCTTTGTTTGTTTATTTATTGGGGTTTAACGACACTTTCATATTGTGTCAGACTGTTTGATAGGTGGAGGAAGCCAAAGTACCCAATGAGAACCACCAGTCTATGATGAGTAACTGTCAGACTCTACAACGAACTAATCTGACGAGCTGTGTTAGTATCAGCTGAAGGCAGGTGTTCCATCATTATGGCCTATATCTGTCAAAATCTATTCAAAATTGATAATTGATGTGTAGAAATGTAAATAAATGTATACATTTGGTTTGTTCATAGCCCAGGTAAGTGATAAATTAACCATTGCCTGGGGTGATTGACATTTCATCCATCCCATGACAGGTGCATCTTTGCAACAGGTGACCACCCGTAAACTTACGGAGATGTAAATTAGGTGGAGTGAATTGCTCATATATGAAATCAGCATGGAGCTGCCTTGCTGCCCATCATTTCTATAAAATTCAAAGAACCCATTAATTATAATTATGTTGTTCAAAGACAGATCACTCGACCACTTCTTGGGAATATTAGTATGATATTTAAGAAAGCTGTAAATATTCGGTAGTCAGTATCTGCTTGAAGTAAAGCTTGGAACTCCACACAAGGGCTGTTTTGAACATGGATATCACAATGAGTTGTTAGGCTAAATGAGCCCAAGAGTAGTTTTATTTGGCGAGACTTTTTGTGTGAGAGAAGCTATTTGGTTAACCCTTTACCCAACGCAGACAATATCAAAATTTATTATTTTGAATATCATTTTTTGAAACTTCTCAAAAAATTTCAACAAAACCATATCATGTGACCCCTCATTGAAACGAGCTTGACAAGCTCGTTCCAATGAGGGATCACGTGATATGGTTTTGTTGAAATTTTTTGAAAAATAATTTTTTTTTCAACTGCTGAATTTGCATATTACGCGGGCGGATGCGGCCAATTCGTTGGGTAAAGGGTTAAGTCCAATGAATGGTGGGAGGGCTTTGAGAGTCATACATGCAGTTTGAGGTGTCCGTGTCTGGAGAAGTAAAGTTAGTTGGAGGGAGCTATCAAGAGCTCATAGGATCAACTCAAAAGCTAGAAACTTGCAGTGGACAGAAACCAGGCAAATCTAAAGCATGAATATTGTATTTTAAATGGTTGACAGAGAGTGGTTGAATCAACGAGGCTACAAAGTGCCTCCAAGAGGGGTTAAAGTGATGATGTATTGTTGAAACATGTAAAATATATGCCGGACATTGATAGTTGGTGATGCAGGAGGATAATCAAGGTGAAAAGTTTAAACTGCTACACCTTGCTGCTTGGAAGGAGTAAATAGACAATACATTGTGTCTTTTGAGTGAGATAACTAAAATGGAGCGGAGCGGCGGTTGGAGACAACATCAACTAGAGAATGCAGAGTCCCAAAGAAATTTTAACATTCAAAAAAAAAAAAATGGCAGATTTCGGTTAGTGTCTCCTTCTTCTGCTTGCTGCCTTGAAGCGTTTTTATCTGCGAGGATCGCTGTCAGATGGAATGGATTTCGGGATAAACTTCACTGCTGGAACCTATAGAGCGTGTTCAGTCTTGAATAGCCTTAGATCATGGACAGTAATGATCATGGACAGTAAGTGTATGAAAACCTAGTGATCATTTCAAAAAGACAAAAATTCGTTTATTAATTCCCTATTATTCGTTGCAGCCATTGCCCTGAATTACCTGCAGTTCCGATCATGACTGTACTACGCTATTGTTTCAACTCATTCTTCTGCTGTGAACTTGTTTGACTCTGAAAGTAACAAATTTCAACACGAGCTGTGTTGACCTCCCAGAGCATAATATTATCAACGAGACCACCAATCCGAGGCCGATGGTTTTGTTAATTACCTCACAGTGACTGTTACGCTGGTGATTCACTATTGTTTGAATGTAATACACTTCACACCTTGCTGCACAAAATTACTATACATACTATAAAGTACCTGTGAGTAAATATGGGTGTCTGGACCTGTGTTGCCATTTCTCCGATAAAAAGATTTCCAGATTGTTGACTTTATATACTTTGTTTCCTTGATGTGAGGGTAATTATATTTTCTTTATGGGTAAGAAAAGTAAAAAAAACAGACTTGAAAGAGAAAAACGCAGAAGAGAGTCTGATGAGATTACACCCAAATCCACTGAAAGAAAAAGGTATAAACCAAAAGCATCCCCCGCATCTCCGACAACTTCTGAGTTAATCCTTCCAAGTGACGAGAGTGATTCCGATTCAGTCTCATTAGCCACCTTTTTTGATTCCAAACCACCAGTTAACAAGATGTTTTGTGGAGACTCAAGTGACATTGACAAACTTAAAACTGATTTTAAAATACTCTTTTGTGATCAGGATATACGTTCCTTATTTAACCCTTTACCCAACGCAAACGATACCAAAATATATTATTTTAAATATCATTCTTTAATTTTTTCAAAAAATTTCAACAAAACCATATCATGTGACCCCTCGTTGCAACGAGCGCGACGAGCTCGTTCCAACGAGGGGTCACATGATATGGTTTTGTTGACACTTTTTGAAAAATAGGGGGGGGGGCATGAGCTATAATCCTGGGGGGGGGGGGGGGGGGGGTAATGAGGGCTATAGAGATTTTTTTCCTTTTTTAAATATGCACACCTTACAGCACGTATGGCACATAGCATGTTTTCAGCAATACGTGCCACTAGATTCTCGTTGGTGAGTCATATGGAGTGGTTGGAATCTGTTAGCACATTATGCAGAGTAGTTAACCGCAGTTCACAAGCTCTGTGCACGTGTTTTATATTACAGCTCACGTTTTCGCACTCATCTCAACTGTCACCACAATAACAAAAATCAAAGGAACGGGTTACTAGCTATTTTATTTTTGTTCCCTCTGCAAGCTCTTGTGCTACTGGAACAATGAGCTCGTCTCTGGTTGCAGTACCGCCGAATAATTTACATAGAACTAATTTCGGCGTTGACAGACTTGATGTAATACTGTTGCGTGAATGTTTACCACTGAAACGTTACCCGCTGATCGAAGTTATTTTCCTGTAGATCGCTGGAGTAAGCTCAACGCGAAAGCATTGCTAACGCTGAGTTGGTGAACGGCACAATGTGTACATATTGTGTTGTTCACTAGCTCTAGTGTTGGCAATGCTTTTGATTAGTACCTCTATCGACGAATGTTTGTCTTTCCGATCAAACGATATTACTATGACACAACGCGCAGTTCAAGCTCATCGTTTAAGGTTAATGTGATGCTGCTCGGAAACCCTGACGAAATGGACCACAGTCCGCACATTCCTTGTTCTCGTGGACACTGATGAACTATCGGAGCTTCTACAACACCATCATGGTTTCGATAGATACAAATGAGTTGCAACCTTGCTGTAGCCAGCTCGGTTGTATTATTGTTCTTAGGGACATATATCACACTAATTGTCTTTGCAGGTCATTGTTACTTTGCTGTGGATTACTGGAAAATGCCTGGGTGCTCTTCAGTGATGCTCGCGTGGCTCGGGAGAGTGAATTCATATATACATATATGAATTCTTTCTCAAGAACTATGTAGGTGTGCGTGTTCTGTTGGATGTGTGGGTTGGCGTGTGTTTTTGCATCGTGGGGGCGATGTGCCTGATCCACCAGTGTGTCGTGACTGGGTAGCCCTCCTTCCTTGTGAGTCACCCTTGTCGCATAATGGCATCCAATACTAGGGGAAGGCCCCACCCACTGTGTGCCACTGAATGTTGAAACAGACGTCACTCCCTATCGACTTTCACTACCCTCGTGATAGCAAGGTTTTATTTCTGGTGGCTATCCCTTTCAGAATAACATGGCCTGCGTCCAAATTTCCTGAAGAATCCCACACTTCAGTGTGCTCTTGTAACTTGTATTCTCTAAATACTGAGTGTTGGAAGCCACTATCAGGGCCTTCACAAACAGGTTGATGCTGGAGCAAAGGCCTATGTTTTCCTCGCTTATGTTTCATATTCAGTGAAATACAAGTAGTCACTTGCTTATATAAATTTGGTTTGTAGGGAATTATTGGAAAGTATAATAAATACTGAGTGTTGGAAGCCACTATCAGGGCTTCCACAAACAGGTTGGTGCTGGAGCAAAGGCCTATGTTTTCCTCGCTTATGTTTCCTATTCAGTCAAATACAAGTAGCCAGCCGCTTGCTTATATAAATTTGGTTTGTTGGAAATTATTGGAAAGTATCTTTGGGCACTGTCCAATGGTTTCCAACGGAACAAATTTTGTATGACAAATTCACCTCACCCGCTGTGTGCCAGCGAGTGTCGAAACAGACGTCAGTCCCTATCGACTCTCACTACCCTCGTGATAGGAAGGTTTTATTTCTGGTGGCCATCCCTTTTAGAATAACATGGCCTGCGTCCAAATTTCCTCAAATTTCCTAAAGAATCCCACACTACATTGTGATCTTGTATCTTGTATTCTCCAAATACTGAGTGTTGGAAGCCACTATCAGGGTTTTCACAAAGAGGTTGGTGCTGGAGCAAGGGCAAGGGTTTTCCTCGCTTATGTTTCATATTCTGTCAAATACAAGTAGTCTCTTGCTTATATAAATTTGGTTTGTTGGAAATTATTGGAAAGTATCTTTGGGCACTGTCCAATGGTTTCCAATGGAACAAATTTTGTATGACAAATTCACACCACCCAAAATAATCTAGCCCTCAACCAGTTAACATCTTTTTCAAATTCAATCATGCATCTATCGATTACACTATGACTCCGCTATTACCCCAACCCTCCCCATTATACTGGGCGCTCATGTAACCTAGACGCTTGACCCCCCCCCCCCCCCCCCCCCCTCCTACCCCCTAATATTCAGCTACACCATATTTAGTATGGAAATATGTGGAATGTCCAGATATACAGTATTCAGGTCATATTCCGATTCTGAAAAACTAGCTTGTAGCAAGATATGTACGGACACTATACGGGTATGTATCATATATTATATCCCTCCCAAAAATTTCACTCCCAAAGTAATTACCAAAGCGCTTCCAAGGCCAAAGCAGCCTTCCTCTTCTATATATATTCTGATACTACTTATGTATCTTGTACATATCATTCACCTTTATCTTTTGTTAGTTTATGTTGTATCTTTTTCTTTCACATCTACTTTTTCTACATCCTTCACAGTCCACCATGACTTCTGTTCAAGAGCCATCCTGAATACACCTTCCTTCCTACATACAGCCGCCTTTTTACTTGTAATCATGACTGGTACCTATATACGAGCACAAACTTTTTATTATCATCCACAGATCACATAATGTGTTGCGTTGACCTATACCGTGCTCGAATTGGTACCTTTAACTTTTTAGTCTATATTCGCAGCTTAAAGCACAGACTTCCGAAAGACGAGTCTATCTGTATTTTAACCTATCTTTTCATGCGTCTCATTGGAATTGCTCTGCATGAAAGTGTTGCTGCTATGGTTGCTCTATCCCTATGGCAATACACCGAGTACTCCTCCACAACCTGTGAGCATTCCCATTGCACAAACCGGTTGATAAGCTACACTTACGTTAGTTCGTATCCTTATCAAGATGTGGATGTCTCGAAGTCAACACTGACTCATTCAGTTAGAATTGCAGTTTCCGTTACTGTTTTGGCTTTCTCGTACTTAGCTATACTTATATTATTGTCGGGCGATATCGAAACCAACCCTGGCCCGAACTCCGTCGACTCAGAGCATGATCGCAATACCCTGAAAATTCTACACGTTAACATTCAAAGCCTGAAACCCAAACTGGATCTTATCCAATGTGAATCTTCATCATTTGACGCTCTGGCTCTCACTGAGACTTGGTTGCAGAACAGCGAACCAACAACTGATATCCTAATCCATGGATTCCAAGAACCATTGCGATTAAATCGTCCGACTAGAGGTGGAGGGGTTGCTATTTACATTAGAGATGGTATTTCCTTTCGACACAGACCCGACCTTGAGACCCTGAATATGGAGTGCTTATGGGCTGAGGTATTTACAAAACGACATAGGTCGCTTTTATTAGGGGTCTTCTATCGCCCACCCAACAGCCCTCAAGACACGTGGGATGCAATATCAACCTCAATCGAAAAAGCAAAAGATTCGCGAGTAGATGACTTAATTGTTACAGGTGATTTTAATGATAACCAGCTAAACCCCACAGGAAGCAGATTTTCTGAAATAATGAATTATTTTAATTTCAAACAGCTTGTGGGTGAGCCAACGTGTTTTACCGAGTCGTCAGCTTCATTGATAGACCTTTTTGTGGTTAGCGACACAGTGAATGTGAAAACCTGTGAGGTCTTAGAACCGATTATTCCCGACATGACCCGCTATCATTGTCCAATTACCATTGAAGTCGAGTTTCCAAAGCCAAGACCCCACACTTTCAGAAGACGGATTTGGTTGTACTCCCTATGCAATTATGATGCATTAAATGCCGCCCTCTCTAGTGAAGAGTGGAATTCTCTATTTGATAATCCATGTTTAGATACCATAGTCTCTAACTTCACTGACAAATTAATCGATACTGCTTCTAAACATATACCAAACAAATACACTACTTCGAGGTCCAATCAGCCGAATTGGATGCACAACGAAATACGATTACTAATAAGACAAAGAAAACGCTTGTACCGCATAGCCAAACGAAGTGAGCTTCCGAACGCTTGGGCAAACTATAAACATAAACGGAATGAAGTTGTTTCAGCTATTAGGAAGGCAAAATCCTTACACTTATCCAAAGTCCAGTCTACCTTGGGGAGTAACGAAATTCCAATTTCACAGTGGTGGAAAACACTAAAATCCTTCCTTGGTAGTAGACGCCCTGCTGAAATTCCTGTTATCAACCACATGAACAAAATATACTCCACAAATATTGAGAAAGCGGAAGTACTTCATGAATACTTCTGTTCTGTCTCTTCCGTCGATGACTCCCGTGCCTCTCTGCCAGATCTTATACTCTGCCCCCCACAAACAATTGATAGTATAACCATTCACTGTAGTGAGGTGTACGAAGCACTGAAATCTTTAAAGGTGTCCAAGGCGTCGGGTCCTGATCTTATCAGTCCACGTCTTCTTAAAGAATGTAAAACTTCCTTAAGTGAACCACTCTCGGTTTTATTCAACATACTGCTGAATAGCTCATATTTCCCTTCAATGTGGAAAAAGGCAAACGTCTCTCCAATCCTAAAAAAAAACCCAGCAAACATAGTTAGTAATTATCGCCCCATATCCCTGATTAGCTGCGTTGGTAAAGTCTTTGAAAAATGTATTTTTAAACAACTATGGCAATTCCTGAACAATACCAACGCTCTTAGTCAATTCCAGTCAGGTTTTAGACCAGGCGATTCGACTATTCTCTAACTAACTGACATATATGACGAATTCTGCAGAGCGTTGGACGAAGGGAAAGAAGTTAGGGTCGTTTTTTGCGACGTCAGTAAGGCCTTCGACAAGGTATGGCATGCTGGTCTCATTCACAAGCTGGAGCATATTGGTATTTCGGGTGATCTACTGTCATTTATAAAATCGTACCTTTCAAATAGAACTCAGTGTGTGGTGGTGGCATCAGAGGCATCTTCATGGCGACCTATAAATGCTGGAGTACCACAAGGATCTGTTCTTATTGTTTCTGATCTATATAAACGATATAACTGAAAATTTATTTAGTAGTATACGCCTTTTTGCTGATGATACTTCTTTATATCTAATTGTGGCAAATCCAAACCAAGCCTCGAACCTAATTAACCACGATCTAGCTGCAATTGAACACTGGGCTGAAACATGGATAGTTGAGTTTAATCCTCAAAAAACCGAGAGTATGATTATAACACGCAAAACCAACCCCACTGTTCATCCACCCCTATTTCTTGGTGGCACTCAAATATGTGAAGTTAATACTCATAAGCACTTTGGAGTGGTATTAAATACCACATGTACTTGGAACAACCACATTGACCATATCTGTTCCAAAGCCTGTTCTCGTTTAGACTTGCTGAGGAAACACAAGTTTGATCTCGACCGCAATGTCTTGGAGAAGATATACTTTGCCTTTATTAGGCCGCTACTGGAATACGCCGATACTGTTTGGGATAACTGTTCGTTAACTCAAGTCACCGATTTAGAAAAAATTCAGATCGCAGTGGCGAGAATAGTTACAGGTGCAACACTTAGTGCTAGCAAATCCTTGCTATACACCGAAACACGATGGGACCCTCTTGAAGAAAGACGTCGTAAACATAAACTGGTTCAATTCTTCAAAATGTATCACGACTTGTTGCCTCCTTATATTGCTATTAAAATTCCACCTCTCATATCCTCGACAAATCCATCTTTCAACCTTCGAACCAGGCAAAACCACAGAGTTCCATTTTGTCGAACAAATCTATATCTGTCCTCGTTCATCCCCAATGTTACTGATCAGTGGAATAACTTGCCGCTACCAGTTCGCGAGAATTCCTCATTAAGTGAATTTAAGACCTTCTTAAAAGCTGGCAACCTACGACCACCGTTATTTTATAGCGGGGCCAAATCTCGTACGGCTCAAGTTTACCACTGTAGATTGAGGTTACGTTGTAGTAGTCTTAACGTCCACTTATACGAAAATCACCTAGCACCTAGTCCACATTGCCAGTGTGGTGAGCTCGAGACACCTGAGCACTTTCTCCTCCACTGTCCAATCTTTCTTAACGCACGTAATGAAACGATCAACTTACTTCCTTTTTCTATAGACATTTCCATACTTCTGTTCGGTTCTGAATTTTTGAACAAGGAAAACAGTATAATTTTTGATGTAGTGCATGACTTTATCTTATCGAGTGGCAGGTTTCGGTGACAACAACTCATATTCTCACAAACTTCATCTTCCCTGGACTTTGCGCTTTAGGGTTAACATCGTCAAGATAAAACTCTTCCTACTTATGCAACTATTAACTCAGCTACCCAAAGGCAAGGATTTGAATTCATATTGTTGACAATGCATCATTTGAATTCTTATTCTAATGGCATCACGTACTCAGGATGGCCTACTTCTACTTCTTCATCATTTCTTCCCTTTTCTGTCTAACTTCTTATACTCTTATCCTTCTATAGTTTAAACAATCTCACAGATCGCTGCCCGGGGGCTGGGGCCTGTTTACGAAATAACACTGACCTCCTCTCTAATCAGTTTTTGTGACGGGCCTTCGCCGCTTTATTTGTAACTGCTTACGCAAGTTTCAGTACTTCTCTGTGCAGATGTGGGCAAATGAATAGCAGTACCCTAAAGGACAATTTGGCTACCCTTTCAATTATGGTGTGGTTCATTGCCAGCGGGGATCATGCCCCTGGGCAGCGATATGCGAGGTCCACTCCACTGCTGATTCATGCCATCATCCTTTGACAAGTGTTCTTGGATAAAGGAGACGACTCATATAAGCCTATGGCTTCCTGTCGAATCCTCGTCTACTTACAATCCCGATTACTTCTGTTTCTGTTATACCGTGTACAACCATGAAAAATGTTTGCCGTTCTGTGGTTTTATTATTATGTAATGTATACGCATAACACTGCTTTATGAATAAATATTGTTTAAACTAACTAAATTTTAACATTCGGGCGGATCATGAATTTATACTTATTTGTTGTGTATATATTTTCAAGGACTGTTCTTTATGAGGGCATGTGAGTAAATCTTTGTTTTGTTTTATTATCATAAAATTATATCAACCAAGTGAGCGACACCTTCAGATGACAAGTTGACAACTCTACCCCAACTACACAACAAGGTGGTGAGACATACATTCACAGCAAAGGACAGGTTACCAGGCTCTAGAGTAACCATAAATACAGTGGAACCCTGTTAATTGAATAGCCACTTTGCTAATTAAAATT
The DNA here is from genome assembly GCA_031216915.1 of Pictodentalium vernedei. NCBI lineage: Eukaryota > Metazoa > Mollusca > Scaphopoda > Dentaliida > Dentaliidae > Pictodentalium > Pictodentalium vernedei. Next base: position 80,146,074 of record CM062294.1, read on the forward strand.
ATTCAATTAACAGGAATATTCAATTAACAGGGAATGTGTCATTTTCGTTTACTCTAGAGATAAACTTAATATTTATTCTATTATTTCTTGTTTGACAGAGCTCTATGAGCTCTGTCAAACAAGATATAATAGATTAAATGCCTGTATTGGATGTACTGAGGCCAAATAGGTCTATAAACAAAGGAAAACTGGGGAGAGTTGGGGTAATTTCTCGACAGGTTACAAGATTTTTTATTCAATTAACAGGAGTTTACTCTTTAACCTATATTCAATTAACAGGTCATTATTTGTATTGGGGGTATGATAAATGGTTTTGTGTTGGGAAATTATATTCAATTAATAGGGTTATTCAGTTAAGAGATATCCAATTAAGTGGGCTCAACTGTATCTTGCTTAGTACACAGATCTACCATTCTCCTACATAGGCAATCTTATATTTGGGCCTTATTTTGAAGCACAGGTACCGTTACTTAAAAGCTTAATTTTCTGTGGGGGTGCTTTAAATTATCTTTACAGAGAAATTATTTAGTCTGTATGGATTTACAATGTTACAATTTATGAGTGTGGCTGAAGGAACTTCTGATATGTTTTCATGGAATTTGACGAATAAAGTAAACCAAGAATTAAGATTTTTAACCATTTATCCAACATAACGGTTAAAACCGGCCAAAAATCACCATTCAATTTTCATTAATTTTCCAATTTTTGTCTCGACAACATAGCTTAGGGCCCTTATTGGAACAAGTTCATTGATCTTGTTCCAATGAAGGGTCATAAGCTATGTTTTGATGCAAAAAATGAAAAACAAATAGTTATTCAAGAATGGTGTTTGTAAGTGTCGTATGCATTTCGTGTTAGGTAAAGGGTTAAAGACTATTCAAAAATAAATAGATTTTTGAAGACTGTACAAACATAGCTTGATCAGATTTTGCTAGGGCACACACAGTACAAGCAAAATGGAGTTCTAGAATAAATCCTAGAATGTTACACTATTTCTTCTTGGACAGCTTATGACACCAATACTTTGAAAGCTCTGTGTCACAATTAGGGGTGACATGAGCACGTTGAAGATTCGGCGAAATAAAAACAATTAACTGTCATGACTTTATTTAACCCTTTTCCTAACATGAAAAGCAGATGACACTTGAAAAAAAAATTCTTGAATAACTAATTTTTTTCATTTTTTGTCTCAAAAACATATGTTATGACCCCTCATTGGAACGAGCTCGATGAGCTCATTCCAATGAGGGGTCATAACCTATGTTTTTGAGACAAAAAATGAAAAAAATAATGAAAATTAATTGGCGATTTTTGAGAATAGCACTGGCCGGTTTTGGCCGTTATGTTGGGTAAAGGGTTAAATAACACAAATACAAGTTTCTGAGAATTATTTTTGGGAGATGACCAGCATAAGCTACAAGCTTTTTGTCAAATTCCTCATTTACCTTGTACAATGTAACTGTTTATTGTGTTATATATTGTCTTACTGTTTATTTATTTTTGAGTTGATAATACACTGATGTCTCTATTATGTTACAATTAACACTTATTGAATAAAATATTCTTTAAACTAACTAAAAAAAAAACAAAACAAAGAAAAACATATAAATGAATATTCTTTATTTTTTTCATTCAGATTTATGGAAATAAATGGGGCGCGGTGGCTCAGTTGGTAGAGGTGCAGGCTGCAAGCCAAGAGGTCCTTGGTTCGAATCCCACCTGCAGCAATCGCATTGTGTCCTTGGGCAAGTCACTTCACGTCCATTGCCCACGTGGGGGAATGGTGATGTTGGGTACTAAGGCGTACTGCACGTCGATGGTGCACCTGTCTTCAACCAATGCTAACCCTGCTTGTGTGGAGTTGGTATGTTGGGGAGCTGACAGTTGCTTGCCATTGCTCGGTGGTTCTCTCTGGGTACTCCGGATTCCTCCACCCATAAAACTGTCACGGTCATGGTTAGCCATTGTGGAGAAATATGTGACCTAAAACACCAATATATAAATAAATGGAAATAAATTTGGTGATATGAATACTTATATGCTAATTTATTTCCATTAATTTTCATAAAAGTTAATTTATCAATGAACACCACAAACTTGTAATCCATGAACGTATGACAGTCAGACATGTTAAACTGATGAATTGTGAAATAGTGAGATTTCAGAGCAAAAAAATAGTGAGATTTTAATTTTTAAATGGCTGAAAGAGTAAAGTTTATTGACTTTTATAGTGAGATTCTGTTAAAAATCCCAATTTTAGTCTCATTTGACAAAAATTTATTAAAAAAAATAGTGAGTTACCCTCTAAAATAGTGAGACATTACATGTCTGGAATGTTTTTTTGGTGGGGGGCAGAGGGGGTGTATGTATGAACATTTTTCCTCAACGGATATCATTTTTAATTTCTGGTAATAAAATAAATATAAAACTAGAGGTACAAAGTGATACCCCCCGTGCCTGAAATGTATAAGATTATCTCCCCTTGGAAATATCAGAACGGAATTATATTACTTCATGCACATCTTCATATGAAGTTCTTCCATTGTGTAAAGTTTCAGGAAAATTCTTCAAACGGTTTAGGAGGAGTTGCACTTACAAGGATGGACAGACTGTATAAGTTAGATTATCTCCCCTTGGAAATGTCAGAACGGAATTATATTGCTTCATGCACATCTTCATATGGAGTTCTTCCATTGTGTAAAGTTTCATGTAAATTCTTCAAATGGTTTAGGAGGAGTTGTGCTTACAAGGATGGACAGGCGGACAGGGTGATTCCTATTCACAGGTTGCATTATTTCAACAGTACTTATAAAGAGGACTGAGAGTGGGATTTCTGCACTCCATTTTATAACTACTGTTGTAATAAAGTAAACTGTAATACAGGCAAGCATGCGATAAGCCGATTCAACCAAAAATGCAAGAGGCAACTATTATTGCAGAACTATTAAAGATTCAGCTGCAGCTGCCTGCTTTAATATTCAAATTCAAAGTCGAAAACAGCAAATTAACTTGAAGGTGAGAATTTATAGACTTTTAAAAAATCAAAAACGGCTGTTTTTTATTATGATTGTACAAAATTACTTTTGTTAAATAAATGTTAACAAATGTTTCAAGCCTTTTCATTTATTATTGTCCAAACAAAGTATAGGTTTCAAGTTCCTACCAGCAGCAAATGACACAGGAACACTGTCAGAAAATTTAAACTTTTTTTCAACAAATTTCAACAAAACCATATCATGTGACCCCCTCATTGGAACGAGCTCATTCCAACGAGGGGTCACGTGATGTGGTTTTGTTGAAATTTTTTGAAAAATAATATTTTTTCAACTGCTGAATTTTCATATTACGTGGGCAGATGCGGGCAATTCGTTGGGTAAAGGGTTAATAACCTATCTGAAAGGCTAATTGAAAGGTACCTTCAATACAAATTATCATTCAAAATTAATTTAGCTCTGTAAGATATAACCTTTTACCCAACCCGAACAGCAATACGCCACTTGCAAAAAATTATTGAATGAGTAAACATTTTAATTTTCTGTCCCCAAAACATAGTTTATACACCCTCATGGAATGAGCTCACTCGGCTCATTCCAATGAGGTGTCACAAGCTATTTTTTGAGACAAGAACTGAAAAGATAATAAAATTTTAATGGCGATTTTTGTGAATATTGCTGGCCATATATGGCTGTTATGCTGGGTAAAGAGTTAACCCTTTACCCAACACAACGGCAAACCGGCTAGCGCTATTCTAAGAAATCACCAATTAATTTTCATTTTTTATGTTTCAAAAACATAGGTCATCAAGCTCGTTCCATTGAGGGGTCATAACCTATGTTTTTCAGACAAACAATGAAAAAATTAGTTATTCAAGAATTTCTTTTGCAAGTGTCGTCTGCTTTTCATGACAGGTAAAGAGTTAAAAAGAATACCTGATATTTTCTAGTTTCTTCATCAAATTCTTGCTGCAGTCTATCAAGCTCTTCAGTGTCTGGTTCAGCTGAAAAGTAAAAAAGGTGCTTCAAATTCACTACATTGTTTGTTTGTTTGTTTGTTTATTAGGGTTTAATGACACTTCCAACAACCAAGCTCATGTGTCAGTTGTAAGGGAGGAGGAAAATAGAGTGTATCTGGAAAGCACCACTGAGCAATGGCAGGTAATTATCAACCTTTATAACTTACTATCCTGGCACAAACAAGGTTAGCAGTGGTTGAAGGCAAGTATATTTGTCAACATGTTTTACGCCTTAATACACAGCGCCATCATGCTTCCTCTGATGGTCAGGATGAAGTGGACACAATGAAGATGATGTGGGCCAGGAGGTATAACCGACATTTCAATCTGATGTCCAAATTGCTTACCAACAAGTTACGCACTCCCACATTTTCAACCAACCAATCATCCCAGTCTGCCAACACTACATGAGAACAAGCGGCCCCAAGGGACCTTAATCGCTCACCTAATAAAATTATTTAAAGAATGATTTAAGGTCACATTCAGCATCTACATGTTAATATAGTTAATCTAATTTAACTGGGGGTGGGGGATGGGTCTGTTCGGTGAATTGTTCGTTTTGGTGCAAAATCACTCAAACCCTTCAAAACCCATTTTGAAGCAAACATTTTTTTTAAAAATCACCCAGCTGATACCTTCCACTTCGTCCCCTTCCCCCCCCTTCCCCCCCCCCCCCCCCCACCAAAAAGAGTGAAAAGGTTTGTTTTTTTGCATAAAATCATGCAAAAATTCTTCAAATCTGGTTCTCAAGCAAAAAACCAAACATTTTGACCAAAACAGCCTCCTCCACCTTCCCCTCGGGCCTCAAAAGGACCCGTGGAACTGCATTTCAACAATTTTATGTACTCACATTTACTTGTAGCTAAAGTTTCCCAGCCTTGTTTTGCATTGGCACAGTTCATTTAACAACAAATAGTAAATTCTTCAATGGGTTCTGTGTTAAGCTTCAAACCTTCCTGGTACTCACCAAAGACTTTGAACAAACTTGAATCTAGGAATTATAGTAATGCTATATACCAAATATCAAAAGATTCTGCCTAGTGGATCCAAAGATCATTCAAGAATATTCCTCATGCTGCACTAAGTTAAAATTTGGGCTCCCTAATATGAGCCCAGGGATTTGGTTTGAACAAAGAATGTCAATACTATGTGACACCCCAGAGAAAATCAGAGTGAAATGTCAGTGAAATTTCAATGAAATTTGGTGAAATGTCCAAATTTTGGTGAAATTTGACCATCTCATCAAATTTCACTGAAATTTCACTGAAAAAGCATGAGAATAATATTTCAGTGAAATTTCACTGAAAAGCATGAGAATAAATTTCAATGAAATTTCACTTGAACAAAATTTTATAAAATATATATATTTTAGGATTTCAATCCATTGCACTCCTGGGCTATTTTTAGGACCATGACAACATGCAGTACTTGTAACCTTAATATTGTGGGTATTTTGCTCCAATTTGTTTTTACTTTAACATGCAAACATTATTATTATAGTCACTCTCTGGTAAAATTTGACAGTCTCGCCAAATTTCAGTAAAATTTCAATGACATTTCACTGAAAACTGAATGAAATTTCACTGAAAAAAGCACTCTTGAAAGGGAGATTATTCAGTTTTCTTCAGTCTCATCCAATGAAATTGTGCCAACATTCAAAATTGCAGTTCAGATTTTGGTGAAATTTCAGTGAAATCATGCTGAAATTTCAGTGAAATCTTGCTGAAATTTCGGTGAATCTCACCAAAATTTTGACCAAATTTTTCACTGAAATTTCACTGGTATTTCAGTGAAATTTCAATGTAAATTTTCTCTAGGGCAATATTTCACTAAGTTAAAATTTAGGTTGCCATACAGAGCCCAAATATGAACCCAGGGACTTGATTTGAACATACTAGAATCTGACCCCACTAAGGATACTGCAAAACCAAATAGAAGATGATGATTTTAAAGAATATTTCTCATATTGCACTAAGTTAAAGTTTAGAGTAAAAATTGGGAGCCGAAATATGACCTCATGGATTTGATTTGAACAAACTTGAATCTCACCTCACTTATGAATCTGAAGAAGATTTTTAAAGAATATCCCTCATATTACACAAAGTTAAAATTTGGGCTTCCACAGGGAGCCCAAATATCACTCCATGGACTTGATTTGAACAAACTTCAAGATGACCACCTCTAAAGATGCAGTATACCAAATATCAAGAGATGTTGACTGGTAGATTTGAAGAAGAGAGTGTGGGTCAAGTGGATAAGTGTGCTGGTCTCTCATGCCAGAGGTCCCCAGTTCAATCCTCGGTTCTTGAGGTGTCTGAACACTCTCTGTCAGCATCAATTATGTGAAGTTTCAAAACATTTGACCTTGTAGTTTCAGAGAAGAAAATTTTTGAAAATCGACCAATCAGAATCAAAGAATGCCTCTGGTGGCCATGTTTTTCACCTGACAGGAACAAAATGAGGATCGTTTATAGAGGACCTCCCATAGACCATTCCTGCCAAGTTTGGTTCACATCAGCTTAGTAGTTCCAAAGAAGATGAAAATGTGACTTTCCATAGGGTTTCCATGGTAACTATGAGCTGCAATTGCAGCCATGTTTGCAATCTGATCAACATTAATTGGGGATCATTGGTAGAGGGCATCCCAGTCATCAAGCATGTGAAGTTTCAAAACATTTGTTCTTGTAGTTTCAGAGGAGAAGATTTTTGAAAATCCACCAATCAGAATCAAAGAATGCTTCTGGAGGCCATGTGTTCCATCTGATGGGAATAAAATGAGGATTGTTTGTAGAGGACATCCCATACACCATTCCTGCCAAGTTTGGTTCACTTCAGCTTGACAGTTTCAGAGATAAAAATGTGAAAAGTTTACAGATGATGACAAATGGCAGACGCCAAGTGATGGCAATAGCTCACATGGCCTTTGGAGCAGGTGAGCTAGCAGTCTCAGTTATCAGAAAGTGGTTGGAGAGTTTGTGCCTTTAACAATGGCCTAGAAATCAGTAATTCCAAGTCCTAAATGAAAATACTTCACACAAACTTGTTCCCTCTTCCGTGGATTGGGTAACAAGAGTTTGCATTGCTGATCCAGGGGTTGAGTTTTCGTGGCTAACGCAAGGATGGCTATGAACTAAAACGCTTCAGAGTGACTTTTCTAAATAACTAATTTGCAAAACAATGACTAAGTCAGCCCAATAATTCTGCTGCCCTATACCCGACCAAGCCCATTTTCTAACTTCATAAAGACAGTTTTCCTGGAAACCCATATAATAAAAAAGAATCAAATCGGCTAACATTTGTTCAAGTTGAAGTGCTATCAAGCACAAAATTTGCAAAAATTCTGCTGCTATTTATATTGGACCAACCCCATTGTCGAACTCGATTAAGAAAATGTTCCTGGAACCCCACATTACGAAAATAAATTGGATCGTTTGACATTTGTTTACACTGTCGTACTATCAAGCACAAAATTCACAAATGAAAGTGTCAATGACACTGTAGCTCAACTTGTGTAAGACATGTACATGTATAGTATGTGACACATCAATGACACACATCTAGGTAATGACCTAATAACAAAGGTACATATAAAGTATTGTAACGGTCTGTACATAAATGCTGACCGTAGCCTGTAACAAATGTATAGGTAAAGTATTGTAAAGGTGGGCGACAGTTAGATGCTAAACTAGAAAAGAAATCTTTGAGTCCCAGAGTGGGTCTAACTGAACCCCAAAATATTTGTTCTCATAGCACAGTGATAACAAAGACACCCCAAAACACGCGTTCCTGTCCCAAGGTGATAAAGGTACCCAAGAAGTTTCATGAAGTTCGGTTCATAAATACAGCCTCTAGCCCGAGCCGTATTGACATGTGCACTTACAGTGTATAAGTAGCACTGAATAAATCAAAGTTCATCTAATTTGCATAATTTCTGCACGAGAAAAAAAATATTATATGTGATGTATTCCAGTTACTAAACATTCATTCAAACATTTATTCAAATCAGAACCTTCATATAGAAGTTCTGTACCAAAAACTGATTGTACCTAATTTTGATACAAACTGGTCACCGGCAGCCATCTTGAATTTTGGACCACACCCAAAAACACTTGTTCTCGTCCCAAGGTGTTAACAAAGGTACCCAAGAAGTTTCATGAAGATCGATTCATAAATACAGCCCCTAGCCCGAGTCGAATTGACATGTGTACTTACTGTGTGTAAGTAGCACTGAAAAAATCAAAGTTCATCTAATTTGCAGAATTTCTGCACAAGAAAAAAACCTGTATTATATGTGATGTATTCCATGTTACTAAACATTCAGACAAAAATTTATTCGAATCAGAACTTTTATACAGAAGTTCTGTACACAAAACTGATTGCACTAACTAAGGTACAAAATATCTGCTGGCGGCCATCATGAATTTCGGACCACACCCAAAAACACTAGTTCTCATCTCACGGTGATAACAAAGGTACTCAAGAAGTTTCATAAAGATCGGTTCATAAATATGGTCTCTAGCCCGAGCCGTGATGAATTGTTGATGGCCCAATGGACAGACAGCCAGACAGACGATGGATGACGGGTCATGGTATAACCTCAGATTTGACTTACGTCAAAGTTGAGCTAAAAATGACTCAAATCGGTTGATGTTTAAGTTATCGCATTATCAAGCACAAAGTTTGCAAAAATGACCAAGTCAGCCCAATAATTCTGCTGTCGACATTGGACCGAGCCCATTTTCAAATTTGATCAAGACATTGTTCCTTGAAACCCATGTGATAAATATCAGTCAAATCGGTTGATGTTTGTTGAAGTTATCTTGCTATCAAGCTCAAAATTAGTCAATTTTAACAAAGTGCCATAAGTTTTGTGAAAACCGTACAATTATATAGAAAATGCTTTTGAAAATTTATTTTAGTTGCTTCTTTGGAAATTTAACCCCTTTACCTAATCAATCAAATTGGCTCCAGTTGCCTGCAGGGCTGTCACGATCAATCGATTAATCGATTGTTGATCGATCATGGTGAAATCGATTAGTATTTTTCGTTGTCGAATAATCGGAAAATTGTATCCCGTTTTAGATGTTTAATAATTAAAAGAAAATTTGATGAACAAACTATTGTTTCTAAAAGGTTTTGAGTTAAGAACATCGATGTTAAACCCCAAGAAGCTGTTGGAAGCATTTGTCTTCCAGGTACATTCATCAAAGCTTTGATGTTCTGAATCTCTGAACCGTCAGTGTAATAATCAAGACAGGTCGGCAGTTGCGAAGATCGCAACTGCCGACCGGTCTTGATTATTACACTGACGGTTCAAAAGTTCAGAACATCAAAGCTTTGAATGTACCTAAAAGTTGATAGTCTTCGTTGTTTACTTGAGGTAGGTCAGCTGACTTGAATTTCATTTTTATTGACTTCAAAGAGAGGGAGAGTGGGTGGGGGTAGTCTAGGTACGATTAATTGATTATTTGCGACGATTAATCGATTCCTAAATTGAAAAATCGTGACAGCCCTAGTTGCCTGCATGATATAGAAATTGAGATGAAAACAAATTTTTTCAAAACATTTCAACAAAACCATATCAAGTGATTCCCTCCCACTTTGGAACGAGCTAAATGAGCCTGTTCCAAAGATGGGGTCATATGATATGGTTTTGTTGAAATGTTTTGAAAAATTTGAAAAAATAATAATGAAAATAATAAATTTATGATATTGAGTGTACTGGTTAAAGGGTTAATTTAAAAAAAAAACTGAAATCTAAAGCATAAACCAACTCTTCTGTTAAAAACTAATTTGACATCAAAACCAAGACAGAATTCCATAACCTCCCAGCTCTATTCTGTGGTGGAGGGTATAAAGAAACTTACCCACTCTGATAAATTCCATACTGTGTGAAGATGGTGTTGCTGGTGGAGGAGGCGGGGGAGCAGGAGGAGGAGGTGGTGGTTTCTTCTGTAATTCTAGAATTTCCGCTTCAAGTTTTTCAATTAAATTAGTTCCAGATTTCACTTTTTCATGTAAACTTTTATTTCTCACATGTTCTTGTGCCTGTAAATGATTATGAACAAAATTCAACATAAGCTAAGACTCCTAAAAAAGATGAAAATAGAATCTGACATTCAATTTTCTTGTTGATTGTGTGTCATCTTTGTTCCTTTTATTAGTTTTCATTTATACAATGTATTTCTCTTAACCCTTTACCCAACGAATTGGCCACATCCGCCCGGGTAGTATGCAAATTCAGCAGATGAAAAAATACTATTTTTCAACAAAACCATATCATGGGACCCCTCTTTGGAACCACCTCGTCGAGCTCATTCCAATGAGGGGTCACATGATATGGTTTTGTTGAACCTTTTTGAAAAATTTAAAAAAATATTTAAAATAATAAATTTTGATATCATCTGCATTGGGTAAAGGGTTAACCATATTTATTTATCTATTTATTTATTTATTTGGGTTTTAACCCTTTAAACAACGCAGATGATTTAAAAATTTATTATTTGAAATATCATTTTTTAATTTTTTTCAAAAAAGTTTCAACAAAACCATATCATGTGATACAAGCTCGTTCCAAAGAGGGGTCACATGATATGGTTTTGTTGAAATTTTTCGAAAAATAATATTTTTTCAGCTGCTGAATTTGTATATTACGCGGGCGGATGCAGGTGATTCGTTGGGTAAAGGGTTAAGGACACTTTCGACAACCAGAGTCACCTCATGTCAGACAGTTTTACAGGTCGAGGAAGGTAGAGTACCTGAAATACCCAGAGAGAACCAACAACTGTCAGACTCACCAATGTACTAACTACACACAAGCATGGTTAGCACTGGTTGACGCACCACTGATGTGCTGTACGTCTTAGTACACAGTGCACCATGCCCCCATGTGGGCAATCAGGATTAAGTGCCTTGCCCAAGGACACAATGCAGTTACCCCTGGAGGGGATCAAACCATGGACGTTTCGGTTTGAAGTCCAATGCCATAACCATTGTGCCAGTGCCAAGCCTGAAAATAAGCTGACTGTCATCTGCAGAATGAGGTCCACAGAGGGTGAATTTGGTGATGCTACCCTGCACAGCAGGGTAGCATCACTAAATTTACCCTCTGTGAATCTTAATCTGAATCAAAATCTCAAGCTTAAACAGAAAGAGGTACCCAGAGGATAAATTTTGGGGGATTCTTGCCCACTGTATGAGACAGCATCAGCAAATTCACCCTTTGGAGACCTCATTCTGCAAATGACAGATAGCTTATTTTCAGGCTGGTGTGCCACCGCATTCCCTACTCTTAGCCCTAATTCCAATTTCATCACTATTGCTGCAGCAGAACAGGTGCTCAATTTTCTTGTTGATTGTGGGTCATCTTTGTTCCTTTTATTACAGTTTTCAATTATACAATGTATTCTCTTAACCATATTTATCTGGGTTTTAAGGACACTTTCGACAGCCGGAGTCACGTCATGTCAGAGAGTTTTACAGGTGGAGCACCTGAAGTACCCAGAGAAAACCAGCAACTGTCAGACTCCCCATGTAATAACTCCACATAAGCACGTTTAGAATTGGTTGATGAAAGGGGCACCATTGACGTGCTGTATGCGTTAGTACACACCACCACCGTGCTTAGAATTTTTATTTTTTGACATCAATATGCAGAGGCTTTATCCTTAACCCTCTACCTAACACAATCAGGATTAAGTGCCTTGCCCAAGAACACAATGCAGGACTGCCTAAATACCTATAGATGTAACCATTAATGGACGACGTTCTGAGCAACAGAAAGAAGACCCAAAGATCTAAGGTCACCGGAGATGAACTCTAAATTTCTCAGGTAAAACTTGGAAACTGAAAAGGGCTGTGTCCAGTAAGCAGCCTTCATGAGATCAGTAATGGCTATACTGTTGGAATAAGCTCAATAAGTGGACAGTGCTCTAACCTCGTGCGCTGATATCTTATTAACAGAACGTTGATCCGAAGATAGATTTTCATAGGCAATTCGTACTGACAACTGAATCCATCTAGCGACGACATGAACAGAAATATCCTTTCTGTTAGGAAATGAAAGAAAGAAACATTTTCTTCCTTTTCTAACAAAATCTGATCGACGTTTATAAATGCGCATAGCCCTGACTGGACACAGCAAAGGTCTACGGTTATTGGAGGACGGTAGAGCCTTAATGACAATAGGCTCCGGCCGCTTGTCTGGAATCTGATTCTTAGCCAAAGAACCCACTTCCGTAGTGAGGGTAATGGTATTACCCACACTATGGTAGTGAGATTCATCAACAGATAAAGCATGAAGTTCACTGACTCTTCTAGCAGATGCAAAGGCTAAGAGAAACACCGTTTTATAGGTCAAGAATTTGAACTCTATGACGTCCAACGACTCAAAAGGAGCATTCATGATTAATCAAAACTAAGTCGATCGAACTCCCACAAACTCAACAATAAATATATGATAAAGATACATAATAATCAACAAGCAAAATCAAAATCGAAAAATTAAATTCAAAAATTTTTTGAAAATTTTTTGACAAAAGCCCAAGTTCCCAAAGGGAACATGAAGAGCCCAAGGGTATCCCGATAGAGTCTAAGTGTGGACAAAATTCCAAAAATTATTGCTACACTACCAGAACATTAATTAATGTATCTTACAACAATCCTACAGTAATAATAACTAAATACTACATATATTTAAGAACGTTGCCAATGCAAACAACGTAAAGGAAAAAAACGGAAACAAGACATCAGGCATAGAACAAAAAAGCCCAAAGTCAGTAACAGATTTTATTGCTACCAGATGTAAAGCAAGATCTTTAAACGAAGAAAAAAACGATACATAAGATAGAAGATGCATGACCCAAATGACCCAACATCCCTTGGGTGAGGACGTAACCATGGGTATATACAGAATAAACTTTCTCTAATACATGTTAAACTCCCAAGAAATTTAATAAACAATTTCAATAAAAATAAGCCAAAAAGCTTGGGAGTTTAACAGGAGGGCTTCAAGGAAGGACAGAGAAGGAGCACTTAACAAACAGTGGATAAATCATTAGCAAGAATGATGGCGTCAGGCACATGTCCCGAAATTGGGAAACATGTAATAATTTTGATAAAAATTATAAAGCTACAGTCCTGAACGTTCCTAACCACCATTGTTCACTTCCATCATCCATTTATGTCCTTGGATCCACCAATTTTACCATTGATTTGTGTCTGGCATCCTCAAAAATGAGATTTAAAAGCACAGATGTCAGTTGAATGTTGCTGACTTTAGGGCCAAACAAAGAATGATGGTTTGCACCAATTTTGGTATCTTCCTGGATACTGCGCATGTGCAGATCTAAAAAGTATGGAGGACCAGACAGGACTTGATTTTTTGGGTTTTGCATGCAAATTTTGGGGATTGGGGGGCAAAATTTGTGTTTGGCCCTGGATTAATTTTTGAATTAGCACCAGCTAGTCTGGGCCATTGATTGTTGTATAAAAATAGTGTTAGCAATTGCTTTGGCCTGTTTGATTCAAACCCTTGTAAGGTTGATTCATACTAATTAATCAATATTTGTCCAGTCCTTCTTAAAATACAGTTAATTGAATTTTTTATCTTTAGCTCATAGGGTTTCCACAGGTGAGGTGGTTTTATTTTTCTCATTGGAAATAGAAAATCGGGTTGTGCTAATACATGGTTCATACAGGCAAGGCTACATCAAATTCAAGGACTATTCAAGGACTTTTCAAGGACTCCAGCAACTTTTTCAAGGACCATTCTGTGACAATTATTTTGATCAATGTATCAATATTTGCTGAATTTGCAGGATAAACACAAGAAAACATTGATCCCACTTAATTTTCTTCTTTGATAACTCCAACACTTCAAATAATTTTTTGGAAAGCTCTCCCGCAGAGCTGCTTTTCAAAAAATCTGGTCAAGTGTTGGATTTATCAACAAAGGTGAAATGTGGGGGAAGTTACTTTATTATGGTTATCCTACAACTGCAACTGTGACAAAACATACCAGACTTATACCAGACCAGTTTTGTTTGTATCCAAATAGAAAAGTGAATTCTGTTTCTCTTTAATAATTATCGGTGCCTGCATCACCTGAAGCAGAGACTGAGTCCATTGTGCTTGTTTGTGGTAATTCCGCAGCATCACTCGACGACGCGGTTTTCCAAGACCAACGAGACAAAGTTAAAAGTTTCCCAGAATTTTCCAACACTCTCATACACATTTTGTGCTTTTCGCTCCTCATATGTGATTTCAGGGCACTTTCGCCCATGCGGCTGACGTCAATACGTTTCAAGCAAACAGTGCAATTCACTTTGTGTTTGTCAGACTTGCATTGTTCAACCCACTGTTTGTACTCAGAATTCTTCAGCCATGCCACGTTCAAAACGCACTTCCCCATAATAAAAGTCCAGTATATTTAATTTTGAAGAGGATCATGTATTCAAAACCATCGAAGCATTGAACAATTAAAAATAAACACACAACAGGAAAACGATTCATTGATAAAACGCATGTGCAAATTTTTTTGAGAGTACCAATCTGCAGTAAGAACTGAATACAGGCCACTGAAAGTAGCCAAGTTTCACGTCCAAAACAACGTTGCGAATACGTTTAAAAAAACATATTTTCCACAAAAAAAGTCTCCCGTTTTCTACATTTTGGGGTGAAATCTTTCAGAATTACATACACACTTACACTTATTTGAAAATTCAAGAGCTTTTCAAGGACACCTGTCAATTTTCAAGAGCTTTTCAAGGAAAAAAATGGATTCAAGGACTTTTCAAGGTAAAGGTGAAATTCAAGGACTTTTCAAGGCCTGTGCAAACCCTGTAATAATGTTTACCCTCCCCAAACAGCACCAAATATTAACACAGGCACTTGGATTCAACACATTTCAATATACACATCCTTGGGATGCTGAATTCAAGAAACACTATTTTATCTGGTGTTTTTGGAAAAGATTTTAATTATCTCCATTTTTGAGACCCTAAGGGCTCTGACTGAACCCCAAAATATTTGTTCTCATACCACAGTGATAACAAAGGCACCCAATAAATTTATAGCAAACATTACTGACATAAATATCTTCTTTACAGGTTCTGTACAAAAATGTAATGCACACAATTCCTGTAAATATGACTGAATTTTGGGCCAAGCTCCAAAGCACTCGTTACCATCCCATGATGATAATAAACATAGTCCTAGAAGTTCTGTACAAAAAACTGATTGCATCTAATTTCAGTATAAAATGGCCACTGGCAGCCATCTTGAATTTCTAGCTAACTGGTTTCAAACCGATTATCCGGTTAACCATTTCAGTACAGTGGAGCCCACTTAATTGGATATCTCTTAACTGAAAAACACTGTTAATTGAATATAATTTCCCAACACAAAATCATTTACCATACCTCCAGTACAAATTTGACCTGTTTATTAAATATAGGTTATAGAGTAAACTCCTGTTAATTGAATAAAAAATCTTGTAACCTGTTGAGAAATTACCCCAACCCTCCCCAGGTTTCCTTTGTTTATAGACCTATTTGGCCTCAGTACATCCAATACATGCATTTAATCTATTATATCTTGTTTGACAGAGCTCATAGAGCTCTGTCAAACAAGATATAATAGAATATTTGCTAGGTTTATCTCTAGAATACAGAAAAGTGACACAATCCCTGTTAATTAAATAATTTTCATTGGCAAAGTGGCTATTCAATTAACAGGGTTCCACTGTACTACTCCTGTTAATTGAATAAAAAATCTTGTAACCTGTTGAGAAATTACCCCAACCCTCCCCAGGTTTCCTTTGTTTATAGACCTATTTGGCCTCAGTACATCCAATACATGCATTTAATCTATTATATCTTGTTTGACAGAGCTCATAGAGCTCTGTCAAACAAGATATAATAGAATATTTGCTAGGTTTATCTCTAGAATACAGAAAAGTGACACAATCCCTGTTAATTAAATAATTTTCATTGGCAAAGTGGCTATTCAATTAACAGGGTTCCACTGTACTACTCCTGTTAATTGAATAAAAAATCTTGTAACCTGTTGAGAAATTACCCCAACCCTCCCCAGGTTTCCTTTGTTTATAGACCTATTTGGCCTCAGTACATCCAATACATGCATTTAATCTATTATATCTTGTTTGACAGAGCTCATAGAGCTCTGTCAAACAAGATATAATAGAATAAATGCTAGGTTTATCTCTAGAATACAGAAAAGTGACACAATCCCTGTTAATTAAATAATTTTCATTGGCAAAGTGGCTATTCAATTAACAGGGTTCCACTGTACTACTAACTATGACCCTCCAATCATTACTCCCACTTCCCTTCTGGGAAAGTGGGAGGAGGGGGTAATGACTGGATGTCCCAGTTAGAACTAGTGAAGGGTGGAAAATCCTTGGGCCTTAAAAAATGCTGAAATATATGGAGAAACGGGCTTGAATAGCTTGATTTTAATTAGTCCATGCCTATAGGAACCCTGCTGAAAAACAAGAATTTTTCTTTAGTCTAATTATATTTTCTACTCACATAGAGCTCTCTTGCTTGATTTGCTTCTATCTGGAGTTTTTTGATGGCAATAGCTTGCTCATTAACTTGCTTCTGGAATTTATCCATCATAGTGTTGTTCATCAATAATCTCTAAAAAAGGGGAAAAAATTCTCTTATGTAATTAATCCTTAACTGGAAGGGTGCTGGAAGCCCATATTTGGGCTTTATCCTGGAGTGCAGGTACCATGACATAAAGGCTAAATATTCAGTGGATATGGTTCATATTATCTTTGAAGTAAAATTATTTAGTCTGTATAGATTTGCCTTGTTACAATTTATGAGAGAGTGCCTGTAGGTACTCTCCCATAAATTATAACAAAGCAAAGACAGGGGAACAAATTTGGATGTCCAAAATAAACTTAGCACTCTACCAGTTAACCTAATGAATTAGTCACATCCGCATACATAATATACAAATTGGGCAGTTGAAAAAACAAATTTCCGAAAAATATTTTTAAAAACTATATCTCGTGACCCCTGATTGAAACAAGCTGCTTTGAGGGCTCTATGATATGCCTAGATGTGACCCTAGGGTCTGGACTTGAAAAAACTTGTAAATCCTCTTTACAACAATGTTACATTTCAAAAAAGGAAGCTACAGTATGTGGAGAGTCTATTACCACTAAATCATCCGCAGAGTGGAGATTCCACCCAAGCAATAATTGCGAATTTGGTGCAAAGCATAACAATCACAACCAAAGTTCCAGCCAATGGACCTCTGGGTTAAACCCGGAGGTCCATTGGCTGAAAAATTGCTCATGTTTTTTGTCCATATGTACAGAATTTGAAAGTGATTCTTTGGGTGATAATGCCACTCTGCAGGTGATTTTGTTACAATCCACTCTCCATGTACTGTACAAGGCCACATAGAGTAGATCTTCTGTTTCTCAGGCTATTTTTTTTGTAAAATTGCATGTGGGTGGGCAGTTTTTTATTTTATTTTTTATTTCTGTAATTATTTCTTTGCCATCAGAAGTTCATGCTCTTGGTTTGTTTTATGTTTTAGGCCTCATAATCTACAGAATAGCATGGGTGGTGGTATATTTCTGTATTTTTTTAATGTTTTTTTCGGGCTCAATAATCGTAGCAATGGGTCCCCTAAACCCCCTAAGAATGACCAATGGGAATTAGGCTGAACCCAATAGAGATATTCAGACAGGGCTTAACCCTTTACCTAACATGAAAAGCAGACGACACTTGCAAAAAAATTCTTGAATAACTAATTGTTTTCATTTTTTGTCTCAAAAACATAGGTTATAACCCCTCATTGGAACGAGCTCGACGAGCTCGTTCCAATGAGTGGTCATAACCTATGTTTTTGAGACAAAAATTTAAAAAAAAATGAATATTAATTGACGATTTTTGAGAATAGCACTGGCGGGTTTTGGCCGTTACGTTGGGTAAAGGGTTAATGTGTCTTTTATTCCAAGTGAAGGAGTCTGAATTGTTAATTACCATATGTTCTTAACACAGAAAAAACTGAATCGACCAATGTTTTTTTTTGTGAAACCGAAACTGAAAAAACAAAACCCCTCCCAGCTCTTGTCAGTGTGTGATTCTTAGAACATTATGCATCTCTCCAGTTTATATATTCTGAAAATATTTCAAACCAATATTATATAATTAAACCTTTTTTCCTGTTCATGCATTTTCAGGCAAAATGATTGGCTGAAGTATTTCTTTTTTTTCTGTCCATAATACAATGTACTGAAAAAAAAACAACATTTTGGCCCTCCCTGAACCCTCCCTCCCCCCTCCTCTCAAGAATGTTAGATCTATGATAAATAAACATTTACATGATTTAGGGTCGGACACTGATATTGTGAAAGATAAAATGTTCAGAGATGCTAACAATATGTTTAGGGCCCTGCGAAGCTTCGAGTATTCGATTCGATGTCGACATCGCTTTGGTATTCGTATATCGATCTCGAATAGTTTGCCGATTCGTTAGTCAAACGAAGCATCGAGGAAAATGAATCAGTGTTCGACAATGTACATTTTGATTTTTTAGAACGGGAAATTAAACGTTCGTTTTGTGACTTTTGCAAATTGGAGCTGTTTTAACTGGTAGCCTGTTCACGCCCCATCTATACTACCGAAATATCCAGCTATGGGCCTAAGCCCCGTTCCCAGTCACAGAACCTTCTAACACAATAATGGGGGCAAGTCGCCTGGAGCGCTTCCATTATTATGTTAGAAAACTGTGGGAGGAAAATCGCTTTAGTTTCTTTGCATTGTTCGGCGTTGGTACTTGGAAGTTGGAATGAAGTAAAAGCAATTTGTGTGAATGAGCACTGCGTCAATATTCGAGTTAGATAATGCAGAAACTAACACAGTTTAACGCCTTCGCTGCTTTTGATGTATACTGAGTTTCTACAAGACCCGAATCCTGATAATACAAAAACAACCAAACATTACAGTAATGGGGTTCCTATCCGATGTACATGTATTTCGCCAGTCTAGCGTACGTGAAGTTAGGGGCTGTAGCTGACTTCAACCCATGGGAATTAATGTGCCACTTGTATTACATTTGTGCTTTTAATTCTCACGTTTCAATTTAGTGGTTTTTCTCAAATGTTTCTGGGCAGCAACACCTTAATTTCTGTCCATATTTATGTCTTGAATTTATTGTCGGGCCAAGTGAACATCTGAATGGCCATTCAACGAGAAAGAAAAGTAAAACAACGCCAAGTTGTCAAGTTATGTCAACTCTCTCTTCTCGCAGTGCTTTCCAGACATTTCTGCACAAGATAATGCCAGTTATAGTTATTTCTCTAGTTTATCCCGATTCGATTCGAGATTCGATTCGATGTCGACATCAGTCCCGATTCGATTCGAGATTCGATTCGAACATAAATTTCCTGATTTGCAGGGCCCTAAATATGTTGGATGCAAAACTAAAACTCAACCTGGAACACTGATTGTCATGCCCAACATGTCAAAGATATAACTGATCGGACTGATTTAAATAAATTTGCCACCTACCTGTACTCTCCAGTGAATCCAGTTATCCTAAGATACAGGGTGTGTTACGACTTAGCTATCCATTTTGTTAGGGTCTTGAATTCCACGAGCAACTTACAATGAATTCATTGCAGTTTTGTGAAGATGAAAATAACTGTGAATATGACATCATGGCACACGAAACCCAGCAAAAAAAACACCTGGGTGGTCTGGTCAATGAGGAAGCACCATCTGATAAAAGGATGTATGCAAGAACTGACAATTTTTGTCCTGTTAAATCACTTTGATTGTTAACCCTTTACCCAAAGTAATGGCCAAAACCGGCCAGAGCTATTCTAAAAAATCGCCAATTAATTTTCATTATTTTTTTCATTTTTTGTCTCAAAAACATAGGTTATGACCCATCGATGGAACGAGCTCGTTGAGCTTGTTTCATCGAGGGGTCATAACCTATGTTTTTGAGACAAAAATGAAAAATATTAGTTATTCAAGGATTTTTTTTGAAAGTGTCATTTGCTTTTCATGTTAGGTAAAAAACTGAAAAAACTGCCCCAAATGCAAAATCTCTCTTCAACCTCTGTTCTAAGAATGCTCTCCTTTTGCCATCAAACTGAATATATGTGGTCAACTTACAAGAGTGTAAAAGAATATACTGGTAAGTTCTCAAAATTTATGTCTGATATTTCACAAAATGCAAAATGTAGCAAAACATACACAGCACACTGTTTATGTGCAACTGATATTCAGGCAATGAATGATGCTGGATTTGAACTATGACACATTATGTTCATAAGTGGACATCGAAATGAAGGTTCGTTCTGCAGTTACAAGTCAATAGGGAATGTTCCACTTTACAGAAACAAAAGATCAAACACTGTCCTCTGTAAGTTGTAATAAATCAGCCTTGTGCAATGTCAACATGAACAAAACACTACATCACTGATATCGATGGCATCCACAAACGAAACTCAAGCGAAAAAAACTTTCCAATTTTCATAAAGGCTGAATGAATTCTTTCTGAGATAAAGTTCAACCAGCTTCATGTCATCAGGTTTATATCGAATTCGACATTTACAAACTGTTTTTCAATTTCTCGGGAAATGGTCAAAATCAGAATTAAATTTAACTCAGTGTTGTTTTGAATAATGGCACCCTCCCGTTAAGTGGAAAAAGAGATTGAAGTTTTGTGTGGGTGTGGCCTATTAAGTTCCTTTTAACTTATGCAATACATTGGTCAATACAATTTTGAAAGACACAAGAACATGTTTCAGTGAAATGTATCATTAATTTAAACCGAATTTTAGAAAACTATGCCTTTTTTATTCAGTTATCACTAGGAAGCTCGCTACAACCTGGTTTTTATTTTAACTCCGCAAGTAGAGAGTGTTTAAATTTATTGCCCCTCAAGTTTAATTATAATGAATGAGGAATGTTTCTCTCTATTTCTTGAGTTATTTACCCCAAAAAAAACAAAGGCAAACATAGCGTTAATGGCCTACACAGTTTGGTTTTTGCTTTTTGGGGTTCATAACTCAAGAAATAAACAGAAACAAATGATCATTCCTTATCTGTACCTAACACTGATGCTTGGGAAGCTCTCTGAAATAACTTAACCAGGATTAGTGTTAGTTATTTCAAAGAGCTTCCAAGATCAGTGTTGCGGTCATGATTAGCCATTGTGCAGTAGCATGTGATGTTAAACACCAATAAATAAATATATATATCAGTGTTACATGTGGGTAATATTTTTAGTAGAAAAAACTAATTCCATGTTAGCATCAAATACAAACAAAATTATAACTTGTAAGGACATATTTTGACCAAAGTGAACATAAATATATTTTAAAAAATCATTCCAGGATATCTTCCAACAAATCCACTTTTCAAGCACTTTCAAGGGCCTGAAATTTCAGTTTTAAAATTCAGGAACTGCTATGGCTTTCAAGGGCCCAAACAAATGCTACTGAAAACAAGAGGCATCAGCCTCACTGCTAGACCTGTTTACTGTTAGCAATACGGTGGAAGTGCGATCATGCAATGTCTTAGACTCTTTTTCCCAAACCTAATCCGCTATCACAAACCCATTTCTATTGAGATTGAATTCACCAAACCCCGACAGCAACTTTTAAAAGACACATATTGCTATACTCACAGGAGATTATGATAATTTGAACAACGCTATTCAAAACAAACAGTGGGACATAATCTTTGATGACCCTTGTCTCGATACAATTGTCCAGAATTTTCCACTAAGTTATTACAACTTGCATCCTCACATATCCCAAACAAAATCATCACATGTAGGATTCACCAGCCAAAATGGATGCACAATGACATAAGACTACTTATTTGACAGAGAAAACGAATTTACGGTGCAGCAAAACATAGTGGCACTCTACATGCTTGGGCCAAATATAAAGTAAAAAGAAACGAGGTAGTAACGGCCATCCGAAATGCCAAATCTAATTATCTTGCCAAAGTTCAGAACACATTGAATAACAGTGAGACGTCTAGCTCCTAGTGGTGAAAAACATTAAAGACCTTAATTACTAGTAAGAATTCAAGTATTCCAACAATTATTTACCATAACAGAATGTATTCTACAAACACAGAGAAAGCGACATTGTTCAATGAATATTTCTGTTCAATTTCATCAGTGGACGATTCGCATTCGTCTCTCCCAACCCGAACAAACAATTGACAGTATAACCTTGCAATACAACGAAGTGTATAAAGCGTTAAAATCAATAAATATATCTAATGCCTCAGGTCTGGATTTAATAAGTCCCCACCTTTTAAAAGAATGCAGAACATCCCTATGTGAGCCACTTTTAATTCTCTTTAATCTATTACTAAACAATTCCTATTTTCCAACTTTATGGAAACAAGCCAACTTGACCCCAATTCTCAAAAAATCACCTTCTAACACTATTACTAATTATCGCCCCATCTCTTTAACCAGCTGTGTAGGCACGGCTTTCGAAAAATGTGTGTTCAAACATTTGAGTGAGTTCCTAACTAATAACCATATCCTTAGTCAGTTTGAATCAGGTTTTACTGCTGACGATTCCACAGTTTTCCAACCAAGTGACTTATACGATGAATTCTGTAGAGCCCTTGATGAAGGCAAAGAAGTCCAAGTTGTCTTTTGCGATGTGAGTAAGGCTTTTGATAAGGTATGGCACACAGGCCTACTTCACAAGTTGGAAAGTATTGGAGTAACAGGTGATCTACTTTTGTTTCTCAAATCGTATCTCTCGGAGAGGTCCCAACAGATTGTCGTAGCCTCTGAGGCATCGCCATGGAAGCCAATACAGTCAGGAGTTCCCCAGGGGTCCATCCTCGGCCCCTTACTTTTTCTTATTTATATAAATGATATTACACATAACTTGAGTACTAGCATACGACTGTTCGCCGACGACACATCTTTATATCTAATTATTGAAGATCCACAACTTGCATCATCCATAATAAACAACGATTTAGCTACAATTGAACATTGGGCTAAAATGTGGTTAGTTCAATTTAACCCACAAAAAACTGAAACCATGCTCATCTCTCGTAAAAGTAAATCCGATTCACATCCACCTCTTTTCTTTTCTAACACACAGATATCCGACGCAAAAGATCACAAACATTTGGGGGTAATCTTGAATAATAAATATACTTGTGTTTGGGAAATATGCACATTTGAAAATATTTCTATTTTTAGCTTTTGGGGTTCCCACAGGTACACAGAAATTTTTTTTTTACATGAATCAAGTACTTATGACTAAATAATACCACAAGCCAAATTTAGTTCAAATTGGATGATTAGTTCAGAAAACAGAAATTTTGGGCGAGGCCAAAAATCTTTCCCCTCCCATTACAAAGGCAAATATTACTCCATGAACTATGTTTAAACAAACTTGATTCTACACCTCAAATGGAAAATCCATACCAGATATCAAGTTATTGTACCCACTGGTTCATGAGAAAAAGATTTAAAAAAAAAATTGGCATATTTTTTCCCCAAGCACTCCCTATGGGGCTGGGCAAGTTGATTTGAACAAAAACAAAATGTGATGTCAGAACAAGCAAGCACCTCAAATTTAACTGAAATTGGTTCAGCGGTTTTGGAGAAGGTGCAAACACCATGTTGATGGATGACGGACAATGGCTATATAAAAACTAGCATTATTTACTTCCAAATTATAGCTAGTGATTCCTCATAAGAACAAACTCTACAAATTTATTTCAACAAGACAGTCTAATGACATTTATATCCCCCGCTGCCTTTTATGTTATGAGAGGAATAATCTCATTATCAACCTGGACATGTATTCATACCCAATAAAGTCACTCACCAAATATCATTTAATTTCATTAATCACAACTGAAGATGTCTTCAAAAACCTGCAATTTTGGTAAATTCAAAGTCGACAAGGGATATAACTGTGGTAAAATTATACAAATCCAAATTTCCTTTCCTTATGCACTTGAACACATCATACTCATACTGCACACCAAGTTTCATAAAAATCCAATGAAAAAAACGCAGGAGGAATTAAGCGAGCAATCATTTGGGATGGGAATTTTGATATTACCAGGGGCCATAACCATGCAAAATTTGTCGCATCAAAAATTTCTGGTCACATGCACATCTACTGATACTTCAGACCATGTTTTGTGAAAATCCAATAAAAAATATAGGAGGAGTTATGCCTTTGTGAGAGAAATTTTGCTATTTCCAGAGGCTGTAACCATGCAAAATTTGTCGTATTGAAAATTTCTGACCACATGCACATGTACATTTCGTACTGATACTTCAGACCAAGTTTCGTATAAATCTACTGAAAACTGTATGAGGAGTTCAAGCAAAGTTTGTGATGGACAGATGGATGGATGAATGGACAGATGCCTAGACAGACTGATGGATGGACGCACACCATTTCAATATACCCCTCCAGACTTTGTCGGCGGGGGATAAATCATTTCATTTCTTTAATCGCAACTGAAGATATCTACTAAAAACCTGCAATTTTGGTAAATTGAAAGTGGAGAAAAAATATTATTCGAATCGAAACTTCCTTTCCATATGCTCATGTACACCTCATACTCATACTGCACACCAAGTTTAATAAAATCCAATGAAAAATGCAGGAGTTAAGCGGACAAGCATTTATGACAGAAATTTTGCTATTACCAAGGGCAGTAATCATGAAAAATTTGACGCATCAAAAATTCCTGACCACATGCACATCTACACTTGATGATACTTCAGACCAAGTTTCGTCAAAATCGACTGAAAACTGTAGGAGGAGTTTGCCAGACAAAGTTTGTGATGGAAGGATGGACTGACAGACACCATTTCAATATCCCCCTCCCGACTTCGTCGGCAGGGGATAATAAAAGGTCAGAGCTATGTAAAAGTTTACAACAAAACCAAAATCCTCTACTTTTCAGTTTCCAGGCTGTGTGGCAAGTCCTGCATTTAATTTTTGTATTTTAGGCCTAAAAAAGTTAAAAATCTGTTTCTCAAGCCCTCCTGCATGGTCCCTTTGGCTGCTGTGTGCTCTCTTTTTATAATCAATACAAACTTTAAAAAAATAAAAATTAAATGGTTTATGTCTGATATTTTACCAAAGTTAATAAACTTGATAAATTTGTCCTTTGAGTGCAACAAGGCTTTGCAATGCTGAAGCACTGCCAAGCCTACTTTCACTCAAGGGATGAAATACACCACAACCCATGCTATTCTGCAGATTATGAGAACTAACAAGAGGCTGCAACAGAAGCTGCGCCATATCCTCATGGTGCTAAGTACAGGGATAGGGCTGTGTTGACATGGAATATATCACTCACCCAGTGGACCAATCCAGTCACCCATCTCAAGGAGAAATTTTTTTTTTGTGGTATAAAACCACTTGAAATCTTCAAAATACATTTTAACAGAAACAAAATGGGTGTGTCCATCTCTATTAGCTCACCAACACATGGCATGCAATAAATCTAGACTTATTACAAATCTGCAAAAATATTCCGGTCATATACATGCATAGCCAAACAGGTCAGAAATTTCACAGTCCACAGTGACAAAAAAGTCTAACATTGCATTAAAAAAGTCCAAAATCTCCAAAAAAAACCAGCCAAGGGTTAATGTCATCTTATATTGATGCATTTAACATATATATGAAATATGAAAGCCACAGCATACCGCTGGTAACCCCCACTCATGTACAGCAAAACAGGTCAGAAATTCCCATCTGACAAAAAAGTCTAACATTGCATTAAAAAAGTCCAAAAACTCCGAAAAATGTCTGCCAAGGGTTAATGGTGGTAGCCTCCACTCATGTATAGGAAAAGAGGTCAGTAATTTTCTAAGTCCACACTGACAAAAAAGTCTAACATTGCAAAAACACTAAAAATCACTAAAATATCACTGGTTAACCACTTTCCCAATGCAGACGTTATCAAAATTTATTATTTTAAATATCATTTTTTTTAATTTTTCAAAAAAATTCAACAAAACCACATCATGTGACCCCTCGTTGGAATGAGCTCGTTCCAATGAGGGGTCACATGATATGGTTTTGTTGCAATATTTTGAAAAATAATATTTTTTCAACTGCTGAATTTGCATATTACGCGGGCGGATGCAGGCGATTCGTTGGGTAAAGGGTTAAGGGTCAGTGGGTAATTGTAAGCCATAGAAACACAGTATGAGGTGCATAGCAACAGGGCTGAAATTCAAAGTGGACTGCTTCAATAACATTAACTCAAGTGTTGATGCTGACGCACCTCGGGTCATGACATAAGCTCACACAACTTCGTTGGTGAGCTAAAAAGTAAAACAAACCAAGAACATGAAGATTTGATGACAGAGAAATAATTACAAAAATACAGAAAATAAAATAAAACAAAAAAATCCTCACCAACATGCAATTTTACAAAAAATGGCCTGAAAAACAGAAGAGCTACTTTATGGGGCCTTATTTTATTTTATTTTTTTTTTGAGGGGGGGGGGGGTGGGCAAGGGGGAGGGGGATGTAACTGAGTTTTGAAGAATTGATTTGTTGAGCCCACTTAATTGGATATCTCTTAATTGTATATCCCTATTAACTGAATATAATTTCCCAACACAAAACCATTTACCATACCTCCACTACAAATTTGACCTGTTAATTGAATATAGGTTATAGAATAAACTCCTGTTAATTGAATAAAAAATATTGTAGTTGAGAAATTACCCTGACTCTCCCCAGTTTTCCTTTGTTTATAGACATATTTGGCCTTAGTATATCCAGTACAGGCATTTAATCTATTATATCTTGTTTGACAGAGCTCATGGAGCTCTGTCAAACAAGATATAATAGAATAAATGATAAGTTTATCCCTAGAATACAGGAAAGTGACAATCCCTGTTAATTGAATACTCCTGTTAATTGAATAATTTTCATTGGCGAAGTAGCTATTCAATTATCAGGGTTTCACTGTACAAGTAATTCTCTACAAAAATTTGTTTTTGTCTAATTGACCCAGGAAAGAGGAGGGGTGTTTAGTGTGAATGGTTTTTTTTTTTGTTTTTTGGCATAAAATTACTTGAATCTCTTCAAAACTCATTTTGCATAAATCGCTCTCCTGAAAATGCCAGACCTGTTTATTATCCTACCGGGGCAAATGTCCGGTCTTGAATTTAGCAACAGTGGCAAATGTCTGCTTGGCAATCGTTCATTCGGGCCAATGTCTGTGGGGTAACTGTCCGTATCCGGACTAACCCTGCACATAGCACAGGGTTAGTCACACTTTGTGGTTATAAAACATTTTCATTATCAACTGTGTACTCCACAGCCTTAGTGCAACTCTTCTCATAGTATTTGTGGAGAAGAGTGAGGCAATGAAGTTGCCGCTACAAAGGTTATCTCTCACATCTGCACCACTAGGCCAAGGAGAGGCATTGATCTAAGTTGCATAACTTATTCGCCAATCCTTGTAAAACAAATAAGATTAAATAAATAAACTCTTCTCTTTTGCAACTCTTTACCCAACGTAATGGCCAAAACCAGACAGTAATATTCTCAAAAAGCATTTAAACTCGGCTTCATTACGTGTACGCTCCCTGTAAAACACTTCCAATCGACTCCCCACTAACTGCTCTATGAGGTGGAGTATCAAAACCCAACCACGTGACTTCAATAAGATGTACTATCCGTTATAATTAGCACAAAGTGTTTCCCAGTGTTGTGACAAGGTTATGCTTCCGACCCAAAATAGGACCTCCAAACATCATTTCTCTGCAAAACGGCCGTTGATAATTAGAGAAAAAAGCGCATAGCTCCCAAACTACACAAATAAAAATAAAATCATTAAAACTTACTTTGAAATATCGTACAAAATGACTTTTGGGGGCAGTTTCGATCTCGCATGAATATTTGTGAAGACCTTCTCGTTACTTTTTGTCGTGTTGTGTTTCTTTGATCCCGTAATTTTTGGATACCAATTAGCACATTTTTCCAACCAGTCGGGCAAATACTATTTTTAATATCATAGGGAAATTTAAAAAAGCGTTTCGTTTCGAATATATTGAGTAAAAATCAGTGCGATTTCATCCTTGAATATTTACAATCCAACTATTATTAGCGAAGTTACGCCAAAAATGGAAATAATAAAAAAATCTCATTTGTAACAGGTTGAAGAACCTTCCAAATACACACTTTTTTTTATTCTGTAGTGGTAGACATATTTCTAGCAATGAAAAAGAACTTTACACAATTTTGGTTGCATTTCCAGGTATTCGCATGAAGGACAGCTAACGTCTCGACTTAACAGGTTGATTACAACGTAGTTTCATTACCCACTCAACGGGCCAAATTGCCAGAGTTATTAGACCACAGACGTCTGGAAACCTGATCTAAATCACCCCTACCTCAAAAAACCTCATTCTTATATGCACCCCCCCCCCCCCCCCCCGAGATATATAATACACAGATCTGTGTGTTATTTATTTTGGAAGTGAGTGGGGGGGGGGGGGGGGGGAGGGGGGTCATATATAAGAGGGAGGTGTGGCATCTATTATGATTGAATAACACGTGGGGTGAGAAATCTGAGTTAATTCCTCTTCAACACAGTTTCATCCAGCATGCGGTTCGACCCATTATTCAGGTGAACATAATATTCTTTTACATTGAACCATGCAGGGCCCTTGAAACACTGTGGATGACCAAGACTGTAATTGTGGATATTCTGGAACCCATCAATGGTACATGGAGAGAAATTCTGAACAGAAACACTAACAGAGTGGAATTTTCACACATATATCGCCTTAACCCATGTGAAAGAAGCATTTCATTGAACTAAGGGTCCTTTGAACGACAACCTATGGTTTATCTGCAGAAATATGTTGTGTTCGGTGTTCCTTTTCCACTGAAGCTGAGAGCATATTTTGTGAGTGGAAGCCTCACTCCTCGAGTGTTTTAGCAGAGACCCTTCTTTATGTGGCGAGATGGGACGCGATGTGTCTGAATGTATCTGAAAACAGTTAAAAATTATAAATTGGCAGAATTTGGGAGAGTTTTCAGTTTCCTGTCTGAACTCAGCAAAATTGCAAAAAACATATACATATATTTTATATTTTGCTAAAAAAAGATGAGTATAGCTTGAGGTTTGTTGCTTTGGACCTCTGAGAAAAGTAGACCCAGGCTGTTGTAATATAACTGAATATAACACAACACTTAACATGATCAATTATTGAGTTCTCGCGGCAGCAATAAAATTTGGCAGCAATAACATTTCCTAATCCGAACTAATCCTTTAATTACCTTTTCAAAGATGTAAAACAAGAACCGACAATAGCTACTGATTGTTTCTGAAACAGCCTCTGATCGCAATGAAAACATTGACTGGTGACAATAGATAAAGCATAAATTACTCCTATGAAGTTTATTCTTTTGAGATTTCCAACATAAGAAACTGGTTAAACTGAATTACAATTATGTATATCTATATACTTTCATATTTGCACTGCGACTTGTAAAGAAAATTTTGTTTCTAACATTTGACCTACCATTTAACAATTTTATTAGCACTACGACAAATATTGAAATTATTTTGAATCTATTTATAGGAAAAGACAGCGCTCGTGTGGTGTTTTCCAACAAATAGTTGCTACACAATGAGAAAAAAATTCAATTTCGGCCTGTCACTTAAGTTAACTGTGCACATGTATCATATTAGCACTACGGAAAAGCCCTGGGCCGATTTAATCCGTGGACCAACTTAAGGGCATACCTCAGTCGCTGACTTTATTTTTGGCCGATCTCTCCCATGGGCGGCTTCATTTGGGGTCGACTTCCCACTATTTAACTCTTTGTAGACTTTATATCACAACAACAAAGCTTGAATTTTTTTTTTTGCGACAATTTATTGGAAAACATCCAGCGGTGTTCTGAATAGATTGTTGCAAAAACTGAGAGAGATAAACAAAGAATTTCTACAGCCCCGTGTCTTGCAGCACACTGAGAGACCATGTGTTCGAGTGTTGTTTTCTGAATACTGGATAACTGTCTTTTCCACCTAAGATCGCTGTATGTACATGTGCGGAGTCGACGTCCAGTAAGAGCAGGCTTCGACACCCTTATAGTTTAAAGTCCCCCCCCCCCCCACAAATAACAGATGTATGCCCCCCCCCCCCACTACATGTCAGGGATCTCATGTCATCTATCGCAGAGATAGGCCTACTGACACCACCTCTAGTTCCACAGAAAGTTAAAAGTTATTTTCGGCATAATTATGTTGTTGCCGGAACGCAATTTAATTTGAGTGCATTCAAAAACGGAAACCGGACATTGCAAATAAAATCATTAAAATTATTTTCGACAGTATTAATATGGGCAGATAATAAGCGGTCATAACTGAAATAGAAGATGATCAATTGTATCTCGATTTGTTGTCAGTCTTTTTTGTGTTGATGATGTGAATATGTGTTGAATAGATTTAGTCGATAACTTGAAATAAATCATAAAAATGAATTTATTTTCTTTATATATTATTACAATAACCCATCCGAACATCCTGAGACTGAAGAGCGCCAGACTTGGCGAGGCCGAACAGCGTGGGTCGAAAAGCGCAAAACTCAAAGCACGGGCCAAATCGGTCAAAAA
This sequence comes from Pictodentalium vernedei, assembly GCA_031216915.1. Lineage (NCBI taxonomy): Eukaryota > Metazoa > Mollusca > Scaphopoda > Dentaliida > Dentaliidae > Pictodentalium > Pictodentalium vernedei. The sequence continues at coordinate 80,176,760 of CM062294.1, forward strand.
GCGTCCATCCGGACAGTACTTTTTACATGATTCTATTTCAAAATATAGTTTATGACCCCTAACTGAAACTAGCCCAGTCTCCCAGACTAGTTGCAAAGGAGGAAGCTTAAGCTATATTTCAGAAGCAAAGATGTAGGCTTTTGTGCAAGAAGCTGGACAGTACTGCTGAACATTTGGGCAAAGGGTTGACCGATAAACCGTATATCTAACCTTAAAGTAGAAGACAACAGTTATCAAAATATTTTTTGCTTCCAAAACATAGCTTATGACCCCTGATTGAAACGGATGTTACATGCTCGTTTCAATCAGAAGTCATAAGATATGCGTTGGAAGCAAAAAATTAAGATAAAAACCTAAAAAAAATGGGAATGACGAATTTTGTTTATAGCGCTGGCCGATTTTTACAGATATGTCACATGAAGTGTTAAGTGCAATATTACACAAAATGAATATTACACAGTAATTAGACTTGAATATTTCTCCATTTGAACTTTATATGCCAAGATTATTTTAAAGTGATTTTTTGTTTTTGTTACAAATTACAATTAATTGAATATATTGATATATATGCATTCCCAATAAATTATACCAAAATACAGAATAAATTTCCAAAAGATATTTAATAACATTTGATAAATAAAAGTTGTTAAAAAGGATATAAACAACATCTCAAAAGTGTTATGCTTTATCAGACCAGTGCTGAAAAACCCATCAATTAGCTCCGCCCACTCATAAAAAGTTCCTCTATAAATAGACACAGAGATCTAAATTGAACCGGATTAACAGTGATTGCATTATGTAATCATATGTAACAACTGGGGTAATTTGGAAGACTACTTTTACAGGGACTGTGCACGTAATGTTAGGCTTAAAAAAAGTTAAAAATCTGTTTCTCAGGCCCTCCTGCATGGTCCTTTTGGTTGCCACATGCTCTCTTTTTATAACCAATGCAAACTTGAAAAAATAAACATTAAATGGTTTATGTCAGATATTCTTCCCTAGTTGGTAAAATGTATAAATTTGTCCCTTGAGTGCAACAAGGCTTTGCAATGCTTTTGAATTGCAAAGCCTTCTTTCACTCAAGGGATGAAATACACCACCACACCACTCGTGTGTGTATTATGAGGCCTTAAAACAAACCAAGAATAGGGCTGTCACGATTAATCGATTGTTGATCGGTCACGGCTAAATCGATTAGTATTTTTCGTTGTCGAATAATCGGTAAATTGTATCCCGTTTTAGATGCTTAATAAATAATTAAAAGAAAATTTGATGAAAAAAACAATTGTTTCTATAGATAAAGAGTTAAGAACATCGATGTTAAACACCAAGAAGCTGTTGGAAGCATTTGTCTTTCAGGTACATTCATCAAAGCTTTGATGTTCTGAACTTCTGAACCGTCAGTGTAATAATCAAGACCGGGCAGCAGTTGCGAAGTTCGCAACTGCCGACGGTCTTGATTATTACACTGAAGAAAGAAAAAATAAACTCTGCAGTGATGAATTGTGAGATATTTTTTCATTCGAAAAAAATTTCTCACAATTTTTTTGGAGGTTTTCGCAGATCACAATGCAATTTTGCACCTGTATTTGTTAATTAGTTCAGCAATCTGAACGTAATCATCAGTATCTGTGATTATCAGTCATGGGTGCTGATAACTTCGTTCAGATTCTGAACTTGTCGATGATATACAGGTATATCGCGGTATTTTTTACAATACCGATAGCGGTATTGAAATTTGAATACCGTGCAGTCCTATCTGTGACTATACCATACAACAGTAGTATAAAGTCAAATTATCCAAGTGTTTATACCAATGTGTCCACTTTACAGGATTTCCACCCCAAGCACTGGCTAGTAGGTCTTATTTAACTCTTAGAATCTGGGGAATCAGAATTAATTTATTGAACATGACATACCGTGAAAAACTTACAGTAAAGCAGATGCTTCTAGACAAGTGTCATCTACCTTTTCAGGCAGACGACTCTTTACTAGAAGCACCTGCTCAGTTTTTAATTCTCCCCCATCCCAAAGATAGCCAAACCATCACAGCCAGATTACCTGCCGTATTACATCAGAGGCAAGAAAACTTGATTCCCGGCTTCTAAGAGTTAACCAACAAACAAAACTTGTCTACCACATTAGAAAAGCACTGCTCCACTTCCTTTGGTTCTCACAAGAAGTGTTAGAAAACCCCAAAATATTCAACTCACATTCTGTGCATCGTCTACACTTTTTTCTTTGTCAGCAATGTCTTTTTGTACCAATCGTACAGCAGTTAGTAAGTGTTTTGTCTGTCTCTGTCCCTGGCGGAATGCTTCAATGAAAAAATAATGATTTTATGTTAACACTTAAATTAATACAGATATCAGACGATACCTGCAAACAAAATATTTGAATGACTAAAATTTTCATTTTTTGATTACAAAATATAGCTCATTATTCCCGATAACTAATACTTTTTCACGAATGACAAATACAGTAAAAACTTGAATACCCAAGATAAGTCAAAGTGATTCATTAGTCCCGACCATCTGTGAGTACAAATTCATTAATTTCAACTTTGAAAAATCAAACTTTGGTGCATGTATCTCAAATACAGTATGGTCACCGTGGTCTGGTCATAATCCACCAGTGGGCAGTGATGTCCATGCATGCATTTACAGTAGAACCTGTCTTGAGGGACCACCCTTTTTGATAGACAAAAGTGCTCTCTCAAAACAGGTGGTCTCTCATGACAGGTCCATTACCGAGTAAAACAACCAAAGGTACCAAGTCACAGAGGTCTCTCAAGACAGGTGGTCTCTCTTGACAGTGGTCTCTCAAGACAGGTTTTACTGTACCAGTAACAAAAATCATCATCAACAAAATTTTACCCAATAAATAATAATAATAATAGTGCACCCAGTGCTTCATTAACTCCTAGCACTCTGGCAGTATTTCAAATTTTTCGTCATTGACCCCTTGATGCCCATGCCATATGAAAAATTTAACAAATTATATCTTGACAGAGCTCAACGAGCTCTGTCAAACAAGATATGTTTTTAAATTCTCAGTGGCATTGTGGGAAATATTTGCAGCTGAAAACTTGGGTATTTTGACATCAGAGTGCAGAGGGTTAATTAAATCTGTGATAATTATTTCTATTATTAGCATCTAGAATCTAATATCATTGCAGGGATTCTTTCGGATGTCTACAAGGTCCGAATATGGGCCCCTACCCCGATGGCATTTTGGCATGATTTTCCCAATTCAAACCAAAAATTTCCCAATCTCAGTCCTCATTCAAATAAAAATTTAATTCTTCTTTAATCTTTGAAGGTCCAAAAGGCAGTTTATAGATACGTTTGCAAGTTACATCCAAGGAACCTTGTCAGTTGTTTCTAGGCAAGTCTTGGCTGCCTATACAGGCAGCCAAGACTTGCCTAGACACAACTGCAAAGCCACAAAAAGCAGACTATCGCGTAAATATCTTGATCATTTGATAGTGTAAGAACAATTTATTTAACCCTTTACCCAACGAATCGCCTGCATCCGCCAGCGTAATATGCAAATTCAGCAGTTGAAAAAGTATTATTTTTCAAACAATTACAACAAAACAATATCATGTGACCCCTCATTGGAACGAGCTCCTCGAGCTCGTTCCAACGAGGGGTCACATGATATCGTTTTTTTTAATTTTTTTGAAAAAATGATATTTAATATAATAAATTTTGATATCGTCTGCATTGGGTAAAGGGTTAATAGAGATTACAGAGACTGATTATTATTTCATGCGACTAGTTATTATAACTACCGGTACATGCACTATACATGTAGTAGCTTCTGTATTGAATGTTCTCAGTTCAATATGAAGGTAACACTTTTTATTCTTTGTGTGTTTCTTCTCCCAAACAAATTCCCAATTGGAGCCTTCACGACATGAATTTTCTCAATTGCATGGGCCCTGGACCCTTTTCCAAAGAGGGCAGAAGAATCCCTGTATTGTGACTGTAAAAAAATTGCCCAGCCACGGCATCTGTACTGTACCTACGATCTCTTGAAGTCCTTTGCTGGTCCGAAACTAATTAAACCATCAAATAATACCCATGAATAGTTGAACTCAGCTCGTATAAACACAACATGATGATAATATAGTAGGCAATGTGTACTATACATGTAATATCACTGCACATTATCTAGTGAGGAGGGTGACATCCTGTTTGTGCCACTTTAGTAATTTAACCCTTTACCCAATGAATCGGCCACATCTGCCCGCGTAATATGGAAATTCAGCAGCTGAAAAAATATTATTTTTCAAAAAATTTCAACAAAACCACATCATGTGACCTCTCTTTGGAACGCGCTCGTCGAGCTCGTTGTATGTCATATAATATGGTTTTGTTGGATTTTTTTTTAAAAGTTTAAAAAATGATATTTAAAATTATAAATTTTGATATCGTCTGCGGTGGGTAAGGGTTTAGGCAGGGAAATGCAGTGGGACGATGGGAGGCTGTTAATTACTTCTATATTGGCTTGATCAAAGGGTATGACTTATAATTCATTTCACTTTAGTAAGTCAGATTACTGAACAGTTCACTTCATTATTTGACCAAATTTCAAAATAAACAAACTGAACATATATACAGTGGAACCCTGTTAATTGAATAGCCACTTTGCCAAAGAAAATTATTCAATTAACAAGAGTATTCAATTAACAGTGATTGTGACACTTTCCTGTATTTTAGAAATAAACTTAGCATTTATTCTATTATACCGTGTTTGACAGAGCTCCATGAGCTCTGTTAAACAAGATATAATACATTAAATGCATGTATTGGATGTACTGAGGCCAAATAGGTCTACAAACAAAGGAAAACCGGGAAGAGTCGGGGTAATTTCTCAACAAGTTACAAGATTTTTTTATTCAATTAACAGGAGTTTACTCTATAACCTATATTCAGTTAACAGGACAAATTTGAATTGGAGGTATGGTAAATGGTTTTGTGTTGGGAAATTATATTCAATTAAGAGGGTTACTCAGTTAAGAGAAAACCAATTAAGTGGGCTCCACTGTATCATAAATAACAAAATTAAGTTCACACAAAAAATACACAAGTACAAAAAATGAACAAAATGTTTATTGAAAAGTGAATATAGCACATATAAGGCTTAAAAAAATAAAAAATCGGTTTCTCAGGTCTTCCCGCATGGTCCTTTTGGCTGCCGCATGCGCTCTTTTTATAACCAATTTAGACTTAAAAAAAATTAAAATTAAATGGTTTATGTCTGATATTTTACCAAAGTTAAAAAAATTGATGAATTTGTCCCTTGAGTGCAAGAAGGCTTTGCAATGCTTTAGCAATTTGCAAAGCCTTCTTGCACTCAAGGGATAAATTACACCACCACCCATGCTATTCTGTAGATTATGAGGCCTAAAACTTGAACCAAGAACATGAACTTTTGATGGCAAAGAAGTAATTACTGAAATAAAAAATAAAACCAAAAACTGCTCGCCCGCATGTAATTTTACAAATAATGGCCGGAGAAACAGGTCTACTTTGTGTGGCCTAATATGATAAAAATATATACAAAATGTCACAGCTTATTTGCAAATTGTCCCTTGTGTGATGGCACCTTGATTCATTCAAGGACTGAAATATAGATATAATGCACTCAATAGGCCTAAAAAAAAATAAAAATCTTCTTCTCAGGCCCTCCTGCATGGTCCTTTTGGCTGCCGCATGCTCTCTTTTTATAACCTATCCAAACTTAAAAAAATCAAAATCGAATGGATTATGTCTGATATTTTATCCATGTTAATAAAATTGTCCCTTGAGTGCAAGAAGGTTTTGCAATGCTTTAGCATTGCAAAGCCTTCTTGCACTCAAGGGACGTAATACATCACTACCCATGCTATTCTGTAGATTATGGGGCCTAAAACATAAAACAAACCAAGAACATGAACTTTTTAATGGCAAAGAAATAATTACAAAAATAAAAAATAAAATAAAAAAACACCCGCACGCATGCAATTTTACAAAAAATGGCCTGAGAAACAGAGGATCTACTTTGTGAGGCCATAATTTTCTTCTTTATTTTTTCCATGGAGAAAATACCATCGACTCCAAAATGAAAGTGAAGACACCTCACTTTATCTCACAATCTGGACGTTTTTGCACTGTTACACAACTAAAGTTTAATGTATCTGGGCCTTTGTTCCAAATCCGTATCAAGGGCCCCTGATACAAGCGCGTGATTCTGCTGTTGCCAAAACAACGGCATTAATATAATTTTTCAATCGCTTCGCGTTTTTCCCTTCAGAGAAAACAATATTAGGTGAGCCGAAGCTGAACCTAATATTGTTTTCTCTGAGCCGAATATGACACTGTATCTGCCAACTAAACACCCTGTAACGTATTTATTATGTATGGCATGCTAAAATGTCACTGGGGAAGTTAACTCAACCAATAGTTACATTATGTGCACTTTTTGGCATCTTGAGTTGGTTTGTAGCCTATTATTGGGATTTTCCTGAACACTCGAGTCGAGGCTTCTCTCTTGAAGTTAAAGGATTAGCTTTCGCTATGAAATGTGGAAAACTCCACCTCAATAAACGATGAACGGCATATTTTAAAATATAATAAACCTTTACACCAAGAGGGATATTTAATTCACCAGAAATTATTGCAAAAGTAACAACCAAATTCACGTTGACGAAACACACAGTTGCTCCACTTCGCAAGAGAGTATTCAGTCAAGTGAATCCCAGTGACGTAATTTTCTCTAAAGTGCAATGTCATCACTGACCTCAATATGGAGATCAATGAACGCTATTCTATTTTTCAGTTTGTGTCTTTCCATCGATAAGGCTAATGAAATAGTTCCTCTTAAAATAGTTTTATAACACATTTTGTGGTCAATATTGTGAGATAAATTTATCATCACCACATTATGTGTCTCCGTAAATTCTGATCAAGTCTTGTTGTAGGCATAGAATCGGATTTCGACTTGCCCTAACGGGCTCGTCAAAATACTGTTCTGTTCCTACAACTCGACTTGATCTGAATTCCCAGAGACACACGCTGTGGTGATAATCTGTATGTAACGGTGGTTTTGAAACAGGCCTGTATTACATGTCTGTTAATGTCATCATTATTTATAAGATACCTGCCTGACAATCACGAGAAAGTTAAAAGGACAGACCTAAAGTTTGATAAAATACGCAAGTTTCCTAGCATTTATAATCTAAAATGCAAGCGATATGACAACTATACATATTCTACCTAATTGAATCACAATGCACAGATGATAAAATGAAACACACTGTCAAAGGTGAGGGGTGTCCAAATTATGAAACCAACTATAACATGTTGTCTGAAGCAAAGTGGGAGAACCTGGAAGAGCAATCAGTAGGTTTTAAATTAAACAAGAGGCCCCAGGGGGCCTGAGGGAGCTTACCTGACATAGTAGTCTAAATATCAAACCAGGGACTTGACTTGAATAAGCTGCATACACCCCTCCTAAGAAAAGCATATACCAACTAGATGAAGCGATTGTGCCCACACAATACAGAGGATTTTCCTTCTATTTTCAGTTCCTGCACTTTTACGTCCCAAAATTGAGATAAACACATAAAGACGTTTTTCCCAAACAAAATAGTTTCATCCTAAAATTTTTTCTTCTTCTTAAAACGCATAAAAAAACAAAAAACTAATTTCCAGATTTTGGTCCAAAATTTCCTAAGTCCCACCAGACCCCAAATTTTCAGTGTAAAAAAAATATATTTTTTTTTGTCTTAAAATTGACCAAAACGCATAAAAAACAAACAAAAAATTCCGGATTTTGGTCCCCAAATTTTCAGTGCAAAAAGAAAGAATTTTTTTTGTCTTAAAATTGACCGAAACGCATAAAAACCAAACAAAAAATTCCCATAGAGAGCCCAAATATGGACCCAGGGAACTGATTTCAATAAACATGTGAAACAATCTTCCAAAGATGTTATATGTGAAATTTGAAAGCTTTTGGAGCAGTGGTTTGGGAGAAAAGGAGTCTTAAATGTTTTTTTCCCATTACCCACAGTGTTAAAAAATGCTGACTCAGCACTTTTTCAAAAGTCCCCAAAAAGTACCCCATGATAAAACCGATAGCAATTTTTTTTTACCATTCCATTCTGTTGGTCCAAAGGAAGCTTCACACCAAATAAGAATTCTCAGTGCCGTGTAGTTTTGGAGATATGGGCGCTTTAATTTTTTCTATTTTTAGCTCCTGCGGTTCTGATGGGGCGACGGGAAAAAAAATTTGGGCATAAATTAAGTACTTATGACCCAATAAGCCCTCATATCAAATTTGGTTCAAATCTGCCTCTCGGTTTGGAAAATAGAAATTTTGGGAGTGGCAAAAATTCTTGCCCCTCCCATAACAATGGCAAATATAGCCCCACAAACTTCTCTTGAACAAATCTGAGTCTACACCTCAAAAGGAAGCTGCACACCTAATATCAAGTCTCAGCTTCTGTTGGTTCATGAGAAGAAGATTTTTTAAGATTTAGGCACACTTTTTGGGCGAGGCAACTTGATTTGAACAAAATCATATTGCGATGTCATAACAAACTATTATCTCAAATATCAATTAAACTGGTTCAGCGGTTTGGGAGGAGAAGACGCAAACACCATGTTGACGGGCGCCAGACGGTGAGTGATCACTATAGCTCTCCTGACTGAAAGTCAGGTGAGCTAACAAGAGGCCCCAAGGGGACTTAATTGCTCACCTGACAAGTTGTTCAAAGAAGTATTTTGGATCACATTCAGCTAATCATGGCTCATCAACACTTCAGAGGAATGAAGTCATGAAATTATTATAGGGATTCTTTTTTTTTTTACATAAATTCACTCCAATTGCTTCAAAACGCATTTTTCAGCCATTTTTTTTTCCTCCGCTTAATTGGGTGGGGAGTGGGGTTGGTGGTCATAGGGGTATTTGGGGGGGGGGGGGGGGGGGGGGGGGGGGGGCTTGCATAAAATCACTCTAAATTTTTCAAAATATATTTTGCAGCCAAACAGTTTTTCTCATAACTCGATTTTGAAAAGAATAAAAAAAAAAGTCAGGACGAGACCCAAAATTTTCAGGCTAAAATTTTTTTTGTTCGTCTCAAAATTGAACAAAACGCACAAAAAATCAAAAAAAATTTTGTTCTCAAAATTTGGTCCAAAATTTCTAAGTCCGAACCAGACCAAAACTTTTCAACCCAGGGACCCGATTTGAACAAACTTGAATCTGACCCACCTAGAGATTATGTACACCAAATGTTAAAGGATTCTGTCTGGTGGATCTGAAGATTTTTAAAGAAATTTCCTCATATAGCACTGAGTTGAAATTCGGGCTCCCATAGGGAGCCCAAATATACATGGAGGAACTTGATTTGAACAAACTTGAATCTGGCCCCCCAAGAGATGATATATACCAAATATGAGAGGATTCTGACTGGTGGATCTGAAGAAGATTTTTAAAGAAATTTTCTCATATTGCACTCAGTTCAAATTCGGGCTCCCACAGGGAGCCTAAATATTAACCGAGGAACTTGATTTGAACAAATTTGAATCTGGCACCCCTGGAGATGATGTATACCAAATATGAAAATATTCTGACTGGTGGATCTGAAGAGGAAGATTTTTAAAAAATATTCCACGTATTGCACTAAGTTAAAATTTGGGCTCCAATAGGGAGCCCAAATATTAACTCAGGGACTCGATTTGATCAAACTTGAATCTGACCCCCCTAGAGATGTTGTATACCAAATATGAAAGGATTCTGACCACTGGATCTGAAAAAGAAGTATTTTATGGGTGCTATCAGAGTTATGCCCCTTGTGGTGCCCCCCATACGCGTGACACCTTTATTTGAACAAACTTGAACTGACATATGATAGGAAAAATGCACACCAGATTTGGTTCAATTTGGTGATTAGTAAAGCTCCCCTTGAGCTTTGCTCAGGTGAGCTAAAAAGTGGGGCAACCTGGAATAAACTGTGAGGAGTGGAGGAACCTGGAATACCCAGAAAGAACCACTTAGCAATGCCGAGCAACTGTCAGACTCCCCTATGTACTAACTCTACATGAGCAGGGTTAGCAATGGTTGAAGAAAAGTGCACCATCGACATGCTGTACGCCTTAGTACACAGCGCCACCATACCCCCACTTGGGCAGTTGGGATTAATAACTTTCCCAAGTACACAAAATGCCTGCAATAACACATGTCATTAAAGATTTATTAAGTGAGAAATAATAAGGCAACCTGAGATTTGAATATCCCTGTTATCTGGCCCACTTTTACTGACCAAAGCAGAAGAATCAACAAAAAAATCTGACACACCATCCTTAACATGTAACCAGCTGAGTATTTTCAAACTATTTTTCATCAAATCTAGTCATGGCTGCTATAAAGCAGCCATGACTAGATTTGATGAGAAAATTATCCATATTTATCTCAAGAAATCACTAGTAAAAAAGTCCATTCAGTTTTCAGGGAGGAAATTTGATTAATTCTGTTGAAATAATACATAGTCCAGTGGCAAGAGATTTCAAGTCCTGGGCAGGAAAATCCACCAGCTGCATGAAAGGGAGTTAAAGCATCAACCAGCTGATAAATTTTGAATTTCAGTTCATTGCTCCTGAGCCAGCTGTACAAAACCATTACATTACAAAAGTGATCATTCATAAACCATAAAAATTGAGATTTTCAAAGGTGAAAAAAATTGAAAAAGGCCCATAACTCTAGAAAAAATGATTGGACAAAACCCATTACCTGTGAATATCCTTTCCCCATGATGGTCCCTCAGCATACCAGAGATCTTCAAATCTGACATGCACTGACCGAGATACAGGGGTCTAAAGTTGTTACAGATGGACAGATGGATGAATGGATGGATAAATGGACGGATTTACAGATGAACGGACGGACCCCATTGCTAGATCCCCTGCAAACTTCGTTTTCGTGTCGTATAATTACACATTCTAGATTTCAAGTTCCTGTTTCAATTTCATATACATGAAAACATGTTAGTTTTGAGTAGAGATAAACAAGAGGCCCCATGGGGCCTGAAGCACTCACCCTGAACAGAACCTGATATACACCGAGGCCACGAATGAATCTACATTAAGCAATCAATCTCCATAGGATCCATTTTCAATCTTTCAGCCCCTCAGTAGTGACTAAAATAGTTCAAGCATCATGTCTTTTCTTTAGTGAACCATGATATACAAAGTGGAGCTCCCCTATGGAGGTCCATGATATACAACCCATGTGGATTAATTATAGTTACACACCTCTAGAGGATACTTAATAAACATGGCTCCTTATAAAATTAACTTGGAATTATGTTTATCTTTTTAGCACACATTGAGTCCCACAATAACTTGGGTTAATTTTTTTTCATTTAAATCAAATATTAGTTTCCCACTTATGCTGCACATCAAATTTTGTTAAAATCGGACTAAGAGTTCTGAGTATTGTACTAGAGATGTTGTATACCAAATATGAAAGGATTCTGACTGGTGGATCTGAAGAAGAAGATTTTTAAAGAAATTTCCTTATATTGCACCATGTTAAAATTTGGTCTACTATAGGAAGCCTAAATATGAACCCAGGGACCCAATTTGAACAAACTGAAATCTGCCCCACCTCCTAGAGATGTTGTATACCAAATATGAAATCATTCTGACTGGTGGATCTAAAGAAAGATTATCCCCAGGATTGCACTAGGTTAAAATTTGGGAACCCAAATCTTAACCCATGCAATCGAGTTGAAGAAACTTGAATCTGATCCCCCCCCCCCCACCCCTACAACAGTTGTATACCAAATATGAAAGGATTCTGACTGGTGAATCTGAAGATTTCAAAAGAAATTTTCTCATATTGCATTAAGTAAAAATGTGTGCTCCCATAGGGAGCCCAAATACCAACCCAGGCACCAGGCCTGGCATTCTGAAAAATTTAGGGGGGCTAAAAATCGCTCTCCTGAAATGATCTAGGAAAGCCAATGGCTCTCTTAATTTTTTTTGGACATGGAAGGCAGTTGAACCATGATATATCATATGAATGCAGTTCAACACTATGACCAGACATTGATGATGCTCTACTCACAAAGTTGCATTGCGTAATTTGGATAGTTGTAATACATGTTACTTCGAAAGTTACTCAATACTGTGTTGAAGTCGTTGGTCCCGACAACTCACAACTGTCACAAGCCAATCATGGTTCAACTTCATCCCCTTCAAGTTCATCCCATCAGATAAATTTTGAATTTCAGTTCATTGCACCTGAGCCAGCTGTACAGTACATGATGCCAATTGAAGATTTTCTAAATGGTCCTGGGGTAACACAATTTTTTATCTTCAGTTTTTTTATTCATCGCATTCGAAATTTTTCTTGATGCGGTAAATAAAAAAAATGTGAACACTCTTAGAAGGGGACGGCTTTCGGAAATTGTATATCAATAGTCATGCCTATCGAATTTGTGTTGAGGGAATACAGTCACTCCATGTGGTTATCACTTAATTTAAGTTCTTTGATTATCCGATGTCGTTTAATGGGAATATAAGTTGGTTTTGAAATGGCCCAATTATGGGGCAATGTTTGAATAGTAATAGAAACTGTACATACCTGGTGAAAAATTAAACCAATCAAATAATTCTTGTGGGCAGGTGATGGTGACGTTTCGAATATTCGTGGAAATTCACAAAAAATCAAATTGATAATCTAATATCATGACAACCGAAAGTGAAAGTAAACACAACAGAGGTTTATAAATAGCCTTTGTTATGCTGTTCACTGATGCCTCGTGTAATTGACGAAAGATGGCATTGTGATACAGTAACCACCAAAATAAATTGAGATTTTGAGCAACTTAACCCACGAATCGTCCCATACCAAAGCGCGTATGTTGTCACACCAGGAACTGAGGAAGTAATAAACTCTGTTATTGATGACGTTATGATATCCTCCATGGATTTATGATACTGAACTTGTGAGGGTTACCTGAATTATTCCACGGTCATGTGTTTTACAGTTTACATGACAGAAAAATAGGTACGAAACCTCTGAAATGAAAAAAAAAATGAGATAACTTTCTGATTTTCCCTGCGCTATGACACGCATAAATACGCATCCTTCAATTTTGAAGCTGCATTTTTCAAAAGTGTTATAATTATCTTTGTGCACCCAGGAGAGCGAAATTTTGCGGACCTTAATGGTTCTTGGCGCACGTTAAGGTGCACGAAAAAATCGCGAGCCTGAAAATGCCAGGCCTGAGGCACTCGTATTGAACAAACTGGAATCTCAACCCCCTAGAGATGTTGTATACCAAATATGAAAAGATTCTGACCTGTGGATCTGAAGAAGAAATTTCCTCATACTGCACTAAATTAAAATTTGAGCTGCCATAGGGAGGCTAAATATAAATCCAGGGACCCGATTTGAACAAACTTAAATCTAGAGATGTTGCATACCAAATATGAAAGGATTCTGACTGGTTGATCTGAAGAAGAAGAGAGCCCAAATATGAACCCAAAGACCAAACTTGAATTTGCCCCTCCCCCCCCTCCCACCTCCAGCCCCCCTCCCCCCACCTCTGAGATGTTATATACCAAATATGAAAGCCTTCTGACTAGTGAGTCTGAAGAATTTTTAAGATTATTTCTCATATTGCCCTAAGTTAAAAATTTGGGCTCCTGTATTGAGCCCAAATATGAACTGAGGGGCTTCATTTTAACAAACTTAAAGCAGGGTCAAAAATCTTACCCCTCCCATTACAATGGCAAATATTGCTTCACGAACTTTCTTTGAACAAACTTGAATCTACACCTCAAAAGGAAGCTCCACACCAAATATCAAGTCACTGTACCCTCTGGTTCATGAGAAGAAGATTTTAAACAAATTTTGGAGCATTTTCCCTCACCCCCTCCCTATGGGGCTGGGCATGTTGAGTTGAACAAAAATGCAATGCCCCCTCAGCACCATCACTCACACAAACTTTCACTTGAATTGGCCCAGATGATGGATGACAAAAGGAGAGCGAATAGATGAGATCAGCTGGACTTCGTCAAGGTGAGCTAAAAAGTTAGTTGTGATCTGTTTTTCATTATATTTCATTCAAGATACAGGTAGAACATAATTTAGTAGTTTACGTCTACAACACACACTGTGATTGAGAGTGCGGTGGTTATGGTGCCATCTGCAATGCTTTTAGTATTACAGACTGGAGCCTTGTTGCACTCACCTGAAGATATCTTTCAGAAACAAAAATAAGAACAAATGTACATTTGGCCAATTAATTAGGCAGACGATAAACATTCTGAATGCTGATTGTATTTTTCTGACCTCTGACCTCTTTACTTCCTGTCAGCTTATATCAATGAGGGATCTGAAGAAATTCAGCTTTGCCTAAAAGGCTGGAAAGAACTATTTGATTTTAAGGTTTTTCCAGACAATGAGGGGAGTGATTGTGTCCTTTGATAAACACACACAGGCTCATGATAGTCTTCATCTGAGTCCAACCACAGCACTTCCGTCGTACTGCAGCCAGAGTGTTCCACGCTTTCATGCTACTGCCAAAAGGAAGGTGAACCACGTAATCATGAAAACTTCATCTAAAAATTATAAATTCATAGTAATTTCTATATTTTCCATACTTACCAATGGCCCATACTTAGTTGGAGCTAACTCCAAAATATCGAGGGCCAAACACAAATGATGCCCCCCAATTCCCAAAATTTGCATGCAAAACCAAAAATTAGAAGTCCTATCTGGCCCTCCATACATTTACTCTCCGCGCATGCGCAGACGCCAGAAAGTGACTGGAATTGGCACCAACATCATTCTTTGTAAAAGAGAGTATCACATAATAATTCAGCAGGGAGGTATGAGTGCCCACTCGCGGGAGGGCCATCCCCGTCTTGGCCATTTGTAGGTATGGAAAATTTAGAAATTACTATGAATTTATAATATTTTTCCAACTGTAAACCAATGGCCCAGACTTAGCTGAATGGTAAAAAGGTAGAGGGCCTAGGACTTCTGAAATAGTTCCAATCCTGCAATCCATGATAAAGGGAAATTAGAATAATTAGGAATTACATGTATGTCTCTCTATACTATAATAGAGGAGACATATTCTAAATAAGGAGCCCAATTTAAGTAATTCCTTATTGTAATGCTGAATATGGCATCGTCTAAAAGGCCTAAGGCCTGCATGAAGACAATGCTACTTAGGATGTAACAAGTTCCTAATTTTTAAGGCTAGTCCGGACTAAGCCCCAAAAATTAGGATGGCGTATCTGAGAATGAGAGAAAATCCCCCACAAACATATGCCATACAATAACACTTCAGCTGTATGCAGGATATAATTATGGATAAAACAGCTTCCTTCATAGTTACATACTCTCTAATCCAGAGAAGAGGTAAAAATCCCCCCTCCTTTCTTTTGAAGGAATATTCAAAAGAAAGAGGGGAGAGCTCTGGAATCAATAAGAGTGGTACCAAAAAACAATATAAACAAGAGCGCTCGTATCGCTGAAGCAATACAATGTCCCCTACCAGACTAATGAGCATTAATAATTATACAAATGTTATAACCTAGATGTGATGAGCATGAATTCCGTTGAAGCATTTCCAAAAAAAAGTCCAGAAAACTGATACTTTGGCGCTTTTCCCTATTTCCAAGGGCCATAACTCACACAAGAATAATGCAATCAGCAAGAAACTCAAACATGATCTGTAAGTCATCGTTCTATAGTAGGTTATCAAGAATGAAATCATTCGGTTGAAGCATTTCCAAAAAAAGTCTGGAAAACTAAAGTATGACTGACAGACTGACTGACTGACAGACTGACGGATGGACAGAGTACAAATGAAACTTGATCTGTAAGTTATCGTTCTATAGTAGGTTATCAAAAATGAAATCATTCCGTTGAAGCGTTTCCAAAAAAAGTCAGGAAAACTAAAGTATGACCGACAGACTGACTGACAGACTGACGGATGGATGGACAGAGTGTAAATGAAACTTAATCTGTAAGTCATCGTTCTATAGTAGGTTACCAAAAATGAAATCATTCTGTTGAAGCGTTTCCAAAAAAAGTCTGGAAAACTAAAGTATGACCAACAGACTGACTGACAGACTGACGGATGGATGGACAGAGTGTAAATGAAACTTGATCTGTAAGTCATCGTTCTATAGTAGGTTACCAAAAAAGAAATCATTCCATTGAAGTGTTTCCAAAAAAAGTCCGGAAAACTGATATTTTGGCGCTTTTCCATATTTTCAAGGGCAATAACTCACACAAGAATAATGCAATCAGGAAGAAACTCAAACTTAATCTGTAAGTCATCGTTCTATAGTAGTTTACCAAAAATGAAATCATTCCTTTGAAGCGTTTCCAAAAAAACTCCGGAAAACTGATATTTTGGTGCTTTTCCATATTTCCAAGGGCCATAACTCACACAAGAATAATGCAATCAGCAAGAAACTCAAACTTAATCTGTAAGTCATCGTTCTATAGTAGTTTACCAAAAATGAAATCATTCCTTTGAAGCGTTTCCAAAAAAACTCCGGAAAACTGATATTTTAGTGCTTTTCCATATTTCCAAGGGCCGTAACTCACACAAGAATAATGCAATCAGCATGAAACTCAAACTTGATCTGTAAGTCATCGTTCTATAGTAGTTTACCAAAAATGAAATCATTCCATTGAAGCGTTTCCAAAAAAACTCCGGAAAACTGATATTTTGGTGCTTTTTTCCCATATTTCCAAGGGCCGTAACTCACACAAGAATAATGCAATCAACATGAAACTCAAATTTGATCTGTAAGTCATCGTTCTATAGTAGTTTACCAAAAATGAAATCATTCCGTTGAAGCGTTTCCAAAAAAACTCTGGAAAACTAAAGTGTGACTGACAGACTGACGGATGGACAGAGTGCAAACCTATAGTCCCCTCCGGCGATGCCGGTAGGGGACTAATAATCATCGAACAGGCACTCAGGTATTAATTCATGATTAATAAATGGTGCTTAATGCCACTTCAGAAGTTAAGGCTATAGCGACGATCCTGGTAATTAATATTGCTTGCTATATAAACGTACACCACAGATGGCGTACACAAATACGTCGAAAACCAGTGATATAAAATATAACATACACATGTCCAATCGAGCTACAGTGAACGATTCCTGAAGAGAAAACACACTTCCTAGGTAATCCACAGGTGGCCTCTGAACAATAAATTCCAGTAACAACACTCTCCAACGTGTACTATCCAATATCTACGATCGTAAAAACACATGGGAATATGCGAAATGAGTACTGACATAATAGAAACCTGGATCTAGAAATGAAAGTAGGCATGATTAACAGGCTCCGACGCGAACCACCCCCCGAAATAGATTATGATTTCAAGGTCCACAAAATACAATAAAGCATTAGCCTAATAATATAATGTGCAAGAGCATTGATATTTAGCATGTAATCATCTGAATACCGGTTAACTGGTTATGCAGCCTGCGAGGTACTCAAGAGTAGCAATTTAATTGTGATGATTTTTAAATAAGCGCTCATATATAACAAATCAACAAATAATCACAGGAAACTAATCCAACTAAAAAGCGGATGTGCCCATGAGGTTGCCACAGAACACGACCCAAATGCATAGTATGTATGTATTAAATTATATGAGGCTTGTGGGAAGAAAACTATGTCTTGCCCGGAAATTGCCTCTAAACACATTAGCAGTGTGTGTGTGTGTGTGGGGGGGGGGGATTCAAAGTCATATAAAAATCTTCTCACCCACATTATTTAATCGTTCCTGTGCCAGTATCAAATAATATAGGAACCGTGATGGTTCCCTCGCGTCTAACCGACTCCATTATGCCACTATGGGTGGAGAAGGAAGTGAAGAATAAAACTTCCCCTGAAAGAAGGCCCTCTCATGGAGGAAGCTTCTGGGGAGCATCTCATAACAGACACTTGAGAATACTGATCCAAGGTTTCTGTGACAACAGAGGTGCTACTATTAGGAATCGCAACGAGACTGTTTAAGCTTAAACATAATCTACTGAATGAAATGAATTGGAGGATACGTGTATCCTATCATTCATCCCCATGAATTCTGCAGAGCGTTTACTGCATGCGCTCAATGGTTTGGGCATGGCAACACAAATGACGGTAACTAATTGTTCTGGTGCGTCGCAAACTGAACGATGATGGGGTAATCCCACTGGTTGCAAAACTGTACAAATAATTGCATGTTGAGCGTCCATACAAATGAAACAGGCGACCTTTCCGAGGAGCGAGTCTGCTGGTACGTTCAGATGACCCGGTATAGGACAGATAGAGGATGAACACGAAAATTCTACTCCGTTAGGTATCATAACAAAACTGAATGGGTGCCGCCCTGGTTCCTGATGTACGCCCTCACTATTGAGTTGTCCAACAATATCTGAACAAGCGTGTCCTCATTGATGTAGCACTAACAATATTGACATCATTCTTGATGATTACGTGTTTCTCCAGGGACTGAGGGTCCCAAGACCCCTGCATTTCGAGACAGACTCAGGTCGTGCCCCAAACTATTGACTCATACCCGTTATAATCGTGAAAGCCGGATCTGGCAATTGCAGCAGAAATCTTGAGTTAACCACTGAATATCTGCCCCAATATGGACCTTTTGTTTACTAGATCCGTTAAATCAATACTGGTCCTGAGTGAATGCGTTATCACACTCCAGTTCTGGGTAAGAATAACTGGAGGGGACGTGTGCGTAAGCGACCCATCTAAACAAGATGCGTAGCTGCTCAGCACAACCCCGTCAGTCGCATAAAACTAATTTCGTTCTGGATAATAGCAGACGAACCAGATTGTTGTGAGACATTACCAAGTTAATATTCGAGTGACAGCGCAGGGCGCTATCTTCAGACCGAAGCTATCCTTAGATCTATGCTTATAGCATAGTCAATCACTCGAACGCTCACTTTAACCGACTAAATGATAACCATAAATATACGTTTAGAGCTTTGATAAACTTGTTATCAGCTCCAGTCTATTATCTGTTGGAACGAGCTCTATGGCTTCGGTACGAGTAACAGGTGACTACAGAATCCTAGAGAATCTTAATTCTTGATGACCTCTATTACTTTCGTTGTCAAGACAACCTTTACCTCTGAATGGAGAGACTCTTATGCAAGGAATTGACGGAAGCATTGTCCATCAGACGTTAAGTTAGTTGTGGTTATCTCTGAAAGATAGCCATAGGCCGTCCGAAACCACACTTCTCGCCTACTGGTCTTCCGTAATAGTTATCCAGCTTGATGCGAATCTTGATAACCATCCATCAACTGCTAAGTAATAGAGGTCCTAACCTACACCTGTAGTACCTGAGAGGCCTACAGAAGGAGAAACTGCATCTCATTTGCAAAGAGCCTCGACCCAGCGGTTTAGGGGCATTTGACCGGTAGTCTCAATCAGACCTCAGCCCTGTATCCGAGTCGCTGTATGACGATCCCTAGAGTAATTATAGGAGGGTTAACTATACTCTCACGAGGAGTCCTTATAGATGACCTTCTGTCTAGGACGTCCTCCCTTACTCCTTTCTGCTATTGCGGGTCGAGTAGACGCCAACTTAAGGATCAGAGTATTGATGCTTTCTTTGTAGCTTGGTCATAAACCAATGAAAGCTTATCGTCAAAAAACTTAGTGTCCGGAAACCGGAGTGACTCAGAGAGTTTTTCACCTTGTCATCTATTAAGGCTGACGATGCTAGGGCTCTGTTATGTCTGTTTAACTCCGAATTAGCAACTGTTAAGACAGTTATACGTGATAAATATAATAGCCCTGGAAAGGACTCTAATTGAGGTATGAACAATCTCCAATTCCTTTCTGTGAGACGTTGCGTCACAGTTCTTAAAGGTGATCTGCTTAAAACAGTGAGTCTAAATTTGCTCTGAATGTAAAAAATGCCATCTCAATTGTGACTGAGCGAATAATGAATGACGAAGGTAAGGCCATAGCTAGGTCCTTAGCCTACTCAGTCAAACGCAGAGGAACTCTCAATACATCTTCCCTGTTTTCCAAAATCGGTGGAATTACGGAAGATGATGATAAGAAACCACCTTACTTCTTTCCACTGGGAAGTTGAATATGGCGTCGTCTAAAAGGCCAAAGGCCTGCAACACCTGTCTATACTTAACCAGAAAAGACATTCCTCCTCTTTTTCCGGATAAAGTCAGCGTCCAACAACGCTAGCGGTTTCTTGTAAATAGTCGCAGCATTCTGATTCGTTGGAACAAATTCAGGGTAGTGTTGATGGAATAAATCCATCCCAACCACGTGATGTTTAGAAAGGGTAGGGTAATCCCCCTCCATATCCCTTTCATCATTCGGCTGAATCAGTTGAAAATCACGGTCAGAAATTTGGGGGATTGGGGGGGAGGGCAAAATTTGTGTTTGGCCCTAGATATTTTAGAGTTAGCACAGCTATGTCTGGGGTCTGGGCCATCGGTATACTGAGTAAAAATAAATATATGTGCAGAACATTGAAAGGGTTCAACATAAAATAAAGTATTTGGAAAACACATTGAAAATGAGAGGGTTAAATTAAAGGTATTCATACAGGAATCAGATAAATTTTTCCACTGCCACTTATCTTGAGAGGGTTTA
This sequence comes from Pictodentalium vernedei, assembly GCA_031216915.1. Taxonomy (NCBI): domain Eukaryota; kingdom Metazoa; phylum Mollusca; class Scaphopoda; order Dentaliida; family Dentaliidae; genus Pictodentalium; species Pictodentalium vernedei. The sequence goes on from CM062294.1 coordinate 80,197,441, forward strand.
GCACTGAACAGTTCATTGCATTGTACTTAAAATAATATAAGAGAACATTTGACAGGTTTGACAGGTGGCAGGAGTCTCTCCTCTCTCTTGTTGGCATAAGTGATGATAATAGTAAACAGTCTGAAGAACTTTGAACAATTTGTATAGGGAAAAATATTTCCGCAAAAATGATGACTCATCACTTTTTCATTGCTTCCTACCGCACACCCTGATATAAACGGCGGCATTTTTTTTAACCAATCCATTCTACTGGGCCTAAGGATGCTTCATACCAAATAAAAGTTCTCTGTTTCTTGTGGTTTGGGAAATATGGGCTTTTGAATTTTTTTCTTTTTTTAGCCCCTGGGGTTGCCATGGGGCTGTGAAAAAATTTTTTTCAGGCATCAATCAATTACTTAAAACCCACTTATACTACATGCCAAATTTGGCTGAAATTGGCCACCAGTTCTTGAAATAAAAATTTGGGGCAGAGCCCAAAATGCATATGCCCCCACATAGAGCACTAATAATGACCTACCAACTTCCCTGGAACAAATTTTAATCTCCAACACCAAAGAATGTTCCACACCATATATCAAAGCATTCCCTCTGGTGGTTCGTGAGAAGAAGATTTTTAAAGATTTTTTAGCTTTTGGGGCATTAACCAGAGCCCAAATATGGCCCCTGTTTCATTTGAACAAAACAGAAAGGAAATACTCCATAGATGGTCTGTGTAATGTATGTTTGAATCTGGTCTAGGGGTTGTGAAGAAAAAGTTAAAGTTTGCAAAAGTTAAAGGACGACGGTATGATGGATGCCAAGTGATGGCAATAGCTCCCACTGACTTGCAGTCAGGTGAGCTAAAAAAGAGGCCCTTCCATAAAAATCAGGATGGCTCAGGCTGCCAAAATAGCTATTGAAAATTTACATTTTTTCGAAAAGATTTTTGTATTAATCACTAAAGTATTACAATTTTTATTCATACAACAAGTTATGCATGTTTGGATATATGATACTGATTTCTTAGCTTTTTATGTTGAGCAGAGTTTCAAAATCTAAAATGGCTTCCAATGCGGCTAACAGAAATTGAAAGTGATTTTATTACACAAAATTAAGTGTCCAGTAAAGGTCTCCAAAAGAAATTTTTCTGACTTTTCCAACAATTTGAAAGCATTTTGATGGAAAATATGCAAACTCTCCAACAAAATGTTTTTAGTCACATTTCTTGTTCACATTTCATGTTACAGCTCTCTGGAAACTTTTTTTTATTCATAGCATTGATAATGCACCTCAATTGAGCTATCTCAGTTATCATATTCTATTGATGGGTAATAATGCTATGTTTATTTAAAAAATCAATGTTAATTTAATACCATTCACACAGCATTAGATATTAATTCTCAATTAACTTAAATGGATGCACCGGTATTAATCCTTTACCAACGTAATGGCCCAAACCGGCCAGTGCTATATAATATATTCACAAAAATTACCATTCAGTTTTCATTATTTTTTTCATTTTTTGATTCAAAAACATAGCTTATGACCCCTCTTACGAATGAGCTTATCAAACTCATTCAAATGAGAGGCCATAAGCTATGTTTTTGATGCCAAAAATGAAAAAAATTAGGCCCCACAAACGAGATCTTCTGTTTCTCAGGCCATTATTTGTAAAATTGCATGCGGGCGTGTGGTTTTTTATTTTATTTTTTTATTTCTGTAATTATTTCTTTGCCATCAAAAGTTCATATCTTGGTTTATGTTTTAGGCCTCATAATCTACAGAATAGCATGGATGGTGGTGTATTTTGTCCCTTGAGAGCAAGAAGGCTTTGCAATGCTAAAGCATTGCAAAGCCATCTTGCTCTCAAGGGACAAATTTATCAATTTTTTTAACTTAGGTTAAATGTCAAACATAAACCATTTAATTTTGATTTTTTTAAAGTTTCCATTGCTTATAAAAAGGGAGCATGCGACAGCCAAAAGGACCATGCGGGAGGGCCTGAGAAACAGATTTTTTAGGCCTTATTTAGTCATTTTGTTTGCTAGCATCGTCTGCTTGTCATGTTAGGTAAAAGGTTAAGAGTTATATATTTACTCACCTGATCTGAAGTGCACATTCTTTGTCAGCTTGGTTGCTTCATCAAATAATCGTACAGTCTGCATTCCTGCAGCTTCCAGTTTATTGGGGTCTTCCAATAGAGCTTTCTCTGAAAAAAATTAATAATACAGTAGAATCCTCTTAACTGAATATTCATTTTGCCAGTGAGAATTATTCAATTAACAGGAGTATACAATTAACAGGGATTTGGTCAGTTTCCTGTGTTCTGGGGGTAAACTGAGCCTTTATTCTATTATATCTTCTTTGACAGAGCTCAAAGAGCTCTGTCAAACAAGATATAATAGAATAAATGCCTGTATTGGATGTAGTTGGCCAAAAAGGTTGATAAATAAGGGTAATGTGTGTCACAGTAATTGTTTCGATATATTACAAAAATTTATATACAATTAACAGGAGTTTACTCTACAACCTATATGCAATTAACAGATCAAATTTGTAATGAAGATATGGTAAATGGTTTTGTGTTTGAAAATTATATTCAATCAACAGGGATATACAATTAAGAGATATCCAATTAAGTGGATTCCACTGTACCATAAGTATTTTAGAAGAAAATATTTAAAAATTAATTTTTAATATGCATAGTATTTTCTTGAATTTGTTAAACTCAAGTAATGGCTGCAGCAGCAGCAGCAGCAGCAGCAGCATCACAGCAATGACTTGATCTAATCAAAATCAAAAATTCTATAGGATCAGAAATCATTGTTTAGAGTACCAAATTTTTGTTTGTTTGATTGAAATATCAAAATTGCCAAGATGGTGTTACACTTTTCTTTTTTTTGGAGGGGGGGGGGGAGTTAACAACACTTTCAAGAGTCAAGGTCATCTCATGCCAGACAGTTTTATGGGTGGAGGAAACTGGAGTACCAAGCAGCAGCAACGAGCAACTGTCAAACTTCCCAACATACTAATTAACACTGCACATGCAGGGTTAGCATTGGTTGAAGACAAGTACACCATCGACATGCAAAAAACCTTAGTACACAGCAATCAGGATTAAGTGCCTTGCCCAAGGACACAATGCAGTTACGCCTTGTGGGGATCACATTGTGGGCCTTTTGGTTTGAAGTCCAGTGTTGTAAGCACTGAGCCATTCCATTATGTCTTACTGGCTTTATTTGAAAATGTAAGGGACTGAAAACAAGGGTCCCATCAAAACAAAATACTGAGCCATCCAGCCAAGTTTCAAAGAAATTGGTACCTAAATTTTTGTGATAACATGCAGAATATCTTGAAAAATAATCAAAGTTAGTGCACACATTCCATTCTGATTTGTTCATTAGTGACCGCAATGGCAAGGAAAATAGTTTGAAAAATGTGTGAAACTAACGGCCACGCTTGTGGTAAATATTGTACTGAGTTGGTTTTGAAACTTGATCAACACAATACTGCAAAGAACACACATACAAAATGGTTAACCCTTTACCCAATGAATTGGCCGCATCCACCCGCGTAATATGCAAATTCAGCAGTTGAAAAAATATTATTTTTCAAAAAATTTCAACAAAACCATATCATGTGACCCCCTCGTTGGAACGGAAAAATTTGAAAAAATTATATTTAAAATAATAAATTTTGTTATCGTCTGCGTTGGGTAAATGGTTAACCCTTTACCCAATGCACAGGATATCAAAATTTATTATTTTAATTATTATATTTTAAAATTTAAAAAAAATTTCAACAAAACCATATCATGTGACCCCTCAGTGAAATGAGCTTGATGAGCTCATTCCAATGAGGGGGTCACACGCTAAGTTTTTTCAAAATTTTTTGAAAAATATATTTTTTCAACAGCTTAATATTGTACATCACGCGGGCGGATGCGGTCGATTTCATTAGGTAAAGTGTTAACATATTTCAAAAGTTACCATACTATTAACTGACAGAAATATTGTTAAACTGAGGGCCATAACTCCAATTGGAACATGAGAAGAAGCTGGTTTTCAAACAAAATTAATGTTTTTTTTTAAAAATGTGGTACTTGAAAAAATACATTCAGATTTGTTCAAGTTATCATAAAAAGGACGGAAAATCAGAAATTATAGAATTAAAAGTTGAAAGGGTTAAAATGGATAAAGGCCTGATTGGTGAGAACTTGATTTGAGCAAACTTGAATTCAACCCTATGCAGATGCTGTATACTAAATATAAAAAGACTCTGAGTGCTAGATCTGAAGAAGAATTTTAAAGAATATTGCTTATATGGCACTAAGTTAAAATTCAGGTCACCAAAGGGAGCCTGAATATGAACCCATGGACTTTCTTCGAACAAACTTGAATCTGGTCCCCCCAAAGGATTCCGAATACCAAATATCAAAAGATTTTGACTTGTGGATCTGTAGAAGAAGATCTGTAAAGAATTTTCCTCAGATTGCATTAGGTTAAAAGCTGGGCCTTCGAAGGGAGCCTAAATATTAACTCAGGGACTTAATTTGAACAAACATGAAGCTGAGACCCGAGGAAGCTGTAAATAAATGAGGAGCCCAAAATCATTCAAGGGACTTGATTTAAATAAATGTGAATCTAAACCCATTAAGGATGGCATATACCAAATATCAAAGACTTTGAAAGACTATTCCTCATATTACACAAATTTGGGCTCCACAAGGAAACCAAATATGAACCCAGCAACTTGATTTGAACACACATAAAGCTGACCCTCACATGGATGCTGTGTACCAAATATCAAAATACTCTTGACTGGAAGATTTTTAAAGATATTTCCTCATAAACACCAAGTTGAAATTTGTTTGGGCTCGCAAAGAAAGCCCAAATAGGAACCCAAGGACTTGATTTGAACAAACTTGAGTCTGATCCCCCAAGGATGTTCTATATCAAATATCAAAAGAGATTATGGCTGGTGGATCTAAAGAAGAAAATTTGTAAAGAATTTCCCTCATATTGCACAAGGCTAAAATCTGGGCCTCCAAAGGGAGTCCAAATATGAACTCAAAAACTTAATTTGAACAAACTTCAATCTTACCCCACTGAGGAAGTTGTATATCAAGTGTCAAATGATTTTAATGAGTGGTTCTGAAGAAGTTTTTTTTTTATTTCTGCTGACATCACAGTATTTTTGCATTACTGACAGTGTTATAAGCACTGAGCCATATGGTACTAGTACTGAAATGGTTAACCGGATAACCGGTTTGAAACTGGTTACCTACCTAACCGATTAAAAAAAACGTCAACCGGTTATCTGAAATATTGATAGTGATCGTCAGACCATGGTTAAAATGTAGTAAATCTGCCGCTTCTTCTTTGAGATAGATTACACCTCGAAGCAGCGCTGTATATATTGAAAAATAATCGACTTTGGCATTCAAGACTTCATTAATGATCGGCAATTTAAGTAAGTACTGAGTAACCGCAGAAACTATTCCGTAGTATGTATACAAAAGAACGTTGTCGAGTACTCGACAACGTTCGTTTGTATACACACTACAGAATAGTTTCTGAGAATACTGCTTTCCAATTCCTATAGTTTTGATCCCAGATTTGGTGAAATAATGGCTATGGTTAACCGGATATTATCCGGTTATAGCTCTCGGTTAGTCAGTTGTGTAAATGAGCCAACCGTTTCAGCCCTATATGGTACCTACATGTATGACATAACTGATGACAATTTTTGGGGCCCATTAGATTCTATCTGACCTTCATACCAAATAACTATTCCCTCTTCAGCAATTTTGGAAACAAGGGCATCTCACAACTTTTTTCTATTTTTAGCTCTTTGGGTTCCCACAGGGATGTCAGAAATTTTGTTGTTGTTGTAAGAATCAGATACTTATGACCCAATAATAGACCATGCCAAATATGGTTCAAAATGACCCATCAGTTTTCATCATATAATAATTTCAGGCACAGCCAAAAATCTTGACCTTCATATTACAATGGCAAATACCGTCCCCTGAGTTTGAACAAACTTCATTCTAACCACAAAAGGAAACTTAGAAACAAATATCAAGTCATTGTAATTACTGATTCAGGAGAAAGGGATTTTTTTCAAAATTTTGGAGTATTTTTCCTCATCCCTTCCCCATTAAGGTTTTGGAAAAAAAACTCAAACACAACTTTTATGTTGAAGGACATACATATGGTTGGACAGATGGACCGCAAACAACTGACGAAGAGTGATCAGTATAGCTCACAATGATTTTTTGTGAGCTGAGCTGAAAAGCCCTTTTGGAGGCCAAACATCTCCTGTTCTGGTTCTTGGTTACTCAGAGCTGCCTGTGAACATTCCCTCAAACATTCTCATACACACTTGTTGAAACAAGATTCAGGAAGTCAATTCTAGTCAAGGACAGGAACAAGTACATTTTTCCAAGACCCATACAAGAATCTAACAGAAGTGAGTGACCCAATTTGTTTTATCATATTATCACCATCAAACACAGGCCTGTCGATTTGAGGTTAACGTCCGTTTAGGTCATGTGGAGGTTACCTAAAATGAAAAACACGTGAATGAAAAACAGGTCGTGCCAAACTGGCGCCGGATCAAGTGAAAATTTCGCAAAGTTGAATGATCCAGTACGAATGAATGGTGGGTGATGTTGAGCATCAACCAATCATTACCTGCATAGGTGTTTGCATCAGCCTGAAGTATAGCTGCTCTGTTGGCCAATTACTGGCCAACAGAGCAGATATACACCAGGCAGATGCAAACATCTGTGCTAATGATTGGTTGATGCTCAATATCATTTTAAACTGTTGATTGTCTTCAGATGTAACGTAGGTACAAGATCAGGAAATGGCAGTAATTCATGCCTATGCAACAAATAGTGATTATGGATGCCAGCCATACACTTTTACAGCATGCTAGCCTATTCCAAGATTAGGCTATAACTGCATCTAATGTGTATCTGCGTTGCTGCAGCACAGCCTCATTATTGTTCCTGTGCGTTCATCTCTTTTCATCGAGATATTGCCCATAGGAGCGAGATATTGGTTATGATACAACAGTTCATATATCAGAATAGTTGCGATACATATATATTTAGGTTGCCTAACGGGTTATCTGAATCAAGTACAGGGGAACGAAGGATAGGTTACCAAACCTCAAACCAGGTGAACGATAAATGGGTTACGCCAGATTTTGAAAACAGCAGGCCCGAAACAGCTCATTATGGAAAATATCATTCACAACACATCAAAATATAATATATAAAAATCAATGTCAACATGGTAGTAATGTTGTGAATGAGTTGCTTTTGAAAGAAGAACTGAACTAATCTATGTAGCGGTCGAGGTATAAAGGCCATTTACCAACCAGCCTGGTTGGTCCGGATTTCTTAGTCTCGTGATAAATCGGTCACTTTGTGTGCTAGAAGTTGGCAGTTCGAACCCCGGCGCCCTCACCTATCTCTCCTCCTGTTACACTTGGGGCTCGTCCGATCCTCAGCAGTAGGTGGCACTGCAGATGTTTTGACCGCTCTGAGGGAGGAACCTGGGTGAGATTCACATGTGGTGAATCTCAAAAGAAGGGGAGAGTAGTGTAGCAGTCGAGGTATGAAGGCCATTTACCAACCAGCCTGGTTGGTCCGGATCTCTTAGTCTCGTGGTAAATTGGTTGCTTTGCGTGCTGCTAGAGGTCGATGGTTCGAACTGCACTTATCTCTCCTCCTGTTAGACTTATATTCAAATATACAAATAGCAGACGATATTTGCAGAAGACCAAGCCAGAAAATAAAGACTGTCATCTGCAAAATGAGGTCCCCAGAGGGTGAATTTAATGATGCTACCCTGCAAAGCAGGGTAGCATCACTAAATGTATCCTCTGTGAACCTCAATCTGAATCTGCATCAGGGTCTCAAAACTAAACAGAAAGAGGTACCCAGAGGATAAATTGGCAAACTGTATGGGATAGCATCATCAAATTCACCCTCTGGGGACCTCATTCTGCAAATGTCAGACTGCTTATTTTCAGGCCTGGAAAACATTTTGTGAATAGCTAAATACTTTCATTTTTTGTCTTATGACCCCTCATTGGAACAAGCTCAACAATCTCATTCCAGTGACTGGTGATAAGTTATATTTTTGAGACACAAATTGAAAATAAAATAAAATTTGGCCGGCAACTTTTGTGAACAGTGCTAGACAGCTTTAGTCGTTGCGTTCATTAAATTACAAATTAAGTGATACAAAGAATCTCAGTTGTTGACATGAAATTTCTGAACCTTGTTCACTGAAATTGTTAAACCTCGGCTCAGATCAATTTTAGTGAGCTTAGTACAGAAATTTCATACGAAATCTCGATTCATCAGAGATCCTCTATTTCAGAAATTTACTTGTAAATGTATTGCTCATTAATGCTCCACAGTATTTTCAACTCAAATACCAAGACGGGTTGATGGTCCAAGTGAGAGAGTTAATAGAGAACTACTCATTGGAGGTCTTGGACCTAGACGTAGGGGCAACCCAGGGTAAAAAAATCATCAGAGAAAAAGTCATAGAGGATGGTAACCTTAACTGGAGAGAGGGGGTCAAATCAAAGAGGTCTTTGGGTGGGTGGCCTGTGTGAAAAATGGAAGCCTGGTTTTGAAGAGTACCTTGATGGTACCTTTGGGGGAGGGGGGGCAGGGGAGGGGGATCACTGTTGTTCAAGCTGAGGTTGCGGTCCCTGGAACTGAGGGGGAAAATGGGGGAAAAAAGTGAAAAGGAGTGCCAGATGTGTAATTTATGCATGGTGGAGACCCTGGAACACTTTCTACTAGAATGCCTAAAATACCAGTCTGAAAGAATAACATTCACTGGGAGTGTAACGGGGAAGTAGGATAGGAGAATGAAGGACATGTGGTTAGTGAGTGATACAAAAGGTGGGGTTTAATATGCTAATTGGAGAGATTGGGAAGAATGGGGCAAGGGAAGTGATCAAGCAGTTCATCTCCGAATGTTGGGAGGAGAGAAGAAGCGTGGGAATTGGGAGGTAGTTGGAGCACAGGGGTAACCAAGGCCATCTCACCTGAGAACTATGACAAATCAGTGGCTGGCCAAAGTGTTATTATTATTATTCTGTTAACCCTTTACTTAACATGAAAAGCAGATGACACTTGCAAAAATAATTCTTGAATAACTAATTTTTTTCATTTTTTGTCTCAAAAACATAGGTTATGACCCCTCATTGGAACGAGCTCGATGAGCTCGTTCCAATGAGGGGTCATTACCTATGTTTTTGAGACAAAAAATGAAAAAATAATGAAAATTAATTGGCGATTTTTTAGAATAGTGCTGGCCGCTTTTGGCCGTTATGTTGGGTAAAGGGTTAACTGGTTGAGTGCTAAATTATTTTTGGTCATCAGAATTTCTTCACAAGTCTCTGTCTTGTTACAATTGATGGGAGGGTGCCTACAGGCACACCGAGAGACACGCCTACAGGCACTCTCACATAAACTGTAGCAAGGCAAAACCTTACACACTAAATAATTTTACATCGACCACAAATCACAGCACATCCACGAAATATAGGCCTGTTGAGTTGCGGAGTTGGTACCGGAGAATTAAGCCCAAATATGGGCTTCCAGCATTCTACCTCTTAACAATCGACACACTGATATCAAAATACCAAAAATTTCACAGTCATTTTTTCCCATAATGCAACTAGGAATTACCCAATTAAATTTTGTTTGATGAGCTCTGTCAAAGAAGATTTAATTGATTAAATTCCAAGTTGCAATATGGACAAAATTGCACAATGAGATTTTGATATTTCTACATTAGTGTGCAGAGGGTTAAATTCCTACATCTCTGATTTCATCAAAACACATGTGCCAAAATGCACACTTCTACACAGAGGTCCATTGGCTGGAGCATTGCTTGTGTTCCATATGCACAGAATTCGAAAAAGTGATTCTTTCGGCGATGTCTCGGTTCCGCGGGTGGTTTGGTTGCAGTCCACTCTCCACATACTGTACTTTGTTCGAAGGGACATGCGATATTTCTCTCGAGGTAGTGTAATATTATCCAACCTCCCAACCCCCATCATTTGTTTTTCTCCCCCCACCCCACCCCAATCCATTCCCTGCCTTACTGTTTAACTTTTCCTCTCTCATTCAATTCTTCTCTGGGACATAGGACCCTCCTCCCACAGGCACTCATTTGCCTACTTCCACCTAGTGTTATGTATACCATTGTGCCAAGCTGTATGTACAGAGAAATAGTTATTTTCACAAAGTCTCTCCATCTCACATCAAGCTTTAATTGGATCCTACGTCCCGACTGCCTATCTATATTATATAATTAATATTATATATATATATATATCATGTCTATTACAATGCTCAAAATTGACCCTAGCCTCCAATTAGTGTAATTTCATCATTTATAAGGGAGACGACTATTAAAAGCTTGTAGCTTACTATCGAATCCCATCCCTACAATCGCTGTCTATGTCTGTTGTATTTGTTACATTGTACACAATTAAATCATTTTTGTTTTTTCTTTTTGTTTTTCAAGTGTTTGTCCATATGATGTAACCATTAACATATTCGTTTCAAATAAATATTTAAACTAAAACACACACTTCACTCCCCATGCCACAATTTACTGGAACTGACCTCATATGGCCAAGCCTAATGTGGGGGACGTTTCTTCAGTTACAATGCACCAAGAGTATTCAAGATATGCTACCTGAATCTGTGAGAGTTGTCCCAATCTTTTCTAGTTTTCAAATCAAAGCTAAAATCTTATCTATTTAAAAAATATTATCCCGATGTTGATTAATGTTTCAGGTACCTAAATACTGTATATATTTATTAGTAATGTTTTTTTAATGTTGTTCAGTGCCTTGGTACTTTTTATCATTGTGATATATTCGCTATATAAATTCTATTTATTATTATTTTTATTATTATATAACAAAAATAATTCAACATAAAGTAAAAAAATTACCATCAAATACTTGTACTTTTTCTGGCTTCTTCCCTTTTTTATGATAATCATTTCTGAAGGATAGAAAATTAACAATCAGGTACAGAAATAAATTGACATTGCTCTTTGCATAAGTATTTGGAAAAAAATTAGAAAATGAATATTATGTGTCGTTTCCTGAGAGAAGTTTGTTTTTTTAACTCTAGTAGCTGACAACTGCATTTTTGTTCTTGAATAACTGACAATTTTCATTTTTTGTTATCAAAAAACATTGCTTATGACACCTTACTGGAATGAGCTTAATGAGCTCATTCAATTTAAGGCCTCATTACAGTTATTCAGCTGAATATGCCTGTTTATCAAGAAATGCACAACTTCTCATTGACATGGCCAAGGATATCCCACATTTATATTACCTCCTCTATTCATAATGCTCATAATGTATACCTATTCTGGAAGCTCTCAGTGTGGCCTTTCCAGATGAAACAACACACAGTCAAATCTTACTGTTGTTCGAATACACTCAGCTGAAGGACACGTGACTGCTCAAAATATGGATATTGAAATGGTAAAAATTTTCTCATTTTGGGGATAAATTTCCAATTTTCTTACATCTGTTGCGATAAAACTATGTTAACCCTTTAACTAACCTGAAAAGCAGACAACACTTGCAAAAAAAATTCTTGAATAACTAATTTTTTTCATTTTTTGTCTCAAAAACATAGGTTATGACCCTTCATTGGAACGAGCTCGACGAGCTCGTTCCAACGAGGGATCATAACCTATGTTTTTGAGACAAAAAATGAAAAAAATAATGAAAATTAATTGGCAATTTTTGAGAATAGCGCTGGCCGGTTTTGCCCGTTACGTTGGGTAAAGGGTTATAGGATTTCTTTATTCACACATGGAGAGGTTTACAACATACAGTACAGTCACCGTGGACTGGTCATAATCCACGCATGGACAGTGATGTCCATGTATGCATTTACCAGATAATAAAAATCAAAATTTTAATTAATGAAGCACCGGGCTGTACCTGGTGCTTCATTAATTAAATTGTTGCTGATTGTTCCTATAATTAGTTTTTGGAATCTAATATTATTGCATCTGTGGAAATATCACCCACCCGTGGAAAGTGACCAGTCCCCAGTGGCTGTACTGTAAGATTAACATTCTGACAAAGAAAACATATATGGGTTTCCTTTTCATTTTTTCAAAAGGATTTCTCAAAGCAAATTTACATGAAAATTGTCCCATTTGTCACCTGCAAAATGTCAGCTCCAAAACAGTTAGTCATTAAACACTCTTGGGTGACCTTAACCTCCAACTGAAATGCACCAGACTGAACATAGTTTGAATCAAGATCATCAGCATATTATTGTGGCCATATCACCATTTGTGAGCATTATTTACTAAATCCACATCTTCACAAAACAAAATTATGGCCCAAAATAGCCATTTCGCTGAGGATATCCAATGACCCAAGATTATTATTTATTTATTGGTGCTTAAGGTCACATATTTTTGCACAATGGCTAATCATGACCACAACATGAGTATCAACTCAAGACCAGGGTGAGCGTTAATAAACCATGTTGCCCATTTTAGAAAGGATTTGGACCTCCCAAGCATTGGTGACTGAGTCCTATTTTACCAGTAAACCAGAGCCTGTTTACCGCAGTGAACAGGCACTGCTTCACTTCCCGGGGATCCCGCGGGGAAATGACCCAAGATTTGACCTTTTAATAGGAAATGAGACCTAATGAGGTCATAGGCAGAAGTTTTTGAATATGAAAAAAAAAACCCCAAAAACCCTGAAACGATCACTGATGGTGCTATGAAGCAGCCATATGACTAGATTTGATGAAAAATTCATCAAAATTTAACTCAAGAAATCATTGGATGAAAAAAGTCTATTTAATTTGCAGGAAGGAAAATTGGTTAAGTGTGCCCAAATCATACATATTGCACTGGCAAGTGATTTTGTGTTCCCGGCAGGAATATTTGCCAGCAGCATGCAAGTAGTTAACTCCCTACATGCTGCTGGTAAATATTCCTGTCCAGGACAGGATTTCTCTTGCCACTGAAATAAGTATAATTTGGGCACAATAATCAAATTCTGCCAAGTAAATTGAATGGACTTTTAGACAAATAATTTCTTGAGTTAACCCTTTACCCAATGAATCGGCCACATCTGCCCTCGTAATATGCAAATTCAGCAGTTGAAAAAATATTTTTCAAAATATTTCAACAAACCCATATCATGTGACCCCTCGTTGGAACGAGCTCATCGAGCTCGTTCCAACAAGGGGTCATATGATATGGGTTTGTTGAAATTTTTTGAAAAATTAAAAAAAATGATATTCAAAATAATAAATTTTGATACCGTCTGCGTTGGGTAAAGGGTTAAATATTGATAACAGCAGCCATGACTAGGTTTGATGAAAAATATTTGAAAATACTCGAAGGGTTTACTGGTAGAGAGCTATATTTTTTTGGGACACCCAAATTTTTTCACCTCTCTTTGCTTTGTTACAATTTTACTTAAATTGTAACAAGGCAAATCTAGACATAGCTTATAATCCTTCAATGGAATGAGCGAGCTCATTCCATTGAGGTGTCATAAGCTATGCAAGGCCAAATAGGTCTGTAAACAAGTGGATTACAAGATTTTTTTTATTCAATTAACAGGAGTTTCTTCTAGATGAGCTCGTTCCAACGAGGGGTCACATGATATGGTTTTGTTGAAATATTTTGAAAAATTAAAAAAAATGATATTTAAAATAATAAATTCTGATACCGTCTGCATTGGGTAAAGGGTTAAATATTGATAACAGCAGTCATGACTAGGTTTGATGAAAAATATTTGAAAATACTCGAAGGGTTAACTGGTAGAGAGCTATATTTTTTGGGGACACCCAAATTTTTTCACCTCTCTTTGTTTTGTTACAATTTTACTTAAATTGTAACAAGGCAAATCTAGACATAGCTTATAATCCTTCATTGGAATGAGCGAGCTCATTCCATTGAGGTGTCATAAGCTATGCAAGGCCAAATAGGTCTGTAAACAAGTGGATTACAAGATTTTTTTATTCAATTAACAGGAGTTTCTTCTATAAGCAATTAACAGGTAAAATTTGTACTAAAAAAGTGGTGAATGGTTTTGTGTATGGTTGTAATATTAAATTAACAGAGATTTCAATTAAGGCATATCCAATTAAATGTGCTCCTCTGTAGTTAAGAGTTTGAGTCTTCATTGTTACTGAAACATTAATCTTCTTACTGAATTTTAGTTTTTCAAAAGATCAGTTTAGAGCTGCTGTCTGTTACCTGACATTAGGTAAGTATCCAATTTAGCTGAATACACTTCAGTGAAGGGAGCACAGAGGCTCAGTGGAAATGAGATCGACAGTCTCACAGTTTAATTTTGACCTTCTATCATCTGTGTTGTGTCCTTGTGCTAGATACTTCATCCTAGTTGTCTACGTGGGAGCACATTAATGCTGTGTACTAAGTCATAGCATGACAATGGTACACTTCCCTTTAATTGGCAGAGTGCTAAATTTTTGGGGGGCACCCAAATTTGTTCACATGCTTTTGCTGTTGGCATTCTCACATAAATTATAAGGTAAATCTATACAGACTAAATACCTTCACTTCAAAGATAATATGAAGCATATCCACTGAATATAAAGCCTTTATGTTGCAGTAACTGCACTTCAGGGTAAAGCCCAAATATGGGCTTCCAGCACTCTACCAGTTATTTATATATTTATTTATTTATTTATTTATTAGCGTTTAACGACACCTTAACACCCAGGGTCATATCATGTCGATGACATTTTTTCGGGTGCAGGAAGTCAGAGTACCCAGAGAGAACCACCGAGCAACGACGAGCAGCTGCCAGCTCCCCAACATCATAACCCCATACTGCAGCACAGGCAGGGTTAGATTGGTTGAAGACATGCACACCATCGACGTGCAGTGCGCCTTAGTACTCGCCGTCATCGTGCCCCCAAGGACACAACGCGGGAGTCCACATCGATCGTTCCGACGGTCACCCATCCAAGGATTAACCGGCCTTGACGCTGCTTAACTTTGGTGAGCTGACGAGAACCAGTTACTCAACCAGTTAACCCTTTACCCAATACAGATGATATCAAAATTTATTATTTTAAATAACACTTTTAAAAAATTGTCAAAAAATATCAACCAAACCATATCATATGACCCCTCATTGGAACCAGCTCGTACCAAAGAAGGGTCAAATATGGTATGGTTTAAATTTTTTGAAAAATAATATTTTTTCAGCTGCTGAATTTACATATTACACGGGTGGATGTGGCCAATTTGTTGAGTAAAGGGTTAAGAGTTAACTCCTAACTTAAGTTCAGGAGAGCTGCAGCTTGATCACAATGGTTGCAGCTTTAAATCTGGAAATATGCACTTATCCACTTACAAGTCTTTATGTGTAAAAAGTTTCAATAAAGTTAATCTTCTGTGTTAGATGAGTTGCACACAGAAAAGTTCCATACAGAAATCTGTATTAAATCTGTGTTAATGAGGAGACAACTTGATTAACTCCTTGAGTGGCCAACATAGCAGCTATACTTCAGGCAGATGCAAACACCTGTGCAGCTGATGATTGGTTTATGCTCAACATCATTCCACCATTCATTCGTCCTACCAGTACATCATTCATCTTGGCAAACATTTTGCGTGACCTGGTGACAATTTTGCACAACCCATTTTTCGTTTGTGTGTTTTTCATTTCAGGTAACCTCCAAACGGCCGTTTGACTCAAATCGACAGGCCTGCAAAGGGTTAAGTGGAGAAAATAAAATTCTACACAATTACTTACTCTTTAACAATAGCAGATACATGAGACAGTAGCCTTTCACCTAAAACTGCAACTTTATTGCATGCAGATGAAAAAAAGTCCACCGCATGTCTGAAAGAAAAATTACAAAGTGAATCAACAGTACTGGTTGAAATAAGTTGTCAGATAATCATAAACAAAATTTCCTATCTGAGAGAGTTGTTGTAAAAGTAAAAATGAGGAAAAATGGAATGAAATTGTTCTTATAGTTATCCTACCACATGCTTCAAATCCACCCAAAGTCATTACAAGACTGGTTGCTTGTGCATCATACAACTTGAATAACTCTAACTACACAGCTGGAAATGATTCTACCTCACTAAGGGCCCACTGATGTCAAATACAGGACAGTCATCATGGAGTGGTTATTATCCATGTGTGGGCACTGATGTTCATGCATGCATTTAACAGGTAATAAAAATCATCATCAGCCTTAACCCTTTACCCAACGAATTGCCCGCATCTGTTCAAATTCAGCAGTTGAAAAAATATTATTTTTCAAAAAATTTCAACAAAACCATACCGTGTGACCCCTCGTTGGAACGAGCTCATCGAGCTCGTTCCGACGAGGGGTCACAGGATATGGTTTTGTTGAAATTTTTTGCAAAAAATTAAAAAAATTATATTTAAAATAATAAATTTTTATATCGTCTGCATTGGGTAAAGGGTTAAATAATTTCTGGATGATTATTCCTATAATTAATGTTTGGAATCTAATATTTTTGCGTCTGTTGCAATGTTGTCCACCCATGGAAAGTGACCAGTCCACAGCAACTGCACTGTACATTAACCCTTTACCCAACGAATTGCCCGCATCTGCCAGCGTTATATGCAAATTTAGCAGCTGAAAAAATATTATTTTTCAAAAAATTTCAACAAAACCATATCATGTGACCCCTCTTTGGAACAAGCTTGTCGAGCTCGTTCCAAAGAGGTGTCACAGGATATGGTTTTGTTGACATTTTTTGAAAAAATTTTAAAAATATTTAAAATAAATTTTGAAATCGTCTGCGTTGGGTAAAGGGTTAATTTGTCTACAATATCTACTAACCCCTGTGGACTGGTGAATTTTCCCAGAGTTTCTATAACACCCTGTTCTGTAAGTCAGAGTGTTCAGTTCAAACTCTCAGGTCGCCAGTCTAATTCAAAAAGGAATTTGAGGCTTTTACGGGCTGTTTATTTAACCACTTTCTGTGGAGTTTGCACACAGAGTACCAAAATGTAATGTGATGTTCCTTCACTCACAGAGACATACAGATATTCTTTTGTGCTCCAGTTATAGATATTCCAATAAAAAGTTTTTAATTCACCTTTAGCTGGAAGAATGCTGAATTATTTTTCAGGTTTAGGAAAAGTTTGTTAATACATAATTGATTTGTTACAATTTACTGGAAAGTTCCTATTGGCACTCTCCAATAAATTCTAACAAAACCATTTTATATAAACAATGTTCTACTGCTGAGCAAACATCAAGCTAATGCATACAGTGTAAAGCCACTACAGGGGCTTTCAGCAATTTTCAATACAGCTATGATAGTGGCTTCTAGAACTCAATCGGTTAAATTGGGTAAAGAAAATTAATCTTTTGATTCTCAGGCACCAGCGCATTCGTTTTTGCAGAATGCATTCGTTATTTATTTTGGAGGCAAAATTCAAAATCTATAAAACTATAATAGGGTGTGATTTCAGTGGTATCACCTCGCGATTTGCAATGCAATATGTCATATACATAAATACAGTATTGTTATTCTCTTCGAAAATACGACACAATTCTTATATGTACAAAATGTTATTTATTCAACTGGTTGAGAGCTAGATTAGTTTTAGTGGTCTAATTTTGTTCATTGAAAATTGTTTTATTACAAATTATTGGAGAGTGCCAACAGGCACTCTCCAATAATTTGTAATAGAACAAATTTGTATAAACAAACTTTTATTTAAGTTCGAGTGAATATGAAACATGGGTAAGGAAAATGTTGGTTTTTGCACTGGACAATGTCAGAGTAATCCATGCATTTGTAAATGTAAACTGTAAGACTGGCCAAAGGAAGAATGTTGATACACAAATGCAGTAAGTTCAGAGGTTATTGTAAATGGCAACTTTTTTCACAGAAATGAATGCTAATCAATAGCTCTTATCTAAAGGTCTTGCCTAATGAGCACACCAAGTTAAAAAACAATCCTATGATAAATGTGGTCTGTAGGCCATGTCAAAAAAGAATGTTGATGCACAAATGCAATAAATTCAAAGATTGTTGCTAACAGCAACAGTTTTTGATGGAAATGAAAAGAAAATCAATAGCTCCCACCTTTCTCACCCTGCATAAGCATACAAAGTTTCAAAACAACCTGATAATGAATGTGCCCTCTGAGGCATGCCAAAGGAAGATGTTAATGCACAAATGCACTAAGTTTGAAGGTCATTGCTTGTGGCAATGTTTTTTCTCTCTCATTTTTATGGAAATTCATAAATATACACTGCAGAGAGTGCAAAAGGGATAAGTTGCTACACAAATGCAGTAAGTTCAAAGGCCAGTGATAAAGACAATAATTTTTTAAAGGAAATGAAAAAAAATCAATAGCTCACATCTTGAGGTCACCCCGAACACACATACCAAGTTTCAAAGTGATCTGATCATAAATGAAGGGTTTGCCAAAGGGAAATATTGAAGCCTATCTAAACAAGTTCAAAGGTTGTTGCCAGTGGCAACATTTTTTGACACAAATGGAAGAAAATCGATAACTCCCATATAGATATCATCCCACAAAAGCACACCAAGTTTCCAAGTGATCCAATTAGAAATGTGCCCTGCAGGGTGTGTCAAAGGGAAATAGTTTTTACTAAGTTCATCAGAGGTTGTTGCCAACAGCGACTATTTTTGAAAGAAATGGACGAAAATCGATAGCTCCCATCTAGAGGTCACCACAAACAAGCATACCAAGTTTCAAAGTGATCTGGTCAAAAATGTGCACTGCAGGGTGAGTCAAAAGGAAATAATGATGCACAACTGTACTAAGTTCATTGAAGGTCATTGCCAGTGGCAACATTTTTTGACAGAAATCGAAGAAAATCGATAGCTCCCATCTAGAGGTAACACCAAACAACAAAGTTTCAAACCGATCTGATCATAAAAGTGCCCTGTAGGGCACGCCAAAGGAATATATTGATGCCTGACTAAACTAAGTTTAAAGGTCGTTGCCAGTGACAACTTTTTTTGATGGAAATGGAAGAAAATCAATAGCTCCCATCTAGAGGTCACTCCAAATAAGCATGCCAGATTTCAAAGCAATCCGATAATAAATGTGCGCTGCAGGGTGTGCCAAATGGAAATTTTGATGCATAACTGCACTAAGTTCATCAAAGATTGTTGCCTGCACCACACGTACGAAAGTACGCCAACGGACGAGAAGTGATGGCAATAGCTCAGCTTGACTTCGTCAAGCTGAGCTACAAATCAATAGCTCACACCTAGAGTGCACCCCGAACACACATACCAGGTTTCAAAGTGATCCAATCATAAATGTGCCCTGATGGGTGTGCCAAAGGGAAATATTGAAGTCTGACTAAACTAAGTTCAAAGGTTGTTGACAGAAATAGAAGAAAATCGATAACTCCCATAGAGTTGTCACCCCACACAAGCACACCACGTTTCCAAGCGATCCAATCATAAATGTGCCCTGCAGGGTGTGTTAAGGGGAAATATCGATGCATAACTGCACTAAGTTCATCAGAGGTCTTTGCCAACGGCAACTATTTTTGTCGGAAATGGAAGAAAATCGAGAGCTCCCATCTAGAGGTCATCCCAAACAAGCACACCAAGTTTCTAACTGGTCTGATCATAAATGTGCCCTGTAAAATGTGTGAAAGGAATATATTGATGCCAGACTTAAACTAAGTTCAAAGGTTGTTGCCAGCGGCAACATTGTTTGATGGAAATGGAAGAAAGTCAATAGCTCCAAGCTAGAGGTCACCCCAAACAAGCATGCCAGATTTCAAAGCAATCTAATCATAAATATGCTCTGTAGGGTGTGCCAAAGGGAAATATTGAGGTCTGACTAAACTAAGTTCTAAGAATGTTGCCAGCGGCAACATTTTTTGATGGAAATGGAAGAAAATCGATAGCTTCCATCTAGAGGTCATCCCAAATAAGCATACCAAGTTTCAAAGCGATTCAATATTAAATGTGCCCTGCAGGGTGTGCCAAAGGGAAACACTGATGCATAACTGCACTAAGTTCATCGGAGGTCGTTGCCAGCAGCAGCATTTTTTGGCGCAAATGGAAGAAAATCAATAGCTCCCATCTAGAGATAACCCCAAATAAGCATACCAACTTTCAAAGCAAACTGATAAAAAATGTGCCCTGTAGGGCGTGCCAAAGGAATATATTGATGCCTGACTAAACTAAGTTCAAAGGTCATAGCCAGCGTAATCCACTGAATCAGTGCAAGCCAAACAGACATCATCTCTTTGATGTTTATGTGCTTTTGCAGGAACGAAGAGTTCAAAATACCCTGGCACTTCAGGTCTGTAGGAATCAGGGACGCACCCCAACATGTGTGACTCGCATCCATCATAATAGTAAAGACCAGATCCGGTACATGAAGTGGAACTCCCTGAGTTAACCACTCGAGATCCGCCCAAATCTGAACTTTTTGTTTTGTTGGAGTCTGTTGATGGTCGCACTTGTGTTGGCTGGGAAGCTACGATAAGCTGCGCTATCTGTGACAGCAAGTTCGCATGATGTTCTCGGGACGACAATCTGTCCCCAGATCTTTTCGCCGGATGGCCTGAATGCTCCGCATAATCATGCCTCGTACTAGCTACCGGATGACCCGACATCGGAGGGGAAGACTGGGAGCATCTTCACGTAACTGCTTGAAGTTCCGAAGTCAGATAGCTAGTGAGTGGTCTAATGTGCTTGGTACTTGATGAGGAAGAAGCCATAACTGTCGCCGGCTGCAGTGTGGATGGAGCATCTCGATCGGCTAACGAGGACGTTAGCTCCGACTCAGTAAAGATTTGTGCCAATGCAACAGTCGGCTACAACTGTTGACAGGATGGAGAAGGCTGTCCTGCTCGCTATCTGACCCTAGATCTCGCCGAGCGTCCCCTTAAGAAACTTGCTGGCTTCTTCCCTTTCGCCGTCATCGCTGGGTGAGCTTTTGATTTTGAGGCGCTTGCTCTACCCAATTCTACACTCTCCTCGACTGCTACGGACTTATCCGGTGATATGGCCCCCGCTGGCAGTGTTACCGCTTCACCGCTCGAGCTAGCTGCTTTTAATGGAATAAGAGGCCTTATTCCTTGTTTTATATTCCAGAGCACCTTTGCAGCTAGCTCTGTTTGCTCATCTGAGCGTGACGATGGCAGCACATTTTGGATGGGTGTCGCTGAACCATCACCGTATTCTTGCTCCTCTGAAAAAGAGACTGAAAAACTAGAATTAGCATGCGGCGACAGCTCCGGCATCGGCACTTCGCCGCGTACATAATGCGACACCCTCCTCCAACGTTTAGCATCCCAAATGACACAAACAGCACTCATATCAGAAGGAGAGCAGCAACTACAAGCAAGACAGCAAGCCTGTAAATCCAAGGCAGATTTCCTTGCCTTACACTTAGTGCAAAAAGATTTCATAATCATATTTAGCCAAAGACTAAGTCCACTGCACTCCTAAACAATCATTAAATTATACATATTAAGGATGCTGAAAATATACGGCAATCAAAATCGTTTCAGAAAAAAAATTCTAAATTTTAGAAAAAAAATTCGAAAAAATTTTGAAAATGCCCAGGTTCCCAAAGGGAACCTCATGAGCCCAATGGCATCCCGATAGAGCCTAAATGTGGACAAACACTAAAAAATTTAAGCTACGCTACCGGCATCATAAATACATGTATCCTACTACAAATATGATAACTATGCTACACTATAAAATAATAATATGCTAATTTAAAGCGTTGTTCAAGTGAAAAACAGGAAAAACCGGAAACTAAACAACAGGCTATACAATAAGCCCAAAGTCAGAAACTGGTCAATAACTATCTGATGCAAAGCTAGATCCTTCTGAGAAGAAAAAACAACACATCTGGTAAAAGATGCAAGACAACAAATGTTTTGTATGCAAATTTTGGGGATTGGGGGGGTTCAGAATTTGTGTTTGGCCCTGGAAATTAAAGAGTTTGCACCAGCTTAGACTGGGCCAGTGGTTATTAGTATAAAAATACTAGAATACACAATAACTAGTAGAATGGCTGAAGAAACTCCTGATTATTTATATTATTGTAAATATTTATTTACTAGTTCATTTATATGATTGAAAAAAATAAAAATATAGTTAATTTTGAAGTGAATTATTACTCATAAATTTTAATGAAAATAAAAAGAATAAATTTAAAGTAATTTGTATATTTTTTATATTTACCAATGGCCGAGACTTAGCTGGTGCAAACTCATTAATATCCAGGGCCAAACACAAATTTTGAACCCCCCCCCCAATCCCCAAAATTTGCATACAAAACCAAAAATTCAAAGTCCTATCTGGTCCTCCATACTTTTGTTTACTGCGCATGCGCGGTAACCAGGAAGGTACCGACATTGGAGCCAACATCATTCTTCCTAGTTATGTCTGCTAAATGTTACAAATCAGCAGGGAGGTATGAGTGTCCACTCATGGGAGGGCCATCACTGCCTGGACCATTGGGAAGTATAAAAAATATACAAATTACTTTAAATTTATCATATTTTTATACTAAAACCAATGGCCCAGACTTATCTGAATCGTAAAAAGGCTGGAGGGCCTAGGACTTAGATGAAATACAATATCTCTATTACACCACATTAAAGAACAGCTCCTACAGGAGAATATGAGAAGACAGAGGAATTAGATATTTCTTTCTCTTAATAAAAAAAGAGAATGACATAACACCAATCATATCTTGGAGTAATACACAATAATTTCTCCATTTAATGCCAGCATAATCCATTATGCTAATTTGGTGAAGGAAACCAATTATAAAGCTAGTCCAGAGAATGAGACATTTTATACTCATTTAAAAGTGTGCGAGGATTGTATATTAACCCTTTACCTAACCTGAAAAGCAGACGACACTTGCAAAAATAATTCTTGAATAACTAATTTTTTTCATTTTTTGTCTCAAAAAAATAGGTTATGACCCCTCGTTGGAACGAGCTCGAAGAGCTCGTTCCAACGAGGGGTCATAACCTATGTTTTTGAGACAAGAAATGAAAAAAATAATGAAAATTAATTGGCCATTTTTGAGAATAGCGCTGGCCGGTTTTGGCCGTTACGTTGGGTAAAGGGTTAACGCTCATTTGACATGTAACATATACAATGTTTCACACTGAGCTACACTTTAAAAGCAATACATAAATGAGACATAATTGTTGCTTCACACCGAGCTACACATTAAAACTACCCAGCACTGACGCTGGTCTACTGTCACTGGAGGAGGTATTCCCTTGCTTTTCACTATAAAGTCAGATGATATAAAGAAAAAAACCGTCCTCCCACCCTTCCCCTTGTTCTGAAGGAAGAATACTCAGAATGAAGAGGGCAGCAGAATGGCATAAGTGCTTGAGCAGACTGCCTAAGACATCTCTGAGATGTATTATTAATGGATGACATTCTGTGCGACAGAAAGAGGACCCAAGGATCTAAGGTCACTGGAGATAGACTGTAAATTTCTAAGATAGATTTTAGTAAATGAAGAAGATTTTCATCCAGTAGGCTGCTTTCATTAAATTGGTAATAGCAATACTATTTGAATAAGCCCAAGAAGACAGTGCTCTATATATAACCTCATGCGCTGAAATCTTATTAACAAAACGTTGATCTGAAGATAGATTCTCGTAGGTAATTTGTACGGCCAATTGAATCCATCTAGCAACTGAATGAACAGAAATTTCAATTCTGTTGGGCATAAGAGAAAGGAAAAACCTTTTTCTTCCTTTTCTAATAAAGCTAGATCAATGTTTATAAGTGTGCATTGCTCTCACTAGACACAACAGTGGTCTATGGTTGTCCCGAGGACAGTAAGGCATTAATGACAATAGGCTCCGGCCATTTATCCAAAATCTGATTCTTAGCTAAGAATCCCACTTCCGTAGTAAGAATCTTCGACAGATAATGCATGGAGTTCACTAACTCGTCTGGCAGAAGCGAAGGCTAAGAGAAATGCCGTTTTGTAAGTTACAAATTTAAATTCTACATCATCTAACGGCTCAAAAGGAGCTTCTTAAAGCTTCATGAGAACCCCAGCCAAATTCCATTTAGGAATTAATCTGAGGGTTCTGTGTCTATTAATAAAGAAATTTCTAACTAGCTTGGATAAAGAAGGATCTAATCCAATAGCCAAGTTATCATGATGAGCATATGTATCTGATAACATGGACATATAGCCCTTAATAGTGACGGGCTGCAGTTTGAGTACGTCAAATAGGTTGACCAGAAAATTGGCAATTTGAGGAATAGATGGATTATAAATATCCACCGACTAATCTGTACACCAACGAAAGAAAACTCTCTACTTCGCTGCATAATTCAATGAAGAGGAGGTCCTCCTACAGTTAGTTTAAATTGCATCCAGTGCTCTTCCTGAAAACTGCTTTCCGTGCAGGAAGGACCGCACAATGGAAATACCTGAAGATTGAGACCTTCTGGGATGTGATGTAGTGTGTGGGACTTCCCCTGATACAGAAGGTCCTTGAGAGGAGGAAGCTTCCGAGGAATGTCCCATAACAGACACCTGAGAAGATTGGTCCAAGGTTTCTGTGATGACAGAGGTGCTACTAGCAGGATTTTGCAGTGAGACTGTTTGATTTTTAACAGAATCTGCTGAATCAGCAGAGTCGGAGGAAAAGCATATCCTATTATTTCGTTCCATGAGATCGATAGAGGGTCTACTGCATATGCTTGATGATCCGGACAAGGTGACATGAATGTCGAAAGCTGATTATTTAGGTTTGTGGCAAAGAGATCTAACATGGGACGATCCCACTGGTAGCAAATTTGCAGCAAATTCATTTGTTGAGAGTCCACTCCGATGGCAACAGGCGACCTTTCCTTGAGAGCAAGTCTGCTACTACATTCAGATGACCCGGAATATGACGGACTGAGAGATGAACATGATGATTCAGAGCAAATAGAAGAATTTTCTTTGTCAATTCAAATAGAGGAATTGAATGAGTGCCGCCTTGGTTCCTGAGATAAGCCACTACTGTGGAATTGTCCAACAGAATCTGCACATGGACATTCGCTACGTCAGCAATCCAGTGTTTGAGTGCAAGCAAAATAGACATCATCTCTTTGATGCTTATGTGCTTTTCCAGGAACCAAGGGTCCAAAGACCCGGACAATAAGATGCAAACTACAGATGTCCTAACACCCACAGGATGAGGATGTAACCATAGGGATAACCAGAATAAACATTCCATAGATCACGTTAAACTCCCAAGAAATGTAATAAAAAATTTTGATAAAAAAGCCCAAAAAGCTTGGGAGCTTAACAGGAGTGTTTATGGGAGGAGAGGGAAGGAACATTTAACAAACAATAGGTTTAATCATTAGCAAAAATGATGACGTTCAGGCCCATGTCCTAAAAATGGAAAATATGAATAATTTTACATAATTATTTTAAAGTTACAGCCCTCAATGTCTAAAATCACCATAGTTCACTTCCAGCATCCTTTTGCATCCTTGAATCCACCTTAATCATCAATGATTTCTGTCTGGCATTTTCAAAAAAGAGATTTTAAAGCACAAATGTCAGTTCAGATGGTTACTGACTTGGGCCAAACAGAAGAATGATGTTGGTGCCAATTTCGGTACCTTCCTGGTTACTGCGCATGTGCAGTAAACAAAGTATGGACGACCAGATAGGACTTTGAATTTTCGGTTTTGTATGCAAATTTTGGAGAGTGTGGGGTTCAAAATTTGTGTTTGGCCCTGGAAATTAATGAGCTTGCGCCATTTGTTTTAGTATAAAAATATACATATATATCATGTAGGGATTATTTATTTATGGTGCTATTTTTTTGGAAGGGGTGACCGTGTGATGCATTTTGTTTTGGTGTCTGCTAAATTACAAATGGCTCAAATTAATTTTAAGAAACACTTTGCAAGTCATACTGAAATTTAAATTTTAGAAAAGAGAACAAAAGTAACAAGAGGCCCCAGGGGGCCTGAGGGCGCTCACCTGACATGGTAGCCTAAATATCAACCCAGAGAATTGATTTCCACAAGTTGCATCTGCTCCTCCTAATAAAAGCTGAAACCAAATATCCAAATATTCTGACCAGTGGATCTAAAAATGATTTTTAAAGAATATTCCTCATATTGAACTAAGTCATAATTCGGGCTCCCACAGGGAGCCCATATATGAACCCAGGGACTTGGCTTTAACAAACCTGAAACTCACACCCCTAAGGATTCTGCACACCAATTATCAAAACATTCTGACTGCTGGATCTGAAGAAGAAGATTTTTAAAGAAAATTCCTCATTTTGAACCAAGTTACAATTCAAGCTCCCACAATCAGCCCAAATATGGACCTAGGGACATGGCTTGAACAAACTTGAATCTTACCCCCCTAAGGATGCTGCATAAAAAATATCAAAAGCATTCATCTGCTGGATCTGAAGATTTTTAAAGAAAATTCCTCATTTTGAACTAAGCTGTCATTCAGGCTCCCATAGTGAGCCCAAATATGAACCAAGGGACTTGGCATGAACAAACTTGAATCTCAGCCCCCTAAGGTTGCTCCATGCCAAATATCAAAACATTCCAACTGCTGAATCTGAAGAAGAAGATTTTTAAAGAAAAATTCCTCATATTGACTACGTTATAATTTGGGCTCCCACAGGGAGCCCAAATATAGTCCCAAAGACTTGACTTTAACACATTTGAATCCCCCCCCCCCCCCCCCCCCCCCCCCAAGGATGCTACTCACCACATATCAAACCATTCGGACTGCTGGATCTGAAGAAGAAGATTTTTTAAGAAAATTCCTCATTTCGAACAAAGTTACAATTCATGCTCCCACAGTGAGCCCAAATATGGACCTAGGGACATGGCTTGAACAAACTTGCATCTCACCCCCCTAAGGATGCTGCATACCAAATATCACAAGATTCTGCCTGCTGGATCTTGAGAAGAAGATTTGCCTGAAATGCACTAAGTTCAAATTTGGGCTCATATACTGAGCCCAAATATAAACCCAGGGGGCCGATTTGAACAAACTTGAATCAGATCCACCCCACAATGTTGCATACCAAATATCACAAGATTCTGCCTGCTGGATCTGGAGAAGATTTTTGAAGAAATTTGCCTGAAATGCACTAAGTTCGAATTTGGGCTTCTATAGTGAGCCCAAATATGAATCCAGGTGGCCGATTTGAACAAATTGGAATCAGATCCACCCCACAATGTTGTATACCAAATATCAAAAGATTCTGCCTGCAGGATCTGGAGAAGAAGATTTTTGAAGAAATTTGCCTGAAATGCACTAAGTTTGAATTCGAGCTTCTATAGTGAGCCCAAATATGAATCTAGGGAGCCGATTTGAACAAAATAGAATCAGATCCACCCCACAATGTTGCATACCAAATATCAAAAGATTCTGCCTGCTGGATCTGGAAAAGAAGATTTTTTAAGAAATTTGCCTGAAAAGCACTAAGTTCAAATTTGGGCTCCTATACTGAGCCCAAATATAAACCCAGGGAGCCGATTTGAACAAACTTGAATCAGATCCACCCCACAATGTTGCATACCCAATATCAAAAGATTCGGCCTGCTGGATCTTGAGAAGAAGATTTTCAAAGAAATTTGCCTGAAATGCACTAAGTTCAAATTTGAGCTCCTATACTGAGCCCAAATATAAACCCAAGGGGCCGATTTGAACAAACTTGAATCAGATCCACCCCACAATGTTGTATACCAAATATCAAAAGATTCTGCCTGCTGGATCTGGAGAAGAAGATTTTCAAAGAAATTTGCCTGAAATGCAGTAAGTTCAAATTTGGGCTCCTATACTGAGCCCAAATATAAACCCAGGGGGCCGATTCGAACAAACTTGAATCAGATCCACCCCACAATGTTGCATGCCAAATATCAAAAGATTCTGCCCGCTGGATCTGGAGAAGAAGATTTTTTAAGAAATTTGTCTGAAATGCACTAAGTTCGAAATCGGGCTTCTATACTGAGCCCAAATATGAACCCAGGGGGCCGATTTGAACAAACTTGAATCAGATCCACCCTACAATGTTGCATACCAAATATCAAAAGATTCTGCCTGCTGGATCTGGAGAAGAAGATTTTTTAATGTTTTTCCCATTGCCTACAGTGTTAAAAAGTGCTGGCTCAGCACTTTTTCAAAGTCCCGAAACTGTACCCTATGATAAAACCGATGGCAATTTTTTTTTACCAATTCTTTCTGTTGGTCCTAAGGAAGCTTCACACCAAATAAAAATTCTCGGTGCCGTGCAGTTTTGGAGATATGGGAGTTTTAATTTTTTTCTATTTTTAGCTCCTGCGGTTCCCATGGGGCTACGGGAAAAAAAAAATCAGCATAAATTAGGTATTTATGATCCAATAAGCCCTCACATAAAATTTGGTTCAAATCAGCCTCTCGGTTTGGAAAATAGAAATTTTGGGCGGGGCAAAAAATTTTGCCCCTCCCATAACGACGCCAAGTATAGCCCCACAAACTTCTCTTGAACAAATCTGAGTCTACACCTCAACAGGAAGCTGCTCACCAAATATCAAGTCTCTGTTACTGCTGGTTCATGAGAAGAAGATTTTTTAAGATTTCAGCACACTTTTTGGGTGTGGCCCTACCCACGGGCGAGGCAACTTGATTTGAACAAAATGAAATTGCGATGTCATAACAAACTATTATCTCAAATATCAATTAAATTGGTTCAGCAGTTTGGGAGGAGAAGACGCAAACACCATGTTCATGGACGACGGACGCCGGACGGTGAGTGATCACTAT
Organism: Pictodentalium vernedei; assembly: GCA_031216915.1. Taxonomy (NCBI): domain Eukaryota; kingdom Metazoa; phylum Mollusca; class Scaphopoda; order Dentaliida; family Dentaliidae; genus Pictodentalium; species Pictodentalium vernedei. The sequence continues at coordinate 80,226,301 of CM062294.1, forward strand.
AGCTCTCCTGACTGAAAGTCAGGTTAGCTAATAACAGTAAATACAGCCAAGTGCAACAAAAAGTGTTCCAATTTACTAAGAACATATTTATTGGAAAAAGGAGAAAATGTTTATTTTGAAAGCTATACTAGCTGTATGGTTAACAGAATGATTTGGAAATAAATCTGTTATCCTTGTGTATTCTGGGAATTTACACTGGTCTGAGAACTTGTACCCCCTGCAGCTATGCCTCAGGGTGTATGAGTCCCCAGACCAGTTTAATTTCCCATACACCCTGGGAGACACAAGGATAACTAATAGTATTTCTACATTACTGCTTTACCATAGTATGCTGAATTGTTGCATGTAATCATGTATAAACCTTGTATGCCAAAGATGTTAGAGAAAGTTAGAAAGTCTTGGACTGATATGCTGAAAACAAAGATGATGGTGATAAACTGACCCTGTGATTTATAGGTGCTTTGGCAAGGAGTTTTAACCCTTTACCCAATGTAATGGCCAAAACCGGCCAGTGCTATTCTAAAAAATCGCCAATTAATTTTCGTTATTTTTTGTCTCAAGAACATAGGTTATGACTCCTCGCTGGAATGAGCTAGTTGAGCTCATTCCAACAAGGGGTCATAACCTATATTTTTGAGACAAAAAATGAAAAAAAGATTAGTTATTCAAGAATTTTGTTTGCAAGTGTCGTCTGCTTTTCATGTTAGGTAAAGGGTTAATACACTATTTTGACTATTTATACACACATGTGATGATACAAACAAACTTACAAAAATATAAACAGATTATAGTGATAATGTGCATGTCCTGTAATTTGTATTAGATTCGAGGTGGTGTCCAGAATGGGATCTCAACGAGCCGGCTTTGCCGGCGAGTTGTGATCCCATTTTTGGACACCACCGAGAATCTGATACAAATCACAGGATATGCACATTATCACTATAATTCATTTATCTAACAATTCTGTCACATAAACAGATTAAATCTTAACCCTTTACCCAATGTAATGGCCAAAACTTGTCAATGCTATTCTCAAAAAATCGCCAATTAATTTTCATTATTTTTTCATTTATTGTCTCAATAACATAGGTTATGACCCCTCATTGGAACGAACTCGTCAAGCTCGTTCCAACGAGTGGTCATAACCTTTGTTTTTGAGACAAAAAATGAAAAAAATTAGTTATTCAAGAATTTTGTTTGCAAGTGTCGTCTGCTTTTCATGTTAGATAAAGGGTTAAATTATTTTTAAACATTTTTGGGACATCATCTTCGATCGATTGCTGAAACGCACATAGAATGTATCCATGTGCCTATTATGATAGCCCGTAGCGCTATCGGAAACAAGTCGTCTATATGATATGGAATCAGAATGAGTCGTCTGTATGATACAGAATCAGAACACATCATGTGATACGTACCATTTGTCGTGGTTTTCAGGCCAAAGTCTATATCATTGTTAGATAAAACACAGCAACAAAACAAAAAAATGGCCAGTGCTATTGCCAAAAATCACCATTCAATTTTCATTTTTTTTTGTCTCAAAAACATAGCTTATGATCCCTCATTGGAATGAGCTCATCGAGCCCATTTCAATGAGGGGCATAAGTTATTGCTTTCTATGTAAAAAATTAAAAATTTTTAGTTATTCAAGAATTTTAATTGCAAGTGTCGACAGCCTTTCATGTTAGGTAAAGGGTTATCCCTTTACCCAACGAATTGGCCACATCCGCCCGCGTAAAATATGCAAATTCAGCAGCTGGAAAAATATTATTTTTTGAAACATTTCAACAAAACCATATCATGTGACCCCTCTTTGGAACGAGCTTGTTGAGCTTGCTCCAATAAGGGGTCACATGGTATGGTTTGGTTGGAATTTTTTGAAAATTAAAAAAAAATGCTATTTAAAATAATAAATTTTGATATTGTCTGTATTGGGTTCAGGATCAAATCAGATAAAACATACAATAAATTCTTACATAACATTAATATGCGCATCCTCCACATTTTGCATCAATTCGTCCATCTCTTTCCCAGTCAGCTCTAAATTCTCCTATAAAAAGTAAGAATAACTGGAATATAACATTATCCAACATTCTTTTAACCCTTTACCAAATGCAGACGATATCAAAATTTATTATTTTAAATATCACTTTTTTAATTTTTTCAACAAATTTCAAGAAAACCATATCATGTGACCCCTCATTGGAACAAGCTCAATGAGCTCATTCCAATTAGGGGTCACATGATATGGTTTTGTTGAAATATTTTGAAAAATTTAATTTTTTCTACTGCTCAATTTGCATATTAAGTGGGCAGAGGTGGGCAATTCATTAGGTAAAGGATTAAGGGCCCACAAAGTAGAATTTCTGTTTCTCGGGTCATTTTTTGTAAAATTGCATGTGGGTGGGCGTTTTTTTATTTTATATTTTAAAACCAAAAGCAACATTTTTGACAGTTGGGGGTCACCTCATGTCAGAGAGTTTTGCAGGTAGAGGAAACTGGAATGCCCAAGGAAAACCACGGGGCAATGAAAAGCAACTGTCACACACCACAAACTACTAACTCCACACAAGCAGGGTTAGCATCGGTTGAAGACAGGTGCAGCACTGACAGGCAGCACTAAGTACACAGCACCAGGCCTCTCGATACGAGGTGAGCGTTTGCTCGTGTGCGCCTGATTCTCGCCGAAACATTTTTTAAGGAGAGCTCCTCGGCACTTGCCTCGAGCTGTCGAAGTGCTCAGTCCATAATCGCAAATGTGGATTCTGTCTTGACAATAAACTGACCGTGAAAGCCCTCGGGAAATTCAGAAGTATTTTTAATTTAAATTTTTGAGTGCAAAGTCTGACACAATGTCGACTTCTAATTTCAATTTAAATTCTGCGTTTTGTTGCGACTTACGTCTCAGTAGCAGTCTGGTACACATCGTACTATGAATGTATACAATGTGTCCTCATTCACATGAAGTTTTTTAAATCGCTCCATGTTTAGTTCATCTATGAATGGAGTATCCTCTAACAGAACTTTCAGATTTGCTTCTGTTTTTGCCAGATCGGAGCTTACATTGAAGGCATTAACCCTCTTCTTTTCAAACTGCTTGCAGCTTCCTTAATATCGCTAATGACTCCAAAATATCCACATACACACACGCTGATGTCAGAAAACTATAGTCAGAGTGTGCAGGTTTCCAATCTGACATACATGCTATTGCCATGTATGTCAGATTGGAAACCTGCACACATCTAGACTCTAGAGACCAATAAATTATCCACTCCGTTAAAAGTTAAACGAGCTTTTTCCAATTGTTGTAATCCACTCGCCTTAATGACCTGAAGGAGAGCAACTCACCTAATCATTCTATTAGGAGAGCTCCTACCCACACCCCTGATTTTTTCTTATGGAGAGGCCTCCACAGCACCACCATGTCCCCATGTGGGCAGTCAAGATTAAGTGCCTTGCCCAAGGACACAATGCAGTTATCCCTGGCAGGGATTGAACCGTGGACCTTTCGGTTTGAAGTTCAATGCCGTAACCACTGAGCCACCATGCTCCCAACTGGAATGGATATATCCAGCCAGTATTATCCACAAACATCACCTTTCTATATTTTTTTCATCTCTAACACATAGCTTATGACCCCTCAATGCAACAATGTATGTTCTTGTTAGTCCTTTACCCAATGCACAGTGTATCAAAATTTATTATTTTCATTACTGTTGTTTCAAATTTGTAAAATCATCTGAACAAAACAATGTCAATGAGATTATTCCAATGAGGGTTTGTTTTATAATTTTTTGAAAAATATATGTTTTTCAACTTCTTAATTCTCAAATTTCAAGTCAGTCGAATTTTGATTCCAAACAAGACAGATGATTTTGTATTGAATCAAACGTCACTTTTTGTATAGTCATGGATTATAGGGAATATTGTCAATCCCCACTTAAATATTGTGTATAATAATGACTGGTCTGTTTGAGCAAGTGAAGCAAAAACAGATTTAACCCTTTACCTAACGAATCGCCCGCATCCGCCCGCGTAATATGCAAATTGAGCAGTTGAAAAAATTAAATTTTTCAAAATATTTCAACAAAACCTTATCATGTGACCCCCTCATTGGAATGAGCTCATTGAGCTCGTTCCAATGAGGGGTCACATGATATGGTTTTGTTGAAATTTTTTGAAAAATTTAAAAAAAATATTTTTAAAATAATAAATTTTGATATCGTCTGTGTTGGGTAAAGGGTTAAGCAGAAATATATTTAACTCTTAACCTACTGAGTATTTTCAAGATACACTACATATAGAGTGCATTATTACTAAATCAGCTGTGGAGTGGAGATTCCACCCAAGCAATAATTGCAAATTTATTGCAAAGCATAACAAGCACAAGCAAAGTTCCAAAGTTATAGCCAATGGGCCTCTGGGTTAAACTCAGATGTCCACTGGCTGAAACATTGCTTGTGGTTTCAACCCTTGAAATTGGCGTCAGCAAATGGCAAAGCCGTCGCAAAATGCTGTTGTAATGTGTTTTAGCGACAGCACATAATTGCTGTCATACTTATAGTGTCAGGCCTATACAGCTATAAAGATTCATTTAAAATGCTATCGTAACTGCCGTCGTAAAATTGATTTGCGACAGCATTTTTGTGCCATTGTAAAAAATGACCACTTTCAAGGGCTGTGTTTTTGTCCATATGCACAGAATTTGAAAGTGATACTTTGAGTGATAACTCCACTCACCGGGTAATTTTGTTATAATCCACTCTCCACGTATTGTATTTTTTTTTATCAAATCTAGTCATGGCTGCTGTAAAGCAGCCATGATTAGATTTAATGAAAGATTCATTTAAATTGAACTCATGGAATCATTGGTGAAAAAATCCATCACTTTTCAGGGGTAAAATATGATTAATGTGCATAAATTATACTTACTGCAGCAGCAAGAGAAATCCTGTGCTGGGCAGGAATATCTGCCAGGAGTATGTAAAGAAGTAAAACATATTCAAACTCTTCTTGCATCATCAGGTCTCCTGTGAAGGAGACCTGATGATAGAAGAGTTTGAGGGGAGAGAATTGGTAGGATTTTGTTAGCATGTCGACCATTCGAAAATTTCTGAATCAGCATGACTCAAATCGAATCAATGGGACAATTTTGAATCCAATCAAATTTTGAAGCTTCACAGCATGAGGCAACTGTTTTGTGACAAAAAAGGACAAATGTTTTAGTTATTTAGGGCCCTTTTAACCCTTTACCCAATGCAGACGATTTCAAAATTTATTATTTTAAATATCATTTTTGTAAGTTTTGAAAAAATTTCAACAAAACCATATCATGTGACCCCTCTTTGGAACAAGCTCATCGAGCTCGTTCCAAAGAGGGGTCACATGAAATGGTTTTGTTGAAATTTTAAAAAAAATAATATTTTTTCCGCTGCTGAATTTGCATATTATGCGAGTGGATGCAGGCGATTCGTTGGGTAAAGGGTTAAACAAATATCATCTTCTACCTGTGTTACGTGAGAATTCAAAGAAAAGAAACTAGATTCAAAGGTAGCAGTCAAGGTATAAGGGCCATTTACTAACCAGCCTAGTTGGTCTGGATCTCGCAGTCTTATGGTAAATTGGCTGCATTATGTGCTCAAGGTCGACGGTTCGAGCCTCGGCTTCCTCACTTCTATGTCGACCTGTTACACTGGTGCTGCTGACCAGCCCTTAGCTGTTCGTTGCATTGTGCATCCTATGTTGAAGCACAGTGGATGTCTTGACCACTGTAAGGTGGAATCCGGAGTGAGATTCACAGTGGGTGAATCTCAAAGAATGTGAGAGTCGTGTAGCAATCGAGGTATAAGACACATTTCCAATGAGCCTGATTGATCCAGATCTCTTAGTCTCATGGTAATTCAATTGTTTTGTGTGCTAGAGGTAGACAGTTCGAACCTCGGCTCCCACACTTCTCTGTCGATCTGTTACACAGGTAAGGAATAGAACATTAATTCCTTTGCTGTAATTTATGCATCATCATTTATTAGTAACAAGCAGTCTTACAAAATGTTACCAAAAACATCTCTGTCAGTTACAGAGTTACAAAGTGGAGAAAAAAGAATGTGGCCCCAGATAGATGCACAGACACAAGGATAAACATGGCTAATTTATCTTCCAAACTCTGAAGTTTGGAGAATGGAAATTTTCCTTTCTGTTCATGTGAATGACAACACATCCTTGATGACATGCAAACTATTATAAGTCATTCATCAATTTAATTTTATGCACTTGTGCGTATAAATTTTGCAGCTGTTAACTTCAGAAACAAAACATTTTCTGAAACCTGTTTCATAAAATCTACACAGCTGAAACATGTTGTTATCAGTAAATAAACTAATAAAATAAAATTCAACAAGGCCAAGGAAAAAAAACTGAAATGGTTCTGGTTTCTTGAGTGACCCTAATTTACAGGCCAGACCCTAATCTGTTTATGAGCACTTGCCAAAAATTTGTAACCTATATTAAAAAATGCTGATAGGATCACCGTCCAAAGTCGAGTTGTGACAGCACAAAAGTGGGTTTAACCCTTTGCCTAATGTAACGGCCAAAACCAGTCAGTGCTATTCTAAAAAATCACCAATTAATTTTCATTATTTTTTCATTTTTTGTCTCTAAGACATAGGTTATGACCCCTCATTGGAATGAGCTCGTTGAGCTCGTTCCAATGAGGTGTCATAACCTACCTATGTTTTTGAGACAAAAAATGAAAATAATAGTTATTCAAGAATTTTTTTTGCAAGTGTCGTCTGCTTTTCATGTTAGGTAAAGGGTTAATCATTATCAACTTATCATCCGGAAACCAATTGTTTACAATTTACAATGTGAAGGGTCACTGTGACCTTGACCTTTGACCTAGTGATTCCAAAATACATAGGGCTCTTTCTTGCACCAATGCCAACCTACCTATGAAGTTTCGTGAGCATGGGTGAAACCACTGTCAAATTACCATCTAGAAACCAATTGTTTATGACTTATTATGTTCAAGGTCACTGTGACCTTGACCTTTGACCTAGCGAGTCCAAAATAAATAGGAGTCTTCCACTCACCTAGGTCAACCTACCTTTGAAGTTTCATGAATATGGGTAAAACCATTATCAAATTACCATCTGGAAACCAACTGTTTACGATTTACTATGTTGAAGGTCACTGTGACCTTGACCTTTCACCTAGAGAGTCCAAAATAAATAGAGTTCTTCCACTCACTTATGCCAACCTACCTATGACATTTCATGAACGTGGGTCAAACCATTATCAAGTTATCATACGGAAACCAATAGTTTACGCCCACCCGACCGCCCGCCCACCCGGCCCGTCTGCCATTCATCAAACTATAAGTCGAGTTTGACTTTGTCACAACTTGACTAAAAACATTACTGTTGAAATGATTAGTCAGCTAGTTGTTGTCGATGCTGTTTTGATTTACTATGTTCAGGTCACTGTGACCTTGACCTTTAACCTAGTGAGTCTAAAATAAATAGCGGTTCTTCCTCTCACGAAGACCAGCCTACCTATGAAGTTTCATGAATGTGAGTTGAACCATAGTCAAGTCATCATCCAGAAACCAATTGTTTAAAATTTACTATGTTCAAGATCACTGTGACCTTGACCTTTGACTTAGCGAGTCTAAAATAAATAGGGTTCTTCCTCACACCAATGCCAACCTACCTGTGAAGTTTCATGAATGTGGGTCAAACCATTATCAAGTTATCATCTGGAAACCAATTGTTTATGCCCGCCCGCCCACCCGCCCGCGAGCCTGCCCGCCCGCCCGTCTGCCATTCATCAAACTATAAGTTGAGTTTGACTTTGTCACAGCTCGACTAAAAACATTACTGTTGAAACGATTAGTCAGCTAGTCGTTGTTGATGCTGATATAGCCCAATGTTGACAGGATTTACACATCGACTTCATCAGAACATGTTGTATTTCATATATAGAGGATATGGAATGAGTGTTTTTCTCATATAATATTTATGAAACGAGTCCAAGAATTTGCCGTTTTGGCAAGCCTCTCGTGAGCCCAAACGGAAAATTTGAACGAGTTTCATAAATATTATATGAGAAAAACACTCATTTCATATTCTATTTATCATATGACTCACACACGCACAAATTAGCCACTTAGCATGACTTTTTAACCCATCACCTAACTTTTGTTGCAGATGGCACTTGGAAAAAACATCCTCGTATAACTAAAAATTTTCATTTTTTGCTTCCAAAACATAAGTTATGACCCCTCATTGGAACGAGCTCGTCGAGCTCGTTCCAATGAGGAGTCATAACCTATGTTTTGGAAGCAAAAAGTGAAAATATAAAAAAAAATGAATGGTGTTTTCATTGTAGGCAAAAGATTAATACAATATAACCCACCCTAAATAGGACAGATATCATAAATTCTCCTACTGAAATTATGCAAATGTGACGCAGTTGTATTTTGTTTAGCCAATCAAATTGTCCAGTTTTGAAATTGACCAATGAAAGCTCCCAACTCTAATTATGCAAATTATGAAAATGTGGCCCAGTTGTATTTTGTTCAGCCAGTCAAATTGTCTAGTTTTGAAATTGACCAATGAAACTGACGGAAGGCTTTATTTATCACTGATTAATATGAAAACAAAATATCAAATGTTTTAAAGTGAACAAACGGATGAGTCATATGATAAAAAAGCATTACAACCTAGCAAAATTCCAATGCAAGGTCTACTGAGGAAGAGTTAAAACGATTGTCAGTTGATTTGTTCAGAGAGTGAAATCAACAACACTAATAATGAGATAAATGACACAGACTGAGATCAAAGTAAACGTGAAAGTAACTGTGTTACATCAGCTCCTCTAAACACACTGACTGTGGTTGCCTTAATACTGTTAATGGCGCAGTTATTTGAACTTGTCTCCAAACAATAAAATTTCTGTTTTAGAGAGATTCCATCACGCTTTTGTATGCCACCGATGAACCTGCATCAGTAAAGTAGAGTGCCAGGCCTTTAACTTCTTCCCAACTAACGACGGTAAATGCTGTGCCCAAATAAGATAATTGCACCCAAATTATGTGGAGTTTGAAACTTTTTCCACAGTTTTGCAGTGTTTCGGCAATAAAAAGTTTGGCCAGGTTTCCCTGATGCTTGTAATTTAGTTTAGATCTTACCTTCAAATCAAACAATGCAACAGATAAATAAATTTTTTTAAAAACCCACAGAGTTCACCACAGGACGGCGATTGCTTTTCTGTGGTGAATTCATATATAACTGTGCACTTAAAACTTGAGATCTAGTATATTCACATTTGTGGCATTTCTCAGTAAACACCATGTGTAATTTAGCTTACATTCAAATAGGCCTTTGGGTCGACACTAGGGAACTAAGAAGCTTTCTCGAGTTAGTCAAGTAAACATACGTCAAAGGGTGATGGGAACGAGTGATAATGGTGGGAGGGGGGGGGGGGAACGTTAGCATCAATTAAAAAACGCTATCAGATATTATTTTTCTTTCGATTTCTCAGCTTGTGTCGAGTACCTGTGGTCTATTTATGTTCAGAAAAATACTGGGGTTCACTGGGAATTCCTCACTGACATAATCAATTTTGTGTCACACGATGCAAACACTTCCAAGTTTGGAATTTTTAGTGTCAATAAATTCCACATTGATAATAAAATTATTGGATTTAAAATGGCAACAATTAACATGGATTATCAACAATTTGTTCACAGTAGCTCAATCCAGTACAGAGTTTAGGTATGACAACGTTCATGTCATGAAATAATATGCAAGGGTAATGTCAAAGTTACTGCCTATTTTCATGATATGAACAATGAATACGAAGGATAACATGTACCATGAAATGTTACGTGCCCCTCATGCACCAATATCATCATTCAGTGGTATGATATACACGGCTAAAAAATAATCAACTATGAAAAATCATAGTCAACTATAGCACCTTCTGACGATAAGTCAACTCAATCAAATAGTCGTGGCAGCCCTAATCATGGGTACTCAATTAATTGGAATCGGTATCGGAATCGGCCGATTATGACTCTGAATAATTGGTAATCGGTTCATGGGCCTATAATATAATCAGTTGATCACTAATATTTATAACAATCATTCTCAATCCTCAGGTAATTGCCTTTGATACAACATTTGATGTGACCTTGGCACCACAAAGCCTGTAATATTTATGTTATTTATTTATCTAACAATAAACTTAATTTGCACCCAAAAACTCAGAAAAAACATTTGTATCAGACCCCCCAGTTCTGATTCCATATCAGACAGATTCAACTTCTGGTAAACACCGCACTATCACAAATATGCTTTGTTATTACGCATTAAAATATGAAATTCAAAATTTTTACCAATTCCAACCCAATTTAAACCTGGGAAACGGACTTCATGTAACAGGCTCGTTGTGATTTGATTGTAAACACAACCTCAAATCTGATACAAATTACAAGATATGCACATGGTCATGATAATGTATATGTATACTACTCAGAGCTTGCTAAGCACCAAGTATATCCAACTACCTTTTTTACATTTTAGTTGAAATATTGTGATGAAAAGTGTATATATTTTTTATTTAATTATAGCTTTAATGATTTAAGTACAGAAATTAAGATTTCATTTGTGTTTGACATTATTTTTTAGCTTTTGAATACGATAACCATGGAAAATGGATATTATTGGTAAAAGAGGAAATTTTTCAACATGCCAGAAAGTTGATGGAGCGAACTGGTATGGGTTCAATATCGAGTATGAGACCCATTACTGTTAATTACAGCTTGATAATGCCTTCTCATGCTCCCAATCAGGTTCCTGGTGGTCCTTTGTGGGATGTTGTTCCATTCTTGGACCATCATGGCACCAAGCTCCTGGACACTTCTTGGCTGGACTGGATGGGCTGAAATTGCAAGCTGAAACTCATTCCTGACATGTTCGATTGGATTGAGGTCAGGGGATCTTGCTATCCAGTCCATACGCTCAATCCCCGACAGCATGGGCAACATGAGGACGGGAATTATCATCTATCGGAATGAATCTATCACCCACTGCACCGGCATACAATCTGACATGGACATCCAGGACCTCACATATATACTGTTGTGCAGTCAATGTACCACGTTCAATGACACAGAGATCTGTACGTACATCCCAGCTGATGCCGCCCCAGACCATGATTGACCCTCCACCATAGTGGTCATGCTCAGTAATGTTGGCTGCATGGAATCGCTCTCCTGGTCTTCTCCATACCCTAGAACGCCTATCTGTGTGGTCTAGGCAGTACCTTGACTCATCTGTAAAAAGGACAGGTCGCCAATCTTCTCTGGTCCATTCAACATGGTCCATGGCCCATTCATATCGTGCCTGGCGGTGGTTCTGGGACAGCAGAATGCGAATACATGGTCTTCTCAATCGGAGACCACCTTCGTGCAACCTTGCCTGGATAGTCTACGTCGAAACATTAGAAGGTCACTGCAAAGCTGGGTTGCTGTGGCAAAGCAGTTCCTATGGGCCTGATTGATCAAAAACCGGTCTTCAGCTGCAGATGTTGCCCTGTCTCTGCCACCACCATGCCGTCTTACTGGTGTGCCATACTGCTGAAATCTTGCCCAGGCTCTGGTGATCACCGTTTGGTACACACCAAGGGCTTCACCAACCTGACGATGGGTAGCCCCTTGCTCCACCATCCCTACATCCCGCCACATTTCTGCTTAAGACAAATGTCTTCTTACATTTGCCATATTCAATCATTAAATCACAAGGATTTGTGTTGAAATGAAGACTGAATACCCCACACGTGTCATGTACTGTCTACATGTACATCATGTACATCATGAAAATCAAGGGGTACATGCTTTCCATGACTGTCACGAAAAGTCTGCCTGTCAAGAGAGCTAATGTAAACAATGGGGACCATCTCAATTCCTCAATCATATCTACCTAACAAATCGCAAATATGTCACCAGCAAATTTCACAATGATGTGTCAAATATTTGGTGCTTAGCAAACATTGAGTAGTATATCAATAGCTATTACATGGGATACCAGTTTATGATGAGTGCATTTGACATTTATCTGCCACTGGTTTACACATAAGAAAAGACTTTTCTTGTGTGTAAACCAGTGGCAGATAAATGTCAAATACGCTCATCATAAACTGGTATCCCATGTAAGTAAATTAACCCTTTAAATAGCGTAATGGCCCAAACTGGCCAACCCTGTTCACAAAATCCAGAACTCAATTTTCATTTTTTGTCTCAAATACATGGCTTATGACTCCTCATGGGAACAAGCTCGTTGTGCTCGTTCAAATGATGGGTCATAAGCTATGTTTTGACACAAAAAAATTTGTTATTCAGGAATTTTGTTTGCAAGTGACGTCTGTCTATCAAGTTAGGTAAAGGGTTAACCCTTTACCCAACGAATCAGCCACATCCGCCTGTGTAATATGCAAATTCAGCAGTTGATAAAATATTATTTTTCAAAAGATTTCAACAAAACCATATCATGTGACCCCTTGTTGGAACGAGCTCGTTCCAACGAGGGGTCACATGATATGGTTTTGTTGAAATATTTTGAAAAATTTGAAAAAATGTTATTTAAAATAATAAATTCTGATATCGTCTGCATTGGGTAAAGGGTTAAAAAAAGCAATGAAAAAAACCCTTACAAATTGTATCTACTTTTTTTTTGTATATGATCCGAATCACATCATTTATTTTTTGGGGGGCTTGACCCTTTACCCATCGCAAACGATATCAAAATTTATTATTTTAAATATTATTTTTTAAAATTTTTCAAAAAGTTTCCACAAAACCATATCATGTGACCCCTCATTGGAATGAGCTCGCCGAGCTCGTTCCAACGAGGGATCACATGATATGGTTTTGTGGAAATTTTTGGAAAAGTAGAATTTTTTCAACTGCTGAATTTACATATTAAGCAGGCGGATGCGGGTGATTCATTAGGTAAAGGGTTAATTCAAATGGAAGAGTATTTCCCCATCTGAATTATTGGAATATAAATCATAAATGTAGAATAGTACTCACAAGGTTATGCTGACTCACAATCCAGTATTGGACGTCTTTCAACAAACATAAACGCTCCTCACATTTGTCTAAATGACTGCTTATTCGGCACAAAAGATTATTTCTCTGTGCAAGCTGTTAAAAGAATAAAAATATGTTACAGCACACAATAAAAAACTTGAGAAACATCACATTTTTCATCTCTTCATGTGTTTTGCTCTCCTCTGTGCAACTTTTTGTCTGCTGCAAGCAAAATATGTCCCAGTAATGGTATAATGTTACATCATTTTAACTGGTAGAGTCCCAAATTATTTTCGGTCATCAAAGATCACATGTCTTTGCCTTCATGGGGCTATGGTGGCACTGTGTACTTGGCATACTGCATATCGATGGAGCACTTGCCTTCAACCAATGCAAACCCAGCTTGTTCAGAGTTGAGCCCCCTCCCCCCCCACCCCCATCATAAGGCAAGTGAAAGCATAGTCCCTAAAATTCTGAGTATCCATGACTACTGACAAGCAATTAATATTAAACAGAACAAAAGGCTCCAGGGGGCCTGAGGGTGCTCACCTGACACGGTAGCCTAAATATCAACCCAGGAAATTGATTTGAACAAGTTGCAACTGCACCTCCTAAGAAAAGCTAAAACCAAATATCAAAAGATTCTGACTGGTGGATCTGAAAAAAAGATTTTTAAAGAATATTCCTCATATTGAACTAAGCTATAATTCAGGCTCCCACAGGGAGCCCAAATATGAACCCAGGGTTTTGGATTGAACAAACTTGAATCTCACCTCCCTAAGGATGCTGAATATCAAATATCAAAAGATTCTGACGGCTGGATCTGAAGAAAAATATTTTTAAAGAATATTCCTCATATCAAACTAAGTTATAATAAGGGCTCCCACAGGGAGCCCAAATACGAACCCAGGGACTTGGCTTGAACAAACTTGAATCTCACCCCCCTAAGGATGCTGCATACCAAATATCAAAAGATTATGATTGGTGGATTGGAAGAAGAAGATTTTTAAAGAATATTCCTCATATTGCACAAATCTGAACATTTGGGTTCCCATGGAGAGCCCAAACATGGACCCAGGGATTTGATTTCAACAAACATGTGAATGAATCTTCCAAAGATGTTATATGTGAAATATGAAAGCCTTTGGAGCAGTGGTATGGGGGAGGAAGATTCTTTGATGTTTTTCCCATTACTCAATGATGACTCAGCAATTTTTCATGGTCCTGGAAAAGTCCCCTCTGATAAAACCGATGGCAATTTTGTTTTTTTGGAACATTCCTTTCTGCAGTTCCTAAGAAAGCTTCACACAAATAAAAATTCTCAGTGCCATGTAGTTTTGGAGATATGGGCGTTTTAAATTTTTTATATTTTTAGCTGATGCGGTTCCAATGGGATGACAGGAAACTTTTTGGGGGCATACATTAGGTACTTATGACCCAATAAGCCCTCATATCAAATTTGGTTAAAATCGGACTGTCAGTTCAAAAAATAGAAATAGGAAGCCCGAATATGAACCCAGGGCCTTCGCTTTAACAAACTTGAATCTCACCTCCCTTAGGATACTGTATACCAAATATCAAAAGATTCTGACTGGTAAATATGAAGAAGATTTTTGCAGAATATTCTTCATATTGAACCAAGTTATAATTCGGGCCCAAATATGAACCCAGGGACTTGGCTTGAACAAACTTGAATCTCACCTCCCTAAGGATGCTGCATACCAAATATCAAAACTTCCGACTGGTTGATCTGAAGAAGATTTTTACAGATTATTCCCCATATTGCACTAAGTTAAAATTTGAGCACCTATATTGAGATCAAATATGATCTAAGAGGGCTTAATTTTAACAAACTTGTTCCCCCCCCCCCCCCCCCCCCCCCCCCCCACACACACACACACACACCAAATTTGGTTCAAATCGGATCATCGGTTCTGAAAATAAAAATTTGAGCAGGGCCAAAAATCTTGACCCTCCTATTACAAAGGAAAATATTGCTCCATGAACAAGATCCATACCAAATATCAAGTCATTGTACCCACTGGTTCATGAGAAGAACAGTTTTAGAAATTCTGAAGCATTTTCCCAAACCACCTCCCTGGGCAAGTTGATTTGATCAAAAACAAAATGCGATTTCAGAACAAGCAATCACCTCAAATTTAACTGAAATCGTTTCAGCGATTTTGGAGGAGAAGATGCAAAAACCATGTTCATGGATGACAGAGAGTGATCACAATAATAGCTCATCCTGACTTTCAGTCAAGTGAGCTAACAACTATATCTTGTTTGACAGAGCTCACTGAGTTAGTTGGAGCTGGTTAAATTTTTAGTCCCAAAAATGCAAAGTAGAATTACTAAAGAGATTTCCAGGGAAAAAAGAGTGATGAAGCAGATTTTCAATGACAAGGGAGTAGGAATGTCACGATTAATCGATTGTTGATCGGTCACGGCAAAATCGATTCGTATTTTTCGTTGTCGAATAATCGGTAAATTGTATCCCGCTTTAGATGTTTAATAATTAAAAGAAAACTGGATGAAAAAACTATTGTTTCTAAAGGTAAAGAGTTAAGAACATCGATGTTAAACCCCAAGAAGCCGTTGGAAGCATTTGTCTTTCAGGTACATTCATCAAAGCTTTGATGTTCTGAACTTTTGAACCGTCAGTGTAATAATCAAGACCGGTCGGCAGTTGCGAAGTTCGCAACTGCCGACCGGTCTTGATTATTACACTGACGGTTCAAAAGTTCAGAACATCAAGGCTTTGAATGCACCTAAAAGAGGATCGTCTTCGTTATTTACTGGAGGTAGGTCAACTGACTTGAACTTCATTTTTTTTCGACTTCAGAGAGAGGGAGAGGGGATTATCTAGGTATGATTAATCGATTATTATCGATTATTTTCGACGATTAATCGATTCCTAATTTAAAAAATCGTGACAGCCCTTCAAGGGAGGTGCCTCAGAAATAAGTTTGTTTTTTTGTTTTTTTAAAAAGAGTTCATTAGACCTCTCAGTTTCTCAGGCCCTCCTGCATGGTCCTTTCAGCTGCCACATGCTCTCTTTTTATAACCAATGCAAACTTTAAAAAGTAAGAATTAAATGGTTCATGTCTGATATTTTACCCATGTTAACCCTTTACCTAACGAATCACCCGCATCCGTCCGCGTAATATGCAAATTGAGAAGTTCAAAAAATTAAATTTTTCAAAATATTTCAACAAAACCAAATCATGTGATCCCTCATTGGAACGAGCTCATTGAGCTCGTTCCAGTATGGGGTCACATGATATGGTTTTGTTGAAATTTTTTGTAAAATTTGAAAAAATGATATTTAAAATAATAAATTTTGAAATCGTCTGCGTTGGGTAAAGGGTTAATAAAATTGATAAATTTGTACCTTGAGTACCTAGCACTGCAAAGCCTGCTTGCACTCAAGAGACAAAATACTCCACCACCCAAGCTTTTCTGATATTATGAGGCCTAAAACAAACCAAGAGCATGAACTTTTGATGCCAGTGAAATAATTATAAAAACTTATATTTGAGTCTTCCATGGAAGACGTGTGTCGCCTGGCGTTTCAGACAGAATTCTAAGTGGAAAAGGGGCATAACTCTGGAAAAAATACAGCGGATCAAAAAATAAAATAGGAGGTGCACAATGCTATTATGTGATAAAGAATCACTGAAAGTTTCATCAAAATCCACACATAGGTTAAAGAGGAGTGGCGGATAAGAGAAAGTGTGACGCGGGCGACGACGCGGATGATGCAAGACGACGGGACATAACTCTGGAAAAAATATAGTGGATCAAAAAATAAAATAGGAGGTGCACAATGCCATTATGTGATAAAGAATCACTGAAAGTTTCATCAAAATCCATTCATAGGTTAAAGAGGAGTGGCGGATAAGAGAAAGTGTGACGTGGACGACGATGCGGACGATGCAAGACGACAAAAGTAATCCCTATATGTCGCTCCCCACTTCGTGGGGCGGCGACACAATAAAAACAAAATAAAAACCACCCACCTACGTGCAATTTTATGAAAAATGGCCTGAGAAACAGAAGATCTACTTTGAGAGGCCTTAAATAAACTATTGATATGATATTACCTTAGAAGTGTTACTAAGTATGTCAAAGGTCTGTGTAATACTTTTCAATCTATATTGTCTTCCTCTTTCCATTTTCTGGAATTAAAAAATAGTTAATCTCTCAAGTTTCTCAGAAAGAATTATCTTTTCTAAACCAAACTTAAATTGCTTTCTGGAGTAATGGAATGCACAAATAACAGAAAATTATGAGACAATTTAAAATTAAAGAAATTACAACTGTTTGGGTTTTTTTGTTTGTTTTTACTGATGTTTAATGACACTTTAAACAGCCAGGGTCACCTCGTGCCAGAAACAGTTTGGTACAAAGGGCACTGTACTTAGAAATTTCTGCTAAAGTGTATATAGTGTATATAGTTGTTGCACAAATCTTTCGTCCAAGTTCTCTATTTTCGAAAAAGAATGGATACTGAGTGCATTGCAATACTATGTCTTCATCCAGTGGAGAATGAAGACATATTGTTTTAACCCTTTACCGAACATGAAAAGCAGACGACACTTGCAAAAATAATTCTTGAATAACTAATTTTTTTCATTTTTTGTCTAAAAAATATAGGTTATGACCCCTCATTGGAATGACCTCATTCCAACGAGGGGTCATAACCTATGTTTTTGAGACAAAAAAAAATGAAAAAATAACGAAAATTAATTGGCGATTTTTTAGAATAGCGCTGGCTGGTTTTAGCCGTTAAGTTGGGTAAAGGATTAAACACAACAGCCCTTTGTGTTCCACGTGTCAGAAAATGTGTTTATGTCTCTATCAGAAACAAAGACTCATCTTCCACTTGCCTTTATTTCTGACAGAAATGGAAACCTGTGCTCTAACCTTTCTGTACAAGATCAGCTTTTCACACACCTTATTAACCCTTTAACCAATGCAAACGACATATAATTTCCCAACACAAACCCATTTACAATACCTCCAGTACAAATTTGACCTGTTAATTGAATATAGGTTGTAGAGTAAACTCCTGTTAACTGAATAAAAAAAACTTGCAACCTGTCGAGAAATTACCTTGATTCTCCCCAGTTTTCCTTTGCTTATAGACCTATTTGGCCTCAGTACATCCAATACAGGAATTTAATCAATTATAACTTGTTTGACAGAACTCATTCAATTAACAGGGAATGTGTCACTTTCCTAACCCTTTACCTAACGTAACGGCCAAAACCGGCCAGCGCTATTCTCAAAAATCGCCAATTAATTTTCATTATTTTTTTCATTTTTTGTCTCAAAAACATAGGTTATGACCCCTCGTTGGAACGAGCTCGACGAGCTCGTTCCAACAAGGGGTCATAACCTATGTTTTTGAGACAAAAAATGAAAAAAATTAGTTATTCAAGAATTATTTTTGCAAGTGTCATCTGCTTTTCAGGTTAGGTAAAGGGTTAAAATCATAAATTTTGGTATCGTCTGCATTGGGTAAAGGGTTAATGTCTAGAATCCAATGCAGTGCTCTCTGATTTACATTATTACTCTGTATCATAGACGTACACACCCTCTGTTCATTCCATGACATTCTCAGCTCAACACTACAGAGCATACTGCCAGTGCTCCATAGACGGGCACACAGGGCAAGTGCCTCAAAGGGTCCCTATTTTACACCTAGGTATGGTGAGGTTTGAGTAGTACTGATGAATATTCCAAATGTTCACTGTAGGCACGAGATTCAACGTCACAGTCACACACTCAAACTTTGCTGATTGCACTCCAGCCACTACTACGGGAAGAACCTGAATCAATCACTCAATGATCACCCATCCAAGCATTAACTATGGTGATCTAACAGGAATCGGTCTCGCTTGGCCAGTGCTCCCGACACGCATCACATGTGCAGAAAGTCAATAGTGAAAAGGTTATTGACAGGAGAAAACTTATGAATGCTGAATAATATCTTACAACGAATAATACTGAATAAATTACAGTGGAGTCCACTTAATTGGATATCTCTTAATTGTATCCCTGTTAAATGAATATAATTTCCAACACAAAACCATTTACCATACCTCCAGTACAAATTTGACCTGTTAATTGAATATAGGTTATAGAGTAAACTTCTGTTAATTGAATAAAAAATCTTGTTAAATGTCGAGAAATTACCCTGACTCTACCAAGTTTTCCTTTGTTCATAGACCTATTTGGCTTCGGTACACCCAATAGAGGCATTTAATCCATTATATCTTGTTTGACAGAGCTCAAGGAGCTCTGTCAAACAAGATATAATTGAATAAATGCTAAGTTTATCTCTAGAATACAGGAAAGTGACACAATCACTGTTAATTGAATACTCCTGTTAATTGAATAATTTTCTTTGGCAAAGTGGCTATTCAATTAATAGGTTTCCACTGTTCTTACCTTGAACAAATCATCTTCATCTTCATCATCAACATTTTTCAATGCCTGAAAGCAAGATAAAATCAAAATATTGTCAGCTGCCTTATTGTATTCAATATTATACAATTATTGAATTTCCTTGAGGTTCATACATACATATTATCGTTACAGTGAAGTGATCTGGGTCATCATATCACATTAAATTGAGGAGGTCAGATCGCCAGATTAAACAAGCTGCCACAGGCAGCAAGTTTGATCCGGTGATCTGACCTCCTCAACTCAACGTGATGCGATGACCCAGATCACTTCACTCTAGCACTAAAAGCTTTATTATATGACTTATAGTTCAACATCACATGCCAATGCTATTTGAGAAGGGGCTTCGGGTTCTATCCATAATTATTGGACATTGAGAGTTTTTTATATATGTGCATACATGTATCCTGTGAAAAGGAAGTAGGTGTGCCTTATTGCGAAAATTAAGTAGGTCTGCCTTCTTGTGTATGCATCTATGTGCATGTATATATTTATGTATGTGTAAATGTATATGTATGAAAATGCACACATGTATATGTGTATATATGTGTGTGTATGTGCACATATGCAACTAAATGTGTAATTTTATATCCTGAATCTTCAATCACCGGAAAAAAAACAAACTTTCATTCGCAGTCAACATTCGATGCTTTCTTTTCTTTACCTGGGAGATAAGAGGTAGACAGCCAATCTGGCTATGTTATCTCCCTACGATGTATCAATATTTTTGTTTCTTGTTATAGATTATCTGTAAATTGTAAAACGTTATTGATATATCGTAAAATAAAATATCTATCTATCTATCTAGCATTAACAATTCCCCCAACATTTTTTGGTAAATTGGATTGAAGTAAAAAAGAACTGTTTTTGTTTACACTTATTTTTGTAACAGGTGCACAAAAATACAAACTAGATCGAATTATTTGTGTGCAAAGCACACAATGGTGTATCCCCGCATTTCCTTAGCAACACTTTAGCATAGTCTTAACGTTTCGAATTAATACCCAAGGAGCCTTTCGATGAAAACTGATTTTCTAATGATAAAAGTGGTTCCACTGGAACCACCTGGAGCAAAATCAAAATTCCAAAACCTTCATGCAGATCTAGAAATGTTACCTGAACACATTAGCATAGTTTAAACATTTTGAATTAAATACCCTAGGAGCCTTTCGATGAAAACTGATTTTCTAATGATAAAAGTGGTTCCACTGGAACCACCGGGGGCAAAATCAAAATTCCGAAACCTTCATGCACATCTAGAGATGTTACCTGAATACATTAGCATAGTTTAAACGTTTCGAATTGAATACCCTAGGAGCCTTTCAGGGTGTGACGTATGGTTGGACGGATGGACGTACGGACAGACGTATGGATGGATGTTCGGATGGAGATCACGACAATATCCCCGCATTTTTGAAAATGCGGGGATAATAAGCCGGAAGCAATGATTGCTAGTAGACTAAACTGTAAACAATTCCGGACCGCTGTTTGAGTGCACCCATTACAGCCCAGAGTAAAGTACTCTCTGTGACTGGAACAGCTAATTATGAGAATTTGTACGCACTCGTAAAGAGTCTGTCATACTATAGTGATACAGAATCGGATTCCACACTGTAGATTTTCCGGAGAACAGGAAAAGATCATCCAACAGTAGTGATATTTAGCGGTTAAATTACATAGTCATATAATAAAAGGAATTATCAACCAGAGAAAACTAATATTCACCGAGGCTGTATTGTTTTATTATTATGACAGAAAAAATTGTTTGCAAATTCCTGTGCTTTGTTACACATTTTTCAAAGAAAAGTTGAATATGCAACAAAATAAATTTAATTTCAACACACATATATATATATATATATAAGAAGCCATGTGCATTAACTTATTTGTTCATGTTGTAGTTAATTGTTATATTTGAACATTTCCTAAACACTGGAACAGGGAAATTAAAGGAAGGAGCAAGTTGGAAATACCATTTCTATTTTAACCCTTTACCCAGCGAATCGACCGCATCCGCCTGCGTTATATGCAAATTCAGCAGTTGAAAAAATATTATTTTTCAAAAAAATTCAACAAAACCCTATCATGTGACCTCTCGTTGGAACGAGATCGTCGAGCCCGTTCCAACGAGGGGTCACATGATATGGTTTTGTTGAAATTGTTTGAAAAATTTGAAAACATGATATTTAAAATAATAAATTTTGATATCGTCTGCGTTGGGTAAAGGGTTAAATGCAAACACGTATTTGGTATCATTATATCAACCTACCTGACTATTTATAGACAACAATGATAGAGAGGTGAAATATCAACGCAATTTTGATAAAAATAGAATAGATCAGCAATACTGGAGTACATCAACACTTCTGACGAGTGTTTTGGCCGATTAAATTACAAGATTTTTTCTGTCATATAATAAATATGTTTGGAACATAGTCAAGAAATTGCCGGAAACAGCGAAGTATAATCTCTTTAGCTTGATGCTGAATCCATTTCCTTAACCCTTTACCCAACGAATCACCCTCATCCACCTGCGTAATATGCAAATTTAGCAGCTAGAAAAATAGTATTTTTCGAAAAATTTCAACAAAACCATACCATGTGAAAACTCTTTGGAACGAGCTCGTTGAGCTCGTTCCAAAGAGGGGTCACATGGTATGGTTTTGTTGAAAATGTTTGAAAAAATTTAAAAAATGATATTTAAAATAATAAATTTTGAAATCGTCTGCATTGGGTAAAGGGTTAATAGTTGTATGCTTCTACTGAATTGTGAAAAAATGTACTTTCATACTTTGGAAATAAATATTGTTTAAACTGAGAAACTGCAACTTTGATTATAAAATTTATTCACTCACCACAAAAATTAAAATAATCAGAAATTGATCAATAACTTATATGTATATTCTTTTGTTAATAAGTTGTTGTAAATTAATCCTTTATTTTACCCTCTACCCAATGTGCAAGATATAAAAATATATTATGTTATATACTGAATTGCATTTTTTGAAATTCCAAAAAAAATCAACCAAACCATATCATGTTACCCCTGATTGGAAAGAGCTCAATGAGCCTGTTCCAATGAGGAGACACATGATATGGTTTTGTTGAAATTTGGTGAAGAATATTTTTTTTCATCTGCTTAATTTGCATATTACCCAGTCTGGGACGTCCGATTCATTAGGCAAATGTTTAACATAATAACCACATCTCCTCAGCACCGTTCATAAAAATCGCCATTCAAATTTTGTTATATTTTCATTGTTTGCTTCAAAAACATAGTTTAGGCTTAAAAAGTTAAAAATCTCTTTCTCGGGGGGCCCTCGCGCAGGGTCCTTTTGGCTTCCGAATACTCTCTTTATATAACCAAAGCAAACTTAAAAAAAATAAAAATTAAATGGCTTTTGTCTGATATGTTACTGAAGTTAATAAAATTGATAAAAGCAAAGCATTCTTGCACTCAAGGGATGAAATACACCACCATTCATATTATTCGGTCGATTATGATGCCTAAAACAGAAAACAAATCAAGAACATGAACTTTTGATGACAAAGAAATAATTACAGAAATAAAAAATAAAACAAGAGGCCCCAAGGGGCCTTAATTACTCACCTGACAAGTTGTTCAAAGATGTATTTTGGATCACATTCAGCTAATCATGGCTCATCAACACTTCAGAAGAATGAAGTCATGAAATAATTATAGGGGTCCTTATTTTACATAAATTCACTCCAATTCCTTCAAAAGCATTTTGTAGCAATTTTTTTCCCTCTGCTTAATTGACCCCTGGGTGCAGAGAGGAGTACATAGGGTAAAAACATTTTGCATAAAAACACACTAATTCATCTAGGAGTCCGACACAAAATGTTCAGGCTATAAAAAATTTTTTTTTGGTCTCAAAATTGAACAAAACACATCAAAAATCCCCCCCCCCAAAAAAAATTCCGAATGGGATCTGAAATTTTCAGACTAAAGTTGGGGTTTTTTTCATCTCAAAACTGAACAAAACGCATAAAAAACGTACAATTTTTTCCTAATTTTGGTAAAAAATTTCCAAATCGGAACTGGACACAAAATTTTCAGTATAAATATTTCAGAACAGTCGCCAACAGAGGGCGGAGCTGATTGATCCACACCCGCTGAGGCAACAGGGGAGCGATCAGAATGATTCGACAACTGCAGGTTCGTATCTTGGCTAGAACCTGATGCAGAATCGGAACTGCCGGGAAGGTGTAGCTGACTAGACCGTTCCAATCGAGTGACAGAGCATTCACGGTGAAAGCCAGAGGATCTAGACACAGGGACACGAAAGTGTACAACTGATGGTTCTAACAGGTCACAAAAAGACCAATGTGGGGATGACCCCAGAGATCGCAAAGCAACTGGAACATTGCCCTGTGAAGTGCCCACTCGGTGGAAATGAACCTGCCCCATCGGGACAGGGAGTCAGCTAGGATGTTCAGACGACTGGGAATGTGACGAACCACCACCCCAGCATTGACATCCTGAGCGAGCAGTAGAAGATCCCGAGCCAATTCATACATGGGAACTGAGCGTGTGCCACCATGGTTCCGAATGTAAACAACCAATGTCGAATTGTTGTACAACAGAAGGACCTAACGATTCGAAAGGTGGGGGATCCACTGCCGGAAACTCAGAAGAAGAGCAAGAAGCTCCTTCTGGTTGATGTAAAGAGCTGCTAGATCCTGATCCCATTCACTGTGAAGGGAAAGACGAGAGGATCCAATGTCGCACACCATCCGAGATTGCTGGCATCAGCCGTCAGAACACGATAGGACATGGGCAAGTCCAATGGAGCTCCCTGCAAAATCCACTGAACATCCGTCCAGGGAAGAAGGTGACAATGAAGAGATGCTGGTAACTGAAACACCAGATCCAGGGGCTCTGCATTCGGCCTCCAACCAATGAGAAAGTGTTGGAGAGGTCCGACATGCAGCCGACCTAAGGAATGAGATCCGTCACCGAACTGCAGAGACCGAGCAGCCAGAGAATACTCCGAGCTGTCATGGACGTGGACTGAGTCAGAGTCAGAGCGAAAGCCGAGAGAATCACAGTCCTCGCCCGGGGAATCTCCACCATATTCAGCTGAGTATGGAAGTCCATCCCAAGATGACAAAACAACTGAGAGGGGACCAGGTCCGACTTCTCTTCGTTGACTCTGAACCATAGCGACGTGAGCAGGCTCAAGTGTGTTGACATCTGACTCCAGAAGAGCAGCACTGAAGTGCCTCTGGAGGATATCGTCCAGATACGCCAAAGTCAGATGAAGGCCCAAGGAGACAGGTTGAGGCCGAAAGGCATGGCCTTGAACTAGTAAATTTGACCCATAAAAGCGAACCTGAGATATTTTTGCGATGTCCAATGAATGGGAACATGAAAGTAAGCGTCTCGGAGGTCGATCCTGGAAGCGAAATCTTCCTGGTGAATGGAGCGGCAAACCAACCTGCAAGTCCCCATGCTGAACTTGAGAGCAATGATAGACTGGTTCAGATTGATAACTGGTCAGAGTCGGCTGTCCTTCTCTGGCACCAAGAACAGGCGGGAATAAAATCCCATTGACGACCTCGATTGCCACCTTTGACAGGAGATTTCTATCTCCATGATCAAACTTTCCCAACGTGAAACGTCAAAAGGAACTTGGGTTAGAGAGGCAGTCTTAACAGTGTGGGGTGCCTCCGAAAGGATATCCGCAGACTGAACTGAACATCTAACACCCAAGGATCAGATGTGATCGTGGCCCAACAGTCTGCAAACTCAGATATCCCACTTCCAACCTGGGATGAATCGAGGTGGGGACCTTCATCTCGAGCCCTGGTGAGGCCCATGAGAGGAGAAACCACCTCCTCTGCTAGATGAAGGATCCCGAGACCTCCCTCTGGACTGCCGACACTTACCCTTACCACATGAGTAAGAGGAAGAAGCAAAAGCAGGAAGATCAGCCCTTGGTGTCACAGATGAAGCAGAAGTGCGTTTGTAAGGCTAGAAATGGCCCTGGCCTCCAACAGAAGGCAGATCAAGCTGGCGAAAGCAGCAGCTGATCTTTGGAATGACAAAGGACGTCATCCCTGACCGTCATCACAGAATCATGGAATAGTCACGGACCCATCAAAGAAGCGCAGCGCCCTGTCCTTCAGAAAGGGAACAGCTTGTGACCAACATAGCATCCCGACAAACTAATTCCAAAATAGACGTGTTACAGGCATGCATGTGAGTAAGATGCATGGGCATCTTAGAGATCACACAAAGCAGCCTGTATGTCATCAAACTTATCTGGAGGCAGATAAGCAGCCAAGGCAGAGATGCCGTGATCCAAGAGAGAAAGCATGCCTAGCATTTCTCTGGATAAGCCCAACATGGACTCCAAAGTCACCATAGGAATAACGGCCGACTTGGGTTTACAGTCCTGATCAAAGACCATCGAAGTCTTGCAGACCAACGGATTGGTGGAATTGTAGGAATGATAACGCACAGTGAAGAATGAAGTCTTCATAGCCTTGGAACTCAGCTTGGAGTCCAATGCTGCAAAAGCTTCGACCACCTGTACCACCTGGTATGGTTGAAGGTGCCCAGAAGCAGGGTGCTCCACAGGCTGACCGATGATCGTGGCCTGGCTGAAACCTCTGGCTGGTCTGACGGTCTGAAGGAACTCAAACACAAAGTCAAGAGCCGCCCCCAAGTCAGAAGACTGATGGCTCTCCACATCAGGTGTGTCTGACCCATCGCCTGAGTCAGAAGACACATAACCCATGTTGGACAATTACCAGCCGATGCCTCCCATGGTGTAGGAACACCAGGGGGATCAGAAAGCAGCGGCCTGCTTCCAATCCCGGGAGGTGGCACCACGGAGGGTGCCTGGAAGCCACTAGAAGCAGGGTCACGATCCTCTAGAACACCCGGTGTGGGGCAACGGGTGGTAGCCGAAAACATCTGAATACAGATGTTTATAGGGGTATGAAATACCATGAGGATCTGAAGTGTGGGAAATCAGAAGAGTTGCCACGGACCTCTGAGGGACACAAGGTCCAGGCTGTACAAAAATGCGCCAGTCTCACAAAACTGGCAAAAGGACCAGACTGTGTGGACAGAAGTGCAACAGAGTCCACGGTGAACCCACCATGAACATCCAAATCAAGACCTGCTGGGCTCAAGGGCAGAGAGACCACAGCAGAGTGATTGGCCGGCAACCACTTCTGACTTTGCTGAGTTGAAGCCAGGGAAGGTTGAGGCCGATATCCCATGTCCAAGAAGCAGAAATCCCTGCAGGGATAAGCCAAGGCCGGCTGAAACGGAGACGATGACATCACCGATGGAGTAGCAGCAGGAACGGATACATCAGTAGCTGTTGACTAAGGGGGAAAAGCAGAGAGAGCAACCGAGCTCAGTTCCAAAAGAGGAGTCACATCCCTAGTGACAGCCTCAGATGTCGACTGGAGGGGAACAGTAGTCCCGGAACCAGGTATCTCTTTGCCAGAAAGTCAGCAGGTACCGCTGTACCCATGCCATAAAAAGAGTGCAAAACCCCCAGGAGGGGGTATAACTCTCTCCAAACCGAGTTGGATTGGGAGGCCCCGAACGACTGTGTTCCCCTTCCCACAGGTGTGGGAGGAAAACATCACATGCCAAAACTACACAATAGACAGAAGCCCAAAAGGTGGAAGACCACCCAGCCCACAGGGTCTTTCAATAGAACACCCAAGTAAAGTGGAGCATGAATAATGGGAAACTTCAACATGCTAAGACAACAAAAATGGCTGGCAAGGTATCGTTGCTAGGCATATCTGGTGAGAGCAATGTAGATGGGAAGGTGAACCCAAAGAAAAAATAAATCAGGACACCCCCAGCTACCAGAGTAAGGTGGCAGGAAACAAAGGCCCGATGGGAACAGAAAAGCATGCCAACAGCCAAAAGGGAACTGGTAGAAATTCTACCCTCAACAGAGGGGAGAAAAGCTGCCACAACAGCCCCCAGCTGACACCTAACTCAGTTAAAAGCAGAACCCAACGGGTTAGCATTAATGAACAAAAGGCCGAAACCACACGGTATGCAAAAATTGAGAGAAAATCAGTATAGAGATTTATCACGAAAAATACAGGGAATAAACGAGAGAATATATAAAAACACAGCCTTGTATTTCTGAATAGTGAAGAAGTTTCAAGAAACAGCTAGGAATCCACAATTCAGAACAGGAAACATCGTTAACATCGAGTCAAAAGGTATCACTATTGAAGAGCAAAATGATCCGCATCCTGTAAGATGGAAAAAAAAACAGAATGACATATTGGTTAGGCCTAAAAAAATAAAAAATCTGTTTCTCAGACTCTCCCGCATGGTCCTTTTGGCTGCCGCATGCTCTCTTTTTATAACCAATGCAAACTTAAAAAAAAATAAAAATTAAATGGTTTCTGTCTGATATTTTACCAAAGTTAAAAATTTTTTATAAATTTGTCACTTGAGTGCAAGAAGGCTTTGCAATGCTTTAGCATTGCAAAGCCTTCTTGCTCTCAAGGGACAAAATACACCACCACCCATGCTTCTCCGTAGATTATGAGGCCTAAAACATACCAAGGGCATGAACTTTTGGTGGAAAAGAAATAATTACCGAAATAAAATAAAAACCCGCTCGCCCGCATGAAATTTTACAAATAATGGCCTGAGAAACAGAAGATCTATTTTGTGTGGCCTTATATGTCTGTGCACTTGTTCCAGAAGCCGTGGATTTGTACAAGCAGAATAGTGTCCCCTACTGGGTGGGCACCGGTTGCACTCGACTCAGTTTAGGCTTATTTTTTCTTGGTGCTTTCGCACCACTTTTCTTTCCCAGATTGCTTGGGAAAGAAGAAAATAGAGAGTATTTTTCCAAGTTAGGGCCTTCCACTGTAGTGCAAGCCTGTTGTAAACAATTGTAAGGTAGGTTGATAAGAAATGACAAACACTACGTGCCCCCCAAAAAAAAATTTTTGGAGGAGTAATAAAAAATAAAATAAAAAAAATGCTCACCCATGTGCAATGTTACAAAAAAATGGCCTGAGATACAGAAGATCTATTTTGTGGGGCCTTATTTTTGAAAAGCTATATATTAAATTAGGAAAAAACAATCTTGGATGGATTTCTTTGAAATTTGCTGACAATAAATGGAGATATGATTAGGGCTGCACGGTAGTTTGATAAACCGATATATACCGGTATTCAGACCAATATCGATTGAATACTGGTGTAATTACAAAAACATTGGTTTATCGTCATTATTTATTTACCCACAATTTAATTTTCAAGATGTTTTGAGTTTTTTAACTGTAGCTCAGAATGAATAATATTATTGCTTTACCCAAGGAATCGTCAGCATGTGCCCTCGTCATATCCAAATTCAGCAATTGAAAAAATAATTTTCAAAAATGTCAATAAAACTATATCATGTGACCCCTCATTGGAACGAGCTCAATGAGCTCGTTCAAATGAGGGGTCACATGATATTGTTTTGTAGTAATTTTTGGAAAAATTTGATTTAAAATAATAAATTTTGATATCGTCTGTGTTGTGTAAAGGTTTTCCGAACCGCATCATCAAGGCATGCTGATTCGTTCCGACTGTGATGCCTCAAGTTTTGATGGTGGTACTTATGTTCAGATATCTGAACAGTTTTCAATATATCGGTTTACCGCGGTATTTTTTTGAATACTGATACCGGTATTCTGTTTTGAATATCATGCACCCCTAGATATGATTACAAATAATTGTAAGTCCAACAAAGGCAATAACTCATAAAGAAATACTCAGTTTGGCTTAAATATTGTGTTTTGACTATTTTAAGTCTTGTAAAGGGGTTTTATTAGGATTCTCCAAAATTGGCCTTCTTTTTCCCCCGAGATATAATAATAGGAATAGGCAGTTGTTTCACTCTGGAAAGATTTGAAAAAATACTTGGACATTGCTGGTTCACAACACTCTTCACGATATTATATAATATCATGAAAATACTATATGTTAAGTTTGGAAAAAAAATTTGCCCTTTTTGGGGGAAATGTGATAAGAATGGTTGTGGAAGACAATAAATACCAAGGCTAACAAGAGAAATAACTCCTGAAGAAATAATTGAACATGGCTGGTTTGCAATTCCATTCATGATAATACAGTAGAACCTGTCTTGAGAGACTGACCTTTGGGCCACACAAAAGTGGTCTCTCAAGACAGGTGGTCTCTCATAACAGGTTTCAGGTTTTCTCAAGTCAGTGAATAACCAACCACAAAATTCAGAAATGGAGAAGAATGGATTTTTGTAATTACTTTGTAGTTGTTCATTTTTATGAAGTTTTTGTAACAAATTGAAATGGACTGTTATAAAAATTATAAAAATAAATTAGTGTTGAAAATCTTCATTGAAGATTTTCAACACTAATTTATTTTTATAATTTTTATAACAGTCCATTTCAATTTGTTAGAAAAAGATTTTCAACACAAATTTATTTTTATTCCTATCTGTCACATTTCAGGTACGTATGAAATTGTTTATTCAGAAATAATCCTAATCTTTTCACAGGGGTCTTATAAAAACATCTCAATCTGTAATGAGTTAGCAATTGAAACCCAATTAAGAGCTTTTAATACTTTTAATTATGTTAGTATAACCACAATGGATTTTCCAATTCCAGAACAGATAAAAAGTTTTTGTCATGGTTTCAGTCTTCAAAGGGGCGGTCTCTCAAGACAGGTCCATTATGGCATAAAAATACAAGTTGGTACCAGGACACAGTGGTCTCTCAAGACAGGTGGTCTCCCATAGCAGGTCCATCATAGAGTAAAACCAATTGGTGCCTGTTAGATGTGGTCTTTCAAGACAGGCAGTCTCTCAAGGCAGTGGTCTCTCAAGACAGGTTTTACTGTAACACCAGAATGCTTTATATTAAATTTGGTGATAAAAAATCTTGAACAGTTTTCATTAAAATGTGATGACAACAAATGCTAATGTGACGACAATAAAGTGTAAGTCCAACAAAGGCAAATTAATAACTCTTGAGGAAATACTTAGACAGGACTAATTCAAATTCACATTCATGATATACCGTATTTACTCTATGTATTGGGACAGCTAAAAATAATTATTTTCACAGGCGTCCCAATTCTTAGAAAATGGAGAAAGAACAGAGCCTGGTCTTGATTTGATGCTGAATAAAGTTGTGTGTGATTCGTTTTCCATCACTATATACGAAAATCGCCGTCCAATTTTTTTTTATATTTTCATTTTTTGCTTCCAAAACATAGCTTATGATCCCTCAAAGGAACGAGCGTATTGCGCACATTCCAATGAGGGATCATAAGCTATGTTTTGGAAGCAAAAAATGAAAATTTTTAGTTACCCAAGAATTTTTTTATGAGTGTCGTCTGCTACTAACGACGGGCCAACTGGAAACAAATCTCCTGAATGTCCCAAACTTTGGAGCATAAAAAAATATAGTTTTCTGGAAAAAATGTGTGTCCCAAATCATAGAGTGTCCCAATACATAGAGTAAATATGGTAATCATTAAAATGCTATACCCTCCGACCACCATGGACTGGGCTGTGTCCCGGGTGGACAATACTTCCATGAACACAATAATATTTGATTTCAAACACTAATTATAGGAATAATCATAAAATATTTAATTAATGAAGCACCGGGTACAATCCGGTGCTTCATTAATTAGACATTTGCTGATGATGATTTTTATTACTTGGTAAATGCAAGCAAGGCCAGGACTGCCCATGGGTTGATTACAAACTGTCCAGGGTGACTGTACTGCATATTAAATTTTGAAAAATTATTTTGAACGGTTTTCTTTTAAATGTGATGATCATAGATGGAGAAGGAGAAAGGAAAGCAGGAAGGACAGACAGATATATACTCGCCCAAAAAAGAAAGTGTGCATTGCAGAAATTGATCAAGCTCCACAAAAATAATTTTGTAGGTGTAAAGAGTGTTAACCTGTTCATGAATAAGTTATATTGAACACAAAAACAGCTTTCCCCGTTAAAATTGCATTAACGTTAAATGATGTGCTGGACGTTTGTGAAAAGGCATGTTTTGCACGTGGAGAGTCTGAAAATGCATGCAGCAGTGTGAATCCTTGGGTATTTAAACACTAAAGTCAGGCCTTCCTATTGTTCACATTCAAACTTGCCCTGCTGTTAAAACGACTCCACATTAGCATGCCAAGATTGACAATGAATCAACGTCTCCTTGCGCTGGGTATGACTATAGAGCTGGCAGAACACACAGAGAGGTTGCCCAGCATTTGAACTGCCACCGTAACACTGTAGACAGGCTAGTCCATCGACATGCACAACATGATGACGTTCGAGACCGACCCCGCTCCGGAAGACCCCGCATTACCACCCCTGCACAAGATCGGCATATCCGTGTTGTCCATCTCTGGAACCGGCAACAAACGGCAACGACAACAGCCAGGAACATCCCTATCCTGAGACGGATACATCCTCAAACAGTAATCAACTGGCGGAGAGAATACGGCTTACGTCCTCGAAGACCTGCAATTCGTCCCATTTTGACGTTACGTCATCGTCGTGCTCGTCTGCAGTGGTGTAGAGTAGGGTTAGGGTTAGGTTAGCCTAACCTAACCCTACCCTAACCCTACCTAACCTAACCCTACTTGACCCTAACGTAACCGTACCCTAACCCACTTCCATGCTAACTTGTTCGCTTCCATAAGGCATAGATGCACAGCAGTAGTCGATGCAGATGGAGGTCACACCAGATATTGAGTGTGTGACTTTTGTGTTTGACCCTTAGTGTCTTTGACTCTCCATGGCACCAAGAGTATTCGTTGTAGCGTAATAAAATTTCTCGTGTTGATCACAAATTGATTCATCTGTGA
The DNA here is from genome assembly GCA_031216915.1 of Pictodentalium vernedei. Lineage (NCBI taxonomy): Eukaryota > Metazoa > Mollusca > Scaphopoda > Dentaliida > Dentaliidae > Pictodentalium > Pictodentalium vernedei. The sequence continues at coordinate 80,258,751 of CM062294.1, forward strand.
TTGAATAAAATTTCCATGAATGAAAATGATATATATCTTTTTTTAGTGTTATTTTTTAGCATGCACACTTTCTTTTTTGGGAGAGTATACATGCAGGGATGGATAGCATTACAAAAGGGACGGGGGGACAGATAGAATCCATTCCTATATCCCCCTCCCACTATGCGGCAGGGGATAATAACATACTGTGATTTAACATACACTCAGAGAGCTCTTTCTAGCAGTGGGTTACATCTGTAACGGATTTGGTAACAGCAGTTGAAATATAATATACAATAGAAGTTCTAAATTACTCTGTTATAATTGGTCTGCACATAACAGAGGTGTAATTCTATTTTTGTTGGCTTCAAGACATTTCCATGTTCGAAATGAATCGATGTACCTAATTGGTTCACGCCGTAGTGCATTGTGCTGTTGCTTCATTCGTTGATGTGAAAGCGAGGGATCAATCAGATTCCAGTATTCGAAATCTTTCCCCGTGAAATTATCCTATATAAGAGCAGTCTCGCTCATAATTCGCCGCCCACTTCTTGGCATTAAAGCTCTAATTCAGCTGCGCCAGTACAACTGCCTGTTGAGGTTAGTTATGGGGGACACTTTGTAACCTGTAAAAAGGTTAACCGTAATGGGTACCGTCATTTTCGGACCCATTCAACTTGGCCCTGGTGATTATCAACGTTTCTGACACTGATTCTTTCCAGGTCCCCGAGTTCTGTGGGAACCATCCACATTTACTGAACATATTTTGTGTGTAATTTAACCCCCTTTTTGGTAAAAGTGTAGTGGACCCGTGGTTTTTGACCCATCATTCATAATCATGTCCATTTCATATCATACTATTTTTGGCTTCTTAATAAACCACGTATAAACTGTTTTTCTATTTTATTGTGAATTCATCCAGACCACAACGCATAACTTAATGGTTATTCGACCTCTACAGTTGAGTTATATTTTATCCATGGTTTGCTAGTTGACCGAGATCCTCACGAATCTGAAGAACAACAGGGAGATTTCGGCCAGGGTTCTAGCCCCTGGAGAGTCGTTCACCCCACCCCTGTTACAAATTGGCAAGGCTACCAGGATCTGGTTATTCCAGCTACTTACATTATGGGTAATTGTTATCATCAAGGTCTGCATTCTTTGAACGATCAAGATGAATTTAATTCATGGGGAAATTAGAACTTGATTGTTGGTATGCATAATTTCAATAGCTTTTGTTGTATTATTTCAAATGCAAGGGCTTCTCCCCAGATGGATGCAATTGTAAACCTTTGGAATCCTACTTAGTGGTTTGAAGTGGCACAATGAACCCAAGTATACCACTGCTGGTGAAGTGGAAGCTCATAAGCTTGGTGTAATTCAAGTTTGGTTGGCAAAGTCATTCTATGAGTGAGTTGAAGTCTAAGATTATAGACTATTCATTCTGTTGTCTATTTTACTCTGCACTAAACTCCCAAGATGTCACTATACTGGGATAAACAGAGGCCGAAATCCCCCCCCCCCCACCCCCACAAACACACACAATACATATTTTGTGTTTTCGTCGGTGATCTGAGCAATTTGAACTAGAGAATTTGAGATGGTCTGAGATGATCTGTCAACTTGGCCCAAACACTTATGACATGAATGTGAAAAATACCTGATAAAGTCTTTTTAAAATCTTGTTATAGATGGATTTATTTTGCGACTGGTAGCTATATTGGAGGTTAAATGTTCAGCTATATTATTTGAAATTGGAAAGTGCCAGTGTAGCTCAAAAAGTTTGTTCGTGAAAAGCTGTCTGTGGTATTGGTCGTAAAAAATGTCTGCAGTTGAATTACAATTTTTCTGAAATATCTTCACTTTCCGGGTTCATTATAAAAATGACTCATTTTGTGAATCAATTTATGGGGCACACGAGGCAACTCAACCATGGGAAGTCGAGTTATATGCCCTTTAGTACAAAGTAGCACTGGGTGCTTGCGGGATTGAACCCCACAATTTTTCTTTCAACTTTTGAAAATGTTGATGGTGAACATTAAATCTAATAAACAGGCCCAAGTTAGATGTTCGTTAAGGCATTAACTGTTAGGTAAACTTGATTCAAGAAAGAATCTTTTAGTAAGTCGATATTAAAAGCTAAATGCTAGATGATTGCATTGCTCATTAGTTTGGATGTATTTTGTGTTACTGTAGGTAACACTCGGTAGTGACCAGAAAGGATGTTTTTCCTAGAAAGCGAAATAAGACATCGTAGTCTGCTTATTTAAAGTAGGTAGTACACAGTGTGTTGGTGTGCCAATTTTCTATTGGCAATAGGCATTGACGTATGTGGAACCTTTTCTATTAAACGGTAATCGCGACGTGTAGGAGTTTGTAAATATTTGTACATTTCTCTTTTAAGTTATGCTCCCGGCGTGCCTTGGGTTCTGATAATAATAGGTGGTTTGTCTTCAGTAGTCTGGATGCTGTTTTAATATTATGTAGATAGTATTTGTGGATGGCATTGCGATACATCATTTAGCTCTGGCGAAAACTGAAGCTGTTACTGATATGTCAAATTGAACTAACCTTAGAGGTGTACATTTAGAGTGTCCTATATCGGGCAAGTAATTTACAGTAGAGGAAATATTGCAATCCTGAGGCTTGTTGTTTTATGGGTAGTGGTCAATCTCTCTTTCATTTACTAAAATGTAAAAACTGTTTTTGAATGCTAGTGTAAAATAGTTGGTTGTTGGGAACTGTGTTCTCCGTGGATAGCCCAAAATATAATTTCCAAATTGACCATTAAATTTAAAATGGGGCACAATTGTGAGCAGTCTATATATATCAAAAAGCTGAATACAGCTGCTTATTCTGCTCGAATCTTGATACGTCCCATTGATAGTATTATATGGTTGATAGTGAAAGAACTGAGGAGCTATCACATGTGTTAGATTAGTGAAAACCACGTGGCCTTGTTGACCTTTAGAACGTTACAATTAAATTTTGAATAGTTTTGGAATTATTGGCGAAATTGTAAAATCCAGAGAAATAATTTTATCCAGAATTTTATCTACATTAATTGTATTCTGGATATTTCGCCTATCTTTTTGGAAAATTAACCAGTATATCCAGTGTTTCGCATTTTGGAATTTCTGTAAAACTATGAAGCAGAGGAAGCAATTAGAATTGCTGTTACTTCTGTACATTAAATTTGTTTGCTCCTCCCTGTAGAAAGTGAATGTCTGTTTCACATTAATGGAGTGGACGCCATCACAAGAAGCAGGCAGCGGAGCAGGACGATGTTGCATGCAGTGTGTCAGAAAAGAATTTGTGATTCTGTTGACGCAATTTTGCCATGCCTTTCGGTGCTAGTGGAAAGAGCAGAATCTGACGAATGTGTTGCAGCAGATCCGAGATGAGTGGTGGTAATGGAAGAGAACTTCACTTCTCCAAACAAAACAGCGTATGGTTTAGCATGCTGTGAAGAAGGGGATTATCTTATTATCGAATAGTGAAAAGAAAATGGAAACATTCCAGCAGTGAACACCAGAGGACCACTTAAGAAGAAGCAGAGAGACAAGATCAAGACTTTACAGAATTTCTAAAAAGAGACAATAACTTAAACTATATAATAGTCGGTACAGGAATCATGTATCATTTTGTAACACCTTGTTCATCTCCTTCATTATCAATTTAAATTTTGCAAATTATGATTTCAGGGGAATTGACTTGGTGAGCCAGGTCTCGTGATTATGGAGGAACGTTTTATGTGGAACGCCACATTTTAAATTAAATTATGAAATATTAAGATTTATTTGAATCCATTTAACAACTGCTGTATGATTCTAAATTTTTCTTTTTAAGGAGGGGGAAGTGTAACGGATTTGGTAACAGCAGTTGAAATATAATATACAATAGAAGTTCTAAATTACTCTGTTATAATTCATCTGCTCATAACAGAGGTGTAATTCTATTTTTGTTGGCTTCAAGTCATTTCCATGTTCGAAATGAATCGATGTACCTAACTGGTTCACGCCGTAGTGCATTGTGCTGTTGTTTCATTCGGTGAAAGCGAGGGATCAATCAGATTCCAGTATTCGAAATCTTTCCCCGCGAAATTATCCTATATAAGAGCAGTCTCGCTCATAATTCGCCGCCCACTTCTTGGCATTAAAGCTCTAATTCAGCTGCGCCAGTACAACTGCCTGTTGAGGTTAGTTATGGGGGACACTTTGTAACCTGTAAAAAGGTTAACCGTAATGGGTACTGTCATTTTCGGACCCATTCAACTCGGCCCTGGTGAGAACCAACGTTTCTGACACTGATACTCTCCAGGTCCCTGAGTTCTGTGGGAACCATCCACATTTAACCCCCTTTTTGGTAAAAGTGTAGTGGACCCATGGTTTTTGACCCATCATTCATAATCATGTCCATTTCATATCATACTATTTTTGGCTTCTTAATAAGCCATGTATAAACTGTTTTTCTATTTTATTGCGAATTCATCCAGACCACAACACTTAACTTAATGGTTATTCGACCTCTAGAGTTGAGTTATATTTTATCCATGGTTTGCTAGTTGACCCAGATCCTCACGAATCTGAAGAACAACAGGGAGATTTTGGCCAGGGTTCTAGCCCCTGGGGAGTAGTTCACCCCACCCCTGTTACACATCAAAGCTTTCTTCAACATGGTAACACTAGGCTTTATCATCATTATAAATTACTTCATGATACTGGGATGGTTAGCATATAAATACAATTGCATTTCGAGTGAAGATATTTGTTGATGATCTACAAATGTTGATGAAGGAAAACTTGGTCACCCTATTTCTTTTTACTTGAATGGCTGGGAAACGAAAAGATCGTTCGTCTACTTTGTATAGGCCTGGAGACCCATTGTAACCCTGATATATCATACTTACATTTCTGACCCTGCCATGAATCCTCTCCAGTTCATCTGCAATATTATCTTGAAGTCTGGTCTTTTTCTGTGATCCTACACCAACCAAGACATCCCATATTTTCTTGGGAACAGGTATTGCAACTCCTGAAGAAATAGAATCTTCGCTTTCACTTGACTCGACCTCTGAGGATGCAGCTGAATACTCTGATCCTGAGAAAAAACAGCTCTCGGTATCTGATACTTCATTCCGTACAATTTTTAATGCATTGTTTTCATAAGATATGCTGATAGAAATTTCCTCTGGTTCCTGAAGAAAAATGTTCATAAATGATTTTAGTTCAAAGCCCTCTAATTTTTTACCTCATAAAAAATGTATATCTAGAAAAAGCGATTAACCCTTCACCTAATGAATTAGCCACATGGCACACATAATTTACAAAGTGAACAGTTCTTAAAAACAATATTTTTAAAATATTTCAAGAAATCCACATCATGTCACCCCCTCATTGGAAGGATCGCATGATATGGTTTTCTTGAAATGTTTGAAACATTTTAAAAAATAATAATTAAAATAATAAATTGTGATACAGTGGAGCCCACTTAATTGGATATCTCTTAATTGTATATCCCTGTTAATTGAATATAATTTTCAAACACAAAACCATTTACCATACCTTCAGTACAAATTTGATATGTTAATTGCATATGAGTTGTAGAGTAAACTCCTGTTAATTGTATATAAATTTTTGTAATAGGTCGAAAAAATTACTGTGACACGCACCAAATTCCCCTTATTTTTCAACCTTTTTGGCCTTAATACATCCTATACAGGCATTTATTCTATTATATCTTGTTTGACAGAGCTCTCTGTCAAACAAGATATAATAAATAAATGCTCAGTTTACCTCCAGAACACAGGAAACTGACCAAATCCCTGTTAATTGTATACTCCTGTTAATTGAATAATTTTCACTGGCAAAATGGATATTCATTTAAGAGGATTCTACTGTATCCTGTGTGTTGGGTAAAGGGTTAACCCTCACCCATTGCACATGATTTTCAAAATTTGTTATTTTAAATATTATTTTTCTAATTTTTCAAAAAATTTCAACAAAACCATATCATGCAGTGCTTAGATTCCGAGGCAAATGGTCACACCAGCAGACTATCACACATCTCACTCAATCATAACGAATGCATAAATGAGCATGTCTCAACCCTTCCAAATTGCTCCTCTGAACACTGTGTTGCTGGTTATGAACTTGATCATTTTGCCAATAAAATGCCTACTCATAAAATGTCAGTATTCATGGTTCCTGATTCAAAAAACTAATAATAAAACAAGAAAATCAGAAAAACTGATGGATGCTCCCTGACAGTTGACTTAGTTAACAAGCAGATTTACAAAATTGTGATCCCTTGCTATGGGAAATCATTTGGCACACGTCTTTGAAATGCAAGGCCCATAACTCTGATGAAAAATATGTGGGCAGGAGCAGCTTGTCACAAGGATCCCTCATACCAAATTTTATTGAAATCTATCTGCTCACTGCTGAGATATCGTTGCAGATGGACAGATGGACAAAGCGGTCTTTTTTATAGCATGTGCAGGAGCAGCTTGTCACAAGGATCCCTCGTATCAAACTTCACTGATTTTCATTCACTCACTGTTTTTCTGGTGAAAAATATGCAGACACCTTTTTTATAACATGTGCAGGAGCAGTTTGTCACAAGGATCCCTCATACCAAATTTCATTAAAATCCATCCACTCACTGTTGAGATATCGCTGTGGATGGACACACAGATGGATGGATGGATGGATGGATGGATGGATGGATGGATGGATGGATGGATGGATGTGGATGGATGTATGGATGGATGGATGGATGGATGAATGGATGGATGGGGATGGATGGATGGATGGATGGATGGATGGATGGATGGATGGATGGATGGATGGATGGATGGATGGACAGATGCAGACACAGTCGAACAAAAGCACAACTATATACTCCCCCATAATTTTTTGGGGAGTATAATTACCCATATTCAACAGCTGAACCCTCATTAACTGCTCCCAAACCAGTCACCCACATACACATGAAGACATTTTAGAAGGGCCTGCACACTGGATCAATATGCTGCAACGTCCAGCCATTCTCACTCTCAAGCAGCTGCCCACCTCTTGAATACAACAGGGAACTAGATGAATTTACAAAAATATTCATTCTCTTCACTTCACAATTTGATCACATTATTCACCTACCAAACATATAAGTCCCCATTGAACTTGAATGTCTACATCTGTGGACTGGAAATCACCCAACTAACAACCATTAGGGTGATGCACATATTTACCTTAAAAAAATAAATGTGACTTCAAGAACTTGACACCAAGACTGAACTTAAAACAAAATTGTTGCTTGCCCGGGTTCACAGCCCCTTCACCATAACCCATGTTAAGGTCAAGAAATAGGAATCCTAACTAGCACCCTGTGTTCGTTACCTAAACCCTTTACCTAAATGAAAAGCATATGACACTTGCCAAAAAAATTCTTGAATAACTAATATTTTTATTCTTTTGTCTCAAAAACAGGTTATGACCCCTCGTTGGAACGAGCTTGCTCCAACGAGGGGTCATAACCTATGTTTCTGAGACAAAAAGTTGAAAAAATAATGAAAATTAATTGGCGATTTTTTAGAACAGCGCTGACCGGTTTTGGACGTTACGTTGGGTAAAGGGTTAATGACCAGAGGGTCCTAGTTAGGACTATACTAGTAGAAATAGCACCCCTCACACCTCTATGGATGGATCTGAGAATCTAAGGACTGTAATCTGCCCCTGAAGGAGGGTGGAGTGGGCTGGGGAGGGGGGGGGGGGGTATGGTTTTGTTTAAAAAAAATTTGAAAAATAATATTTTTGTAACTGCTCTATTTGTAAATTACATGGCAGATGTAGCAAATTAGTTAGAAAAAGGATTAACCATTTACCTTACACAATGGTCATATCCGTTAAGCACTATTCACAAAAACTGTCATTCATATTTTATTTTTTCAATTTTTATCACCAAATCATAGTTTATGACCTCCTGATTCAAACAAACTCAACAGATTTCAATGAGGGGTCATAAGCAATGTTTTGGTGGTAAAAAATGAAAATTTTCAATTATTCAAGAGAACTCTTTTGTAAGTGACATGTTAAGTAAAGGGTTAACTACCAGCTTTCACAAACTGCAATTGTTTTGTCCGTATCGTCTTCTAGCAGGCCTGGAAATAACCTGTGAACGATCATTTAGGTTAAGTGGGGGTTATTTCAATTGTAAAACACACAAACAAACTGCAGGTTATGACAAAACACTACAACATAACTTTATTAAATTGCTAATCTTGTGTGTTTGCAAGACTTGACAATCTCATAGGACTATCTCAACTCAAAGGTTGAGCATTTCATCCACATTTGAATAGGGCTGTCACGATTTTTTAATTTAGGAATCAATTAATCATTGCAAATAATCGATAGTAATCGATTAATCGTACCTAGATGACCCCCCCCCTCTCCCTTTCTCTGAAGTCCATAAAAATGAAGTTCAAGTCAACTGACCTACCTCCAGTACACAACGAAGACGATCCTCTTTTAGGTACATTCAAAGTTTTGATGTTCTGAACTTTTGAACCGTCAGTGTAATAATCAAGACCAGTCGGCAGTTGCGAACTTCGCAACTGCTGACCGGTCTTGATTATTACACTGACAGTTCAAAAGTTCAGAACATCAAAGCTTCGATGAATGTACCTGAAAGACAAATGCTTCCAACGGCTTCTTGGGGTTTAACATCGATGTTCTTAACTCTTTACCTTTAGAACAATAGTTTTTTCATCAAATTTTCTTTTAATTATTAAACGTCTAAAGCGGGATAAAATTTACCGATTATTCGACAATGAAAAATACTAATCGATTTTACCGTGACCAATCAACAATCAATTAATCTATTAATCGTGACAGTCCTACATAACAGAAAGGATTGTTGTTTCATTTTAAAAGAATTTCTGCCTAAATAAGTAGCAACAGTTAATGTGTGATCTGACACTTTGGCAAGATCACACATTTGTTGTTGCTATTTATTTTAGTGAAAATCGTTTTAAGACATGAAACATTATGACAGGTGTAGTAAAACAGAGAAGGCTGAGATGCATCACAACCTCTTTTTTCCTATGGGTTACCACCATACTAAATAACGTAACCTGTGCATGGGTTATGATATAAATCCTTTATTTCCAGGCCTGTTCTAGTCAGGTTAAGATATAGAGTTAACAGTTTCAGTACCAAACCTAATCAGATGGTTCAGAACCTCCATATTATCTTTGGGGTATTTTCCATTTAGGGATCCTTCTGCCCTCTTTTGGAAAGGATCCAGGCCCTATGCCATTACCAGGGCCAGATTACGATTTTGTAGGCCCCTGGGCTACAGATACTATAACTGTGAGGCCCCCAGTGATAATTAACAGAGCACGTAAATCCACAAGCACAAATGTATAGGATAATGTAAATTCAAATTACATCACAGAACAATACTAATCTACCCTCTATCAGCACTTTTGTCTTTGGTGCAAGCACAACCGCAAGGCAAGGACGCAAGAAGAAGAAGGATATTATTGATGGAAAGAACAATTTCTTGTACAGGACCCAAGCGAGTATGAGATCCTCTCATTGAAATCAGGATTGTCAGTGCCAAAGAGTTGGAATAATGGGCAAGAAAAAAATTCTGGTACATTATACAGTATATTAATTAAGCCCTTTTTAAAGAGATAATTCAGCATACTTATACTTTCAATCTGCATTTACAAAGGAAGTAACTTTTCACAGTAAATTAATTTCACTTAATCTCTGGAATCCCTCAACTGGAGGAGACTCTGGGCTGCAGCCCATAAAGCCCATGCTTTAATCCGGCACTGGCCATTACCTAAAGTTCAAGTAGGAACGTTTTCCGATAATGCAACTGGAAATTTAACAATTCATTCTTGATGGACAGAGCTCATTAACCCTTTACCGAACATGAAAAGCAGATGACACTTGTAAATAAAACTCTTGGAGCACTACTTTTTTTATTTTTTGTGTCAAAAACATAGCTTATGACCCCTGATTGGAACGAGCTCGTTGAGCCCGTTGAGCTCGTTCCAATGAGGGGTCATAAGCTATGTTTTTATGACAAAACATGAAAAAGTAAAAAAAAATGAATGGTGAATTTTGTGAATAGCGCTGGCTGGTTTTGGGCGTTAAGTTGGGTAAATGGTTAAGCTCTGTCCAACAAGACTGAATTGGGTACATTCCCAGTGTCATGGGAAAGCTTTGCTGGTTGGAAATTTAGTGTTTTGACCTCAGTATGCAGGGGTTAATAAAGAAGCTACTATATGCGTAATACATGTAGTAAGTTTTATAACAAGAGCTATGCCCGGCATTGCATAATACGTCTGGTAAACATTTTCTAAGATGAAAAGTCCCATAACTCTTGCAAAAGTTATCAGACTAAGCCTAAATTTGAACTCAAACTGTATTTTGATATCACTGAGGCACAAACCAAGTTTGGTCCTGATCTGTAAATCCAAACTCAAGTTATCATCCGGAAACAGAAAAGTTTATGGACAGACAGACAGATGGATGGACAGATGGATGTAAGTACGGACAAACAAATGATACACTGTGTGGTTAACTAAGTCCATAGCACTCTGTGGCTACCATATGCAGCCACACAATGTACCTATATGTTAATGGTTAGTCACATAATGAACTTCTTGTGAGAAAATGGTATCCATAACTTGTGTGTCTAATTTCAGAACATGCACTGAGAGCACATATTCAGAGACTTTTTAAACAATTTTACTTGTGCGGATAGCCACACATCAGTGGTGGTGCCAAGGAGGGGGGGGGGTAAACCCGACTTCACGAGAAATTTCCGACAATCGAATGTAGATATCTCGTCTTGTGTCGATCAAGAACGAGGTATATGGTTCTTCTTTGTAAGGCATTATGACAGTTGTTATCCAACTGGCGTTCCATTACTTCCATACCTAATCATAGGTTATCGTCATTTACGTTAAATAATCAACAAACATACTCAATTTGCTTCTATTTTGGTTCTCCAATTTACCAATTTTCCTTCATTTTCCTTCATTTGGGAGGTCAAATATTATAGCCTCCCCTGTCAGAGAGGTCAGCCCCCCTGTCGAGAAATCCCTGACGCCATCCCTGCCACACATGCAAATTAGACACACAGTGTACCTTTGGGCCAATCACTAGCCACACAATATATATCTCGTGAGAACTGATGGACAAACAGACCAATTCCATAATACGTCCTGTTGTTTTAAAAACAGACATACAACAACCTGTATTTTGATATAACTGAGGCAAACCAAGTGTGGTCCTGATCGGTAAATCCAAACTCATGTTATCATCTGGAAATGGAAAAGTTTATGGATGGACAGATGGATGGGCAGATGGATGGACAGATGGACAGACAGGCCAATCACATAATGTGTCCTGTCTTACAAAAAGTAATGTTCAATACAGTCTCTGTATTCCCCTTTACCCAAAGTGATGGCAAAAACTGTCCAGCACTATTCTCAACAAGAGGCCCTAAGAAGCCTTAATCGCTCACCGGCCAAAGTGGTTCAAAGAAGTATTTGGGGTCACATTCAGTTAGACATGGTTCATCAACACTACAAAGGAATGAAGTCATGAGAGACAAATTTTATGGAACTAGGGACATGGCTTGAACAAACTTAAATCTTATCCCCCTAAGGATGCTGCATACCAAATATCAAAAGCATTCATCTGCTGGATCTGAAGAAGATTTTTAAAGAAAATTCCTCATTTTGAACTAAGCTATCATTCAGGCTCCTACAGTGAGCCCAAATATGAACCCAGGGACTTTGCTTGAACAAACTTGAATCTCACCCCACTAAGGATGCTGCATGCCAAATATCAAAACATTCCGACTGCTGAATCTGAAGAAGAAGATTTTTAAAGAAAAATTCCTCATATTGACTAAGTTATAATTCGGGCTCCCACGGGGAGCCCAAATATTGACCCAGGGACTTGGCTTTAACGAACTTGAATCTCACCCCCTTAAGGATGCTACACACCACATATCAAAACATTCCGACTGCTGGATATGAAGAAGAAGATTTTTTAAGAAAATTCCTCATTTCGAACTAAGTTACAATTTGAGCTCCCACAGTGAGCCCAAATATGGACCTAGGGACATGGTTTGAACAAACTTACATCTCACCCCCTTAAGGATGCTGCATACCAAATATCAAAACATTCTGACTGCTGGATCTGAAGAAGATTTTTAAAGAAAATTTCTCATTTTGAACTAAGTTATAAATCGGGCTACCACTGTGAGTCCAAATATGAACCCAGGGACTTGGCTTGAACAAACTTGAATCTCACCCCCCCCCCCCCCCCCCCCCCCCCCCCCCCCCCCTAAGCATGCTGCATACTCAATATCAAAAGATTCTGCCTGCTGGATCTTGAGAAGAAGATTTTTAAAGAAATTTGCCTGAAATGCACTAAGTTCAAATTTGAGCTCCTATACTGAGCCCAAATATGAACCTAGGGGGCCGATTTGAACAAACTTGAATCAGATCCACCCCACAATGTTGCATACCAAATATCAAAAGATTCTGCCTGCTGGATCTGGAGAAGATTTTTTTTAAGAAATTTGCCTGAAATGCACTAAGTTCGAATTCGAGCTTCTATAGTGAGCCCAAATATGAATCCAGGGGGCCGATTTGAACAAACTTGAATCAGATCCACCCCATAATGCTGTATACCAAATATCAAATGATTCTGCCCACTTGTGTGGGAGAAGAAGATTTTTTTTTGTAATTTCTCTAATATACATAGGGTGCTATCGGCGTTATGCCCTCTATGGAGCCCCAAGTGGGCATGTCCATTTCATTTGAACAAACTTGAATTGACATATGGTAATGAACATCCATACCAAGTTTCGAGCAAATCGACCCAGCAGTTTCAGAGAAGAAGTCGTTTGAAAAATGTTTACGCCGCCAGACGACGGCGGACGGCAAGTGATAAATTTAGCTCCCTTCGGTGAGCTAAAAATCGCCAATTAATTTTAATTGTATTTTCATTTTTTGTCTTAACCCTTTACCCAACTTAACAGCCACAGTCTCAAAAACATATATGTTATGACCCCTCTTTGGAACGAGCTCATCGAGCTCGTTCCAATGAAGGGAAATAACCTATGTTTTTGAGACAAAAAATGAAAAAATTTGGTTATTTCAAGAATTTTTTTTGCAAGTGTCGTCTGCTTTTCATGTTGGGTGAAGGGTTAAAAACATAGGTTATGACCCCTCTTTGGGCTTCCAATGAGGGGTCATAACCTTTGTTTTTGAGACAAAAATGATAAAAATTAGTTATTCAAGAATTTTGTTTGCATGTGTCGTCTGATTTTCATGTTAGGTAACGGGTTAAATTGTTCTTTTACTCACTAACTATTTGGGCATTATTCTGAAGTGCAGGTACAAAAACTTTAAGCCTTAACTAGCGGAGTGCTAGAAGCCTCACTATGGGAGCATGGTGGCTCAGTGGTTACAGCATTGAATTTCAAACTGTAAGGTCCACAGTTTGATCCCTACCAGGGGTAACTCCATGTGTCCTTGGGCAATGCACTTAATTCCGATTGCCTTTGTCGAAGCACAGTGGCGATGTGTAATCTGACATACTGCACGTTGATGGTGCATTTCTCTTCAACCAATGCTAACCCTTCTTGTGAAGAATTAGTATTTTGGAGAGTCTGACTGCTGCTTGCTGCTGCCTAATGGTTCTCTTCCGGTACTCCAATGTCCTCCACATAAAAGTGTCCGACACAAGATGACACTGGATGTGGAAAATGTCATTAAATCCCAATAAAAAAATCTAAGAAAAGAAGCCACTATGATGAATGGCTTCACAGAAAAGTGCTGAAAGCCGCTTTTGTGGCTTTACATTGAATGCATAAGCTTGTTGTTTGCACAGTAGTAGAAAAAAGGTTCAATTAACCCTTTACCCAACTTAACGGCCAAAACCGGCCAGCGCTATTCTAAAAAATCGCCAATTAATTTTCATTGTTTTTTCATTTTTTGTCTCAAAAACATAGGTTATGACCCCTCGTTGGAACGAGCTCGTTGAGTTCGTTCCAATGAGGGGTCATAACCTATGTTTTTGAGACAAAAAATGAAAAAATCAGTTATTCAAGAATTTTTTTTGCAAGTGTCGTCTGCTTTTCATGTTAGGTAAAGGGTTAAAATTGAAACAAAACAGTTATTTATTAACATATTCCTGCCAAACTAAGGAACCTCTTGCTGGCAGTACGAGTTTTTGGAAGAAATACTTGGGCTTGGCAGTCTAGAAAAATCAAGGAGTGCAAAACAATTGCCCTCGATCCTCAGATTGCCTGGGAGAGCATTTGCACCTGAATGTTCAATGCATGTACTTGTATGCTGTTTTGGTTATATCCACTTCAAGGTATTACTATTGTGACTAAAAAATTGTACTACATTCAGCTGCATAGTAGAAAAATTGTCATGCACATCTTCTCATGATTCAAAATGTTGCATTCAATTCTTATGTGACTGTCTTCTACACTCAAAATGTGTTGAAATACGACACAGAATGGGTCATGAATTATTGCGAATCCATGCACCATTGACAAATCGTCCACTAGGTTCCAATGTGTTCTATGTGCTAACTGGCACATAGAACACATTGGAACTCAGGGGACGAAATGATAACAGATTTTAAAGGCAGTCCCAAACATATCTGGCATTCCTGAAAATCAAGGGGTGCAAAAAATTGCCCTCCTCAATTTTTTTCTAGGAGTGCAGCACTCCTGCACTCCTGAAGAATGACAAGCCTGAATACTCATGTTACAAATTACCTTTGACAAATAATTTGTACCGTTAACCCTTTATCCAATGAATCGGCTACATCCGCCTGTGTGATATGCAAATTCAACAGCTGAAAAAATACTATTTTTCAAAAAATGTCAACAAAACCATAGCGTGTGACCCCTCAATGTAACGAGCTCGTTGAGCCCGTTCCAATGAGGGTCACATGATATGGTTTTGTTGAAAGTTTTTGAAAAATTTTAAAAAAAATATTTAAAACAAATTTTGATATCATCTGCATTGGGTAAAGGGTTAATACTCAGAGAATGTGCTTCAGATTACTTTTGATGTGACATTATTTTGTCTGTATGGCTTTGCCTTGTTACAGTTTGACACTCTCCCATCAATTGCAACAAGGCAAAAACGTGAACAAATTTTGACAACCAAAAATAATTTAGCACTTTATCAGCTAAGCGGAGGCACAGTGGAGTTGCAGTAACCGATTCTCGTCAGGTCACCAAAGTTAAGCAACGTCGAGTCTGGTTAGTCCTCAGATGGGTGACCATCTGAGCGATCGATTCGGACTCCCGCGTTGTGTCCTTAGGCAAGGCACTTAACCCGATTGTCCACATGGGGGCACGATGACGCCGTATACTAAGGTGTACTGTATATCGATGGTGGGCATGTCTTCAACCAATCTAAGCCTGCCTGTGCTGCAGTGTGAAGTTGCAATGTTGGGGAGCTGGCCGCTGCTCGTCGTTGCTCGGTGGTTCTCTCCGGGTACTCCGGCTTCCTCCACCTGTAAAACAGCCACGGTCATGATTATAGACATTGTGCATAAATAGTTGACCTTAAAACACCAATAAATAAATAAATATCAGCTAAGCAGAACCTGTCATCTGCCTTTGAATTATACGCTTTCTATGCTTCATTAACTATTGGTTCTCTGAAAGCTTATGGCCACCCAAATCAGAATACAATTTGTGAATTGCATTTTTGTCTGAGTAGGGGCTGAGATTGGGAAATTTTGGCTTTGGGAATTGGGAAAACTCATGCCCAAATAACATTGGAAAAGGGGTCCAGTATTTGGCCCCTGTGGACATCTAGAAAGGTCCCTGTAATGTGATATATGACACTCTGTTGGCAAGGTCTCTGAGCCCTTTTCAACGATCTTTTCCAAGAAAGCGTTTCATAAGTAAAAATTAAAGTAATTTTAAATTAAACCACAGCATAAGTAATTTTAAATTAAACCAGAGCATAAAATCAACTGAAATATAAGCCAAAAGGTACTATATTCTCTCTGTTATTTCCATAGAGATGGTCATATTGGAATTTTTAGTTCGGTATCAGTTTCGGTATTTCTGTGAGGGTAAACCTCAGTATCGGTTTAGTATTCCGTATCTGACTTGACGGAGATTTGCTGATAGTACCAAAGAGGAATTCACATCCGGAAAAACAGAATAAGTTGTTGTAGTACAGTAGAATCCTCTTAACTGAATATCCATTTTGCCAGTGAAAGTTATTCAATTAACAGGAGTATACAATTAACAGGGATTTGGTCAGTTTCCTGTGTTCTGGAGGTAAACTGAGCATTTATTCTATTAT
Source organism: Pictodentalium vernedei (assembly GCA_031216915.1). Lineage (NCBI taxonomy): Eukaryota > Metazoa > Mollusca > Scaphopoda > Dentaliida > Dentaliidae > Pictodentalium > Pictodentalium vernedei. The sequence continues at coordinate 80,275,114 of CM062294.1, forward strand.
ATCTTGTTTGACAGAGCTCATAGAGCTCTGTCAAACAAGATATAATAGAATAAATGCCTGTATTGGATGTAGTGAGGCCAAAAAGGTTGATAAATAAGGGGAATTAGGTGCTTGTCACAGTAATGTTTTCAACATATTACAAAAATTTATATACAATTAACAGGAGTTTACTCTACAACCCATATGCAATTAACAGATCAAATTTGTACAGAAGGTATGATAAATGGTTTTGTGTTTGAAAATTATATTCGATTAACAGGGATATACAATTAAGAGATATCCAATTAAGTGGGCTCCACTGTATCATTCTACCACAATGCTTTAACCCTTTACCTCACATGAAAGGCAGACGACACTTGCAAACAAAATTCTTGAATAACTATTTTTTCATTTTTTTGTCTCAAAAACATAGGATATGACCCCTCGTTGGAATGAGCTTGACGAGCTTGTTCCAAAAAGGGGTCATAAACTATGTTTTTGAGACAAAAAATGAAAAAATAATGAAAATTAATTGCCGACTTTTGTGAATAGTGCTGGCCGGTTTTGGCCCTTATGTTGGGTAAAGGGATAAATACACTGCCAATGAAATCAACAGTGGCATTCTTTTACGACCACAAATCATATCTACAGTAATTTTGTGACTTGTTCTAAATGCACCTTAATATTTAAAAACCTATTTCAGGTTTTTGAAATCCTAGAGTAAGTGCACTGATCATGCCATCTTTAGGAGGTCCTGCTAACAATAAACAAAACACCTGAGCAGTGATTTCTAGTCAAGTCTTGGCTGTTAAGGCAGCCAAGATCTGACTAAAAATCACTGTTAAGAAATTGGACATGTACAGGTTGTAGTTTAGTGGGAATTCCGGACAACTGCTCAGTCCACTGAGGGTAAACAAAACTGAAAAGAAAACCAGTCACTTCTTTCATGAAAATGAACCTTTCTACTGTTATGAAGCCTCAATGGGGACTTATGAATAGTGAATGTAGGTAGATTTTAAAATTGAAAATTGAGACAGTTTTGGTATTCAACAATTGGGGCAGTTTGGTTTTTCGGTATCCCCATGATATCGGTATCAGTTTGGTTTTTCGGTTTATTACCCATCTCTAAATTTCAGAGCCTAATTTAGTCACATTTTAAACCATTTAACAGTCTTTTCAAAAATGGTCTGAGTTTTCCTACATTATTTACACTTTGAATTTGTTGTTAACGAAACTGTGTAGAGAATCAATCTAAAGAATATAAATGCTGTTTCTCATACACCACTGTGCAAGTGACCATTACATGAATATCCCAGGTCCACAATATCTTCATTCAAGATCTAAGAGAAGTCGCAGACTAATATTGGCGATTGTTTCTCGAGTTAATGTCCGACACGATATTAAAATCGCCGTGATTCTTGGTCAAACAGATTACAGCAGTAATTAATTTCTAGGGCACCTGAGCGAAAAGGATGTACTTATTGTCATATTTTACATGACTCTCACAATCTTGTGGTCAAAATACATGTATAACTCAACAATCTCAACTCGACGAAATGACGTTGGCCATACCATTACCAACACTCATAAAATATTTATGTTTTTAATCAGTTAGAATATTTTTTTTTAAATTTTGACAAATTGCAACATTCCGACACAAACGTACATAAATTTGATTCAGAAAGTTATTGATGACTGGTTATCATTCTGACACATCAACATGCAGTAGTTTATTTGGTCTAATCTATTTCACAATTAACCCTTTACCCAATGCAAACGATATCAAATTTTTTTAATTTAAATATCTTTTTTAATTTTTTTCAAAAAATTTCAACAAAACCATATCATGTGACCCCTCATTGGAACAAGCTCAATGAGCTCGTTCCAAAGAGGGGTCACATGATATGGTTTTGTTAAAATTTTCCAAAAAATAATATTTTTTCAGCTGCAGAATCTGCAGGTTAGGCAGGCGGATACAGGCGATTCGTTGGGTAAAGGGTTAATGCCACAATTATAAGAGTCAATCCCTTTCACTCCAAATGTCTTGTCCAATTTAATTACTGCTTTCATTGTCCGCGTAATCTCGGGTGGGTTTAATACTTTTGTCTCACCTCGGACCTAGGATATTCAAGTAACAGTCGCTTGCGCAGTAGTGTACGTTGACCAATTAACACTTTAACCAATGCACAGGATATTATAAGTTATCTCCGCCAACATGTATGGTATATGGAGATTTAATACCTGGATGTCAGATTTTAAACACCGAGCTCCATATACCATACACGACAGTGGAGATAACGTTTTTTGACTCGTTTGAAACACAATAGAAACATAGTCGAAATAAATTTGCAGACGCATTTTTCACGATCCACAATCAGTTGGATAATTGTTTTGTTTTTACAAATGCAGAAGACAACAGATGAGTTACATCCCTTGTGTCATTAAAGAAACGAGTAAACAGCATTTTGTTGACATATCGTCCACTGAGTTAAAATGTGTTCCATGTGCTTTCTGGCACATAGAACAGACTGGTACTCAGGGGACAAATAATTTGCTTTTATTTTATTTTTCTCAAGTTGTTTCATTTTACTTATTCAACTATTTAATTTATAACGACAAAATATGATCAAATTGTTGGAAATCTGATGATATTTGTGACTATTTTCAAGTTTTTTGGTTCGATTTTTATATCGAGGCAAGCAAATGCAGAAAGCTTTCGTTTAAACCATATACCTTGAATGTTGTACACTCTCATATACCTTGGATGTTGGTTGCACCCTTTGCCATGGCTATTTGTCCAAGGCATTCTGATCAAGCAAAAGACAGAATTTATTGGGATATAGGGACAACAAAATTTTTTATTTTAATTACTTTTTTTTTCAAATTTTTCAGAATATTTCCACAAAACCATATCACGTGACTCCTAACTGGAATGAGCTTGACAAGGTTGTTCCACTGAGGGATTAGATGATATGATTTTGTGAAACGTTTCTGAAAATTTTTGTTTTTTCAACTGCTAAATTTTCAAATTACGTGAACAGATCTGGCTGATTTGTTAGTTAAAGGGTTAAGAAAACTCACAAACAATCTAAGCATGATATGTATTAGAGCTTGACAGTTTTTTGTTTTCTGGTTCAATTCCAGTTTTTGTAGCAAACCAGAAAACAAAACTGCAAGACCCAACAAGAAACGGAGGAATGGTTTTACTATGTATGTGCATAAACTGATCAAGCTATCTTACTGGGAGGAAGCCTAAAAATAAGCACAATGTCATCTGCAGAATGAGGTCCCCAGACGGTGAATTCAGTGATGCTACAGTTAAAACTAGAAGTCCTGTCATGAAATGCGTGTTAACTTAATCGAAGTGTTATGACCATAGGAAGGCTATCAAATTCTGTACATATGGCCTGTGCACAAGCAATGTTTCAGCCAATGGATCTCCAGGTAACGCGGAGGTCTACTGGCAGAAATATTGCCTGTGTTTGCTATGAGTAACCAGGAGTACCTGCCGTGCTTTGGATGCCATTCGATATGGCAATTGTGTGCAATTCCTACGCGCAATGAAACCTAGATAAGCACACTGTTCATGGCAGGACTTCCAGTTTTAATTGTACCCTGCACAGCAGGGTAGCATCACTAAATTTACCCTCTCATCCCTCTGTGAACCTCAATCTGACTAAAGGTCAAGCCTAAACAGCAAGAGGTACCCAGAGAATAAATTGGCACACTGTATGGGATAGCATCAGAAAATTCACCCTCTGGGGACCTCATTCTGCAAATGACAGATTGCATATTTTCAGGCTTGACTGGGAGGGAAGTGGACCAGTGGTCTTATTACTTAGTCTATCCGGCAAAGGAGCAAATAGGTCATGTTCTCATTGTTACATTTTCTCCCTCAGAGACACATCCACTGGAGAGAGACCAATCACATTTAACCCTTTACCCAACATAACGACCAAAACTGGCCAGCGCTATTCACAGAAATCACCATTAAATTTTCATTATGTTTTTCATTCTTAGGCTCAAAAACATAACTTATGACCCCCTCATAGGGAATGAGCTCATTCCAATGGGTGGTCATAAGCTATGTGTTTTGATAGAAAAAATGGAGAGAAAAAATTTATTTAAGGCCTAAAAAATAAAAAATCTGTTTCTCAGGCCCTCCTGCATGGTCATTTTGGCTGCCGCATGCTCTCTTTTTATAACCAATGTAATCTTAAAAAAAAAAAAAATTAAATAGTTCATGTCGGATATTTTACCCAAGTTAAAAAAATTGATAAATTTATCCCTTGAGTGCAAGAGGCTTTGCAATGCTTTAGCATTGCAAAGCCTTCTTGCTCTCAAGGGATGAAATACACCACCACCCATGCTATTCCATAGATTATGAGTCCAAAAACAAAAACCAAGAACATGAACTTTTGATGACAAAGAAATAATCAGAGAAACAAAAAATAAAATAAAAAAAATGCTCGCCTGCTTGCAATTTTACAAATAATGGCCTGAGAAACAGAAGATCTACTTTGTATGGCCTAAGAGGGTTTTTTTTGCAAGTGTCATCTGCCTTTCGTGTTGGGTAAAGGGTCCAACAAATTGGATATCAGTAAAGAAAATTACATTATATCCTAAACAAACTACAGAATTTCTTAAGAATCTGTTCATACAGACAAAGCAAAATATCTTTTGTTTAATTTTACACAAATGAAATCCAGGGGCCGCGGAACCGGGGGTAGGGCGCTTTTCTGTAAGCATATATTTTAACACAACCAATGAGTGGTGAAACAGAGCCTCCTCCATATTTTCGCCAGCTGGTTCAGTTTTAATGGATTTTGGATCATTTTTTGGCAACTCAAGTGGCAGCAAACGCTAAAATGTATACAGTTTGTTAAAAAATCGGTTTACTGAAATAGATCATAATCTTACAGACATACAAGTACCAAATCCACCCCCAGACAAGATAATCCACAGACAGTATAATTGCTGTTAATGTCTGGTAAAGCATACAGGTGAGGTCTATTTATCAGCTTTGGTCGTTGTGACCAAAGCTGATAAATAGACCTCAACTGTATGCTTTACTGATGTTTTTTAACAGCTCTCAAAGTGTGAAATCTTTCAAATACATCTCCTGAAAAATCTCAAAATATCCACTCAGATGCATGGAAATGGGAACCTGGAATTTAAAAGTTTTGTACGCTGGGCCGAACCATGATTGGCCCGTCATTATCCATCACCCAATCCAGCTCCCCCCCCCCCTTTGAAAATCGTTCCGCCGCCCCTGAAATCTAAAAACTATATGCAAATTAACCCCTTGCCCAACACACAGGATATCAAAATTTATGATTTTAATTATTTTTTTAATTTCTCAAAAAATTTCAACAGAACCATATTATGTGACCCCTCATTGGAATAATTTATTTTAATTATTGTCTTTTTTAAATTTCTCAACAAATTTCAACAAAACCATATCATGTGACCCCTCATTGGAATGAGCTCAATGAGCTCATTCCAGTGAAGAGTCACTTGATATGTTTGGTTTTTTTTAAAGTTTTTGAAAAATGTTTTTTTCGACTGCTTTTTGGTAAATTGCGCAGGCTGATGCAGCTGATTCGTTAGGCAAAGGGTTAAAAGGGCAAATTTTTGTGGGTGGTATGGTAAATGCAATAAAATGACAAAATTTCAAGAGGACCTATTTCCTGTGGCTATGTGCTTTGGTTGTTGATACAAGCCTGACCGGTTTAGTACCTGATTTGTACTCATCAGAGGCAGTGGGGAGAGGGCTCTTCCCCTTTTATAGTGACATTTGGCAGGTGACTGGTGTGCCCTTTTCGGCGGGTGACCTTAGTTTTTGTGGTTGACAGGTTACCAAATGCCTGTGGGTGGCAGGTGACCCAACAAAAAATTTTTTTTTAGGTTCAATTCTTGTTTTGGCGGGTGACCTATTGTTTGTTTATACATGGTTGGATAAAATGGAGCGGGTTGTTCATTATGGTAATTGGTGGGTTAATCACAATCATGGAATGAGTATCCATATTCGTTTGGAATGATTAAGGATGGGGAGAAACCATGCAAAATGTATTGTTGGAGTGTTAACCCTTTACCTAACATGAAAAGCAGACGACACTTGCCAAAAAAATTCTTGAATAACTCATTTCTTTCATGTTTCGTCTCAAAAACATAGGTTATGACCCTCATTCCAATGATGGGTCATAACCTATGTTTTTGAGACAAAAAATGAACAAATAATGAAAACTAATTGACTGTTTTGGCTGTTACGTTGAGTAAAGGGTTAAAGTTTTTTATGTGTGACAGCTTCTGCCCTGTTTTGTTTTATAAATCAATGGTATGGTAAATGGTTTGATGTTTGAAAATATATGGATATCAGCAGGGTTATTCTATTGAGAAACATCCAATTAATTTTTGTATCTGTGGTATAATGATTGAATACATTACCGGTGTATCATCGAGATAAGACGTCTTACTACTCCTACTGATAAAAGAGGACAATTGTGAGGCAATACCAGATAAAGTATCTTCTGTTTCTCCTTCCTCTGGAATGGGAGTAGGTAGGTCTATAAATGTAGAATCTGAAAAATAAAACAAAAGTAGATACTTTTACAGACCTTGAATTAACATCTTACCTAACGTAACAAGAAGATCTGTGTTCCTGCAGGGAAGGACAGAAACAATTCAAGGCTATTCAAGGCAGGGGAGGATCCAGAGCCATTTTCATAGCGGTAACTAGTTTGGGCACCCAAACTCCAGGTGCCCAGAAAAACACAACAAAACAAACAAACAAATTAAATAAAATGGAAAATATAAACAAATAAACGAACAAAATCATAAATTTCTCACAGGAAGCTTAAATATAAATCCATGGACTTAATTTCAACAAGCCTGAATCTGACCCAACTAAGGATACTATACCAAATATCAAGAGATTTTAATTGGTGGGTCCGAAGAAGATTTTTAAATTCCTCATATTGCACTACATTAAAATTTGGGTTCCATTGGAAACCTAAATATGAACCCAGGGACTTGTTTTGAACAAACCTGAATCTGAGCCTCTAAGGATGTTGTATACCCAGTATTAGTATCAAAAGATTCTAATTTGGCAGACCTTGGGAAGATATTTGTAATTTTTCAGAGAAAGATTGTGGGTGCTAACAGAGTTAAGTCCCTTGTGGTGCTCAAGCCAGAAAATGAGCAGACTGTCATCTGTTAAATCAGGTTCCCAGAGGGTGAATTTGGTGATGCTACCCTGCTCTCACTAAATTTACCCTCTGTGAACCTCAATTTGAATTAAGGTCTCAGACCTGAACAGAAAGAAGTACCCACATGGTAAATTGGCCCACTGATGAGATAGCAGCAGCAAATTCACCCTCTTGGAACCTCATTCTGCATATGACAGATTGCTTATTTTCAGACTTGGTGGTGCTCACTGTGGGTGTGGCAGCTTTATTTGAACAAATATGAATTTACATATGATAAGGAACCTGTATATCGAAATTGTTTCAAGCTGGTCCAGTAGTTTATGAGAAGTTGATAATGTAAAGTTCAGGCCAGACAGCAGATGACAGACAGTCGGAAATTGATCACTAAAAGTAAGAAGAGGTTTTTCCAGACCTTCCTGTATATTTTTCATACACTTTATGAGGAAGATTTTGATGAAAAACATCTGCAACACAAGACTAAACATTGTTTTATAAAAAGATTTGTAAGAATGTAATTTCTTTCCACTCTTCTTGTTCGGTAAAAGCTGTTTCCCCAGCATCGGAGATGTCAAACGTATTATGCCAAAAGGCAGCCAACTCTCCTCAGGCCTGAAGATAAGCAGTCTGACATTTTCAGAATGAGGTCCTCATAGGGTGAATTTGATGATGCTATCCGATACAATTCATCCTCTGGGTACCTCTTTCTGTTTAGTTTTGAGACCCTGATTCAGACTGAGGTTCACAGAGGGTAAATTTAGTGATGCTACCCTCCTGTGCAGGGTACCATCACTACATTCACCCTGTGGGGACCTCATTTTGCAGAAGACAGTCTGCTTATTTTCTGGCTTGACTCTCCTATTGGTTTTTGTTTAACTGACAGGGTTCAACATTGGTATCTACAGGTGCAGATATCAGGCCCAAAAATAAGCAGACTGACATTTGCAGAATGAGGTCTCTAGAGGGTGAATTTGGTGATGATACCCTGCAGAAGGGTAGCATCACTAAATTTACCCTCAGTGAACCTCAAGCTGTATCAAGGTCTCGGGCCTAAACAGAAAAAGGTACCCAGAGGATAAATTGGCCAACTGTATGGGATAGCATTAACAGATTCCCCTCTGGGGACCTCATTCTCCAAATGACAGATTGTTTATTTTCAGGCTTGGCCGATATTAGGATCAGAGGTCGATTTAATTTTTAAAAATTGAATAGCAGTTTACTAACTTGGATAAATTTTGATTAGCATTTGTATTATTTATATGTTTTTGTCATGTGAAATTGATTAGCTGTAGTTGATAATTGTTTCGAAAGTTAAAAAATTTATAGTAATTTATATATTTTTTATACTTACCAATGACCCAGACATAGCTGGTGCTAACTCTTAAAATATAGGGCCAAACACAAATTTTGCCCCCCAATCCCCAAAATTTGCATCTAAAATCAAAGAAAACATGTCCTGAATGGCCCTCCACACTTCACCTCTACTGCGCATGCGCAGTGTCAAGGACGTTCCGACATTGGCGCCATTAATCATTCTAATAACCAGTGCCTGGTAAGCGCTATGTACTCAGTGGGGAGGTAAGAGTTCCCAACTCCTGGGAGGGCCATCCCCGTCTGGGTCATTGGTAAGTATAAAAAATATATAAATTACTATAAATTTTTTAACATTTTTATACTGTACCAATGACCCAGACATAGCTGAATAGTAAAAAGGCTGGAGGGCCAAGGACATAGAGCAAGATGGAATATGCTCAATTATATAAAATAGAGTCATCCCCTCTAGGGAAAAAGAAGTATTAGGCCTTACATGTATCTTTCTTATTTATGATAAATTAGAAAGATACAACACCTTCCAAAATTGAGCATCATACATCCATGTACTCCATTAATATCTAGTATAATCCTTATACTAATAATTTTTAAAGTAAGCCAATAAATAAAGTAAATCTAGAGAATAGAGACTCTTTATACTCCTTAAAAGTGTCTGAGGATTGTATAATCATGTCCGTTGACACGTGCTATATTCAAAAGCTATACTTTAAAAACTAAGACCTGAAAGAATTTTTAAAACATAACTTCTCACTAAACAACCATCCCAATAACAGCTCAGAATTACTAACTCCGGAGGAGGTATCCCCTTGTTTTCATAGTAAAACAGGTGACCCAAGGGAACACCCTCCCCCACCCCCCTTTTTCTTGCCCTGGGTCAAATAGCCCAGAGCGAAGAGGGCAGCAGAACGGATTGACTGCCGAAACAGACAGCCTACCTAGCTATAGTAGCAACTGTTAAGTGAATGACATTCTGAGCAGAAGATAATAGACCTAACAATCGAGGCCTCCAGAAATGGACTCAATATTTCTGAGATAAAAATTCATGAATGTGGATGGCTGAGCGCAATGAGCAGCCTTCAAAAATCTATAAAAGCGACACTATTAATGTAAGCCCAAGATGTAGAAGAACTCTTACTTCATTAGCCGAAATCTCAAACACAACTGCTGAGTCAATGATATACCATAAGCAGTATCGATAGTTAATTGAATCCATTAGCAATAGAATGGAGCGTAACGTCCTTCTATTAGGCATCAAAGACAGAAGAAGCTTACGCCCATAGTAATAAACAGATATCTGTTTATAAATACATAAACTCTAACCGGACAGAGTAAAGGTCTATGCCCGTACGAAGACGGAAGGACCTTAATAACAATAGGTTCCGGATATTAATTAGGAGCCTGACTCTTATGCAAAAATCCAACCTAAATAGTAAAGGAAGTAGTGATTCCGAAACTACGAAAGTGAAAATCATCCACCGATAGTGCATGAAACTCACTAACTCTTCAGTAAAAGAGAAGCCAACAGAATTACTGTCTAAAAGGTCAGAATTTGAAAACTACTGTTTCCAGAGGCTCAAATGATTACTTAGCTAAACAAGAACCGAAATTAAATTCCATATAGGAATTTAATCTAATGATTCTAAGTCTATTTATCGAAAAGTTACTAACTGACTTAGATAAAGACACATAAGACTCAATTGTAAACTATCATAGAGTGCATAGGTATGAGGTAACATAAACCTATAACCTTAATAATAACAGGCTGCAGTAGATCTTGTCAAACAAGTATACTAAAAAGTTGCAATGACTAGTATGGAGGGATCAACAATATCAACATAGAGATCCCTACACCAACGACGGAAGAGCCTCCACTTTAGCCACATAGAATAGCAAAGAAGAGGTTCTCCTATAGTAAGAAATCGAGTCCAAAGCTCATCCAGTACAATGCTTACAATGCAAAAAGGACCACACAACGGAATACGTGAAGGTTGCGACCTTGCGGGTTGTGATAAAGATGACACGATTTTACCCAGCGAAAAAAGATCCTCTCATTGAGGAAGATTTCGCGTTAAGTCTCACAGAAGACATCAGAGTAAATTTACCCACGGTCTCTGTGAAGACCGAGATGCTATCAACAGAAATGTATTGTGGTTGTTTATCTTAGCAATACTTGCTGAAACAACAGCGCAGGAGGATACGCATATCCTATCATTCCGTCCTATTAGATCAATAGAGCGTTAACAACATTAGCTCAGAGATCCGGACAAGCAAACACATACGTCTGCAATTGACAAGCAAGTTGTGTCGTAAATAAATTATCATTGGGTGCTCCCATTGATAGCAAATCTGATTGAATACTTGTTTGTTGAGAGTCCATTCTGACGGCAACAAGCGACCCATAAGTGAACGGGAGTCCGGTAATACAATCAGACGACCCGGAATATGACGGACCGAAACAGAACTTGGTGTACTATAACAAACAGAAGGATTCTTTCCATTAAATTGAATAACGGAAACGAATGAGTGCCTCCCTGGTTCCGGAGATACGCCACTACTGTCGAATTAACGGACAGGATTTGGACATGCGTTTCTGAATAATGTTCATCCAATGACATAAAGCAAGCCTAAAAAAACATTATTCCGTGGAAGATAATTGCTTGCTTAGAGACTGCGGAACCCAAAGACCCTGGCACTTCGAATCCGTTGGGATCAATATTATATCCCAACCTGTTTGACTGGCAACCGTCATAATTATAAAACTAGGATCCGGCAACTGCAGTGGCACTCTCTGAGTCAACCACCGAATGTTTGCCCCAGTCTGAATCTCTTGCTACACTAGAGAGACAAGAGAACGTGTAAATCGAGCAATTCATGGATTGCTGAAAAGTTGCCGTCGAAGAGAAGCTTCTCCGAGAACGAAGCGACTCTGAGAGAGTTCTTCACCTTACTATCCACACGCGTGGATGTAGCTAGGGCTGCGTCACGTCTAACCAACTACAATCAGCCACTGAAGGGCGGAGTTATACGTGAACAAACTACTGCACTCAAAAGAAATCACATTGAGGATAATATCCCGTAATTCTTTCTCTTGAAGACGTAATGATAACGCCTCAGTAAGGTGGATTACGTATGATAAAGCGTCTAAGTTAAGTCTATTAGACATCATTGTCGTTTCCAACATTGTGGTTGGAAAAGACATAGACGGTGAAAAAGAATATTTCCAGTCTTTAACCACGCCGTCTAGACGCATATGAACTCTCGGTATGCCCTGTTCTGCCAAAATAAATTATTCGTATAAATGATAAAAGGCAGAAATGACCATTGCGGACAAGAAACTAAACTATCATGCTTGGTAGCAGGCTTATATGTATATATAGCGTCGATAAATAATACACATGTTCTAATGACATTATTGGACTGTGTCGGTAAGTCAGGGACAATGTCCCTGATCCGATCCAAAATTCCGTGTCCAATGACGCTATAAGTCTCTTATCCAACATCGCAGCAATGTAGTCCGAAATAACAATCACTGGAAGATAATGCCGGAAGATATGAATGGCAGCTTCCGATGCTACGAAAGGGAAAACTCGAAATCTTTCAAATCCCTTTCGCCATCCTGTCGGACCCTATAAAGCGTTCGGTCGTCCGTACCTGATGCAACCGCGGACCGCACCGACCCAGCGCCGTCAGATAATTCCTGATTCGACTAAGAAACTGTCGATTGTTGGGATGCTGCGAAAAAACTGTGCTAACTCGGATAGCACGTCCATCACTGAGGCCTGTGGAGAAGCGGTCCTACGATGCATTGCCGCTGGAAGCTCCGTGATCGTTACCCCGTGCATACTACTAATATGCGAGCGAACGGAGTGTATAGGCCTCGTGTCCCTTGGCTACCGGATGGCGTGACCTGTTCGCCGTGGAATCACTGAATGACGAAACTGATCGGATACTCGAAGTCACGTAGCCAATGTGCGGTCGTGTGCACTGCTGTGAGGATGAGGAAGCATTATCGACAGTCTCTCGGACTGTCAATATAACGGAGCGTCCCGAGCGACGGACATATGCTCCGAATGTAAAATATCTGAACCACAACATGCGGTCCCCTATGTTGTAGGACGAGAGAGGGACCTCTCTCGCTCACAGCCCGGACGGACCTGGACAAGCCAGGAACCGGACTAACAGGCTTCCTCCGATCTGTCCTCAATCCGCCGTCACTGGGTGAGTACTAAAGTAATTATAGTGCTCGCATCACCCAAATCTCCTTCCTAGACCGCAACGGACGAACCCGGCAGCCGAACCATTCGATGAATGTACGCTACACCGGGTGAGCTAGCGAATGTCACTCCGTCGATCCTACAAGGGACCTCTTAGGTGATAGACATATTCCATGAGCACTTATTGTCGCTAGCTCTTCATTAACTATGACGACAGAGGCACACTTTTGAAAGACATCTCCGTAACTTTGCGAACAAGAAACCAGAAATGCTTGGTAATAGCAAGCATATAATAATAAATATATAGCGCCGTTCAATAATTCGAAAGTTTGTGTGACATTATTGGACTATGTCGGAACTGAGGGACGAAGTCCCTGAACCGAACCAAAAATTTCCAAGTCCACCGACGCTATCAGTTTCTTATCCGGCATCGCAGCATTCTGGTCCGACGAAAGAACCTGTAGAAGATCAAGTCAGATGACATACACAACAGCATATGTTGTTCCGAAAGGGAAAGCTCTAAATCCTCCGAATCCCTTTCGGTATCCCGTCAGACCGGATGAAATTTTCGGACGACCATACCCGCTTCCGCGGAGCGTCCCGACCCAGCATCGTCGGATAAAACATATGCGACCGATTCAGTTGTTGCTGGGATGCTGCGATAAGCTGTGCTATTTAGGATAGCACGTCCCCCCCCCCCCCCGAGGCCTGTGCAGTAGCGGTCTTATGATGCATTGCCGTCGGAAGCTCCAGGTACGTTGACTCCCACACACTTTCCTATGCGAACGTCCGGAGTCTTCAGGCCTCGTGTCCCTGGCTACCGGATGGTGTGACCTGGTCGCTGATGATTCTCTGACTGGCGAAGCTGACTGGATATCCGAGGTCACGTAGCCAAGAGCGGTCGTGTGCGCTATCATGAGAATGAGGAAGCCTTATTGACAGTCTCTCCGGACTGACTATATCCCGAGCGACGGACGTATGCTCCGAATGCGAAACATTTTGTACCACAACATCTGGGGCCAGATGTTGTTGTACGAGAGAGGGGCCTCTCTCGCTCGCCGTCCGGATGGACCAGAACGAGCTATGAACCGGACTAAAAGGCTTCCTCCGTTCTCCCTCTAATCTGCCGTCACTGGGTGTGCATTTGGTTGATTTATAGTGCTCACATCACCCCAAAACTCCTTCTAGACCGCAACGGACGAACCCGGCTGCTGAACCATTCGATGAATGGACGCTACACCGGGCGAGCTAGTGGACGTCAAAGGCCGTCGAACCTACTAGGGTCCTCTTAGGCAATTGGCGTATTTACATGAGCACTTTTCCGCTAGCCCTTCATTAATTGTGATGACGGAGGCACACTGTTGGAAGACATCACAGATACATCACCCTAATCTTGATCGTCTTAAATAGAAATTGATAAAGTAGAGTGACCCTGCGGGGAAAGGACCGGAATGTCCAATTCCCCACAGACATACCGTGACATACGCTTCCCATGTTGTCATCAAAATCATCAGATACAGAACAGGAGTTAATGCGAGTACACTGACCACATATAGAATGATTATAAAAGTCAGAGGAAGACTTCCTCTTATTACAATTGATCAAAATCCTTTCAATGTGAAAAGAAAACAAAGTCCTAGTACTCGCACCAACCCTTGACAATCAAAATACATAATAATATGATCCATTAACATAGAAAAAATAATTGAAATCAAAATATTTTGAAAAAATATTTTTTCAGAACAGCCCAAGTTTCTGAAAAGTAACGTTGAGCCCCAATGGATCCCAAGCCTAAGTGTGGACAAAAATTTTAAAAATATTTTAAACAATTTATGCAACACTTACGAACAATAATAAAGTATCTAGTTATGATTAAATAAACATCAGGGGAGCGCGGTGGCTCAGTAGGTAGAGGTGCAGGCTGCAAGTCGAGAGGTCCTCGGTTCGAATCCCACCTGCGGCAACCGCGTTGTGTCCTTGGGCAAGACACTTCATCCCCATTGCCCGCGTGGGGGCACGATGACGCCGTGTACTAAGGCGTACTGCACGTCGATGGTACGCATGTCTTCAACCAATCTAACCCTGCCTGTGCTGCAGTGCGGAGTTACGATGTTGGGGAGCTGGCAGCTGCTCGTCGTTGCTCGGTGGTTCTCTCCGGGTACTCCGGCTTCCTCCACCCGTAAAACTGTCACGGTCATGATTAGCCATTGTGCATAAATATGTGACCTTAAACCTCAATAAATAAATAAATAAATAAACATCAAGATATTATTTTCAAGAAATCCCCCCCCCTCACACAGAGGGAAGTTGTAAATGTAAACAATGAGTGTAAAAACACTAAAATAAGACTCCAGGCACCCAGGCCCGAAATCAGTTACCAAAAATACACTATCTGATGCAAAACAGAGACTTCCAGGGAAGAAACTGCAGAACATCAGATGGTAGGTGAAGACGTAAACATGGGGAAAAGAACAGAATTCATTCTGTTATTCAGCTAAAACTCCCAAGAAATTTTAGTAATAATAATTACAGAAACTATGCCAAAAGCATGGGAGAATAGCAAGAGGGGACTTAAAGGAAAGGGAGAGAGGAAAACACTGAAAAATCAGTGTAACTAAATAACAAGAATGACAACAAAATGGCTGCTGCCTCGAAAATAGGTAACTTAACATAATTTCATTAAAAAATTTTAAGTTACAGCCCTGATAATATTCTGTCACACATTTTTCCTCTCCTCCTTCTCTATCCTCCTTAGAATCACCATTTCACTATTTTTATGTGTCTGGCATCATTTAAACTGAGATTTACAAGCACAAAGATCAGTCAGATGTTAACTGATGAAGGGCCAAACTTAGAATGATTAATGGCGCCAATTTCGGAACGTCCTTGACACTGCGCATGCGCAGTAGAGGTGAAGTGTGGAGGGCCATTCAGGACATGTTTTCTTTGGTTTTAGATGCAAATTTTGGGGATTGGGGGGCAAAATTTGTGTTTGGCCCTATATTTTAAGAGTTAGCACCAGCTATGTCTGGGTCATTGGTACAGTATAAAAATATTTCAATGCGAATCCAGATAAATCGAAACCTGATTAGGCTCCATTCCTCACTTTTCCCAATTTCAGGCCAAAATTTCCTACTGTGCCCAGGTTCTCCTCCAGTTTCAGTTCTAAGAAGTCATAATTCTATTTTAAGACTTACAAGATATGACCACATGCTGAAAATACGGGATGTTGATCACTAAAGCTATTTATTGGTGTTTAAGGGGACATATTTTCGCATAATGGCTAATCGTAACTGCAGTGCCGAGATAAAGTCAACTTTACTCATTCATTTATAACCATTTTACAGGACTTCAAACCCAAGTAGTGGTATTTATTATTTATTTATTCGTGTTTAAGGTCACATACTTATGCACAATGGCTAATCATGACCGGAGGAAGCCAGAGAACCCAGAGAGATCCACCGAGCAGCTCCTCAACATTCTAACTCTGTTCAAGCTCTGCTCAAGCAGGGTTGCAGTGACCTAAGACATGTGCACCATCGACATGCAGTACGCCTTAGTACACGGCATCATCATGCCCCAATGTAGGCAGCTGGGATAAGGTGCCTTGCCCAAGGACACAATGTGGGTCGTCCTGGACGGGGATCGAACTCGGGACCTCTGGCATAGAAGTACAACAGTCTACCACTGAGCCACCGCGTTCCCAAGTAGTGGTAACTGGGTCCTATTTTAACTTGTTGAGGGCTAGATTATTTTTGGTGGTATGAATTGGTATTCAAAATGTGTTTTAGTACAAAAATTATGTAAACAAAATATTTGTGTTTGACTGAAAATGGAACACAATCATGGAAAATGTTGGCTCTTTGTTTCTGGTACCATCACTTTTTTTAAAGCCCTGATAGTGGTTTCTAGCACTCAACCATTTAACCGTTTACCTAACATGAAAAGCAGACGACACTTGCAAATAAAATTCTTGAATAACTAATTTTTTTTACTTTTTGCATCAAAACCATAGCTTATGACCCCTCACTGGAATGAGCTCAACGAGCTCATTCCAATGAGCGGTCATAAGTTATGGTTTTGAGACAAAAAAATGAAAAAAATAATGAAAACTGAATGGTAATTTTTGTGAATAGCGCTGGGCCGTTTTGGCTGTTACGTTGGGTAGAGGGTTAACAATAAACCAGACTTATTTTACCACAGTAAATAAGCACTGCTTCATTTCCCGGTGTTCTCATGGGGGACGGAAAGCTATGAAACAGCAACATACCATGGAAATTTCATACACTCCAATACTGCCAATAGTATGCAAATTAGCAAAGTGTAAGTAAGACTACTGTTTTGATAGTAAAATGTAATTCATTTTTGACAATATGGTGGAAATTTTCTTGCGAAAGCTTGTATCTGGTGAATCTATATCAGAGAAGTTCAGTGATAATTAATATCAAAACAAAGTGACACAAGTTTTGACTCACAGCAAGAACCACAAGAGGCCCCATGGGGCCTGAGGTACTCACCTGACCAAAGTTGTTTAAAGGATTTAATTAGCATCTATGGCTAGCAAACAGTGGCGTAGTTAGCTTTTCACTGGCAGAGGGGCAAGCCCCAATTTTCTGACAGACCTAAAATTTTCCGACAGTGTAACAACAACAAAAACCCAAACAAACAGAAAGAATCTGTTGTTTACTGCAAATGTACTGAAAATTGGGCTTTTTTACCCAAAATTGACCCAAAATGGCATGTTTTTATCCCCAAAGCCAGCATTTTAATGTTATTGGGCATAAATTTGCCTAAAAATGGTCCCAAAAAATTTCCGACAAAACTTCTGGTGGGGGCCTCCCCCCCCCCCCCCCCCCCCAGCCCCCCCTTTATCTACGCCACTGCCAGCAAACACTACAGAGGAATGATGTTATTTAATTATTCATAACTCTGTTGTCCATGCCAGATGAGCTTTTCTAGTATTGGGATGCTAACACAGAAATAATGCCCATATTTCCAGTAATGCAAAAAAAGGGAGTCCAAATATCAACCTATGGACTTAACTTGAACAAACTTGAATGTGAGCCCTTCCCCTCCACCCCCAAGGATGCTTTACACCAAGTATCAATAGATTCTGAATGGTGGATCTGAAGAAGGAGATTTTTTTAAAAGATTATTCATCACCTTATTACACTAAGTTAAAATTTGGACCCCAATAGGGAGCCCAAATATGAAACCAGGGACTTAATTTGAACATGAGCAATGCAAAGCGTGGCATATGTCCCCAAGCAGTGTCATAAAAGGGAAGGTAAGTCTTTCAGGGGTATAACCAAAATCAAAACAAAAGAAAGCTTCCTCTGGACACCAATAATGCATAACCAAAAAATGAAATTGATTCGAGTCAATATTCATTACTTATTGGGCGGAAACCAAATTCAATATGGCCACTATAATGAATTGGCCAGTGGTGGTCATCTTGGTTCAGCTGACTGGTCTGAAATCGAAAGGAAACTTCCTCTAGACACCAACAATGCATAATTAAAAAATAAAAATGATTTGAGTCAGCATTCATTAGTTATTGGATTGAAACCAAATTCAATATGGCTGCTATGGTGGCCAAATTGAATTGGCTAGCTGGATCAAAATCGAAAGGAAGCATTGTCTGGTCATCCACGAGTAACCCCCAAAATAATGATTTGATCAAATAAGCGGCTCTTTAGTTATTTCACAGAGCCAAAAGTTAATGGACGGAAGACGGACAGCAGATGCCAGACGTCAGACTTGGCTAGCTGATCTAAAATCGAAAGGAAGCTTCCTTCAAACACCAATAATGCATAACTCAAAAATGGAATTGATTCAAGTCATGATTCATTAGTTATTGGGCAGAAACCAAATATTCAAGAAGGCTGCCATAATGAATTGGCCACAGGTGGCCATCTCGGTTCAGATGACTGGTCCGAAATCTAGAGCTGAAACGGTTGACCGATTAATCAATGAACCAATGATCAACGTCTTGATCGATCAAAAAAGTAATTGATGGATTAATCATTACTTTTGAACTACTGTATTATGGGTTAACAAAGGAACAAACTTTCTCAAAAACAGGCAAATATTGTCACACTGACTCACATTAATTATATGAGACAGAGTAAAGAATTCAAGTTATGTGCTAAGTTCTAACATACTTGTTCACTTGCATGATCATTATACTGTATCAGTAGCTGGATATGGTCATTCTTAACCCTTTACCCAATGCAGGTAAAACTTGCAAAATAAATTCTTGAATTGCGAAACATTTTCAATTTTCAATAAACTATGTTTTGAGACAAATAAGCTATGTTTTGAGACAAATATTGAAAATATAATAAAATTTGAATGGAGATTTTTGTGTATAGTGCTGGTCGGTTTTGTCCATTTTTATTTTAACCGGTTGAGGGCTAGATTATTTTTGGTGGTATGAATTGGTATTCAAAATTTGTTTTAACACAAATTTTTGGAGCGTGTCTACAGGCACGCTCCAATAATTTGCAATAAAAAAAATTATATAAACAAAATATTTGTGTTTGACTGACAATGAAACATGATCATGGAAAATGTTGGCTCTTTGTCTCTGGTACCATCAATTTTTTTAAAGCCCTGATAGTGGCTTCTAGCATTCAACCATTTAACTCTTTACCTGACATAAAAAGCAGACGATACTTGCAAATAAAATTCTTGAATAACTAATTTTTTTTACTTTTTGCGTCAAAACCGTAGCTTATGACCCCTCACTGGAATGAGCTCAACGAGCTCGTTCCAATGAGCAGTCATAAGCTATGGTTTTGAGACAAAAAATGAAAAAAAATAATGAAAATTGAATGGTAATTTTTGTGAATACAGTTAAAACTAAAAGTCCTGTCATGAAATGCGCACAAATAGCACGTTGATATGTGCATTAATGTACGCATTATGGCCCAAGTAAAGCTATCAAATTCTGTACATATGGCTTGTGCGCAAGCAATGTTTCAGCCAATGGACCTCCGGGTGACCTGGAGGTTCATTGGCAGAAACATTGCATGTGTTTGCTATGAGTAACCAAGAGAACTGGGCTGTTTTGGCAGTTACATTGGGTAAAGGGTTAAAAATAAACCAGAGCTTGTTTACCACAGTAAATAAGCACTGCTTCATTTCCTGGTGTTCTCAAGGGGGACGGAAAGCTATAAAATTGTGACATACCACAGAAATTTCATACACTCCAATACTGCCAATAGTATGCAAATTAGCAAAGTGTAAGTAAGACTGCTGTTTTGATAGTAAAATGTAATTCATTTTTGACAATATGGTGGAAATTTTCTTGCGAAAGCTTGTATCTGGTGAATCTATATCAGAGAAGTTCAGTGATAATTAATATCAAAACAAAGTGACACAAGTAAACACAAGAGGTCCCATGGGGCCTGAGGCACTCACCTGACCAAAGTTGTTTAAAGGATTTAATTAGTATAGAGGTCTATGGCAGCCATGTTAACCTCCAGAATAATTTTTCATGGAACTTAAGGGTGATTTTCAGGGAAATGGTATGGTTTTCGGGGAAAAGTTCAAGCGGGGACAAAATAGAAGAAAAAACTTGTGAATTTTCAGCTCATGGACCACTATTAACACCAGGTTATATCCAGAACTAGTTGTCATCTATGCTGATGCATTTATGCTATGTTAAAAAAGCATAAAATAACTGTTGATTTGCCCCCTCCACCCCACCCCAGGATCCTCTTCTTCATGAGAGACTCCCCACCACCACCCACCCACACTGTCCCACAGAGCACCTCCACCTGTGGTTTGCTCTCATCAAAGTCTAGACTAGCTAATAATTTCCCAAGTCTGGAAATGTTAACAGAAAAGATGTCCTAATGTTCAGTTACTTCAAGAACATTAGTACTTGGAAAGTGTCTTTATCATATGACTATGACATTTTTACCCTAAATATCACTACTGTTTGACGATGTTTTCCAAACTGTTGTATCAAACCGGGTGAGATTTTTCCGGATCAAAAGTCCATATCACACTCTTACGGAAATCAAAAATCCATATCACACTCCCACGGAAATATCCGAGAGTTTCCGTGAATAGTGTAAAGAACTGTTTTCATTGGTTGTTTGTTTTTGGGGAGGTCACGTGACCTTTTTTGTTATATAAATAGGGCGTGCGCTTTCCCGCTAGAGGAGAAGCGACGTGACTACGAGAGAAAGTGGAAGCTCTGTACTGAATAGTGATATATATATAAAATTGATTAATCTGGTTCAGAGGTAATTTTTCTTTGCATGTTGTCGTCCATTAGTCCCGTTCGCGTCACAACGCGGTTAGTCCCGTCCAAAGCGTATTGGTGACTATTTTAATACATCCGTCCCACTCTCATCGTGAGAACCCTAGGTAACAAGAACTTTACAATTGGTGGCAGCGGTGGGATGGTGAGTGTAAATCGTGAGACGGAATATTGGGGAAGGAGACGCCATGACAGACAAGACGCCGGGAAAGCCGAACGCCAGTACACCTGTAGATGTAGTGGATGCATCCAAGTTACAAACTCCGTTGCACTTTCAAAGGAGATGGTTTGACAGCAGTCAAGACGACGTCGGCATCATGATACAAACGGGAAAGGGGACGCAGAAGCCAGCCAGAGGTAATTGGAGGGACACGTCAGGCTATGCTAGCGTCACGCTAGGCAACCAGTATGATGATGACGAAGCGATAGATTACACGACCAGCGTCAAACGACCGGGACGCTTAGAGAAAATAGTTGGGGAATCCACAGAAACGATGAGACGACGAGACGAGCAAGAGGACGCACAGGCGTCAAACAAAGGTTGTGACGACAAAACAAGAGACAAAGTAGGCCTACATGTGTCGCCGGGAGCAACATTAGCAGCAAAGATGCAGAACACAATCCAACAGACGACACAAGGAAATGGACCGTACCGTCACGCTAAGCCGCGTTTTACGCCGGATAGATACAATGGCAAAACGGCATGGATAGATTACAAGGCTCATTTCGAATCATGTGCAAGAATAAATGAATGGACGCCTGGAGAGAAGGGGCGGTATCTTGCGGCGTCTCTAGCAGGTGACGCACAGCAGATACTGGGCGAAGTGAGTGGGGACGACGTCACCTATGATGATTTGGTGTGTCGTCTCAGTGAGCGTTATGGGCCAGGCGGACAGGCTGAGTTATACCTGTCAGAGTTGCGGAATAGACTGAGACGCGACGATGAGTCAGTACAAGAGCTTGGAGCTGCAATCAGGCGTCTCACATCTTTGGCCTATCCAGAACTACCGGTGTCCGCCAAGGACCGGCTTGCTAAAGGACATTTTATAGACGCCGTCACGGATGCTGACCTGCGCGTAAGGGTGTTTCAAGCCAAACCTAAGACGCTAGATGAAGCCATCCGGGTTACATTAGAGATTGAATCATTTTCCAGGACGGACAGACAGCGGGTTGGAAACAGGAAATTCGTGAGATCCGCTGTGACGCCGGGGTATGAAGGAGAGATAGCGGTAGAAGAACAGAAGGGAAGGGAACTAACGGAACTGAAGGAAAGAATGGACGAAATAACAAACGAGACGCATAGAAATATGGAATCTCTGAGGAGTCAGATGGAGAGTGTTCAGCAGCTTTTAAGTAATGTGAACGAACAACTGAGCAAAAGGAGTCCCGAAGCACAACAAATACCAAGGGAGACGCAAAGAAGGCGATGCTATAGCTGCGGCAGTGCAACCCATTTTAAGAGGGACTGCCCAAACAGACAAGCCAATGGGTCGGGAAATGGGCATCGATCGGACGGCGGGACCCGAGTTCGATCGCAGATGGAGGGTCCAAACATGTAAAGAAGGACGGGACGGAAAAATGGGAGGCTCATGCTAACGAGACGGGAGGAGATTTGTCTACAGGTCTTTATGTGGCAGCTGCAATAGGTTCAGCATCCGTCAATCTATTGGTAGATACAGGAGCGTCCGTCACAATCATATCTGAGAGAATATACGACCAACATTTACGGAAAAGAGGTGTAGAATTGGAAGAAAACGGGGTTAAAGTTACGATGGCGGACGGACAAGGTTTATTTATACTGGGAAAGTGTCAACTGGGAATTATAATTGGAAGGCGTGAAAGACAAGCAAAAGTATTCGTAGCAAGAATAACAGGGGACGGCGTCCTTGGTATGGATTTTCTGAAAGCTACGAACTGCCAAGTCGACTTAAAGAAGTTGTGTTTGAAGTTGGACGATGAGATCATAAGTTGTGTCGAAGTGAACCAGAACAAGTTTGTATGCTGTCGTGTGACGGCGCAGGCGACAGTGGCCGTCCCAGCAGGCCATGAGATAGTTATCCCAGGTTGTCTTAAGCTACGTGACGGAATGACTAAATTAGGAGTGATAGAAGGGACGAACAACACAAAATTATTGGAAAAAGGGTTACTTATAGGGAGGATGCTAGTAGACACATAGGCAGATACGGTGCCCATTCGGGTATTCAATTCGAATAGTGACTGTGTCCTGGTACACAAAGGTACGACAATTGGAATGGCAAATCCAATCTTAGAGCCTAATTTAGAACCAGTTAAAATACCCCTGGAAGATCAAGAGCTAACAGGCACGCTACCATACGGTATACCGGTGCACTTACAAGATTTGTATGATCGGTCTGTAGGGTCATTAACGGACAGACAGCGAGATGAAATGAGGGAATTCATAGTCCGTAATTCAGATGTGTTTTCCAAGGATGACAATGACCTGGGACGAACGGGTCTAGTAAAGCATTCTGTAGTGACGACAGATGAAATACCGATAAAACAACGACCTAGACGGCTGCCATTTTTCAGACGCAATGAAGCGCAAACTCTTATAAAGGATATGCTGGAACGAGGCGTAATTGAGCCCTCCAACAGCCCATGGGCGGCACCTATAGTGTTGGTCCAGAAGAAGGACGGTGGGGTACGGCTTTGCGTCGACTACAGGCGCTTAAACAAAAAAACCATCAAAGATGCCTACCCCATGCCGAGAATCGACGATTCTCTTGAATCTCTAGGCAGAGCAACATGGTTTTCCACATTGGATTTACTGTCGGGCTATCATCAAGTGGAACTTGACAAGGAAGCTAAATTGAAATCAGCGTTTACCACGAATGCTGGACTATTCCATTGGAATGTAATGGCAATGGGGATGGCAAACTCCGCTTCCACGTTTCAGAGACTCATGGAGTCGGTGTTGGCCGGGTTGCAGCCGGAGATATGCCTCGTATATCTAGATGACATCATTGTCTGTGGCACGTCATTCATAAATCAGTTGGAAAGGTTGCAAATAGTGCTCAACAGGATGAGAAACGCTGGATTGAAACTAAAACCGAGCAAATGTCATCTTTTTCGGAGACAGGTCTCCTATTTGGGTCATGTGGTCTCTGATAAAGGTATATCAACAGACCCGGCTAAAGTCAATGTTGTGAGGAATTGGCCAGCCCCACGGAGTGTGAAGGAAGTGAGAAGTTTTTTAGGTTTGGCCTCGTATTATAGAAGGTACATAAAGGGGTTTTCTGACATAGCCAAAGCGCTGCATGTGCTAACAGAGAAAGGGCACACTTTTCGGTGGAATCAGCAGTGTGAACAAGCATTCGCCGAGCTGAAGCGGAGGTTGATAGAGGCGCCGATTTTAGGATACCCAAGAGAAGAAGGGGAATTTGTCATTGACACGGACGCAAGCAACAATGCCATAGGCGCTGTGCTTTCCCAAAAGCAGGACGGCGATGAGAGGGTGATCGCTTATGCAAGCAAATGTTTGTCGAAGACAGAGAAGAACTACTGTACGACCCGGAGAGAGCTGCTGGCTATTGTCTATTTTTTGAAGTACTTCCGGCATTATTTACTGGGAAAGAAATTTACGGTGAGATCAGACCACGGATCGTTGCAATGGGTAATGAATTTCAAGGAGCCGGAAGGACAAGTAGCCAGGTGGCTTGAAGCTTTGAGTGCTTTCGATTTTACAGTACAGCACAGATCGGGGAAGCGACATAATAATGCTGACGCATTGTCGCGTCGACCGTGCCGTCAATGTGGTCGAACAGATGAGTTGCCTGAACAAAGACTTGATAAAGCAGAGGTTGTAGAAGTCGGGAAGAGGAGCGCTAAGGCGAATGTGATTTCTATCAGCCCTAATTGGGATAGACAGGAGATGGCGCATGCGCAGAAGACGGATGCTGACTTGAAACATATGGTTCTATGGAAGATGGAAGCGCCAAATAGACCGGACTGGAGTGTGGTTAGTCCACTCTCCAAAGCAGTTAAAAGTTATTGGTCCCAATGGGATAGTATAGAGTTGAGGGACGCCGTCCTGTACAGGCGGTACGAATCGGCGAAAGGGGATAGTGTCGTGTGGCAGTTGCTGTTGCCAGCATGTTATAGAGAGGAATGTTTGAAGCAGCTCCATGAAACTAGAACGGCAGGGCATTTGGGTTTTCGGAAGACACTCGGCAAAGCCAGGCAGAGATATTTCTGGTACGGTCTCCACAGAGATGTTAAACTGCAATGCAGAAAGTGTGTAAACTGTCAGCGGCGCAAGTACGGGGGTCGGAAACGACGTGCCACTTTGCAGCAACAAACAGCTGGTTGCACAGGGGAGAGGATAGCCGTAGATGTGATGGGTCCTTTGCCCGCGACTCTCCAAGGCAACAAGTTTGTGTTAGTCGTGGGGGACTACTTTACAAAATGGGTAGAAGCGTATGCTATCCCCAATCAGGAGACGACTACCATAGCGGATAAGCTAGTAAAGGAGTATATATGCCGATTTGGAGTGCCCCGTGAGCTACATTCTGATCAAGGACGGAATTTCGAATCGGCTGTATTTAAGGAAGTATGCAGTATGTTAGGGATGACCAAAACACGGACCACTCCGTATCATCCACAGTCAGACGGAATGATTGAAAGGTTCAATCGAACATTGGAGAGCATGTTATCATTAGCGGTCGACAAGAGTCAAAAAGACTGGGATGAGCAGTTGCCATTTCTAATGATGGCGTACAGAAGTTCTGCCCAGTCATCCACAGGGGAAACTCCTAATGCAATGATGCTGGGGAGAGAAGTTCAGCTTCCGATAGACCTTAGCTATGAAACACCGCCTGGATTTCATACTGAAGTTACAGAGTATGCTCAAATGCTGCGAGATAGGATACAGAGAAACCATGATACTGCACGGGAATACCTCAAGGGAACAATGCTGCGTCAAAAACGGGTGTACGACCGTTTAGCGCATGGCAATTCGTTTCGAGTGGGCGATGCCGTTTGGTTGTACAATCCAGCAAAGAAAAAGGGACGCTCGCCAAAATTACACTGCCATTGGGAAGGGCCATTCTTTGTGAAGCACCGCCTTAATGATACGGTGTATAGGGTGCAAAGGAAACCGAAATCGGAGCCCAAGGTAGTACATTTTGACCGCCTTAAACCATTTGTAGGTGAATGCGACAATGATTGGGTGAAGGCTAGTCCTGAGGCTACTGTAGATGTAGGGATCCAGACTGACGGTGGGGTTAATACTCCTATGAGGGGAGCGAGTCCAGCAGAGGTGTCTAGCGAGTCCATGGAAGTAGTAGTCCAAGGGGTTGCCGACAAATCATCACGGGTTGATAGGGCAGGGGAGGTAATAATAGAAATGCCGGTTGAAGACGATGATGTAGAGGCTGAGGGTGTTATTACGAATTTTGGGCCCGGTGTGATGGAGCAACCCCATAGAACCCGTAGACCACCAAAACGCTTTGGTTGGGACTAGATACTAGATACTAGATACTATTCCTTACTATGAGTACTACTTTGTCGATATTCGCGTCAAATTCGTTGACCCAATTGGATCTGAGACGTAGTCTGATGTATTTTTATAAATTTCAGTTATGGCTAGAGTGAAGCAAGTGGCAAGGAAAGAGAGGTCTTCCCCGTATAAGAAGGCGAGAAAAGAGAGAAGCAAGGATGACAGGCGCGGCGGAGATAGAGACGACGGTTCACTATTGAAGTGTAACACGTGTGGAAAGAAGTACGACAATCCGACTTCCTTATGTAGGCATGTGTACGATTGCCATTCTGGATGCCGGTATGCGTGCCCAGAGAGTCCTGAGAGACAGTTTTCACGTCGGTACGATTTAGAGAGGCATCGTGGACTTAAGCATAAAAGTAATGGGAGTGAGGGTAGTAAAACGGTACAAGCTAAAGTGTCATCCGAGTGTGTGTGTGTCCACCGTCACCACTGTCGGTGCAGTCGGGCGTAGTGCGTCTGTTATGTCATCTGTGTCGTGCGCTAGTGCTTCGTCGTTGTCGTCATCTACGTCCAGCCAGTCGTCGCGTTCTGTGGTACGCGAGAAGGATCCTTGTACCGTTGCAGTTCGCCCGTCCTCTGTTTGTGCCGATGCTTCTGATGAACGTGAAGTTTCTCGTCCTGTAGCTTCTGTACCGTCCAGCGAAGGGTGCACACGGGTACGCGAGAGGTTGATTCAGGAGTTCTTTCGGGGTGATATTTGTGTAAAGACTGTCACGACAGAGTGGGAGAAACTTTTATAAACAGTAAGACTTTGCTGACTTAAATTTTAGTGAACGCGGGACGCGTTGCTCCCTAGGAGGGGGCATTGTAAAGAACTGTTTTCATTGGTTGTTTGTTTTTGGGGAGGTCACGTGACCTTCTTTGTTATATAAATAGGGCGTGTGCTTTCCCGCTAGAGGAGAAGCGACGTGACTACGAGAGAAAGTGGAAGCTCTGTACTGAATAGTGATATATATATAAAATTGATTAATCTGGTTCAGAGGTAATTTTTCTTTGCATGTTGTCGTCCATTAGTCCCGTTCGCGTCACAACGCGGTTAGTCCCGTCCAAAGCGTATTGGTGACTATTTTAATACATCCGTCCCACTCTCATCGTGAGAACCCTAGGTAACAAGAACTTTACAATAGTTTTCGTAACTTGGGAAGTCGTTGTTGTTTCGTCTGCTATTTTGTAACCGGCTTTTCACCGCATATTAATTAAAATGGCAAATTTGGGTGAATTTGACATCGAAACAATGTCATATGATAAACATATCATCATAACAGTGTGTTCATCCGTGTCGTCGCATCACGTCTCGTTGAGGTGGCCAGATTTTCGGATCACACTCGCTGCCTGCACCTCAACGAGACATGATACTACGACACGGATCAACACACTGTTATGATAATATCTATTTATCAAACTTCATGCATGTGGGACGTTTGTGCCCTACACAAAACTTTTCTTTTCATCATTGAAGCATTTTTTTTAATTCCATTCAAAATTTTCTGGATACAGATGGCCAACAGTTAACAGTTCTGTAGTCAGCACAACAGAATAAATGTAGTGTTAGAAAATAAGTCCATTGTGTTCAAACATGGGTGACGGGTCGTTTCGTTCCTTTTCCCTTTCGTCCCCCGGGTCGTTTCGTACCTTTACCTTTTCGTACTGGGTCGTTTCGTACCCCTTTAGGTACGAAACGACTCACCTAAATAAAAAGGAACGAATCGACTCACATAAAAAGGGGGACGAAACGACTCAGTTTTTGAGGGAAGAAGCGAGCGGACCTAAATGACAACTAAAAAGGAATAGGGGGCGCGGTGGCGTCGAGGTAACCAGTTCTCGTCAGATCACCGAAGTTAAGCAACGTCGAGCGCGGTTAGCTGGATGGGTGACCATTTCAGTGACAGATTCGCGCTCCCGAGTTGTGTCCTTGGACAAGGCACTTAACCCCAATTGCCCACATGGGGGCACAATGACGCTGTGTACTAAGGCGTACTGCACGTCGATGGTGCGCATGTAATCATCATGGGTGTTTAAAGTCTTCTGGGGACGATGCATATGGACTATCCTAAGCTTGGTAACTGGCTTTTGAAATCGTTTGATGTTTATTTAACTTGTGAAGAATTGTGGCGCTACAGTGTCGATTTTCGTTTTCTTGATAATCTTTCTTGATGAGCTTTTCGATGTTGAGCATCCCAAGAAATGACGCCGAGTGTTGGAATCATCAACAACGGAAAACTGCAGTGGGAGATACAAAGGGGGGGGGGGGGGGGGGCACTTGGGCGATAAAGGAGAAAGATAGCACCGTGAAACTATTGTATGTTTTCAGTGTGCTTCCTGTGATAGAAATTGCATTTGTATCGAAAATTAAGGAATCCGGAACATCATGTTTTTTTTACAATAATAATAGTTATAACACCTAGCATGCAATAAGCAGGGTTATGTGTTTAAAAACTTGTCATCGTACTAATTACGACACCCCCGAAGAATCATATGTTACTAAACCGTAGGGGTTGTTTACATAAAACCCTCACGGAAAATTTCTTTTCTCATTACATCGGTCCCCCCCCCCCCCCACCCCCACCCACCCTAGAAAATATCCTGGATCCGCCACTGGAAAACTGTGAAGAAAATTTCATTCCGAGTATCCTACAATGAAATTGCCGTTTTAGGCATAATGTTCTTTAAAAAATCTATACGCTGTACTGATTTTTTTAAAGTTAAAAACTATGCCTAAAATTTTCGAATAAAAATTTAGAAAAATAGAGGTGAAAATTACCTGAGTCGTTTCGTTCCTTTTTAGGTACGAAACGACTCAGTACGAAACGACCCAGTACGAAAGGGAAAAGGTACGAAACGACCCGTAACCCAAACATGTAGTCATGATTTTTCGACATCCTAAGCGACTTTAACCTACTTTTAAACTGTGCTACATAGTTGTTGTTTACATTTTGATTTTGGAAAAGGGATGAGAATTGAAGCTATTCTATGAAGGAATAAATAAATATATATTATTTAATTCCTTTTCATATATTTTAATTTCCAAAAACTGCATTTAAATGAAGGTGGAGTTTTCAATTTTTTTAAAGTAAGTCACCTATTTTCACTTCGACACTCGCACATTGATCACGAATCTCAGCAGAAAAAACCCAGAAATAAACATGAACACAGTTGAATTTGAAATATATATCATAAAATACCCTTTTCTTAAATAAATCTGACTTAAATCCATATTTTACTGCTTCGTGAGTTTTTACCAGAGTTTGAAATGCAAGTGATTTTACTCCGAACGTTTTTCATAAGTTACAAAGGGAACGAAATATTTGACTGTTGTTTTCTGGGATTTTTGGTCCAAAACTGATTCCCGTCCGGGAGGCCGGGAACTACACTGAAATCCGGGATTTTCCCGGGCATTCCGGGAGAGTTAAAATGTCTGATCTATGGCTAGCAAACACTACAGAGGAATGATGTTATTTAATTATTCATAAATCTGTTGTCCAGGCCAGATGAGTTTCAAACTTCTCTGATATAGATTCACCAGATACAAGCTTTCGCAAGAAAATTTCCACCATATTGTCAAAAATGAATTACATTTTACTATCAAAACAGCAGTCTTACTTACACTTTGCTAATTTGCATACTATTGGCAGTATTGGAGTGTATGAAATTTCTGTGGTATGTCACAATTTTATAGCTTTCCGTCCCCCTTGAGAACACCAGGAAATGAAGCAGTGCTTATTTACTGTGGTAAACAAGCTCTGGTTTATTTTTAACCCTTTACCCAATGTAACTGCCAAAACAGCCCAGTTCTCTTGGTTACTCATAGCAAACACATGCAATGTTTCTGCCAATGAACCTCCAGGTCACCCGGAGGTCCATTGGCTGAAACATTGCTTGCGCACAAGCCATATGTACAGAATTTGATAGCTTTACTTGGGCCATAATGCGTACATTAATGCACATATCAACGTGCTATTTGTGCGCATTTCATGACAGGACTTTTAGTTTTAACTGTATTCACAAAAATTACCATTCAATTTTCATTATTTTTTTTCATTTTTTGTCTCAAAACCATAGCTTATGACTGCTCATTGGAACGAGCTCGTTGAGCTCATTCCAGTGAGGGGTCATAAGCTACGGTTTTGACGCAAAAAGTAAAAAAAATTAGTTATTCAAGAATTTTATTTGCAAGTATCGTCTGCTTTTTATGTCAGGTAAAGAGTTAAATGGTTGAATGCTAGAAGCCACTATCAGGGCTTTAAAAAAAGTGATGGTACCAGAGACAAAGAGCCAACATTTTCCATGATCATGTTTCATTGTCAGTCAAACACAAATATTTTGTTTATATAATTTTTTTTATTGCAAATTATTGGAGCGTGCCTGTAGACACGCTCCAAAAATTTGTGTTAAAACAAATTTTGAATACCAATTCATACCACCAAAAATAATCTAGCCCTCAACCGGTTAAAATAAAAATGGACAAAACCGACCAGCACTATACACAAAAATCTCCATTCAAATTTTATTATATTTTCAATATTTGTCTCAAAACATAGCTTATTTGTCTCAAAACATAGTTTATTGAAAATTGAAAATGTTTCGCAATTCAAGAATTTATTTTGCAAGTTTTACCTGCATTGGGTAAAGGGTTAAGAATGACCATATCCAGCTACTGATACAGTATAATGATCATGCAAGTGAACAAGTATGTTAGAACTTAGCACATAACTTGAATTCTTTACTCTGTCTCATATAATTAATGTGAGTCAGTGTGACAATATTTGCCTGTTTTTGAGAAAGTTTGTTCCTTTGTTAACCCATAATACAGTAGTTCAAAAGTAATGATTAATCCATCAATTACTTTTTTGATCGATCAAGACGTTGATCATTGGTTCATTGATTAATCGGTCAACCGTTTCAGCTCTAGATTTCGGACCAGTCATCTGAACCGAGATGGCCACCTGTGGCCAATTCATTATGGCAGCCTTCTTGAATATTTGGTTTCTGCCCAATAACTAATGAATCATGACTTGAATCAATTCCATTTTTGAGTTATGCATTATTGGTGTTTGAAGGAAGCTTCCTTTCGATTTTAGATCAGCTAGCCAAGTCTGACGTCTGGCATCTGCTGTCCGTCTTCCGTCCATTAACTTTTGGTTCTGTGAAATAACTAAAGAGCCGCTTATTTGATCAAATCATTATTTTGGGGGTTACTCGTGGATGACCAGACAATGCTTCCTTTCGATTTTGATCCAGCTAGCTGATCTAAAATAGAAAGGAAGCTTCCTCCAGACACCAATAATGCATAACTCAAGGAAAGTGTCAATGACACTGTATCTCAACTTGTCAAGACATGTACATGTATAGTATGTGACACAGCAATGACAAACATCTATGTAATGACCTGATAACAAAGGTACATATAAAGCATTGTAACGGTCTGTACATAAATACTGGCCGTAGCCTGTAACAAATATATAGGTAAAGTATTGTAAAGGTGGGTGACAGTCAGATGCTAAACTAGAAAAGAAATCTTTGAGTCCCAGAGTGGGTCTGACTGAACCTCAGAATATTTGTTCTCATAGCACAGTGATAACAAAGGCACCCCAAAACACACTCATTCCTGTCTCAAGGTGAAAACAAAGGTACCCAAGAAGTTTCGTGAGATCAGTTCATAAATACGAGCTGTATAGAAGTTGTGACAAAAAACTGATTGGACCTAATTTCGGTACAAAATGGCCATTGGCAGCCATCTTGAATTTTGGACCACACTCAGAAACACTCGTTCTCGTCCCAAGGTGATAGCAAAGGTACCCAAGAAGTTTTGTGAAGATCGGTTGATAAATACAGCCTCTAGCCCGAGCCATGACATGTGCACTTACAGTGTATAAGTAGCATTAAATAAATCAAAATTCATCTAATTTGCATAATTTCTGCGCAAGAAAAAACCCCGTACTATATGTGATGTATTCCATTTTACTAAACATTCATACAAAAATTTAATCAAATCAGAACTTTCATACAGAAGTTCTGTATAAAAGACTGATTGCACTAATTTTGGTTCAAAATGGCTGCTGGTGGCCATCTTGAATTTCAGACCACACCCCAAAACACTCGTTCTCATCCCACGGTGATAACAAAGGTACCCAAGAAGTTTTGTAAAGATTGGTTCATAAATACGGCCTCTAGCCTGAGCCGCATAGAAGTTGTGTACAAAAAATTGATTAGACCTAATTTCGGTACAAAATTTTGGACTGCACACAGAAACACTCATTCTCGTCCCAAGGTGATAACAGAGGTACCCAAGAAGTTTCGTGAAGATCGGTTGATAAATACAGCCTCTAGCCCGAGCCGTATTGACATGTGTACTTACTGTGTGAAAGTAGCACTGAAAAAATCGAAGTTCATCTAATTTGCATAATTTCTGCACGAGAAAAAAACCCGTATTATATGTGATGTATCCCATGGTACTAAACATTCACACAAAAAAAATTTCAAATCAGCGCTTTCATATGGAAGTTCTGCGCAAAAATCTGATTGCACCTAATTTTGTACAAAATGGCTGCCATCGGCCATCTTGAATTTCGGACCGCACCCCAAAACACTCGTTCTCGTCCCACGGTAATACCAAAGGTACCCAAGACGTTTCGTAAAGATCGGTTTATAAATACAGCCTCTAGCCCGAGCCGTATTGGCATTTGCACTAACAGTGCTGAAAATAACACTAAATACATCAAAGTTAGTCTAATTTGCATAATTTACGTACGAGAAAAAAACCTGTATTATATGTGATGTATCCCATGGTACTAAACATTCATACAAAAAATTATTCAAATCAGCGCTTTCATATGGAAGTTTTGCGCAAAAATTTGATTGCACCTAAGTCTGTACAAAATGGCCGACAGCGGCCAACTTGAATTTCGGATCGGACCCCAAAACACTCGTTCTCGTCCCACGGTCATACCAAAGGTACCCAAGAAGTTTCGTAAAGATCGGTTCATAAATACGGCCTCTAGCCTGAGCCGTATTGAATTGTTGACGGACAGACGGACGACTGGCCATGGCATAAGCTCAAATTTGGCTTCGCCAAAGTTGAGCTAAAAATGGAATTGATTCGAGTCACGATTCTTTAGTTATTGGGCAGAAACCAAATATTCAAGAAGGCTGTCATAATGAATTGGCCACTGGTGGCCATCTTGGTTCAGATGACTGGTCCGAAATCTAGAGCTGAAACGGTTGACCGATTAATCGATGAACCAATGATCAATGTCTTGATCAATCAAAAAAGTAATTGATCGATTAATCATTACTTTTGAATTACTGTATTATGGGTTAACAAAGGAACAAACTTTCTCAAAAACAGGCAAATATTGTCACACTGACTCACATCAATTATATGAGACAGAGTAAAGAATTCAAGTTATGTGCTAACATACTTGTTCACTTGCATGATCATTATACTGTATCCGTAGCTGGATATGGTCATTCTTAACCAATACAGGTAAACGTTGCAAAATAAATTCTTGAATTGCGAAACATTTTCAATTTTCAATAAGCTATGTTTTGAGACAAATAAGCTATGTTTTGTGACAAATATTGAAAATATAATAAAATTTGAATGGTAGAGCTGGTCGGTTTTGTCCATTACGTTATGTAAAGGGTTAATGCTGTAAATCATCAGTGGTATAGCACTTATTGAGCTACCTATTAGGGCAAGTGATTAATCAAGGTTAACCCATATGATTAATCGATCACAAAAAACCCTTTAACCGTTTCAGCTCTACCGAAATCGAAAGGAAGCTGCCTCTAGTCACCAACAATGCATAATCAAAAAACAATCAAAATATGAAGTTATAGCATCATACGCAAAAGGAAACTAAAGTTATTGCACAGAAAACAAAAATCTATTTATCGCAACCTTGACATTTGACCTACAGATCCCCAAATCAATGCATAACATTGTCCCACTATGGGCAACCTATATGTGAAGTATCAGCATGGTGCAATCAACAGTACAACAGTTATTGCCCGGATATGAGTGTGAGGACATTTTTCAATCATCCCCTAAGTTAAACAAGGGCAAATAACTCTGTAAATGTTTATATGAAGATATTAATTCTGATGTAGAGTCCGTTCCCCCATGATGAGGTACAAGCATCACAAAAAATATTTAAATCCAACATTTGATGACAGAGCTAGAGCAGCAAATATGTTGGACAGACACATTTTTCGATCATCCCCTTAGTTAACAAGGGCAAATAACTCTGTAAATCTTTATGCGAAGATATTAATTCTGTTGTAGGATCTGTTTTATTGAAGTATAAGCATGACAAAAGTTATTTGAATCCAGCAAATAATGACAGTGCTACAGCAGCAAATATGTTAAAACACATTTTTCAATAATAATCCCCCAAGTTGAACAAGGGCAAATTAAAGAACCTCAGTGAGCACGCTCACATACCCCACGCGCCCCGATATTTCAAGCTCTAATCATTTTTTAAAAAATAAACATAGATTCTAGGAATACTGCAGAAAACAGTGTTCTATAGTTTCAACGGTATTGAAAGAATTCAAGCAGAGAAAAAGCCCGGAAAACTGTAATTTTGATGAACTTTTCAAAGTCTATGGGGCCGTAATTTTGGTAAAAATCAGTGGAGCGGAACAAAACCCAAACTTGTTCTGTAGGCCACCATGTTAGATTAACATATCAAAAATCAGCTCAATATCTGGAAGCGTGTAGGAAAAAAGTCCGGAAAACTGTAATTTTGATGAATTTTTCAAAGTTCAAGGGCCGTAATTTTGGTAAAAATCAGTGGAGCGGAATAAAATGCAAACTTGATCTGTAGGCCACCATGTCAGACTGACATACCAAACATTAGCTCAATATCTGGAAGCGTGTAGAAAAAAAGTCCGGAAAACTGTAATTTTAATGCATTTTTCAGAGTCCAAGGGTCGTAATTTCGGTAAAAATCAGTGGAGCGGAACAAAACGCAAACTGGTTTTGTAGGCCACCATGTTAGACTAACATACCAAAAATCATCTCAATATCTGGAAGCGTGCAGAAAAAAAGTCTGCAAAACTAATTTTGATGAACTTTTCAAAGTTCAAGGGCCGTAATTTCGGTAAAAATCAGTGGAGCGGAACAAAATGCAAACTTGATCTGTAGCCCACCATGTTAGACTAACATACCCCAAAACAGCTCAATATCTGGAAGCGTGTACAAAAAAAAGTCCAGAAAACTGTAATTTTGATGAACTTTTCAAAGTTCAAGGGCCGTAATTTCGGTAAAAATCAGTGGAGCGGAACAAAATGCAAACTTGATCTGTAGGCCACCATGTTAGACTAACATACCAAAAATCAGCTCAATATCTGGAAGCGAGTAGAAAAAAAGTCCGGAAAACTGTAATTTTGATGAATTTTTCAGAGTCCAAGGGCCGTAATTTCGGTAAAAATCAGGGGAGCGGAAAAAAATGCAAACTTGATCTGTAGGCCACCATGTTAGATTCACATACCAAAAAACCAGCTCAATATCTGGAAGCGTGTAGAAAAAAGTCCGGAAAACTGTAATTTTGATGAATTTTTCAGAGTCCAAGGGCCGTAATTTCGGTAAAAATTAAGTGGAGCGGAAAAAAATGCAAACTTGATCTGTAGGCCACCATGTTAGATTCACATACCAAAAATCAGGTCAATATCTGGAAGCGTGTAGAAAAAAAGTCCGGAAAACTGTAATTTTGATGAATTTTTCAGAGTCCAAGAGCCGTAATTTCAGTAAAAATCAGTGGAGCGGAATAAAATGCAAACTTGATCTGTAGGCCACCATGTTAGACTCACATACCAAAAACCAGCTCAATATCTGGAAGCGTGTAGAAAAAAAGTCCGGAAAACAAGTAGGACTGACTGACGGACTGACGGACTGACCAGTCAAAAACATTATGCCCCAGCAACTTCGTTGCGTGGGGTATAATAACTCTGTATGGAAAAATATTAATTCTGCTGTAGGATCTGTTCCCACATGTTGAGGTAGAAGCATAGCAAAAATTATTTGAATCCGCCAAATAAGGACAGTGCTTGAGCAGCAAACATGTTGGACGGGCAC
Source organism: Pictodentalium vernedei (assembly GCA_031216915.1). Classification (NCBI taxonomy): domain Eukaryota; kingdom Metazoa; phylum Mollusca; class Scaphopoda; order Dentaliida; family Dentaliidae; genus Pictodentalium; species Pictodentalium vernedei. The sequence goes on from CM062294.1 coordinate 80,311,718, forward strand.
ATTAGATACCCCCCTCCAACCAGATCGGTCGGGGGCATAACAAACTTGAATCTGAGCCTTGCTTGGGTGTTGTATACCAGGTATCAAAACATTCTGAACAGTGGTTCTTAAGAAGATTTCCAAAAATATTCCTCTTTTGCACCAAGTTAAAAATTAGGGCCCTCATAGGGAGCCCAAATATTAACCCAAAAATATTCTGATTGTGGGTTAGAAGAATATTCCTCAAATTGTACCAAGTAAAAATTCAGGCTCCAATAGGAAGCCCAAATATTAATCAAAGGCCTTGATTTGAACAAACTTGAATCTGCCCCCATGGGTGTTTTATACCATATATCAAAAGATTCCGACTAGTGGTTCTGGAGAAGAAGATTTTGGAAATATTATTTCTCATATTGGATAAGTTAAAATTGGGGCTCCAATAGGAAGCCCAAATATTAAGCCAGGCCTGACTTGATTTTTCAAAACTTGAATCCGACTACCGTAAGGAAGGTGTATACCATATCAAGGATTCTGATTATATGTAGGTTTATGAGAAGAAAATTTTTAAAGAATATTTCTCATATTGTACCAAGTAAAATTTTGGCTCCAATAGTAATCCCAAATATTATTCAAAGGACTCGATTTGAACAAACTTGAATCTGACCCCTGTAAATGATGCTGTCAACCATATATCAAAAGATTCAGTCTGGTAAATCTGAAGAAGATTTTTAAAGATTAATCCCCATATTGGGCTGTCACGATTTTTCAATTTAGGAATCGATTAATCGTCGCAAATTCCCTGACCCGTTGATTTGAACAAAAACAAAATGCGATGTTAGAACAAGCAATCACCTGAAATTTAACTGAAATCGGTTCAGCTGTTTTGGAGAAGATGCAAACACCACGTCACGGACGATGGACAGTGAGTGATCACTATAGCTCACCCTGACTTTCATGAGAGAACATTGAATACCAGTCAGTGTCTATTTTAGTTGTTAACTTGACCCCGTCTTGATGACCGCTGATTTAGGATTTTCAGGGGCTTAAAATTCTGTGTTCCAGGGCACAAAATTCTGTTACTGGAATTATCCAACAGACGATCTTGCAAATAAGCAACCTACCATGGTCAATGACAGGCACAACTTGCACGTTTGACAAGCACCATTTGACTTCAGTCTCTGAGGGTACGGGTATGTTTCAGTGAACTATTCTGGTTTACCCCTTATAAAAAAATACCATGGTAAACCATGGTAAATCCCAAAATACCCTGGTAATACCATGGTATTACCAGGGTATTTTGGGATTTACCATGGTACTTTTTTATAAGGGACTATTCCGTGTAAACCTAAACTGTGGTTTAGAAATCCCAATGGAATGATATGTTCAATGAGAATACTATTCCACGTAAAGCCCTGTTTGATGTCGCTAGGAAACGCGAAGCATTAAAGTATTGTTAGGAGGGGGACATCCAAAGCGTGGGAAACATATCCCTGCTTTCATTTTTAAACAATCTTTGAAAACTATTTTTGAAAAGGCCCGCATAAGAGTGATAAGACACTTTCCAATGATAGTGTCAGAAATTGCGTTACTGCTACCATAGGAATAAAATGACAAAAAGGGTCTTCTGAAAGTTGGAAAACAAATTTTTCCGACAGAAAAACACTCTTTCAGTTGAAAATCGAGTATTTTTGCAAAGCCGCTTTTATGGGCAAAATAAACGTTATTAACTTTTTTTTATCGTTTCTCTCTCTTCATTTATTGCTTTTTTCATGAACCCAGCATTGTTTATTTCTTAATTGACACACGAAATCAGAATATTTTTCATTGTTGTTGTGCGAGGCCTAGAACCTTTATATGCACTCCAATGCGCATGTCAGGAATAGAATGATAAACCAGATAAGTTTGACTTTCAGTGAACTATTCCGGTTTACTTGGCTTATTGTGAGCACGCGCAGACATGCCGAAGAGTAACCAGGTCGTTTCATTGCGCAGTTTACATTCTGGTTTATCATTCTGGATTAAACCATCTAAACACGTAGGACTTGCATGCCCAACACAGCCATTATCAACACCATATTCGTGACTTCTTGTCAACCAAAAGAAGAGCTGTAAAACTACGTGAATTCCATGGCAACATGCAAACGGAAATGGTTCGTTTATTTCCTTTGCAGTTTCGTCGTCTACGATTCCATTTTCTGTGAACCCCAAGGACGCGCACGGCGTTGTGCTTCAGTCAGTCGATGTTTTGATGAGCAAACGAAAGGCCATGATTTACGTTAGGAGAGAAAGAGATTGCTAAACTTAAAAGGTATCTGTCCATTTTGTACTTAAATACGGAAAACTATGTGTGGGGGACTGACTGAATATTTGTCACATGTGTGCCCGCGGGGTGAGGGTGGGGGGAGGCATTATGCGATTATTGTTAATTTGGCTTGTTTTACAAATAAATAATCGTACAGTTACCTTACTTCGGGTTTTCCTTTGGGGACAGCACCCAGGTAGCTTATCGACTTTCCAAGCATGTTCCCCCGAGTCGGGAAATAGAGAATCAGGGTAGCCTACATTGGGGGCGGGGGGTATGATCGGTATGGCCATGCAAGAAGAGGGCTTGAGTTAGAGGCTGAGAGAGCCCAGCTCGGAGATGGGAGCAGATGTGGCTCAATGGATGGTTAGTGGCAGAAAAACACAAGACAATAAGGTGAGGGCGAGTACGCCCAGGGTTTGACCACGCTTATGAAGTTGATGACACAGACTTCTAAACCACCAACGAATTGAAAGAGGCAGAATCGTTGAGGAGAAAAAAAAACTCAGTGTGGTTCCAGCGTGACTGATGATATTGGTCACATATTTTCTTTGGACCCTGCAATATTCCAACATGTACCAGACAAAGAACAACATACAGCTAGTTTGTTAAAATCAGGGAATCAGATTTTTGTTTTTGCAATAAGGAACACGGGGAGACAGATTCAAATAGCTCTGTACTTCCGGCGCCTGAAAATACACCCATGAGTCATAACTGAAGAGTTTTCAGAGACATACCCCAATGTCAGAGCACAGATCAGGCCAGTGACAAGGCGTTCTCCTGGAGGAAATAAGGAGAGAATACCTCGTCTAAGTCAAAGATCAAACAGAAGGGACAGACAAGAACTGGAGCAATGCCACACTAGGAAAAGAGAGTGTGTTCTTCGGAGAGTTATATATATATCAGCAGCTCCACACCTGCCCATCTTAGTGGACAGCTTACAGCTGAAGAACCTGCAAAACACGAATATCGGAGAATCTGATATGAGATTGTTAGCTGCTCATACTGCCAAATTCCCTCTTTCAGTGTTCATCGGGGGGGGGGGGGGGGGGGTATTTTGGGTGTAAGGTCGAGGCACTATGGGGAACCTAATCCTATCCAGGTAAGCACGGAATGAATGATGTGACCTATTATGCTGGGCCAGGGACTAATGTTAGGGAAGAATGAATGCAGAAGTTTCACAAAGTAAACGAAACGACGATGATTATGTTTCCCAGACAGGTAGCAATACACCTCAGTCTTCTGAGAACATCTGGTGCCAACATGATACAGCAGCAGGCCAAAACAACCAAGATGGAGGTACAGAAGTAATAAGGCAACCTCTGCCTTCTTCACTTAGACACTTCCCCATCGGGGATGGCCGTCCAGATTTTTTGAAGCAGCATTTTCAAGAAAGACAAATTGATCCAGCCACATACCATTCTACGTCGGTGCACACTCCAGTGCAAAGCAGAGGCCGCCTCGTGTTCTCTCAAAAACGTTTGATGGCTCAAAATCACTATTGGATTGTGCAGCACTGAATCAACGGACTGAAGCTGAGAACCCACGCAGCTCGTTCGTTGTTTCTGTGGACACGCTCAGCAAAGTTTGACCAGTCTTCCAAATATTGAAAGGCAAAATTCTCACCGAGTAATGAATACGTTACGCAATCGATTCTTGCCACAATATACAACCGATGTATATAGGACAAAGCTCCGAGTGATAAAGCATGGACCAAGGCAACCTCTTCCAGATCGGGGTTAACAGATACAGAGGATTGTAAGCTTGACGGCCTATCCATCCGCACCCCTGGAGATACAGAATGGCTTAGCAATCGATGCACTGTGTGAAGCCTTGAGTCGTGATTGAGACCTTATATGGAATATTCGTGAAAGAGGACATTTGACCTTGCAGGCTGCCACACGAAGAGCTGTTGAGTTTGAGGCTTTCAGACAACCAACTTTGGCAGCAAAGACTTCACATGGAGGTTTCAATGAGACTTCCCCTCATCCTGATAAATGGGCAAACCAAGTAGCTCATTTGACAAAGATGGCCGAGGACATGGGCAAAAACATGCACTCATCATATACGCGGTATGACAAAAACCGAGGACCTGATAGAAATGGCACTAGATACCATCTCGTCCGCTATAACTGTAAGCAGGAGGGCCACAAAGCTGCTGACTGTAAGGAATCACGAAAACGCATGAGCAGTATAGTCCCAATCGCCTAAACCAGGGCACCCTCATGTACCAAGAGCGAATGAAGCCTGACTCCACATTGTAGCCAGAATCAATGTCTGTTGGATATTGGCGTTGTCCTGTTTGTACTGTCTGCCAAGACTTATCTGCTATTACTCCAAAGAGACGACACAAATCATCACCGTATGGGAAGGACCTGCATACTGCCAATGACCAACAGTTAGCTGCACTTGGAGTTGCTGAGTTTGATGTTGAGATTTCAGGAGGGAAGTACCAGCTTAAATTGGTATTGCGGACATTGGCTCCCAGTGCATTATTGGTCTTGATTTCATGCGGGAAAATTAGTGCAGTCTTGACATTGTTAAAGGGGCGTTCTGAATTTCCGGAAAGACACAACAGGCTATGCTGGAAGGCGAAGTTGGAATCTTCAGTACAAGATTCTGGAAACAGTTAGCATAACATCATACCATGAGATGCTAGTTGGGTGAGCTGTGAACTTTAAGAACACTACAGTTTCTTCGGGACTTCAGGGCATGACAGAACCTGCAAAGAAGTTTATAAGCAAAAACCAGATAGTTCCGGCTAAGACATTCGTGTTTCTGCCAGACTCAGGTAGACATGGTCCTGTTAGACTGTTAAACACTACAGCCGAAACTAGGGTGATATACAAAGACACCCATGTTGGGAAATTCACCCCCATTGTGGTGTTAGAAAATGTTGTGAACAACGGAGAGCCAGATAATACAGGAAAGCTGCTAGGTCATCTGTAGGCCCTATGCAAGATTTGACACAGAGACTAACCCCCACCCAATTAGAAGGGGCTCGAGAAATTCTTTTGAGACATGAAGTCTTGTTTGCTGCATCAGTTGAAGATTTTGGTCACACAGATGTCATCGAGCATGAAATCCAGACCGGAGAAGCAAGGCCTAGCTATCAAATGAAGAGTGCCAATCCATCAAAAAGCTCAAGTTGAAGGGATAATCAATGAAATGCTGGAACGGGGACTGATATGGCCCTCAACTAGCCCTTCTTCTAGTCCCGTAGTCCAGGTGAAAAAGAAATACGGCAGTCTTGGTTTCGGCGTTGATTACAGAGAATTGAGCAGAGTGAGAAAGACACAAACCCACTACCAAACATAACCGAGACATTGGATATGTTGGCTGAGGTGACCTGGTTTCCAACTGTAGACCTTATGTCGGTGTATTGGCAATGCTCTATTTAGCATGGAGATCGGCACAAAACGGCTTTCACCACATACCAAGGACTATACCAGTTCATTGGGGTCCCTTTCAGACTGCAATGCGCCCGGAACTTTTGAGCGAATGATGGAACTGGTGCTGCAGCTTGCAGTATGAAACCTGTCTACCCGGACGGTGTGCTGATTTTTGGCAAGAGTTTTGAAGAGATGTGTAGAGAGTGGACCAAGTATTTGTCCGTCTTAAACTTGCCAACCTGTAATTGAAGCCGAGTAAGTGTTCTCTATTTCGACATGAGGTGGCTTATTTGGGGCACATAGTGTCAGCAGAAGGTGTTTCCACAGATCCGGGGAAAATATCTGCGATTCGAGATTGCCCACCAAACAAACTCACTGAGAAGAATCATAGTTTTTAAATGGACAGATGCTTGCCAGGACTTGTTTGATATGCTCAAAAAGAAGTTAACTGAGGCACCAATTCTATCTTATCCTGACCCAAACAAGATCTTTATCTCACATACCGAAGCCAACAATGAGGGGATAGGTGCCGTTCGGTCACAGGAGAACGAAGGGAAAAACATGTGATGGCCTTTGGAAGTAGAAGTTTGACAAAGGGTGAATGAAACTTCTGTGCAACGAGATGGGAGATTCTGGCTGTTGCTATTTTTGTCACACATTTCAGGACATATCTACTCGGCAAGAACCTTCTCATAAGAACAGACCATGGAGCGCTCAGGTGGTTGAATGATTTAAAAAATCCAGAGGTGCAATTGGCCCGATGGATTCAGAAATTAGGGATTTATGATTTCGAGATACAGCACCGCCCGGGTCGAGTTCATAATAATGCTGATGGTCTGTCAAGACAACCACGTGTGCAATGCAGACGAGCAGAAACAGAAGTACCCCATGTCCAACTCATTGGGAATTTGGGATTGACCCTAGTGGTATGGAGCGATTACAGCAACAGGACACTGATGTAAAGATGACAAGAGGTCAGGTGGAACAGTGTACAAAACCACAGTGGCGTGAGATAGCGGCAGAAAGTTCCCATTTGAAACAGCTTTTGGCCCAGTGTTTTGCCTTGAAAATGTGTGGAGGTATGCTGTGTCTGTCTCGAAGACTGGAAGGGCGGACACTCAACTTTGCGAATTATTGTACCAGAGAGCCATTGTAAAGAGATCAGTGTACAATCTCATGATTCATCGATGACAGGGTATCTTGGTAGTACCAAGACGACGGATAGGATAAAGTTGACATGCCATTGGCTGGGAAGTAGCAGATTATATAAGAACCTGTGATCAGTGCATGCTAGTGGAGCTTCAGAAAGGGAGAGCTCCCACGGAAACGTATGCAGCTGGGGCACCAGTGGAAAAGCTCGGAATTGATATAGTTGGGCCAATTAAGCCAGCCACTTCAAGTGGAAACCAAATATCCTCATGGTGATAGACTATTTTACCAAATATGCGGAGGCATACCCAATGCCGAATATAGAAGACAGTGGCCAACCGTCTCGTCTCAGAACTGCTCCTCAGATTTGGACCACCGAGACAGATCCTTTCTGACCAGGCCCCTCGGTTTGGGAGCAGAGTTTTTAAGGAAATCTATTCTCTACTCTGAGTGTACAAAACCAGAACTACACCTTATAGACAGCAATCCAATATGGACAGGTCGAGAAAATGAATAGAACTGTCAAATCCATGCTTACTGCAAACATTCAAGATGATAGTACAGAGTGGGACTTGCTCCTCCCCTTTGTAATGAGCGCATACAGGTCCTCAGTACAGGAGACAAACGGTGTCACACCAAATTATTTGATATTTGGACGAGAAGTGAACACGCCCCATGACTTATAATTTGGCATACAGTGCCAGCGGATATATTCAGAGACTCACGCTTGGGCGCAAGCATTGCATCAAAGGATCTCCGAGACTGATAAATTTGTCAGAAATCGCTTAAAATCTGCCATGAAGCGACAAAGGAAGAACTATAAATGCCCCAAAGGAGCTACTTTCCACGTATGGAACTGGGTATGGCTGTATACCGCAATGGAAACCAGAGATGTCCCTGAAAAATTTGCAACATATTGGAATTGCCCATTTGAAGTTTCTAAAGAACTGACAGACATTACAGAACAAAATGAACACGCTAGCAGCAACAGAAAACTCGTAGTCCACACAGATAGGTTCAGGCCTTATTACCATAGACCATATAGTGGCTCTGAGTCCGAAGATTCAGACTCTGGCAGTGAGAGGTCCTCTATTGATGACCAACTGACAAAACAATGTTTCAGTCTGAAGACCATTCGCAGCCACTCACATTCAGAGGTTTGTTTAGTGGAGGGCAGATGTTATCAAATATTGATGGGAGGTTCGAAAGAGATATAGAGCGTAGCAGGGTAGAGGTTAGAAGATAGGTGCCCCCCCTACCCCAGAATTACTGGTTGTATTTGGCATCTGTCCTGGGATTTAGGGAATCATTTACCATTCGCCAAACGGCGGAAGATGTTGTAAACAGTCGCTGTGGGACATATGCCCTGACGGATGGGGAGAATTTCAATTATGTATAATTTGATCCTGACTGTTGTGGGCCATTGTGGAGATGAGTAAACTCCGGTTTCATTTTGCATTATAGATGGAGAAGTCAAGCAAGGGTAAAGACAGGAAAGATTGGAAAGTTTACAGGATACCCTGTATAGAGAATGAAGGCTGTCGCCATAATGGCTGCAGAGTTTGCAGTTATGGCACGAACAAACAATCGAATTTCCAGAGGCATCTAGACTCCAGATGCCAACGGGATACTTCCAGAAGCATATTGTGTGCCAGAAGTAGAGTTCGCTACCGTAGCAGCTCACGTAGCCGCTTAGTTACTCACCACCAGTGAAGAGGTGCCTCCAAGGATAGAGTACAATTTATTGTTGTTCGAAAGACTCCCAGTGGGTCATACACAGTCATGAAGCCATCAGAGGATACTGACGAGCAAAGTCTAGATCCTGGTCCTCCTATATACATTCTGGGCCCTTTTCTACACAATCTGCCTCTACTCAATGTGACCTCGGCATTTCAAAGATTACTATCTCTTTTGAAACTACAGACAGGTATGTACGAAAAGTATATACCATCTTTACTGAACGCCGTGCGATGGATGTGATGAACTTTCATCATCTACTCCATATATCATCTCATTCAGTCAACTAATGTGGGACGCATTTTCTTAAGGAGGGAGCAATGTAGCATCCGAGTTTGACCCCCCCCCCCTCCATTCATTGCATCCTTGCTGTATCTGTATTCCCTATGTAGTTAGGTCGTGTATGATTCCGTTTTTTAACCCCTAGCACGACCGTGACGACGCACTTCAGTCAGTCGATGTTTTGATGAGCAAGCGAAAGGCCACGATTAACGATAAAAGAGAGAGATTGCTCAACTTAAAAGGTATCTGTCCATATTGTACTTGAACACGGAAAACTATGTATGGGGGACTGACTGAATATTCGTCACATGTGTGCCCGGGGGCTTTATGCTATTATTGTTAATTTGTTTTGTTTTATAAATAAATAATCGTACAGTTACCTTACTTCAGGTTCTCCTTTAGGGACAGGACCCTGGTATCTTAGCGACTTCCCCAGCATGTTCCCTTGGAAAATAGAGAATTAGTGTACACTGAATGGGGGTGGGGACGTCACAGTCAATTATAAACATTAACATACATATATATGTATATATATGGTGTATCCATATTATTACAAACTTATGTGATATGCTGAATTTGACAAACAAACTTTTATGGTGAAATGAGTAAACACATACTGAGACCCCACTGGTTTAATAAGTTAGCAACGGCATTACAATCCAAGGGAAGATTAACAATTTGGACGTCTAGTTACTGAGGTATAACAGTACTAAATATTTTTCCATATGCGACCATTATGGCGTTCGTGTGAAATAAAATATGATCACATCATTTTAATTTGGGCCTTCAAATATCGTTGTCAAGTACAGCCTTTCAGACAACTTTTTTTTTTCGGGGGGGGGGGGGGGGGTGAGCGGGGGAGGGGGGTCATGCAACAAATAACAGATAAATGGAAACAGGAAGGAAATTGCCTATCAGAGGCACATTTTTTCGGGGAATTCCCATCAAAACGCACGAAAAGTCGATTTTTAAGCCCCAAAATTCATTAAATCACTCCTATTTTTTCTCTGGATTAATATTTATATTCAGCAATGACGCAAGATTTCAATACAACCCTTCAAAGGTTTTTTAAAACAATATTTTTCTCATGGCTGCTCAGTTTCGGAGATTACATAAAGTACAACTTTTCAAGGCGTGTAATTCTAATTCAAATATTTAGTACTGTCAAACCTTGGAGGAACATCACTGAATGAAAAAGAAAAGGAAGATTGTCCACCAGTGAGTGTATCAAGGGAGATAATATGGTACAACTAATCATTTGCCCAACAGATGTATTTTGGATGACCTCCAGTACCACAACGCTACTTTGCCTCTCATAATGAACTTAAGTTAGACCTTAACCCTTTTACCTAACATGAAAAGCAGACGACACTTGCAAACAAAATTCTTGAATAACTAATTTTTTGTCTCAAAAACATAGGTTATGACCCCTCATTGGAACGAGCTCGACGAGCTCGTTCCAAAGAGGGGTCATAACCTGTGCTTTTGAGACAAAAAATGAAAAAAATAAAAATTAATGGGCGATTTTTGAGAATAGCGCTGGCCGTTTTTGCCGTTACGTTAGGTAAAGGGTTAAACTATTTCTAGGCTAGAATGAATATATCAAGACCCACCCTCTGTACTATCCAATTGAGTAATATTGCGTCATACACCCAGACCGACATGTACAAAGTTTGTCATAGCAATAATGCGACACAAAACATGGATGTCGATCAACTGTCGTTAGCCTTTCGCTTGTTTCTATCGTTTGCTTTCCGTATGTATCAGGATGACATACTAGCGCGTGAGAAAATGCCCATGAAACACAGGGACGTATCTATAGAAGAGTGGGGGAGGGGGTCTGCAGGGGGCGTCTCACTCCACGCCCAAATATTTGTCCAAAAATCAAGATAGTTATCAATTTTGCAAGCAAAAATTCCAATAGTTAGAAATTCGAAGCATTGTTGTAACGGATGTTTTTTTTCCGAATGGGTAATACATTTCCGTGAAAATGTCAACCGCTGACTCCCACAGACAGAATTCTGATTGAACAACGTAAGATTTTCCGACTACTCAGCGGCTCCAATGTTTATTCCACAACCGTGGTCGTGCTTCGCCTTTTGTCCTCTTCAAGGTGTTACCTTATTCATATTAAAATAACATAAAATGAACAGACGGGCTTATGAAAGCTAAATGACAGACCGACTACAGTCTAACAGAACAGCATGCGCCACGTGTCGGCGAAAACTGATCAAAGGATGCCGCAAAATAAATCTGTTCGCAGAACGATGCGACCTATAGGGCCTACTTACAGACTACACCAAATTATGTATATAGATAAATTAGATATTTAGCGACCTAGGGCCTACTTACAGACTACACCAAATTATGTATATAGATAAATTAGATATTTAGCGACCTAGGGCCTACTTACAGACTACACCAAATTATGTAAAAAGATAAATTAGATATTTAGCTGCAATCATTTAAACTGCTTAGAAATATTCTCAGGATGCCCTAAAACCTAACGATCACTCGGAGTCAACATTTTGAAAAATCACCCTCCCGCGGCATGTGGACTGAGGTATGTGCGTGTGTGGTGGTGGTGGTGGTGTGTGTGTGTGAAGGGCTCCCCTTTAAGTATCCATCCATAGTTCTTACATTATGCAAATATCGTGCAATCTCTGCGCACCGGTATTTGAACATAAACAAGAAACATTCTGTGAACAACGTTGAATCTCTCTCACTAAAAGTAGGTGAATCCCACATCTCAAAGCATTGCGACTGGTTATTCACAAGAAATTAGTTTAAAATAATTTCAAGATTAGTGGACACTGTTCCTGACTTGGGGGGGGGGGGGGGTAATATCTTCCTTCGAAACCACTTGAAAGACCACCCCTTCCACACACAAACACCCCTCCCCCAAACGCCCATCTGTTTTGGACGAATCGTCTCGGTGCGAAACTCGACTTGAGACAAACAGCCCGTGTCGACTGGTGTCGAGATGATTTTGAAAGGACTGCCCCGGCACATTCTCCAAGTATTTTCAGTGGTGGTTCTCGAAAACATTTTTAAAAACAATTTAAAGCTTATTGGACAAGGGGTTGGGGTGGTGGTTACACTTTGGGGGGGGGGGGGGGTTAAGACCTCCATTCGAAAAAAAGGAAAACTATACACCTCCCCTCCACACAAAATAAACAAAGCAGAATGCTTAAATGCTGGCTACAGACATATCGCGAATAGGGAGAAAATATTCACACAAATATTGCGTCTAATATAATCGAGGGTGAATGTATCACTACAAAAATGGTTTTAAAAAGTACTTCTAAGTTTGGAGGTGGCATAACACAACACGAATATTTATAACATTGAATACGACAAATCCCTGTTAAATAACGAATTCCGCATATTTGTGGATCCAGTAGGCATGGGCGTACGTGGCTTTTGCGATATTGCGATATAAGGGGGGGGGGGGGGGTGGGTGGGGGGCAAACATTTTGATTTGCTCGAAATCCTGCATGGATGGAATACAAATATACGTGACCCTCTCTCTCTGTCGTTCCTTGCTCGGATTTTTAAAGCTGATTTGTCCGAATCCGGGAAGGGGGGGGGGGGGGGGCAACTGCCTGCCCTCTGGCTCGTACGCCCATACCAGTAGGCTATATATACGGTTTCATATTTCATTGTTTTCCAAGTTAATTAAATCGATTGAGAATTCAGTACTGTGTGATCTGGATCAATTATCACACCACTGCACACGCGCGCTAAATAAAATAACACCTTAACACTTGAGTCATCTACAGCCCCAAATTGTCCCTCTTACAGCCTATTGCTTTGAAAAGGTTACCCACAAGTGTATTCCTCCTTGAGAACTCTAACCCTGCAGAACGATGCAGGCCGATGGATAACGGGGTCGAGTAATGCCGAAGTACTAGAAGCAATCAGGGGTGAGCTTGGGTGGATGAGGATCAAGGACAGGATAGATTTATTGAAACGCGGTTATCTTAATTATTTGGCAAATCTCCCAGACAGCCGATGGTGTAAAGTAATGTTCCAGAGTATTTTCAACTCAAATACCAAGACAGGGTGGATGGTCCAAGTGAGGGAACTAATAGAGAACTACTCATTGGAGATTTCAGACCTAGACGTAGGGGCAACCCAGGGTAAAATGAAAGTGTCAATGACACTGTAGCTCAACTTGTGTAAGGCATGTGAATGTGCAGTATGTGACACAGCAATAACACACATCTAGGTAATGACCTGATAACAAAGGTACATGTAAAGGTCTGTACATAAATACTGACCGTAGCCTGTAACAAATGTACAGGCAAAGTATTGTAAAGGTGGGTGACAGTTAGATGCTAAACTAGAAAAGAAATCTCCATGGGGTTAATGTTACAATGGGGATTCTTGTATGGTGCACCATAAGCCAAATGTTAGCAATTGTTTTGGTCTGTTTGATTCAAACCCTTCGAAGGTTGATTCATACTAATTAATATAAATATTTGTCCAGTCCTTCTTAAAATATAGGTATTAGAATTCTTTATCTTTAGCTCATAGGGTTCCCACGGGTGAGCAGGTTTTATTTTTCTCATTGGAAATAGAAAATCGGGTTGTGCTAATAATGTTTACTCTACCAAAACAACACTAACTATTATCACAGGAACTTGGCTTCAACACATTTGAATATACACACCCTAAGGATACTGAATTCAAGATTTTTAATTATCTCCCTTTTTAAGTCCCCGAGTGGGTCTGACTGAACCCCAAAATATTTGTTCTCATACCACAGTGATAACAAAGACACCAATAAATTTATAGCAAACACTACTGACATAAAAAATCTTCTTTACAGGTTCTGTACAAAAATGTAATACACACAATTCCCAGTAAATATGACTGCCGACAGACATTTTGAATTTTTGGCCGAGCCCCAAAACACTCGTTACCATCCCATGGTGATAACAAACGTAGTCCTAGAAGTTATGTACAAAAAACTGATTACACCTAATTTCGGTATAAAATGGCCGCCGGCAGCCATCTTGAATTTCGGACCGCACCCCAAAACACTCGTTCTCGTCCCAGGGTGATAGCAAAGGTACCCAAGAAGTTTCGTGAAGATCGGTTCATAAATACAGCCTGGAGCCCGAGCCGTATTGACATGTGCACTTACTGTGTATAACTTAAGTAGCACTGAATACATCAAAGTTCATCTAATTTGCATAATTTCTGCACGAGAAAAAAAAAACGTATTATATGTGATGTTTTCCATGTTACTGAACATTCATACAAAAATTTATTCAAATCAGAACTTTCATACAGAAGTTCTGTACAAAAAACTGATTGCACTAATTTCGGTACAAAATGGCTCCCGGCAGACATTTTGAATTTCGGACTGCACCCCAAAACACTCGTTTTCGTCCCACGGTGATAACAAAGGTACCCAAGAAGTTTTGTATCGATCGGTTCATAAATACGGCCTCTAGCCCGAGCCGTATTGAATTGTTGACGGACGGACCATGGCATGACCTCAAATTTGACTACGTCAAAGTTGAGCTAAAATCGTCAGAGACAGAGTCATGGAGGATGTAACCTTAATTGGCGAGAGGGGTCAAATCAAAGAGGTCTTTGGGTGGCCTGCGTGATAAAGAGAAGCCTGGTTTTGAAGAATACCTTGACGGCACCTTTAAGGGGGGGGGGGGGGGTCACTCTTGTTCAAGCTGAGCTCGCGGTCCCCGGAGCTGAGAGGAAAAATTGGGAAAAAACAGAGAAAATGAGTGCCAGGTGTGTAATTTAGGCGTGGTGGAGACCCTGGAACTCTTTCTTCTAGAATGCCCAAAATACCAGTCTAAAAGAATAAGATTCACTGGGAGTATAATGGGGAAGTGGGATGGGAGAATGAAGGACATGTGGTTAGTGAGTGACTCAAAGGAGAGGGTTAATATGCTAATCAGATAGATTGGGAAGAATAGGTAAAGAGATTACATCAAGCAATTTGTCTCCGGGTGTTGGGGGAGAGAAGAAGCACGGGAATAGGGAGGCAGTTGGGAGCACAGTAGTAAGCAAGGCCTTCTCATCCGTGAACCGCGACAAATCAGCGGCCGGGCAAGGTGTTATTATTATCGTTAAAGTACCTGGACGTTTCCATCAACCTAACTGACCTCCTCCACCTGATGTTATTTGATCCCACATGAACCACCACCACCAGCTCCGATCCTGCTGCAGTGCCATATATCAGGCTGTCCTTCAGATCCCCCCCCCCCTCCCACACACACCTTGGACCCGGAAAGCACAAAACGGTCCATTTCGTGTTATCGAAACCACAGATAGTACCGACATCCCCCTACACAATGCTATACTCCCCGCTACAACTAACGTTCTCCAGACCTCCCTCCTATTTCTCTCCACAGGCCTTCGACACCACCGACTGGCACTTCCATCCACTCCGTTGTGCCAAGAGCTTCCACACCCCGTTATTCCCATCGTTTCTTCTCCCTGGTGCTATTTTTATCCTCGCCCGATATCATTCTCTTGCCCACTGACCTTTCCCAACTCTCCCATCAACATCCGAAACACATGTTCTCCTTTCTCCGAGACAACAGAATCAGAGACACTAAACCGATTTTCTCCTCAACATCCTCAATAACCCAATCCTCTCCATGCTCTTCAGTCTCTTGCTTACCACCCCACTCTTGCTGATAAAATCCTACCACCCGTTAACTCCAGACCGTCTGCATAGAGACCACGCCCATCCGACCCCCCCCCTTCTCTGCACTCCATACCTTCCTATTGATCTTTCCATAGTCACCTGATCCTCTACATTTAATACCCCCCCCCCCGAATGTGTACCAGGGGCAGCTACCCCTTACCCTGAGACTGGGGGAGGGGGCAGCACCTTTTCGCCAGAAGTGCGGCAGTGGAAAAAAAAACTTTACTTTCCGAGAACTGTGGCTACTCCGGCTTCCTCCACCCGTAAAACTGTCCGACACTAGGTGACTCTCGCTATCCAAACTGCCGTTAAATAGCCCAAGAACATTAGGTTTCACTAGGGAAATTAAATCGATTGAGAATTCAGTACTGTGTGATCTGGATCAATTATCACACCACTGCACACGCGCGCTAAATAAAATAACACCTTAACACTTGAGTCATCTACAGCCCCAAATTGTCCCTCTTACAGCCTATTGCTTTGAAAAGGTTACCCACAAGTGTATTCCTCCTTGAGAACTCTAACCCTGCAGAACGATGCAGGCCGATGGATAACGGGGTCGAGTAATGCCGAAGTACTAGAAGCAATCAGGGGTGAGCTTGGGTGGATGAGGATCAAGGACAGGATAGATTTATTGAAACGCGGTTATCTTAATTATTTGGCAAATCTCCCAGACAGCCGATGGTGTAAAGTAATGTTCCAGAGTATTTTCAACTCAAATACCAAGACAGGGTGGATGGTCCAAGTGAGGGAACTAATAGAGAACTACTCATTGGAGATTTCAGACCTAGACGTAGGGGCAACCCAGGGTAAAATGAAAGTGTCAATGACACTGTAGCTCAACTTGTGTAAGGCATGTGAATGTGCAGTATGTGACACAGCAATAACACACATCTAGGTAATGACCTGATAACAAAGGTACATGTAAAGGTCTGTACATAAATACTGACCGTAGCCTGTAACAAATGTACAGGCAAAGTATTGTAAAGGTGGGTGACAGTTAGATGCTAAACTAGAAAAGAAATCTCCATGGGGTTAATGTTACAATGGGGATTCTTGTATGGTGCACCATAAGCCAAATGTTAGCAATTGTTTTGGTCTGTTTGATTCAAACCCTTCGAAGGTTGATTCATACTAATTAATATAAATATTTGTCCAGTCCTTCTTAAAATATAGGTATTAGAATTCTTTATCTTTAGCTCATAGGGTTCCCACGGGTGAGCAGGTTTTATTTTTCTCATTGGAAATAGAAAATCGGGTTGTGCTAATAATGTTTACTCTACCAAAACAACACTAACTATTATCACAGGAACTTGGCTTCAACACATTTGAATATACACACCCTAAGGATACTGAATTCAAGATTTTTAATTATCTCCCTTTTTAAGTCCCCGGGTGGGTCTGACTGAACCCCAAAATATTTGTTCTCATACCACAGTGATAACAAAGACACCAATAAATTTATAGCAAACACTACTGACATAAAAAATCTTCTTTACAGGTTCTGTACAAAAATGTAATACACACAATTCCCAGTAAATATGACTGCCGACAGACATTTTGAATTTTTGGCCGAGCCCCAAAACACTCGTTACCATCCCATGGTGATAACAAACGTAGTCCTAGAAGTTATGTACAAAAAACTGATTACACCTAATTTCGGTATAAAATGGCCGCCGGCAGCCATCTTGAATTTCGGACCGCACCCCAAAACACTCGTTCTCGTCCCAGGGTGATAGCAAAGGTACCCAAGAAGTTTCGTGAAGATCGGTTCATAAATACAGCCTGGAGCCCGAGCCGTATTGACATGTGCACTTACTGTGTATAACTTAAGTAGCACTGAATACATCAAAGTTCATCTAATTTGCATAATTTCTGCACGAGAAAAAAAAAACGTATTATATGTGATGTTTTCCATGTTACTGAACATTCATACAAAAATTTATTCAAATCAGAACTTTCATACAGAAGTTCTGTACAAAAAACTGATTGCACTAATTTCGGTACAAAATGGCTCCCGGCAGACATTTTGAATTTCGGACTGCACCCCAAAACACTCGTTTTCGTCCCACGGTGATAACAAAGGTACCCAAGAAGTTTTGTATCGATCGGTTCATAAATACGGCCTCTAGCCCGAGCCGTATTGAATTGTTGACGGACGGACCATGGCATGACCTCAAATTTGACTACGTCAAAGTTGAGCTAAAATCGTCAGAGACAGAGTCATGGAGGATGTAACCTTAATTGGCGAGAGGGGTCAAATCAAAGAGGTCTTTGGGTGGCCTGCGTGATAAAGAGAAGCCTGGTTTTGAAGAATACCTTGATGGCACCTTTAAGGGGGGGGGGGGGGGTCACTCTTGTTCAAGCTGAGCTCGCGGTCCCCGGAGCTGAGAGGAAAAATTGGGAAAAACAGAGAAAATGAGTGCCAGGTGTGTAATTTAGGCGTGGTGGAGACCCTGGAACTCTTTCTTCTAGAATGCCCAAAATACCAGTCTAAAAGAATAAGATTCACTGGGAGTATAATGGGGAAGTGGGATGGGAGAATGAAGGACATGTGGTTAGTGAGTGACTCAAAGGAGAGGGTTAATATGCTAATCAGATAGATTGGGAAGAATAGGTAAAGAGATTACATCAAGCAATTTGTCTCCGGGTGTTGGGGGAGAGAAGAAGCACGGGAATAGGGAGGCAGTTGGGAGCACAGTAGTAAGCAAGGCCTTCTCATCCGTGAACCGCGACAAATCAGCGGCCGGGCAAGGTGTTATTATTATCGTTAAAGTACCTGGACGTTTCCATCAACCTAACTGACCTCCTCCACCTGATGTTATTTGATCCCACATGAACCACCACCACCAGCTCCGATCCTGCTGCAGTGCCATATATCAGGCTGTCCTTCAGATCCCCCCCCCCCCCTCCCACACACACCTTGGACCCGGAAAGCACAAAACGGTCCATTTCGTGTTATCGAAACCACAGATAGTACCGACATCCCCCTACACAATGCTATACTCCCCGCTACAACTAACGTTCTCCAGACCTCCCTCCTATTTCTCTCCACAGGCCTTCGACACCACCGACTGGCACTTCCATCCACTCCGTTGTGCCAAGAGCTTCCACACCCCGTTATTCCCATCGTTTCTTCTCCCTGGTGCTATTTTTATCCTCGCCCGATATCATTCTCTTGCCCACTGACCTTTCCCAACTCTCCCATCAACATCCGAAACACATGTTCTCCTTTCTCCGAGACAACAGAATCAGAGACACTAAACCGATTTTCTCCTCAACATCCTCAATAACCCAATCCTCTCCATGCTCTTCAGTCTCTTGCTTACCACCCCACTCTTGCTGATAAAATCCTACCACCCGTTAACTCCAGACCGTCTGCATAGAGACCACGCCCATCCGACCCCCCCCCCCCTTCTCTGCACTCCATACCTTCCTATTGATCTTTCCATAGTCACCTGATCCTCTACATTTAATACCCCCCCCCCCCGAATGTGTACCAGGGGCAGCTACCCCTTACCCTGAGACTGGGGGAGGGGGCAGCACCTTTTCGCCAGAAGTGCGGCAGTGGAAAAAAAAACTTTACTTTCCGAGAACTGTGGCTACTCCGGCTTCCTCCACCCGTAAAACTGTCCGACACTAGGTGACTCTCGCTATCCAAACTGCCGTTAAATAGCCCAAGAACATTAGGTTTCACTAGGGAAAAAAATCGGAGAAAGCTGATTTTTTCAGGGAATGTCGAGTACATGTCACTGAACGATTAGACAAAAGTCCCCTAAAATCCCAGTTGAGCTTTTTTTTTCTACAGCCTTTTTTCGAAAACGCGTTTGAAAAAAAAAAAAAAAAAATCGCACGAACTTTGTAACCTCGAATTGATCCAACTGTATTTTTTGTTTACGCGTATTTCGAGCTACATAATGTCTAATATACATTTACCTAGAGGAAAATGTGCATTCTGTGACAATTTCTGCGAAAAATTATTGAAAATTCACAAAAAAGTATCGGATTTACGCCAAAAATGACGATTTTCCTAACGGATTTGCCCAAAGGGTCGTAGTACAGACGATAAAAAATACACCACCATTTGAAGGCTTTTATCATTGCTTACAAAATAGACATTATGGAAGACCCCCCTCTGCTTCTGGCCGAGTTCCCCTTTTGGCATAAAATTCGTCAGCATGAGAACTCAACTATTTTCGGGCTTGGGACCGAACAGACACGTCTGTGTCTGGCAGCATTAGATCAATAAATAATATTTACAGAATGTACAAAAATCAATAAATTATATTTACAGAATGTACAAATCAATCAACATGGATTAAGTTACATTGACTATTATCAACGCTATATACAGAAATGACATGACCTATATACATATTATTCATCGAACTCAGAAATTTCCGACAGGGCAGTGTTTCTGTGGTTGTTACAAGAATCCGAACTGCAATTACACAAACCTGAGCAAGAGAGTCCTGCCTTCTTACACCCACACCTTTTTGTACAAGCACTCTTGCAACCACAACTGATCAGATTCAGTAGGTTATCGGGGGCACATGGCTTTGTGGCTGCAGTCGGTACAAGAAGTCCATTGTCTAGCGACCACCCCCAATCCGTCGGAGGAAGCGAAGTGCCCAGCCATTGTTGGACCTGGAGATACATTTTCGTGAATATTTCACCATTGAGTGTGAGGATTGGGACAAAGTTGGCATTTTCTGTTGGGGATATGGGTAATTCTCAGAATAGGGGACATTTCGGATTGCACAAGATGCGAAAACAAATATTGCTTAAATTTATCTGTCATTTCTCAGTTGTATTTCCCTAATGCCCACACAACGTAACAGCAAATATCCGAGCTTAATTATGTTTCACACTGTTGCTATGGCAACCGGGGTGGGTTTCGACATGAAAAAAATGTCTTTTCCGTTACGGACATTTCATAACCAGATCTAAAAGGTAATGAAGAAATTAACAATGAGCTTAGCGTGCCTCGTGAATCAATGCATGTCCTTTCATGTGGGAAAATGTTGACACCAGACAGTTTACTTATGGGATAGAGGAAAATATGTTCACTATTAACAAAGACGTAACCGCACGGCATTTCATTTGATACTTAATCCAGTATAATCACACCAGAGGTCATTTTGATGGTACCAATGGACGTGTATTCGATACGCCCCTGGCAAAGGAAGGCGTGTTTATTTTATCGCATTTGTGCAATGTATAGAAACACATTTTATGAAAAGGTCACGCATGCCGTAACGGGAAAAAGTGATGTAACGGGAAGGACGGGGGGTGTAACGGTACTAAGGCTTACATGTAGCGGGTGGGGGCATTCACGTATCAATGTGTTGCACGAAACATGCACGTGAGTTGGGGACAAAAAATGCTAGCATACCACGATTGCCCTTTGTATTCAATGTTACTGGATGAGATACGAGTGAGATATTTATCCAATACATCACGCGTGCAATACAGAATTTCTACCCAAAACCACACACAAGAGTGTGTCTGATTGGTCGAAGCGCGTCATCTTTCGATTTTGATGTTAATGAAAAGCTCTGACGTAATAGCGTTCAGCACGTAACATCATTCAAGTAAATTAGCCGAAAGAGCCGAAAAATGTATTGATTTGTTGAAAATGTGCACTTGACTGATGTATATTATTTCCAATCGTGTTATAAATACAGAACATAACTCGACGGAAGTGCATAGGACAAGAATCGACAGTCCTTGTTGGAGTTTTTCAGGCGTTTCTCGCTCGCCTACGGCGCTTGTGAAACACCTGAAATACTCCAACTCGGTCCCTTGATTATTGTCCTCCATACTCCACTCTCGTTGCGTTCTGTCTTATTCCAGTTTTAAACTTGTTTTGTCGGTTGTACTTGAGCTGAGTTGCAATAGATCGTCGCCTTAGAACCATCAACCATTATGTCCTAAGTGCACTCTATTATAAAGTGCACTCAGGACATAATGGTTCTAAGGCGACGAGATGTTGGCCAGTGCAAGACTCGGAGAACAGTGACCATAAACCAATATTCTAAAGGCTTTTGGCCGGGAATGAAACTCGGTGTAGTTTTTTCGCATTGTTCGATATGTTATGCCAGAAGCCATTAGACTACTTAACACTGAAACTGATTTTATTGAACAAACATAAACTCAGAAAAAAATGAGCACCAATATTCTGGCTCTATTGGTATTAAATCAAAACTAGGAAAAACTTTGCTGAAAATGTAAGTAGATTTTAAAGGTTGCATTTTGAGGCAATCTCTTCCCAAATTTAGGGCATATTTTTTTGTCTGTGTCGTTCTGTAACCTTTTCGAGCTCGGGTATGATGCTGAGAGCCTCTGGTATCTTATACTATACAATATCTTCAAAAAGCGGCCAAAAATATCTATTGATCCCCACTCTGCTCATGGTTTTAACCTCGAGGAAGTCATGGTCTACATCAAGTAGGAAACCCGGGTATGGTTTTTCATCATACTTCACCACCACCCATTGCCCTACAAGGTCCACGTCAATTTGGCTTTCTGAGAGGGGACGCAAGAGTGACTGTGTCCACTGCTTTCGTTTCATTCTTTTTTCTCTGTCGTGGCACTCACTTATTGTTTTGATTTGCCCACTGATCTTTTTTTCTTGTAACGTTTTTTTTCCTTGAGAAGGTATTCATGATATCTTGCCCTATATTTCCGCATCCGTTCAGTAGCGGACATCCCCATTGTGGACGTTTTGATATGCAAGGGAAGAGATGATGTCCTTAGTTAGTTCACAACCACTGAAAGGTTACAGTAATTATATGAATAATGAACCACATCAGAGCACATCATTAGGTCCCATGACTATGACGTCATTTGCGGAGGCCTCCACCCGCTCGCGGTATATTGGCCACATTAGATATGTTGGGCATATTCAGCGCACGCACCCCGGCATGAACGTACATGTACTTAACTACGTACGCACACACACACAAGTTATGGTATGGCACCTTACAAACCTATCAACCCACACCACACCATACCACCGGTTCCACTCTTATTTTGCCCATTTACCGAGGTACGCTATTGTCTGTACTTTGTGTAGACTAACGGTTTCTACCTCGTTTTGCCGCTACAATTCTAGGTAAAATACCGAGGTAAGGGGTGTTCTTTTGTCTTTTGTACCTCGGTGAGGCAAAACACTCAAACTCTTTTGTCTAATTACCTCCCCAAGTGGGTAAAACAAATCCACCCTCACACACACACACACACACTCACACACACATACATGCCTAAGCACATGTACACCCCCCCCCCCACACACACACACGCACATAGACCCACCCTACCACCTGTTTTATCCCTACAAATATTGCCCCCCCCCCCCCAACTCACACAAACACGTGCACACGATCACACAAAAACGCGTGGGTGAGGTTTCATACATAAACAGGTATATACACACACGAGCGCATGATAAAAAAAACTCGTGAGACTCCCTGGATTACTTATGGTAATATATAGTTCGTCCGTACCATTACATTGTGATGTTCATGAGAGAAAAGCAATGGTTTTGCTATATTGTCTGTGTTCACACAAAGGATAAACAAAGCTCTGTGCGAAATCAGATGACTCCTTGACATGGTTACAAAGAAAAATTAATGTTCATTATTTATATAAAAGACTATACAATTACCGTTACATTATCAATCCGTACCGTTACAGTTATACTTGTAACAGCATGGACCGTAATGGTACGGATATTTTCCGCATTATTATTATTGCAAGATATTAAGTGGTGTGCTATTTTCGGCATTGCTATTTTCCGAATACTATGTGCTCACCCCCTTGTTTTCAAAATACTTACCTTTTTCAATAGATTTATGCACTCGGCATGCAAAAGGGTAAACGGTACGGAAGAGAACAAAACCACGCTTTGAATACCATTTACTTACCTAAGCATATCTTTTCTAAAATTGTTCTTTTGTCTGATACTGGTAACGTGCATTAAAACATATGTGTCCTTGAAAGTTTAAACGTGCGAATATACAAAATTACCAAAGCGGAAACGGTGCTACCTAAAAACTACCCGGCCATAACGGGACGGACATGATTATAGCGGACAGACAAACAGATGTATATATCTAACGTCTGATACCGTCCGAGACACAGTACTCTTTCAAAGCGCATAGTTCTCGTTAGCAGCTAGTTTATAAATTCGTCTTACACGGATCTAACATGTTTACATACGTAAAATATCAATGGTAATACGAGAACGGTGCATCCGGACAATTTACCGTTACGGATTTCAGCACACTATTATTAACAAAACACCAGTAAATTAGGGGAAGTACATATCATTTATGCATGTTTACTCTCTGCAGTGAATAACATTTCCACGTGATATTGAAGAAACATCCTAAACTATTACAATATTCTTGCAACCCGCTTGGGACCGGAATTGTCCCGTATTCTGAGAATCACCCATATGTATTCTCAATATAATTCAGCACGATATTTATGATTCTCACCCTACTAAGGCGAATAAGAATGAGAAATATGGAGCTGGGTCGATTTTTTTTAAAAAAATTTTTTTTCATCAAAAAAACGCTATAACTAAAAAAGCTCAACTCGGATTCGCGGGGACTTTTCACACTTTATCCGCAATGTGTGTCCCGGAAACATATAAAAAAAATCAGCTTTCTCCGATTTTTTTCCTTACTTTCTCATTTTTATGTCTAATGTGCCTGGACTAAAAACCTCAATAAAAGGTCACATTGTCACAATCTCCCACAGCTCGCTAGAATTTCGCCGACAAGGGGGCTTGTGTTCCGCGACAAGCGTCTAGGGTATTCCCCGACAAGTCCACAATGAAGGAGGCAGCTTCTCCAACGGAGGTCGAGGGGCTACATGTAGACCTCT
This sequence comes from Pictodentalium vernedei, assembly GCA_031216915.1. NCBI lineage: Eukaryota > Metazoa > Mollusca > Scaphopoda > Dentaliida > Dentaliidae > Pictodentalium > Pictodentalium vernedei. The sequence goes on from CM062294.1 coordinate 80,336,142, forward strand.
GCAACAGGGGATGGGGTTGTAAACCCCGTTGGCCCCTCAACTCTATCCCTCCCTGGATACGTCTGAAAAATTGAACGAAATCATATAAAAACCATATTAGCCTAGCTAATACTTGTCAGAAGGGAAAGGCCGCATTTGACTTGTATCTCATTTGGTAAGAGCTCGTAAGCATTCACATCTAAAATCTTATAAATGTCTAGTTTTATGTTCGGGCCGCTAAGAGACCAAAGACACAGCACCTTGATACTGGGAAAAGGTCACACGCCATGTGTGCCATTCTGGTGTACTAGTATGAACCGACACCTATTAGTAGTATAAAGACGTAAAAGTGATAGCGGTAATATTAATTAGTTAGTGGTGTTATTTGCAATGGTATTGTGGTAAAGTTCCTGAAACACAGAACTAGTAGTGGCGGTATGGCAGTATAGGGTTTAATATATTCCCTGGTTTGCTAGAAACCGGGAACGGTGATGGAATTACTCTCAGAACCAGGAAATATCAATCAAATTTACGAGGGTAACATGACGCATTTATTTTAATGATAATGTGTATATATCAGTGGCAGTCTCCCAACTCCAGACGGAAAAGTTATTTTCCTAAGATAAGTACGAAAACACAAATCCGCTTCAATCTCGTCTTTATTTTCAGAATCACTCGCATTATCACCTCTGCCTTCTCCGACATCAACACCCTCTTCACTGCCGTCGCCAGTCTCCTCTGCCTTAAACAGAGGAGACTGGTGACGGCAGTTAAGAGGGTGTTGATGTTGGAGGAGGTAGTGAATAGTGATACTAGTAATTCTGAAAATGAAGACGAATTTGAACTTTGAAGCGGGTGAATAAGATTTTGCTGTTGAAAGGGGGGCCTCCAGAACTGGTTGAGAGCTACAGTGATGTGTTGAAAATGTTCGTCAGGAATCAGGACTGCAAAAATTTCAGGCGTGGAAGGGCTAACGAAATCCTACAAAGTTTCAATTCAGAATACTTTAGTTCAATACAGAAACAGTGCCACGCTTCATTCCCGGGGTCGTGCTGTAGGTTTCCTGGGTATCGGGGTCGGCTTTCGGAACCGGACATCTGGGAATTCCCGTTCCCGGGATTAAACCCCATATGGGAGCCGAGACGTAACAAGATAGCACCATTTGGGATGGGGGTGGCAACCTGATTGATGATTGATCCCGTCTGACACTGGTATAGGGGGCTATCAGTTTTAGTGCATAAGAATTGTGTCCTTTGGGGGACGTGGATTTTCACTGAATAAAAATATATTGCTGAAAATTTAAGGGGCGACCATGTTTGGCACTTTGAGGATCAGATTAAAAACAAACTTGTACTCCTTTGGACGTTGCAAAAACGACAGTTAATATTGAGTGTATCTTAATTTTGTTAATCGAATTCTCAGCTGATGATATGGGCGCTACCCCAGGATGTGATATTATCCATGCGCTATCGCGGATAATACCATTCTCTTGGTTTTTGTTTTTAAAAAAATGAAAGAATAAGAAACCAAAATAGGGATTGTGGGCTCCACGTTGGATCCGCCCATTATTTGGCTATTTTCTACTAGGATTTTCATTACCTGTGATGGAACAGGTGATGATATAACGGGCACATTGGTCATCTGTCCTGTTGGGACCAGGTTTGGACTAATACAACAAGATGCCCTCACGGGGGCTGTAGCCACACGCGTGGGTACGGTATATCGTCGCCTGAGTGCTAGAATGTCCTATGGGACATAGGACATTCTAGCACTCAGCCGACGATATATCTTTGTGTATGGTAGTCCATGTGTTATGAAACTGTTATCACGGATTATATTGTCTCCCCCTCATTTTGTTACTTATAAAAAAATAAGTGACCAAGTACCAAGGTATGCAATATCGTTATTTCTTTGTTCCTGAATTTATTATTTTTTCCCTTCGCTCTTCAGCTTCACTAACTTCAGTTCAACCAGACTGAGGCCCATAGCCTAGGCACAGTCATTACCAGCGCAGTAGTAGTACTAGTACTAGGCCTACCCGTATTCATAATAAAAAAACGTCACGTAGCCTAATCAGTAATTTCCAGTCTACATTACTGTCATTACTGACATTAGTGACAAACGCAAATTTTTACGGGTATCCATCCCATTAGTTTACCGTCGCTCTGCATCTTCAGTCATGGGTTTTTCCAGATAATTTCTATGCATCAATTGATCACCGTTCTTCGCCAGCAGTTCATCATTTCTCCATGTGCTTTTTGTTTACATCCTCGACAGTCGTGTATCAACTAATGCACGTGGTCCAAACAACAAGACTTCGGCAAAACTGAGTTCGGAACCTTCCAAGTCAAGTCCAAATGAATTTGTGGACAAACAAAAGTAGCAAAACGATAATATTTTATCTTCTGAAACAAAAGTCATAGCTTGTGACTACATGATTAATTTTCTCAGTGTCTAGTGTTTTTATTCATATATATAAAAAAATGAAGAATGTGAGATTTGTCTAAATAATTAGTTTGGTGTTAAACTATGTTCCCCACAACTGAAATGCATCAATCCAATCCAAGTTTGGAAAGGGAAACGTGGATAGGTCACTAGTATTGTGACGTCAAATATTTTCAGAAAATAATTAATATCATTACGCGACAACATGATCAATACATGAAAACTTTCTAACGTTATAAACACATTTGCATACATTTCGCCTGCATTCCGTATATGAATAACATGGTGTTACTTAATGTGGGAGACCATTGCACAAACGTCTTTGTTAACCGAGCTATAAATTGCGATTTATTTTGTGGACTATATTTCTTGAAGCTGGTCTATTAATAAACTCCTCTGGATTAATGCAGTGAAATATTTTTGTTCAGTGGGTCAAGATAATTATCGCACATTTCAATTCTCCCGCGACAGATGACATTTCTGTCAATGATTTTTATAAATCTGTTTACAACTTCCGTAGACTCAATATCACATCACCGAAAGTCGAGGTAAATACACATAGGTGAGTATGATTCTGGGCAAGAATTATTGTGAAAATACTGAAATGTCGTCCACACGGCTTGTTTCTTGTTTGTCCAGCCATGGCCATAATGAATCAGCCGAGTTCCTTTTCTGACGAGAAACACGTCTCATCTTCACAGGATTTTCTTTGGTAAATGATTCCAGAGGGAATCAACAGAAAGGCCTCTGTAAGGATTTAGATAGACGCTCCAGGCACAGTGGCGTAGGGGATGGGCCCGCATTGCGGTGAGGGGGGCGGCTAGAAGAGGGGGGGGGGGGGGCGGGCGTCTTGAAGGACGTCCCAACGCTGGAAGACAGAAGGAAAGGAAGAGAGAGAGAGAGAGAGAGAGACTGTGTACCAAATACACATAATTTCAAACTCTTACTTCCACACCACGTACTCTTTGTAGTCTATGCATTATTCTTTTAACCCTTTACTTAACGTAAAGGCTAAAACCGGCCAGCGGTATTCTCAAAAATCGCCAATTAATTTTCATTATTTTTTTCATTTTTTGTCTCAAAACTTAGGTTATGACCCCTCGTTGGAACGAGCTCGTAACGAGGGGTCATAACCTATGTTTTTGAGACAAAAGATGAAAAAAAATTAGTTATTCAAGAATTATTTTTTTTGCAAGTGTCGTCTGCTTTTCAGGTTAGGTAAAGGGTTAAGTGAACGCTACATCATTGTAACTGATAGGGGTGAGAAATGAACAATCTACATACATGGTGCCTCTGAAATCACACATGTTGGGCGTGCATGTGTGTGTCGTTGGATGGTGGGGGTGAAACTTAAAACATGTAATAAAAAAATCTACAGTGTCGTACTTTTACAATCGATCCTATAGGCTATACCTTCATTTAATTTATGGCGTATGTACTACGTGAAATCCTGTATACTGTGCATGGTAACAACACTAAATGTGCTCCCGTTTTAAAGGCAACAACCATTATGAAAGGGCCCCCGTCTTTATCTCGCGGGGGGGGGGGGGACGGGGGGTGGGGCACAAGATTTTCCGCTACGTCACTGAGTGCGTGTCGGGGGAGGGCTCGTAACATTTAGTCGCAGACACCGTTTGGGACGGATAATTTATGATTCAACCATCATGTAAAATTCGTTTCTCATTTCCATTCACGCCATTGATGTATTGCCTGACATGAAAATAAGTGAAAAGGTCCAGAATTTCAGAAAGCAACTGCCCAGAATCAACCTTGAGAAGTTGAGAACACTCCTTTCACTTTCAGAAAGACAGATATCCAATTCAAAAGCTGACTTGACAGGTTGACATTTGGCCTAGAAGGGAGATAACTTCAAATCCCAGAATCATTGATTTACAAAGCAGATCTGGGTTTTTGCAAATTATCGACAAGATGGTCACCTGACCCGATTTTCATATCCATTTTTCCTTTTTGGTTTGTAGTGAGTTATCTTTATCAGAGAATACATGTATACACTGAATTCTGGAATTCCCACTACTTCGAAGGAAATAAAACACAGCCACATGCATTTTGCACGTATAAGCATATTTTGGATTTTTAGTTTTCGTTCTTTTCAAATCTTCGATTGACACTTTGTGCAGTGCAAGTTAAAATAAATTTTGGCATAACCGGAATAAACTAAGTATACTTGCTACTGCCTTGATCAGATCAGAATCAGATATTATTTTCTGGAAAGCTCTCAGTGAGAGCTTTCCAGAAATAATGTCAGCTCAGTCTGGTCTTATCAGTGGAGGAAGAGAAAGGTACATAGTTTATAGTGGTTATCCTACAACTTATTTTGACTTGTACTGTATGTCATTTATGTGTGGCTAACTCTTTATTAATATTAATTTAACCCTTTCCCTGCAATACCCAGTGTGCCACGATATCTCTCCCCCCCCCCCCCCCCCCCAGAATCTTCCCACCGGGAGAAGATGTCCTAGGATATCGAGGGGAAGTTATTCTAGAATATCCCCCCCCCCCCCACCACCCAAAAAATTAAAATAAATCTACTTGTAATAACATAACATTTTCATCGCGATATCCCTTATACCTAACATGAAAAGCAGACGTCACTTGCAAACAAAATTCTTGAATAATTAATTTTTTTCATTCTTTGTCTCAAAAACATAGGTTATGATCCCTCATTGGAATGACCTTGTTCCAAAGAGTGGTCATAAGCTATGTTTTTGAGACCAAAAAATGAAAATCAGTTGGCAATATTTGTGACAAGTTCTGGCCAGTTTCGTCCGTTACATTGGGTAAAGATTAACAAAAGGATGTTCAAACTCTTGAATACATACATTTATACATTTCCTATTACAGTACGTGGAGAGTGTATTATCACTAAATCACCCGCAGAGTGGAGATTCCATCCGAGCAATAATTGCAAATTTGTTGCAAAGCATAACCAGCACCAGCAAAGTTTCAGCCAATGGACCCCCGGGTTGAACCCGGAGGTCCATTGGCTGAAACATTGCTTGTGTTTTTTGTTGATATATACACAATTTGAAAGTTATAGCTTGGGTAATAACTCCACTCCGCGGGTGATTTAGTTACAATCCACTCTTCATGTACTGTAAGTTCATGTCACGTCAAAATATGATTATCTTCCCCATAACCCATTCCCAGAGCAACCATTTGAAAAAAAAAAAGAAGGTTTTATTAACACTCTCATCCACCCATAACCAAGTCTAATCAATGGTTGTAAAGGTCGTATGAATGTCTACAGGACTTTGACAAGATGGTGGGTGTGGGGGAGATATCCAGGCCTGGTTATCTCCCCCACCCCCCACCCATGTCAAAACAGAAATCGACAATCTGAGAACCATCCAGAAATTTTTGGACAAAATTGAAAGAGGAGGGGGGATGTCCAGGCCTGGTTATCTCCCCCACCCCCACCCATGTCAAAACAGAAATCGACAATCTGAGAACCTTCCAGAAATTTTTGGACAAAATTGAATATAGGGATCTGCGAATCACAAATTTCTTTTCGAATCGAATCTCGAATCGAATCGTGTCTCTGATATCGAATCGAATCCCGAATCGAATCTTAAAAGACAAGTTATTTCATATTGCATCAAACGGAAGTTACGGAACACTGTGATGACCCTTACGCGACGGAGTGAACACCTTAAACACCTATAACTAAATATTCTCTGTAGCACCGTCGCTGAAACAGCAAGGCCTATTGTCCACAGTTTTAGTTTTTGAAGGCCTAACTTGTTACTATTGACGTTCTTAAGAACGTGAATAGTAACATGTTAAGCCTTCAAAAACCAAAACTATGGATAATGTTCTGGGCCAAATTCACACCTTACCTAACAATTAAACATTGTCAATTACTCAAATAAATAGGAATTAAGCCTACATGAATGAATTTTCTAATGCCAGTTTTATTCTATTTTTGTTGGAAATGTAACAAATTGAAGTTAGTACGAGAGATTCGAAAAAATCGAATCCTGAGACTGATTCGGGATCGATCTCGAAGCATACGCATGGTATCGATATGGAATCGAATCCCGAATATTCGCAGGACCCTAAAATTGAAAGGTGGGGGGGGGGGGGGGGGGGGGGGATGTCCAGGCTTGATGTCAACCGTCAAAACAAATTTTGAAATACTGTACTAATAGTTGTACACAAATGAATTATAAACAGCCTATCTTAGAACCTTTGTAACTTTTTTAAAAAAGATTTTGACAGTGTGAGGAGGCAGATGAACTGTTTCTAAAATTGATTCAACATATTTCTCTCCCTTATTTCACATTTTGTTATGTGTTCTTGAGTAATTTTATACAAGGATTTAGCTGTTTAATATTAAATGTAATCGTATATTGTGAAATAATAGTAAAAGAAACAACATTAGATGAATACATTTACAAATTTAGGTGGGTGAAGATATCCAGGGTGGGGGGAAGTTATCGTAGGCTATTACACCCGGGGGAAGATGTCTGGGAGGGAGGGGGAGATATCCTGCTTTTAGGGGGAGGGGGTCGTGTGGCCAGGCAGCCTTTTATTTAGTATGAAACAAAATATCTTTATGTCGGGAAGATCAACGGTTCTACAATAAATAAAAGTGATGGATGACTGGACTTGAAGACTTCTATCTTTGAAATGGGGAAAACTCTAGATGCAGCATACATGTATATGGACTTTATGAAAGCTTTTGACAAGGTAACACACAAAAAACTCATCGGCAAACTTGAAAGTTACGGTGTTACAAGAAAAACAAAAGATAATAGAAGACAACGAGTTGTTATAAATGGATATCATTCCGAATGGAAAGCAGTGACCAGTAGCATACCCCAAGGCAGTGTCCTCTGACGAATTCAATTTGTAATATACATGTACACCAGTAATATGCCTGATTGTGTAGACTCATGACAGTACAGTTGCCGTTGAGTTGTCGTAATAAATGCATGGGCAGTGACTAACCGGTGCTTCATTAATTAGATGTTTGATGATTCTTCCTATAAGTAGTGTTTGGAATCTAATATTGCATCCGTGGGAATGTTGTCCACCCGTCAGTGGCATCTCAACTTCTCAAGAGTGTCTGGGGGTCCCCGAGACATACATAACCCTTTACCCAACGCAGACGGTATCAAAAATAATTATTTTAAATATCATTTTTTAAAATCTTTCAAAAAAGTTCAACAAAACCATATCATGTGACCCCTCGTTGTAACGAGCTCGTTCCAACGAGGGGTCACATGATATGGCTTTGTTGAAATTTTTTTAAAAATAATATTTTTTCAACTGCTGAATTTGCATATTACGCGGGCGGATGCGGCCGATTCGTTGGTTTAAAGAGTTAAAACAAGGGGGCCCCATATTTCCCATATCCGAAGACCACAAACCTGAGGTGGTGGTGGACCGTGGTTATAGGAGGGGTTGTCCCGATCCTATTGGTGTAGGTCTGCCCCCCCCCCCCCCCCAACATGCCCCTCCCCAGGACAAATTAAGAAAAATCAATGCCCTGTGAGTGAATCTGAGGGCCTTTTGGTCATTAAATAACTATCTGTTTGCATTCACCCTGCCCACATTTTTCAGTGGGTATGTAGGTAGTGTCTTTATCAACGGTTTATATACAGACATGGACGAATCCAGGGCCAATTTCAGATACTCTGGAGCCCAAATGTCCCCAGATTCCTACAGGAAAATATTCAACTTTGAAATCTACCAGTTTGAAGCATTTATTTCCAATATTCAGTAGAAATCGAAACACATGCAGCTGATAAAAATCAATTCAAGAAACATCGGTGGTCTAATCTTCTTTATTTAGACATCTCAGTTTATTTAGGGACAACCTCATTGACCTCAGTTGAAAAACAGGTTTCCCCCAAAAAATTCCTGGATCCGTCCCTGACAGATTACATCATACAGATAGACTTCCGGAAATACAATTTACGTTAGCGTCCTGCATGATATAGTCTGTATAATCGTTGATAAAGACAAAGTGGCCGAAGATATCGAGTGCTTCTATTACATATGGAATCATAGCCCTACCTCTCCAAATGGGATGGACACCTATTTATATTTTTTTTTCTTTTGACGAGGCGCCTGGAGTTTATACCCGCTCACTGTTGCATCGGTAAATGTTCTGGATATGACCCTGTCAGACATGCATTCATTGTCATAGAATAAAAGCATCAGCGGTGCAACAAATCTCGAAACTTAAACTGAATGCCAAATGACACTTCACTTCTATTAATTCTATAATCATCTGATACTTGATAAGCATATAGGCCTATATAATAGAGTTGAGCGGTATTGAAATTTCAAGTTCAGGATCGGTTTTTATACGCCTGTTTGAAAAACGGGACGTATTATGTAAATCGTCTCGCCGTCCGTCTGTCTGTCTGTCCGTCCGTGGACACATTTCGTTTCCGGGCGATAACTTTAGTTGTAATGGCTTGAGCTGAGTTAAATTTGGCTTATGGATTTAGTACAACAAAATACAGGTTGGTTCGATTTCCGCCTTTAGCGGCCCATTTTTAGTAGAGTTGTAGCCCTTTATTTATGAGAGTTTTGTCCAAGTTCTTGTTTCCGGACGATAACTTTAGTTATAATCGTTTGAGATGAGTTAAATTTGGCGTGTGGATTTAGAACAACAAAATACAGGTTGGGTTCGATTTCCGTCTTCAGCGGCCCATTTTTATTTACATATGTTCTCACTCTTTTGGGCAGAACTCAGTCAAAAGTTCTTACATTTCAATAATATTTGGTATGGTTCACCACCCAGTCTCCTTGCTGTACAAACTGAGGGACATTACCCTCAAAATACATGTCAAGCTGTATTTTTTTGTGTATCCCCCATTACATGAGATACAACGCTTGGCACTGTCAACAGTGCAATGGGACCCTGTTAATTGAATAGCCACTTTGCCAATGAAAATTATTCAATTAATATGAGTATTCAGTTAACAGATTTTGGTCACTTTCCTGTATTCTAGAGATAAACTGTGCATTTATTCTATTATATCTTGTTTGACAGAGCTCACAGAGCTCGTTAAAGTGTGGTGTTCCTCAGGGCTCAGTTCTTGGACCCCTCTTGTTTACTCTGTACACTTCTTCTCTGGGTCGCCTTCTTAAAAAGCATGGCATATCATATCATCTGTACGCAGACGACACCCAACTGTACATCACATTCAGTCCATCTGATCCAAGTGACTCATTGACCACAGTCAATAACATGGAAACTTGCATAAATCTTGTGTGGGAATGGATGATAGACTTTAAACTGAAAATGAATGAATCTAAAACTGAATTCTTAGTGATATCCGGGGTTCGCATGCCTACACTCCCTGTTACATCAATTCTGGTTGGAAACAACATCACTGTGAAAAGGGAATCGGCCAGGAATATTGGACTGATTATGGACTCAAATTTAAAACTAGACATCCATATCAATAAAATATGTCAAAAATGCTACTGGCAGCTTCGTAATGTTGGAAGACTGCGACCTTAATGTACGATCGCAGGGTCCATGGTAAACCCTACGAGGCTGGGGATAAGGTGTGGCTATACATTCCGAAGATTAAACGGGGACAAAATATTGGTTTGGACCTTTTATGGTTAAACAGCGACTTTCTGATGCAAATTATGTAATTTGTCGAGAGCAGGGGGTCGGTTGCAGGTGGTTCATTTTAACAGATTAAAAAATGTTTTCAACGCCATGAAGGAACATCGGACCCTGTAATAGAAAATTCCCCAAATCAATTACCTAGTCTGGAACTCTTTGATAATGGGGAAGATTCTGACCAACAACTGGCTCAGGGAGGTCCCAATCACAGTTTTGGTCCTACCTGTTCGCCAGACCTTCTCACCCAACGGGGACGAAGAGTTCGACGTCCCTATTGGATGAACCCGGCGGAATACGATCTGCAATAATAATGTACAGTTTTGTTTGTTTTTTCACGAGGAATGATACTGCTGTATGATTTTTACCCTTGAAATAGTTCATACCAGTAGAAATAAAATATGCATTGTTTTGTCATTGCCTGGCGGAGCTTTCAATTTGAGAGATTCTGCCAGGTCACGACAAAACAATAGCAGGTTTGAGGAGTCTGATGGCTAGGGTTTACTCCAGGAAATTAGTTACTCAGTATAGATTCTGTTCATAATTGAGATGTTTGGGATCCCGGTGTAACAGGAATGGAAGTCCGTAGGAAAATTTGTCCCTCTGGACTATTATTTCGCGGAATTATAGTCCTAGGTCTAACATTTCTAGGAATAGTAGTCCGCCGGACTACTATTCCTAGAAATGTTAGACCTAGGACTATAATTCCGCGGAATAATAGTCCAGAGGGACTAACGTTCATACGGACTTCCATTCCTTTTACACCGGTTCATGAGCATGGGAGTTAAATTTAATATGGGGATACCGGGTTAAATTAGAGATCGTATGTGTTATTTGATAATATAGTGGGACGAATATATGTGAAGAGAGACCATGAGGGTATCTATAAAATTCGTCTAAATAGGACAGTGTAAGGGTTGTCTTATGTCTTTTTGTAGAAGGTTGATGATTGTTTAAAATATAATACATAGATCCTAATGATTCGGAAAATTGAATTTGTGGTTAATTTTCATTATAAAACCAGGAAGTGAAAAATAGGGTGACATTCAGTTGAATACCCAGGTCTTCCGGATGAAAAGTTTTGGTTGTAATGGAGACTGTTGGTTGGTCCACAGACCAGTGTTGGGTCCCTATAGTTTGACCTTTATAGAAAGTGTTGGATGCCCGTGGGTCGCATAGGGAAGAAAACGATGAATCAGTTGATTCTTAAATTGGTGTTGAATATGTAAGAATTTCTAGAAATTGGATAAACACCTTGTCCAGAATAATTGTAATTGTTAGAATTTTTTGTTTGTGTGCAAATAATTGCGCTGGTGATATTCCTCATAATATGTGACCCCTGGAGATCGTCCCTTGAAATGCTCGTGGACAGGGGAGCCCATTCAATGGATGGATTAGTTGGGGTAAGGAGTAACAGCCAATCACGTCGTTTAGTTTGCCCAAGCTTACATGGCGCACTTGTGGGTGGGGTAAAGTACGTTTGTGTTCGATGGGTGGTGTAGAAGTTGTTAGAGTAAGATAGGGTTTCGTTAGAATTGGGTGCTGTTAGAGTAAGATAGGGTTTCGTTAGAATTATGTGCTGTTAGAGTAAGATAGGGTTTCATTAGAATTGTGCGCTGTTAGAGTAAGATATAGTTTCGTTAGAATTATGTGCTGTTAGAGTAAGATAGGGTTTCGTTAGAATTATGTGCTGTTAGAGTAAGATAGGGTTTCGTTAGAATTATGTGGTGTTAGAGTAAGATAGGGTTTCATTAGAATTATGTGCTGTTAGAGTAAGATAGGGTTTCGTTAGAATTATGTGCTGTTAGAGTAAGATAGGGTTTCGTTAGAATTATGTGCTGTTAGAGTAAGATAGGGTTTCGTTAGAATTACGTGCTGTTAGTGTAAGATAGGGTTTCGTTAGAATTATGTGCTTTTAGAGTAAGATATGGTTTCGTTAGAATTATGTGCTGTTAGAGTAAGATATAGTTTCGTTAGAATTATGTGCTGTTAGAGTAAGATAGGGTTTCGTTAGAATTATGTGCTGTTAGAGTGAGATATGGTTTCGTTAGAATTGGGTGGTGTTAGAAGTTGCTAGGGTAAGACAGGGTTTTATTAGTTGTTAAGCTGAGCGCTCAGCGTGTTTGTAACTTTCCTATTGCGAGGTGTCCGTGGTAAATATGCTAGCTTGCCAAAATACACAACTTTAGATTTTGGTTCTAGCTCTAAATCCCAAAGTTTGCATCATTATAGAATCGTAGAATTTTTGTTCTACATTTAACGGGTATCATTCCTCTGTGATATAAAATTTATTTTTTGTTGTATATTTTGAACCATTGAAGGAGAAATAAGGATATATAGCCTATAAAATACTGTAATACTAATGTTTTTTGTTTTGTTTTATTTTTAGCTTTACAACGATACAAGATTATGGTGGAGCATGGGACCACGAAGAAGGGACATTGATGATTTGATTATGGTGGAGCATGGGACCACGAAGAAGGGGCATTGATGATTTGATTATGGTGGAGCATGGGACCACGAAGAAGAAACATTGAGAGTAAAGTATTGTACTATACTACCAGTTCGGTTCCTTGGGTGCTGTTGTAACATATCTTGTTACTAGTTAATACCAGATAACTTTATAAACATTTAGCGTATGGTATTGTATTATACTAGCAGTTCGGTTCCTTAGGCGGTGTTACTAGTTGATACCAGATGACTTTATAAACATTTAGCGTATGGTATTGTATTATACTAGCAGTTCGGTTCCTTAGGCGGTGTTACTAGTTGATGCCAGATGACTTTATAAACATTTAGCGTATGGTATTGTATTATACTAGCAGTTCGGTTCCTTAGGCGGTGTTACTAGTTAATACCAGATGACTTTATAAACATTTAGCGTATGGTATTGTATTATACTAGCAGTTCGGTTCCTTAGGCGGTGTTACTAGTTGATGCCAGATGACTTTATAAACATTTAGTGTATGGTATTGTACTATACTAGCAGTTCGGTTCCTTAGGCGGTGTTACTAGTTGATGCCAGATGACTTTATAAACATTTAGCATATGGTATGTATTATACTAGCAGTTCGGTCCCTTACCAGAATGGTTCCATGAGCAATTTTATATTAATGACCTGGTGTTCTTTAGACAGTTATTTACTAATTTGAAAGAATTCTTTGGTGTGTCATATGATGGAAGGTATTGTTATGGGACATAGTTTTGCGGACCGGTTGTTCCAATTCTTGCAGATAAATCCCATTTTATGGAGATTGACGTTACCTTTTAGTAAGGTTAAGTTTATTGGAATTCCAGGGGGAAGTTGCGACACCTAGAAAATGTTCATGTGCAGAAAATTAAATGGGTAGTGCTTCAGATTGGGGGAAATGATCTAGACCAGGTCGAGTTTTCCATGGACGTTTTTTTTTAACATCTTAAGTCCTTCTTGGATAAATGTAGGGCTGTCGGAGTGGAGAAGATCACTATTTGCAGTATCTTTCCAAGAATAAAACCCGCCATGTATCCCATGAAGTTTATGAATTTAGGAGAAAGGCTGTTAATGATACGCTTAGGTCTGTGGGTAATGACGATGTTTTACATCTGCATCACCGGCAGATTTATGCGCACCATTTTCTTCCAGATGGAATACATCTACAGCCAATAGCCCAGGCGAATTTCTGGGAGAGGATATGACGAAACATTTGCCAACTTTACAAATAGATAAGCACATGGAATTGTTTCCTGTTTACGGTAAGAGAAGGAGATATATCTGTATTAATAGGGTAGGGGTGCCCTTCTGAAATTTTTTATAAAAAATTGTTAATTAATATTGGGTTTCCTGGGGATCCTTATCTTTTCCAATCTGGCTATTACATCTCTGTGCGCATGTCAATTATCGTGGCGCACAGCAGTTTCTAGAAATTTGAAACTAGAGCTGTAGGTTTTTAAATTTCTTGTTCGGTTTCGGTTTTGGTTTTTCAGGTGGAGTAAAACCTCGGTTCGCTTCGGTTTTCGGTTTGTTCATGAGGCCAAGTAAAATTCAATAAAGCTCATTCTTATGTCCGGAGTCATAACTGAATGGTAGTGAAATTGAGTGAAACTCAATGAATGCCCGAAATAAGCTATAATACATGAAGAATCAGGAAGGCCATTATAATAATTACCTAAATATACAGAACTTTTATTGTGCTTGGCCATTTTTCGAGGTCTGACACCTACACGCAACTTGAGGAAAACTGCAAACACAACTAAACTAAAATGTCGGAAATTCACAGAATGTAGCCTTCCCAGAGTAGTGAGAGTACCCAGACACTGCCATTGGCAGTGTCTGGGTACTCTCACTACTCTGGGATGGCTACATTCTGTGAATTTCTGCAGCAAGAGAGTATTTTTAAAAAAAAAAGAAAAACCTTAGATTACGGGATGTCGACGGTTTCGGTTTTTTAAAAAAACTAAAAACCTCGGTTCGGTTTCAGTTAACCAACAGCTCTATTTGAAACTGTTCGGTAGATTCTTTATTGTATCCTCGGATTTCAAAAATATTGGGGTATTCCCACAAATGATCAATGGGCAACCCTCACACATACATGTACACACACACAAAATATCCATTAAATATTGTTAAAAATAATATGCAGATCGTTTTCAAAATTGTTTTGTTTTTTTCGAACTCTAGTTTTTTCTTTGTATTTATTAAAATTATATATATGTTCTGTTTAAAAAAAACAAAAAAACGTAAGAGGATAAAAGCTTACAATTGTACATACTGTACCTTCTTTTAACGGAGACGTTAATCCTTGGGTTGGGGGTAGTGTGACAAGGTAGTCATTGTCAATGCTTAACATTAACCTAGGCCCCCGTGGGGGCCCCGGAAAGTGAGGCAGTACTTGTTTGCTGTGATAAACAGGCTCTGGTTTACTGGTATGATAGGCCCGGTGGCCAATACCTGGGGTGGAGGTCCGCTAAAATGGGCAACATGGGTATAAACGATTGGTTAGACTCGACTTTCTATTCATGTTGTGGTCACGATTGGCCATTGTGCATAAGTATGTGACCTTAAACCCCATTACATAAATAAATATTAACCTAGGGGGTTAACTGGAAATAATTTTATTTTGATCCGAAAGTATGTCGATAGAATGTGTAGCCGAGAAATCTTGTGTCTCGCTTGGATGTCATGCCTGAATGCTGCATGAATAATCACGTTGAATTGTATAAGTCGATTTGCAAGGACTGAGTTCTTTGTGTGCAGAAGTGTTGTGCAGAGGGTTTGTGGCTTGTTTGAGTCAGTCGGGTTTCTGGATTCGTACAGGTAGGACCAACTTAGATTTAGTGTTGATGTAATGGACCACTGAGTCTGTTGGTCGGATTTTAAATTGTCCGAGCGAATTAAGATGGATTTCCTTGGGAAAGTTATGAGATGACGTGCATGAGAATGGGGAAGCAAGAAGGGTTTCGCCGTTTTCATGGCATGGAGATCCGTAACTCGTTGGAGTCTGTCTGAGTAAATGACTTTAAGAGATTATCTTGAATGAATATTCAGCTGGCGAATTTTTTATTCGTGAGCTGGATGTTCATGGAGAGGATAGGTTTTTACGACCCGAAATATTAGTGTTCTAAATTGTCCAGTTGTAGTTAATCAGGTAATATGGGACTGAATCCTTAACTCGTGTTTTCGTTACACGAAAACACACTTGATAATTGTGATTGGAACGCAAGCGGCGTTCGATCAAGTTGGACACAGATATTATAGAATTGATGTGGTCATCCCTGGATATATGATTTTCTTGGAATCATATGTCCGCGGCTGACCAGATCATTTCTGACAACTGATTTTGGTTTGTGCTTTACGGATAAATAGTTGGCCCAGTTGGATTGCGGCTTTGCCCTGAATTATTTAAGCCAGCGGTTGGAGAGTGAAAGTTATTAGTAATTGATGTAGCTGCTTTTGTTACCAATAAACGGAATAGTTATTGGAATTGAGATGCGTTCGGCGTTCGATTCGTCCACGTGCAGCTTTTGTTTGTTGTGAACAGAGAATATTTGCTGCATTCTTAACTCGTGTTTTCGTTACACGAACACACACTTGATAATTGTGATTGGAACGTGAGCGGCGTTTGATCGAGTTGGACGCAGATATTATAGAATTGATGTGGTCATCCCTGGATATATGATTTTCTTGGAATCATATGTCCGCGGCTGACCAGGTCATTTCTGACAACTGATTTTGGTTTGTGCTTTACGGATAAATAATTGGCCCAGTTAAATTGCGGCTTTTGCCCTGAATTATTTAAGCCAGTGGTTGGCCAGTGAAGGTTATTAGTAATTGATGTAGCTGCAGTGCTTTTGTTACCAATAAACGGAATAGTAATTGGAATTGAAACGCGTTCAGCGTTCGATTCATCCACGTGCAGCTTTTATTTGTAGTGAACAGAGAATATTTGCTGCATTCTTAACTCGTGTTTTCGTTATACGAAACATATCTGATGGTATTGAATTGTTTTGTGTAGATTAATGGAAATGCTCTTATTATGAAAACTTTAAATGCTAATAAATAAATATATCAATAACGAAACTACGGAAACATATTCCGAATAAATACTTTATAATTATCCTCAAAATATTTCTTTGTTGTGTCTGTCACCCATGTACTTTAGGAAGGAAATTCCTGTACTGTTGACCCAGGAGAAGTCGGGTACTCCTCTTCTAAATTTTTGCGTGTCGTCCCCGAGGTCGGGCTGTTGTTGAGAGAAGACTTGTGGAAATCTTATTCAGTTGTAAACTTGTTGGAGTGATTCTCGGTCTGCGAATTAAGGTTCGTGGGCGGAGAATTCCTTCACAAGTGTGCGGTTAGTATCCATATTGACCCCTACTTGCTTAATTTGGTAGCCGTCCATTGTGGAAATATAGATTTTAGGAGTTTTTGCCAAGGTTGAGTTGATATTGAGTGTAAATTCAGAATCCAGTAACTGATAGATTGCCAGCTGACCTTTTATATATTATTATATATAATTTTAATTATCCGTCCATATCCAGCAATAAACCTAGAATCTGGGGGAGTCCCGATCACCCATCTAAATTGTAACCCACTGACCGTTGTGTTGAGACCGATCGGGAAGGTTTATTTAGATCCACGGAAGTGAGTTCGTCACAGTGGCCCTTCAAGAGGCCTCTTTCTTAGCTCACCAACAAAGTTGTGTGAGCTTATACCATGACTCGAGGCACGTCGGCGTAACACTTGTGTTAAAGTTATTGTACGAGCCCACTTTGACTTTCCACCCTGTTACAATGCACCTCATACTGTGTCTATGGACTTACAATTACCCACAGACCCTTACCCAGTGATATTTTATCGATGTTTAGCGTTTTTGCAATGTTAGACTTTTTTGTCAGTGTAGACTTGGAAAATTTCTGACCTGAGCGGAGGCTATCACCAGTATGCTGTGGTTTTTATATTTCATATATGTGTTAAGTACACCAATATAAGATGACAGTAGCCTTTGGTCGGACATTTTTCGGAGATATTAGACTTTTTTAATGCAATGTTAGACTTTTAAAGTCTTCTAAAATGGGTTGAAACAATTGGCTGGATTTCACTTTATATCCTTGTTGTGGTCACCATTAGCCATTGTGCAGAAATATGTGACCTTGAACACCCATAAATAAGTATATTCTGTGAAAAAGCAGAAGAGGTACAAATAACGATACTATCCAGAGGTACACCATAGGCTATAACAAACTGTGCCCTACGGCAACATTATCCCGTTAACAATGCCAAATTATTGCCTTACTATTGCCAGTTTGCTTTATCAAGATGTCCTGAGTTTTTTTAAATGTAGTAAAGAATAATATTATCCCTTTACTTAACGAATTGGCCACATTCTCCCGAGTAGTACACAAATTATGCAGTTGAAAAAATATTATTTTAAAAAAAAATTCAACAAAACCATATCATGTAACCCCTCATTGGAACGAGCTCGATGATGATGGGGTCACTTGAAGTTGATATGGTTTTGTCGAATATTCTTTTGAAAAATTCGATAAACTAATATTTAAAAAAATGAATTTTAATATCGTCTGCGCCGGGTAAAGAGTCATTTGAACTGCATCATCAAGACATGCTGATTATGGTACATATATACATACGTATGTTTAGATATCTGAAGTCTTTTGATATACCGGTATACCGCTGTATTTTTTTGAATACTGATTCCGGTATTTAGTTTCAAATACCGTGCTGCCCTACTGGTGGCATGGATGCAGATGTTTATCACGCTGGTCATCCGATTACCACCTTTGTGGTGCAGTACCTCGTTTGCGGTGTAAAAAAGACGGAAGCGGTTGAAGGTGTGGCATAGCAGGGTTAAGTACCCCGGAAAAATGATCGTCTAGTGGATTTGGGTTAGGACTACAATCATGGCAAGTGGCCACAGGACAATTTATCTGTTCAGTCTGGGAGGCAACCAGTTTCTGTAGAGTCTGCAACAATTCTTGATACTGCAGCCGCAGCGAAAGGGTGAATTCAAAACACATAAAAGTTACTTACAGTTTTCTACGTTTATTCGCTAAACCCTAAATAAAATTCCTACAATTTAAACTTGTAAAGAAATATTCTCTCTCTCTGGTAAATTTCTAAAATATATCAGATACGAAATGAGACTAAGTCGAAATTATCGCATCGCTGTCATCGCGTCCTGTGTCTGGAACTGTTGTCTGGCCTGGCAGCGTTCGGCGGCGTCCTTCCGCGAGATAGGAGAGTGACTTCTTGTACGACGGAAGACCAAAGAGAGAAGTGAAGTCTCGGGTGATTCTGTTGGTTTAAATACGGTTTGATTCGTGCTTACTCGGGGAGATCTTGTTTCAATTGACGTCATAAAACACCACAGAACACCACTTATACCACAAGATGGCAGAGAGGTATTTCTTAACCCCTTACCGCCATTCCGGGATAGTAGGGCATCCTGTGGGTATCCTATGCTAAGAGTATGCGTTCTCGCATTTAAAAGGACATTGGCATTTAGTAGGTGTACAATTTCAAAACCGACAGTGCCGCCTAGCGAACGTGCTAGATTGCACAATTCTCAGAGCTGAAACTGATACTGGGTGTGTTGAGGTTAGGTCGGGTCAGTATACAATGCTAAAAATCTGTCAAAAGCATTCTGATGAGGTTATTATAGGTTAGGCTTTTACTAGCTAATATGCCAGTCATAATTGCAGATTCTGTCGGAAACACCTTAGTAAGGTTACTTTAGGTCAGACTATTGTCTAATTTCGTGTCTCATGCTCCACTTCTATAGTAAGTGTACAGAGTACTTTTTAGGTCAGTTGCACTGATGTTATGCAATGCAAATATACTAGGAATATGAATAAAATTACATAACTTGTGCTTGAAAACAGCGTTTACTTATTAAAGTTTATACAACAGAGAATTATTACCAAGTAGGACTTGGCCACTCTGATTAACACATTAACACTTCGGGAACCAAGACTCCCGAGTGCAATCATATGACTCCTCCGACACGCCCCACGGAGGTTAACCCGACGCTCTCCGTGGAGGGCATTTCGTTACAATCCTCCCAACCAAGACGCGAGGTCCAGTAAACTTTTATCGGAGCTCGAGTCTGGATCAGATGAATTCCATAATTTTCAACAGTGACCAGGATCACTGGCTGACCTGATCCATGGAATCAGGATGACCAATCACATGCGGTGACCAGGATGCTATCAGCATCACGGTCAACACTGTGACGGGAACCCATGACCAGGATCAGACACTACTGGTTTTAGGGATAAGAAATGCACTACAGGGATTATTTATTAAGGACTAACAATATCGGAACGCCTCCAGACAACAGGAATCACCTTTTTCTCCTAAGGCATTACATTCTCAATTCCTTAAGTAATTCTAAATAACAATAAACTCTACCTGATTCTGTTAGTGGGGAAAAACTGATAATTAAAGGCCGTAAAATCGAAGCTATGCTTCTTCAAAGGGGTTCCCCATAGGAGGTCAAAACGACACAGAGGACAACATTGTTTTTGCTGCATCCAAGTTAACCCACAGTAGAGATGTACTATCTGAGTACATTGAGGACAACGATATGCTTCACGGGGCCCAACAATGTCCACCAAGCATATCGCACATTGTCTCCCATCTCCATCAACTAAATTTTGTCTGGCTTGAAAGATTCGAAGACTTGCATACAATTCAAGCGAGGATTGCAAGACTTGATGATTGTGTTGTGCATTTTCCCATTCACAGGTATGTTCCACCTGCACATGATGGAACGTTTCACCAATGATCATTCGATATTCGCGAGGTAAATCATGTACGGAGATTTGACTATATTCACTAGGGCGAAATGGACGGACCGGAGTCGATGTGATGAATGTATCGATCCCATTCTCCGATTCATAAGGAATTCGTTGATCATAATAAGTTCCGTCCCACCGTGGGTCATTCCAATAACGAATAACACTTATACGGCTTGATCGTGCTGCCTCCCGAGGGGTTGCTAATCGAGCCTCATGTTCGATTACCACTATGTGAGGCATCACCAGTTCGCATCCTACTTCCGTTGTATGGAGACAATACCGGTACAAGACTTGAGTTCGAATCAATTCTAAGTGACCGGTGACTTCGTTTAACTGTACCACATCCCACACACGGATTTTACGCTGAAAAGCGGAAGCTCCGTTGTGAAAGATCATAGGTACAGGAATACGAAATCTCTGTGTCCAGTACTCTAATTGCTCTTTTTCAAGGATTTAATATTACTTGTAAACTAACTAAAACCTTTTTTTTTTTTTTTAACTATAAAAACTGAAAATTGACTACAAACAATTAGATATCAAGTGCGATAAAACAAAAGGACTGTGATTGACTATACTCAATAAAATAACAAAAACTATTTTACACTATGCTACAGCTGTGCCGTATGAACAATTCTACTTTCCCCTGTTAACGGTTCTTCGTTAGTTTTTAATCTGTTGTCGATAGTGACGAGACTAGGAGTCACGTCTAGAATGTCACTATGTAATTTTGATTGAAAATAACTTTTTCGTTTACTTGGAATACTTTTGTTGTTTGCGCAATAAGAAAATTATACAAGGACGTCCAAAGATGACAACAGTGCCCGCCGGCGCACAGCTGTAGGGGGTCGCCTTCTCAAACTCAAAAACTCAAAACTGATGTGGGTCCATTTCAGCTGGTACTGGAAGCTTCGGCTCGTTACCAATGCCCCACCTCATGGGTGCACGGCAGTGCGGGCAAGAAGCTTGCTCAGGAGCACCTGTTTTTGATCTGGCCCATGCAATACCACAAGAGTAGTGGATTTGCTGTTTACATTGGCCACATTCAAATAAATCCTGCCAAGTTTTCGAAATTTCTGTTAAGCAAATACAGCAAGGGTCTCCAAGACCCTTATAATGAGTCTGTACCTCCAGCATCTCATTATATTTGATAATTTGGTTGCGTAAACTAAAGCGTTGTAATCGTCTTCCTTCGTGTCGTATTAAAGCTTCACGAAGGAGCCGATACTGTTTTTGTTGTTTCTCCAATTCATAAGTTTTCTGTACATTACCAGGAGGAAAGAATCGTGCAGGATGCATTTGGTGCTGATAAAATCCAAATGAATCATCAGCATCTTCACTAGCGGGATATGTGCTACCAGGGAAGATCTCATGACTCCTGAATGGTCGGACCAAGCCAGGATCGGCTATTAGGTCCAGTTCAGCATCCAATTTATTTTGGCGATGGTCATAATATCGGCCATTCCAACAGGGGTCATTGACACAATGAATGACCTCGTCAGGACCGGGACCAGTGACCTCATGGGGTTCAACTTCTACTGGGAACTCCGGTAAGTTCAGAAGATGGGGAAATATTACTTTTCTTTCCTCAGAGAGATAAAAGCGATAGCCAAGTTGGTGTTGCATTATCTCTGTCTGGCCATTGGCAGGATTATAATGTCTTGTATTCCATATACGTATGTACCTTAGGCGGCGACGTCTCCATAAATTTTTTCGAAAAAATACACAATGATCATTACAAGGAGGTACTGCATGTTGGAAGGCTTCGCGTTTATGTAACTCAAACATCGCCTGCTCTTCTGCGAATTCCTCAAATTCCAAAGTATTTGCCGAAGCCATTCCAACAGTAAAGTAATTAATACAAAAGAAAATATAGACGATTATATTTAAAACAAAGAAACCACTATATATGTCACAATAGAATTACGTATAATACACTAAAATTTACACTGGATAGTATGCTCCCCTGGGTTCGTCTGCAACTTGGTGCACTCAATCAACACTCTTTCCACCAACTTTCAAATTTGTTTGCCTTGATACTGGAGTCCTGTGTGTAACTTATCTAATACACTCCAGGAACTCCGAATTTATAATAACTGGTTACACTGTAGGACAGAATTACTAACTTCTTGGAAAAATTTTGACTAGTAAACAAGACAAACACAGACGACCTGTGATCATCATGTATCGGGTTTCCAATGAAGGATTATACATAAATTGAGAAACCAGATTCATGAAAATCTTATATACATGTATTAGTCTAATTAGACTTTTCTGCTTGTTGCTACTTATAATAATACATTTCTCAATCTTCACTCTGAAGGTTTTCATTTTGTGTTGGTAACTGATAATGCCGATACACAGTATTTGGGCCTGTTCGGTAGTCAAACGTTGACCCTGTGAAATGTCCAACATAATCTGGGTGGTATTGACGATAGACAACAAAGGGTTGAAAACTCCTTGGTCGGCCATCTGAATGATATCATGCTCGTCTTCGACGACTAAAGTCACGATATCTTGCACAGAAGGGAGTAAACTCTGCTACATTTCTTGGCATATGAAATCTATGATGTACACTGCTGGTAGTAGCCACCCGGTGACTATAATACCGCAGAGGTTCACTTATCTCACCCTGCTCGTTGATTTTTGGATATTGTAAATCAGGGCAATTGTATATCACTAAATATCTAGACCTATTTGCAAAAGTTAAATGAGTTTCGATAGCACTGTCATAATAATATATCAATTCTCGCTCAACCTCTATATATAGTATATTCAAATCAAAATCAAAATATTGACATCCAAATTCATCCTCAATACTCAAGAGATCTGTATCTCTCATAAAATCTTGTTCATATGTATTGGGTCGTATGATATCTCGATCAAATTCATGAGGAGAGGCCAACGGGCGAGGTGTCCCGAAAAACTCGCTCCTTGCCCACTCCCACGGTCTCGGTCGAATATCGATTATAGGCTGCGAGACAACATTAGTAGGTAATGGAGTAAATTGTCTTGCTTCTACATCACTTAAAGGAGGGGTGTGTACTTCTAATTTAAGATCAGCTCGTGCAAGTTCATTCTGCATCACACTGATACCGGACTCTGCTGCATCAGAGTCCAGAACAGTGGTAGAATCACTAGGCATAGAATCACTTGTAGGTGTGGTCATACTGGAAGAAGTATGTGATCTCATTGTTATATCGTAAACAAACCCACCGAGTCCATCTTGGTTCTCGGGGTCTCGATGAATAATTGCATCATGGGTTCTAACAGGTAATCTTGGAGGAAGAACTAACATTTCCACGGTATCCGTAGGCGAATAAGGTGGAAGTCGTTGAAGTCGTTCAGGTGTGGATAGTAAAATGGAGTCAGTAGGAGTTTGAACACTACTTGGAGGGGTCGACAAAAGGTTGGAAGATGCTATAGAAGGTGATGGTGATGCTTCTATTGATGCCAATACAGATACACAATTATCAGATGAATTGCTATTTATATTTACATTCATACTCGATGAATTAGTGTCTTGAAAAAGTTCTCGTGAAACGGTACTATTACTGTCAGTTCCAGTACTAACTGTACTTGAAGTTTCATCATCATATAAATTGTCACGATCATTATAGTAACTCTGGTAATCAGGGAAATCATCGATCCCACTGTCAACACTAGAATCAGATTCTGCCATTTGTACACTGATCACTGAAACAAAAACACACAGTGTGTGAACTACTGTTTTTCAGTTTCTTTGTCTATATCAAACATAGTTATGTGGACATTGGCAGAATCCACGTCATGTTGTACACGGGGATATATTGATTTCCTATTAGGTTGAGGAGAAGGTCTAAAGTTTTGAACAGCTTTTCTCATCATGTCTCTAATACTCTTAGGAGGTTGTTGTTGTTGTGCTCCAGTTGGATCAGCAGGAGCTGAAGGCTGTGGTCTAGCTCCCATACTAGTATAGATTTCATCATCGGCAAATGCAAAATTAGACATTTCACTATCATCAACAGCAGAAAAAGTCGGTTTACTTTTACGGTTTCTTAACCACTTGTATATCTGTTTGTGTCTATCGGCCCGATAGCACTTCCAAAGCAGATATAATCCTATTATTAATGCAACAGTCACGAGAGCATAAGCCCACTTAGGGACTTCAAATGATTCCGTCATTTGTAAATTTAGCGAGTCAAGTTCATGAATTAAGTCATCCATGGGTAAGTCATCTAAGTGTTCTATTCCTTTCGATATCGTAAATGTCGATATGTTCACTCTCTCTATGACAGGTTTCCACATCTGTCGTTGTAACAACGAGAAATTTGGTAACACCATCTTTGTAACAATCCGAAAAGTAGAATTATCCCTTTTATGGAAATAACTCGGCAACATTAATTGACCGCTCGATGCCATACATAACGGTTTTAATTCCAAAATTCCAATTGGCAGAAGAATCCGTTTCGGGTTCGGATTTCTTCGTTTCGGACACGTAATTGAGAATCGTAGTGGGACATCTGTCGTGATGTACCACATTCCTTCATCGATTCTAGTACTGAACGGGAGGTCGATATTCAATCGAACTTCCGTTTGACATAAGTTTGGAATCTCTAATTTCATGTTTAGAAACAAAGCTAACATACAACTTGTCGTCGTATGTATCGTTCGTACGGCACCTACTAAAGGACAAAACAACTTATTATTATCTACACATTGGTCATGTCCTATTTCTGGGACATACTTCGTCCTTTCTTTATTAATAATTAATATGTCAGATTCAAGAGTATATATTGCTACTAATTTATTTGCAACTCGCGACGCATTCCTGGTTACATTGACAAAGGGTACAGGCAAAGCCTGCACCTTGAACACTTCAAATTGCAAGTTCGAATTACGTAAGGGGATCTTCATGAAGATCACCAGTTTATCGTCATCATAAATGGCAGCCGTCGTAAGCAAATGATAATATTGCCATAATTCTGTCGTCAGATCTAGTGGCAACATTGACTTATCATCTAATTGAACTTGAATACTCATTAATACTGAGTTCAATAGCGAAGGATCCACTATTTTCGGTGATAACTTCCTATCGGCTAGGATATCCATTTGATCATGTAATCCCCGCAGAGTGGTTTCTGCGGCGATTATCATTGATTCCAATCGACTCATTACAAACTCAAGCTGATGATAAGCATGAGTGAAATGTTCAAGATATAATATTCGATCTTCATGATTCTGAACTACTTGATTTACTCGACCTTGAAATAACATCAATTCGCGCGACATATTTAACATAAATTCTCTATTTTTCAGAATCGCTTTATGATTCATCTTAATGAAGGTTAAACTTTGTTTTTGAATATGTTGAATCATTGCTTGATTAGTACTTACACGTCTTAAATTTTCTGCTATCCCATCTAAATCTGACTGGGATACAGTTCCGAAGAGAAAACTCAATCCTTCACCTACAAAGTCGAGCAAACCTCGTTTCTTCCGAGACGAGATTATTGTATGGCCATGTAATCTGCGGTAATCGTTCAGATCCTCTTTTACTCGTTTAGCACGATTATTTAGGTATCTGATCTCCTGGTGTATATCCGTTATGATCGATTGTAACGCAACGGCAAGAGTAGAGTTTTCACCATTTACTTCTACAAAAGTTTGTCGAAAAGCTATGGTTGTAGCATTATACAAACCATCGGTATATTTCATACTTCGATCAAGTCTGCGTACATATTGTATAAAAGGTTGGAGCTCATAAACAAACATTGTACTCCAATCACTAGTTACCATATTTACTTCTTTCACTTTCTTAAAAATCACATTGTTTCTAATAATAGTATGTCCATCTATTATTGTAGTCAAAAGACCAACTAATAACATCCAACGCAACATCTTGCTCCTACAGTGAGAAAGGAAGCAAGAGTTAGCGCAATGAGTAATACGCGATTCAAGTACTTTCACTCTGACGATTTACTTCCCAGGTGTAAAAGGTCAGAAAGTTATTCTAACTACACGAAATCTCAGTCAGTTCGCGAAGCTGACAAGATTTATAGTTTCGCTCCACACAAATCATAAGTCAATACAATTTTGTTACTCATTTTACACTTTCTCTCGTCACATTTAATCACTAGTACTCCAGGTAGAGGGTACCATAATTGCTCCTAATTCTAATTTCTCACCTGGTTCTTTAATCTTATTATGATCTCTTAACACCGCTTGTATACAAGAGATCATCTCAGTTATATCTTTACTTGATTGTTTTGGTTGAGGCCCACTACTGTGGCCTTTGTCTTCAGTTATTTGCAATTGATCAACTTCCATCGTTGAATCATTTACTCGATCATTTTGATTGCCAGCAATGAATCGTGATGGCAGCCGATCAGCTGAAGGAGCTTGTAGCTCCTTCATACGTTTCTTGTAATCCCGTACCTGTTGTACTTGTTATCTTAATTCTGCTAATGGAACACCATCTTCTTCTGAAGAAGAATGTTCTCGTCTTTGTCTTTTATTTTTAATGAATGACGTTAAGGGGTGTTTTTCTTGAATCCCTTGCATATCGTCACTTTCATTACTGTCACTACTGCTACTGTTTTCAGTAGTCGACTGTTCTGATGGGGCAGCGTAACGTTGTATTCGTCGCACTCTAACAGGTTGGACAGGTTGAGGTACCTCCCATTCTTGAGGCGCCTTACTAAGTCTTTCTCCATGACATTTAATTATTCTGCGAGTTAATTGATCTTGTATCTTGTAACTCACTGGACCTGTTCTCTCAATAACTCGAAATGGGTAATCCCATTTTGATTCTAATTTTCCTTTAGATTTACCTGAGGAGTATAAAACAGGATCACCTACTTCAAAGGTGATATCCTTTGCTGTAATATCATGTAATCTTTGTTGTTTTAATACTCGTTTCTTTTGTGCAGCTTGTTGTTTTCGAAATGCTTTATGTTGCTCCTGAATGGCTATCTTATGAGGTTCTTCACCTACATATGTTTCTCGAGGTTTAAGTATATTGTCGAGTGGTAAAACCACATCTCTGCCATACACCAGATAAAATGGCGAGAATCCAGAAGATTCGCTACCATTAAACCTGATGGCTGCCATAGCTTGGTTTAGGAATAAATCCCATGTTTCTAATTCTTCTCGAGCTAGTTTTGCTAAGATGTCATTCAGCGTTCTATGTAGCCTCTCCACCTTCCCATTAGATTGTGGATGGAAGTAGGAAGTGGTTACATGATGTATCTTGAAATAGTCAGTTAAATATTTCATCACTGCATTTACATTTTCAGATCCATTGTCTGTTAATATTTCTAAAGGACATCCAAATCTTGGAAAAATTTGATCTATTATCAAGTTAGCAATTGTTTCCGCCTTTTTATCAGGCACTGGAAACGCTTCAGGCCAGCCAGAATAAATATCTATGAAGGTCACAATATATTTATTTCCTGATAAAGTTTCAGGGTGTGGACCACTCATATCCAATGCTATTTTAGTAAAGGGGTATGGAGGTCTATCAGTCTCTTGCAATGGCAAAGTGTGAGCTCTGGTGTTACGAGCTCGACACACAAGACAATTTTCTACATGTTTATAAATATGTTTATATAAATCTTTCCAATAATATTTTCTACTGATGTTATTGTATACTTTGTCTATGCCAAGGTGACCTAATTCGTCATGGTATTGTTTCAACACATCTGCATGTAATTGTTCAGGTATGCACAAACGTACTCGCGGATTATCATCAACTGTACTGATGTAATATAATACTCCCTCAATCATGAGGTATCTACTACTAATGTGTGCAGGGGTATTGTTACCTTGATACTTCTTAATGATTTCTACAATCTTTTCATCTTTCTGTTGCTCTACCTTCATGTCCAAATCTTTGTAATTAATTGCTTGTGGTTCGGGCGGAACCTGAGGTTCATCTGTGATGACATGTACATATCTTTGAGGATCAATTTTATTACTATTTATAATTCCAATTTGTAATGCTTTCTGATTTTCCACATTATCCATCTCGTACCCGGGGTCAGCGTTTGCAATTCCTTCAGGTAATCGAGAAAGTAGGTCAGCACATGTATTCTTTCTACCTGGTAAATATTCAATCTTACAATTATAGCTCGCTATCTTCAATGCCCAGCGTTGTACTTTGGCATTGTTTTGTGGACTTTTCAACAAGTACTGCAAGGGGCCGTGGTCTGTCTTAATAACAAACTCTGCTCCCTGTAGGTAATTATTGAATTTATCCAATGCACATGAGATAGCGAAAGCTTCTTTCTCAAATGTCGACCATTTCTGTTGGGTTTCACCCAATTTATGAAAGAGGAAGACAATGGGTTTTTCATCAGGTACTCCAGGTAGTTGACCTGTTTCGTCATCACATGGTTGTGCCAAAACCGCTCCGACACAGCGGCCACTGGCATCTGTGTAAAGCACGTAAGGCTTTCTTGGATTTGGATATGACAAATGAGCAACTTGAGTTAAACGATCTTTCAACTCTTGAAAGGCTTTTTGATGTGTATCATGCCAATGAAATCTTGCATATTTCTTTGTCAATTCTAATAACGGTTGAGCAATTTCACTGAACCGAGGAATAAATCTACGGTAGTATGAAGTCATGCCCATAAAAGATCTCACTTCCGTTACCGTTTTCGGTGGATTTAATTTTCGAATGACCTCGACCTTCGAAGTCTCAGGTTTAATTCCATCTTTACTAATTACAAAACCAAGATAAGATGTTTCAGATTGAAAGAAGGAACACTTCTTAGCTTTTAGCTTCAGTTTATGTTTTCTTAGTCGACCAAACACTTGTTTAATGTGGTCGATATGAGATTTTATGTCACGGCTGAAAATCAAAATATCATCAAGGTAGGCCAGAGAAAAATCCTCTAGGCCCTCCAAGACGCTTGTCATGAGGGATTGATACACCGAGGGCGCGTTCACGAGTCCAAACGCCATTACATTGAACTCATAAAGGCCCTTATGGCAAACAAAGGCCGTTTTTGGTCTGTCTTCTTCATCCATCTTGACTTGCCAGTAACCCGACTTCATGTCAAGGGTGGTGAAGTATTGACATCCATTCAATAAAGTAAAGATGTCGTCAATCAATGGAAGCGGCCAGTTCGTAACTTTCGTGACTTCATTGAGCTTGCGGAAATCAACGCAGAAGCATTTTGAGCCGTCTTTCTTGTCCACGAGCAGGCACGGAAAACTCCATGCACTATTTGACCTTCGGATAATTCCGGATTGAAGCATTTCTTCAAGTGCTTCATCCATAATTTTTCTCTTCAGTAATGGAACTCTATATGCTCTACTTTTAATTGGTGGCGCATCACCTGTGTCGATGCGCATCTTAACTGTATCTGTCTGAGTTAATTCTTTATCAGTTTTTGCAAACAAGTCTTTATTATTATTGATGACTGGCATCAACAGGTGCCGTTTGTCCTCAGGCACCTGTATGTCAGCATCTGTGATCTGATCTTCAGGTGTATTTTGAGTTAAGATCTGATTAATTTCTAAGACTTTTTCTTCGTGTTCTATTGGTTCAAGTTTTCCAATCAAACATCCCCTTTTCAAGGTGTAATGTTTGTTGGTACTGTTCACCAACAGTACAGGTATGGTTTCATTTCCATTAGTGACTATACTGTTACTAACTAAGAGGCCAGGCTGTTCAGCCACATGACCTTTAGTCAGTCCATGATGTTCTAAGTATTTTGTGTCAAAGACAGATTTTGCACCGGAAGCTTTTGCTGTACACAAACAAGTGGACTGTGGTTTAAGTTCCACCTGATTAATCAGTCGAGTAAGACAACTCACCTGTATATCTTGAACAATGGGTACATAGTGACCATCTAATCTCAATTTATGAAATTCCCAATATAAATTAACTCGATTGCCCCTTATCCAATCCATTCCTAATAACATACTTCGATTCAATTCATTTATTACTAAGAACTCATGCACCTGATAAATTCCTTGAATATAAAATTCAAGTCTAAATTTTCCTCGAGGGAGAGTGTCATTCCCAGTAATACCCGCAATGCGAGGCAAAGAATTTTTGTCACCAACTAATTTCGGTCGGTGTTTAAGATTTTTCCAAAATTTTGTACTAATACAACTTGTCTGTGCCCCTGTATCTAATAAGGCACGTACTCGCTGTCCTTTGATGTTCACTAAGACACTATTCAAAGAAGCAGCCCCATAATTTATGGTTACTGTTTCCGGTTGAGAATTTCTAAGTTTTTGTTGCTGTTGTTCCCCATTTGGGTAATCATCATTGTTTACTAAGTTATTTCCCTTGGTTTCCATGGAGTGTTTCACTTCCTGTTGACATGGGTTTTTCCAATTACTTCCCCTTGGGTTTTTCCTGTTTTGTAGTTTTGGGTTTTTCCCAAGTGATTTCTCTTGGCTCCTTATTCTTGGATTCCTATTTCCTGATTCAAATACTTCCTGTTTCTGTTGATTTATTTCAATACAACCCTGCTTACCTGGTTGATTATAATCACAAGACTTTTTCATAGTTTGATTGTCATAAGCATTTTTCATATAAATCATAATATCAGGGTCTACATCTACAATGTGTATCTCTTTTAATTGTTTAGGAGTAAAATTTTGTAGAACTCTCACATAAACATCTGCACACTTCTGTTTAGGTACACCATATATCCCGCTACTGATGAGTGGGATAGCTATGTTTACAAAATTTTTGTTGTCACATACCTGCAATACTTTTTGTACAGTATTGTATAAAACATTGAGACATTTATTTTTATCACTGTAATCATTCCAGCGTGGTCCCACAGCATGTATCACTTTTAAACATGGCAACATTCCACAAGTGGTAGTCATATTCTCACCTAGATTTCCATGCTGTTGAATATATTGTTGACATTCTTGTTCAAGGGCTGGACCAGCTCCAAGAGCTATAGCTCTAGCAACACCTCCGCCATGGGTTAATTGGCTATTAGCCGCATTCACCATAGCGTCAGTAGCTACCTGGGTTATTCCAGTCCTGTATACTTTTATTTCCAGACCACTGGTGGTCCGATAGCTGAAACAATTTTGTGAAGTAAATTTTTCAGGCTGACTGTCCTTTGCAGGGCAGCCATTTTGTGAGTTGGCCTTGAGTCTCTTAGGCCTACCAGTCAGAGGAATGGTTGTGAATTTTACTGTACAATTTTTCCTATTATGTGTGGTCTGACCACACCTTGTGCATTGAAGGCTTTTCCTTTTCACTGGAGGAGAATCATTTTTGGTTCTCCTTGTTTGAGACTGAGTACTTGGCTTTATATTACATGTTTTATTACCCGTATTTCCACCTGTCTTAGTATTTACATTTTTACTTTTACAATTATTCATGCATTCATTTTGTACATTAATTTTCACGTCTCCCTGGTGATTTCCATTTTCACTTCTGTTGGGAGCATGTGACTTCTCATTAACTCTGCTCATTGCCCCATATGGGCAGAGTTCTCTTCGTTTAAATTGACTCGGCAATCGCGAGCGAAGTGGTTTGGCTTCCCACAGCGAAAGCAGCAAAAGGTCGCCCCTGGTGACCTTTCACCTGCTGGCTGAATATCAAGTGTTCTCACTTGCTTGGTCAAGTTAACGCGACTATCGCATTTCACGTGGCCAATGCGGTTACAACGATTGCAAACCGGTCGTGAAAATCGTGTCGGTTTCTGATATCTGTTGTAATTTTGTCCTCCCCTATTTCGGTATTGGCTATTGTATTGATTTTTGTTCTGATTCTGATATGGAGGTCGCGCATAACCTCCACTGTAATTTTTTGTTAAAATATTCACCTTATGGCGTCGGCGCGCCACACCTATGTCCATGGGAGTCTCGTCCCTTGTCTCCAGAGGGAGATCTACAGGTTCTTCCTGTTCGTCGATGGGATCACGAAATACAAGGTCCCAATAGCGCTCATATTCTTCATATTGTCGGTCAAATGCCTTCCCAAAGGGCGCTTTTCCTTTGGCGGCTTCAGAGCGGGCGCGGAATTTGATTTTCACGGCGTTTTGCTTGGGCACCGGCCTTGTCAGTAGCTAACTGTAATTCTAAATCAGCTTTCTGCTGCACCAGTTCTGCTTTAACTTGGGCGAGGGCGGTCTGCGTTTGTTGAAGGGTTTGTTGTGAGGCAGCATGCTGCTGCTGCAAGCCCTGAGCTTGAGAGCCCAGTTCAGCGAGTTGCAGCTCATACTGACCCACAAGACCTTCCTTTTCCTGTTTCACTTGAGTAAGTTCATCGATGAACCGTTGCTCTCTTTCTGACAATGGCGTGGTCATTTTTAATGAATTTTATTACTATGAAATAATTTACAATTTAATTTTTCTGCTGCTAATGAACGTAAAATGAAGAAAATTGCACCTACCTTGCTAGCACTATAACTGTTGAAACACCCGCGGTTGTCTTTTCAGAATTTCCTGGAATTCCTCGAGATTTTTCACAGTTCCCTGAGTTTCCGTTTTTCTCTGATGTTCAGGCAAAAGTTCGATATATCTGATGAGCAACGCTCGGTGCGACCAGTCGAGCGTGGTTTGGATGTGATAGCAATTGGCGGTCGGCGTCAGTGTAAATAATGGCACGTTGGACATGCAATCAGTTCTACCATGGAGTTGTACCAGTTTTGGATTCAGAGGGCGCTGTCTGCGTCTGCTGCCTTACAAATTTCAGCTGCCAGGCATTCAATTTACCAGTAAAATTAAGGGATGTCTGTCCCTCATAAATATTTAGCAAAAAGTTCTCACAAGTTCACTGTGCTCCCCAGTGGCAACGTTTTGAGTCAATTTCAGCTTCACTGGGTCCGTTAGGGTTAAGAGATGTTTCTAGAATGTTCACCCGATCGTTTCAAGAGAGTTAGAAGTCAGAGTCTACATCCTGACGAGCGGCACCATATAAACTGGCCTGTGGCATAGCAGGGTTAAGTACCCCGGAAAAATGATCGTCTAGTGGATTTGGGTTAGGACTACAATCGTGGCAAGTGGCCACAGGACAATTTATCTGTTCAGTCTAGGAGGCAACCAGTTTCTGTAGAGTCTGCAACAATTCTTGATACTGCAGCCGCAGCGAAAGGGTGAATTCAAAACACATAAATGTTACTTACAGTTTTCTACATTTATTCGCTAAACCCTAAATAAAATTCCTACAATTTAAACTTGTAAAGAAATATTCTCTCTCTCTGGTAAATTTCTAAAATATATCAGATACGAAATGAGACTAAGTCGAAATTATTGCATCGCTCTCATCGCGTCCTGTGTCTGGAACTGTTGTCTGGCCTGGCAGCGTTCGGCGGCATCCTTCCACGAGATAGGAGAGTGACTTCTTGTACGACAGAAGACCAAAGAGAGAAGTGAAGTCTCGGGTGATTCCGTTGGTTTAAATACGGTTTGATTCGTGCTTACTCGGGCAGATCTTGTTTCAATTGACGTCATAAAACACCACAGAACACCACTTATACCACAAGATGGCGGAGAGGTATTTCTTAACCCCTTACCGCCATTCCGGGATAGTAGGGCATCCTGTGGGTATCCTATGCTAAGAGTATGCGTTCTCGCATTTAAAAGGACATTGGCATTTAGTAGGTGTACAATTTCAAAACCGACAGTGCCGCCTAGCGAACGTGCTAGATTGCACAATTCTCAGAGCTGAAACTGATACTGGGTGTGTTGAGGTTAGGTCGGGTCAGTATACAATGCTAAAAATCTGTCAAAAGCATTCTGATGAGGTTATTATAGGTTAGGCTTTTACTAGCTAATATGCCAGTCATAATTGCAAATTCTGTCGAAAACACCTTAGTAAGGTTACTTTAGGTCAGACTATTGTCTAATTTCGTGTCTCGTGCTCCACTTCTATAGTAAGTGTACAGAGTACTTTTTAGGTCAGTTGCACTGATGTTATGCAATGCAAATATACTAGGAATATGAATAAAATTACATAACTTGTGCTTGAAAACAGCGTTTACTTATTAAAGTTTATACAACAGAGAATTATTACCAAGTAGGACTTGGCCACTCTGATTAACACATTAACACTTCGGGAACCAAGACTCCCGAGTGCAATCATATGACTCCGACACGCCCCATGGAGGTTAACCCGACGCTCTCCGTGGAGGGCATTTCGTTACAGAAGGTAGGTGTCATAAAATATGGTATAACTGCTATTAACTTGCGTATATCACTAAAAAAAAATTTAATCTGGCGATCTATGGAATGTTATTGCTTTCTTGTACGTAGTGTCGGTGTGTTTTATGAAGTAATTGAGCTCTGTTATTGAAAGTACATTAGCGTTCATCCTCATTCTTTCGGAAATTTTCGACAAAATTTGTTCTCTCCGTGAATATCAAGGACGTAGAAGGTCAAACCTTCGCTCCATTGTTGCTTCAGACTTTTGTCTTTGAATTTAGGTCAGCCTCAGCTTTCATAAAAAGTCCTGCATTCGCCTTATTTGGCAGCTTCGACGAGAGGTGTTGAACTTTTAGAGTACCTGATTTGAGGTGTTGTCCTTTTAATGAGTACCTTCATTTGCGGTGCACAGTACCTCATTTTGCGCTGTCAATCTTTCAAAATTACTAATGAAACATGACCCTGGCCCTTCAGTTTTATATATACAGATGTCTTGAGTTATTTCGACGTGCGTAGTATAAATACCCACACTAATCAATCAAATCCAGTGATCTAATGAGCATTCTGTCAAGTCGAAAGGGTTTGTCAACCGTGCCTGGTGTGAGCTGGGAGGAAAAATCCGTGTTTCATTTTTTGACTCACTGTGTGTTGATTGAAAACAGTATTACCTTTGGGGTTTGGATGGACCGTTGTTTGGACCAAGTTTAGTACTCTTTTTTATAATAGTACATAGATACAGACAACATTGTGTGCTGCGAAATAAGTTTTAATTTATTTATTTGAGTTATAATGCGGTGGTAACTACTTTGTTCTTGACAGAATAAGGTTTGGTCTCGCTGTGATATTTATGCTAGGTTTTTTTCGATAAAGGCAAATAAAAGTATCACTCTGAAAATAAGATACCTTTATTCATATTTTAGTGGAGGACCATGATTGTTATGTGTGTATTGAGTTCTCTGCTTGAGTCGTGGTTGCTGTACGGCGTTTTTTTATATGACCCTGAAAATGTTATGTTAAATATCATAAGTTTTATTCTCTCAGCAAAATGGAATCTGAAGCTATTGATGGGTCTGTTTTACCCATACACGTGAGTGTAGAGGTTGATGTGAGAGATGATTTCGAAGACGCAGGGGTCAGAAGTTGTCCGCTGACATCAACACCAAAGAGTAAATCTGAAGACTTAGTTTCTTGTCCCGTTACATCATTTGCCTGTAATGAATGTGGGAAAGTGTACACATGTAAGACGTCTCTGAGAAGACACATGAACAGCCACAGTGGTGAAAAAATAAGTGCTCCGAATGTCACATGTTCTTGATACTGATAGTGCACTTAAAAGCATAAAACTACGAATCATAAAGAGCGCCACTTGTGTGCCTTGTGTGGTAAAACATTTAGACGAAAATGGGCACTGACAATACACAAGAGGATGCACGGTCATCCGAAACACGTGTGTCCATTTGAGAGTTGCCATAAGAAATATAATACAAACACGCCGTATAAAGATCACATAAGCACTCATGTAGATCAACAACTGCACAACTGTGAAAAGTGCAAGAAGTCATTTACATCCATTGCATACTTCAAAAGGCATGTTAAATACTATGTGGAAAATAACTCCACTAAATGTCCAACTTGCTCAAAATGTTTCTCTGATAGAAGTGCTTTAAGACACCATGAACACGCTGAATATGGATTGATGTCCTCCATGTGTGGGTGTGGGAGAAAATACAAATATGAAACAGGTCTATTCAATCACAAATCTCGCGCAGGCCATTAACATTTACTAAAGTTGTTGATACCACTGAGAAAAAAACTACGAGAGTGGAGTTTTAAAAACTACACAGTTTTTAGTTCAGGCAATCAAATTAATGAAAGGTCCGAGGAATTTGAAACAGTTGTGACGTATTGAGTTGATAAGAGTGGTTTATGCGCAGGATGTATTTTACACATTTTACATAAGGTGCTATATATAAGTAATGGAAGTAGTGGAAATATTCCGTTAATATATGAATGACATTATACACAAATAATAAACGAAAATAAAGGCCAGGATGCAAAGAACACGAAGAATTTATTCGTCCAACACACAAGAATGAGAGCAGGCATCGGTGATTTCTGGAAGTCTGCGATCCTATTCGTACGAGAACTGACTATCAAATAAAATTTCGTTCGAACAACTCGTGGCCAAATATGCTTCAAATATTCTAGAACGAATCTGGGAAATCGAAATACTTCGAAACGCAGCGTCAGAGCTGCTTTAAGATGAATGTCAAACCATTGCGTTTGTTTACATTCATCACAATGTGGAGGTTCAGGTCAACGGGACCAAAATACACCGATAAACAATATCGTTCAAAATGAAATAATGGGACTGATCGTCCTCGCCCTACCTACTGTCATGATGTGGAGATTGCACAGCTACTACATATAAAATACTTCCGTTACCCATGGGCAAGGTCTTCAAAAAAATGCAGGCAGTGTGTTGACAATTTTGCAGACTAAGTTCTGTCGCTGGATTGTTAGGTGGTTTGATTGCCCAGCGTTGTTCATGGATGTATGAAGCATATGTAGCCCCGATATGTTCTCGTGAAATATTGT
This sequence comes from Pictodentalium vernedei, assembly GCA_031216915.1. Taxonomy (NCBI): domain Eukaryota; kingdom Metazoa; phylum Mollusca; class Scaphopoda; order Dentaliida; family Dentaliidae; genus Pictodentalium; species Pictodentalium vernedei. The sequence goes on from CM062294.1 coordinate 80,373,187, forward strand.
TTGAATGTCAGTTTTCATACGAATACGATCGAAGACTTCCATGAACCACAGGTACCCGCGATCAGCACTTGTAAGGTAAACGAATCAGTTTCCCGTGTTCTATCTGCCATAACCTCCATTTTGATGTATATTTTTAATACAAATTTATATTTTGTAATTTATACATGAATTATCAGGCCTCGCAAATTCGGAGTAACCTGGTTTCCATAACTTATATCGCACCTAACAAAATCCGCGCAAAACCGTCGAGATGGGGGCGGTGTAGTAACACTTGAGTCTGGTGTTATGGGGGACCGCCGATTTTCCATAATTGCTTTAGAGCAGGATTCCCTTACGGTCTTAACTGTGAGAACAGCGAGGCCTTCACTGCAAGTCAAATCCTGCCTAAGAGAATCCTGGTTTAAGGTCATTAGCCGAAAAGAGAAAAAAATCGGCGGGGCTCCTATAATGCCAGGCCCGGTTTCCAAAACTAACACTATGTATGTGCATTCACAAAACCGAAATGTTTTGCTTGCGCACTAAGTTACACTACAAACTTTCACTTTCAGAAGCCTTTCCTAGAATCTCAGTCGAACTTCGACTAAGATTCTGGGAAAGGCTTCGACAGTAACCCGTCCCCCAGGTTATTCTATCTGTTCCCTCATTACAACACGATTGCCGATTTTTGGACTAACGAGGGTCAAAATGCTGTTTTTGATGCAAAGTGATAATTTTTTTAATTGTTAAGGATGAAAATGTTAATGTGTTTTCACTTGTTCTGTTTGGGAAAATTGGCTTCTTTAAACGAAAGTAGTGAGTAAATATTTGGTTACACACTGAATTAATTATAGTAATTGCTCCTGAAAAATTTCTTTTAAGACATCAAGTCGAATTGATAATCGCCAGCGGCCATTCTGTACATGTAGGGTGATTTACTACCGAATCGAGGGAAGGTGTATTTTCCACCCGACAATAGCTTAGAGTTTCTGAGAGCAAAGTATAAGAGGTACTGGCCAATTTTTGGTAATGTACCACGGGGTTGCTTTTCGTTTGAATGCAAGAATTTTTTATTCATCCTTTCTGTGGTACGGTCGTACACCACGTACTCCACGTGCTGGTTGGTCAAAGGGCTTTTTCTAAAAAAAAACAAGACTAGTACCAGTCTGAAACTGCGTCGCTGCAAGCAATCTTTCAGTGGGTATAGTACACTTTCAAATTTTCGCCAAACAGGAACCGCGTGTAAGGCAGATCTGGAAATTGCTTCCACGGTACAACTCAAAATATCAAGCGCCAGACCAAATATAAAATCAACCCCTTTCATACAAGCCAAGAAAACTTCAACTGAAATTTTTATATTCAGTGGGTACAGTAAAATGTCAAACAATTGGCAAGCAGGAAGTGGCTACACGGAAGATCTGAAAACTGCTTACACGGTACAACGAATCATTATCAAGTCCCAGGCCAAATATAAAATAATTCCCTTGTTACCAGCCAAGAAAACTTTGACTAGAAATTTCAACCCAAAGTATTTCGGACTGCCTGACGGACTGACTGACTGACGGACGGACAGATTTGAGCGCTTACTAGACCTGCTTGCTACTGGAGATGCTTGCGAAAAACAACTTGCGGTCTGGATAATCAACGAATGTGAATTGGCCCAATACATGATACTTGTTTTCGGAGCTTCAATGACAATACAAGTCATTGTATTGACAACTATTGAGCTAAATATATCATAAATGCTTGGACTTATCAAACAAATGCTTTAGAACTAATTGTGTACAGGTCAGAGAGAATAAAAGTGTCCAGATAAGGAAACATTTTAGTAAAAGAGTGCCCCCCTTAAATCTTCCGCACCGCAATTATGGTACACCCAGCAGATATCTAAACCGCAAAAGGTGGTACTTTACACCGCAAAGAAGGTATTCATAAAAATCAATTACCCCCCTCGATAAATTCCGTTTAAACATGTTTTCACAAAAGGCTCACAAACGTAACTTACACATTTGGCTAAAATAAGACAATTCTCTATACGGATGCGGCTCCAAGGACTCGCAATAGCATATTTTAGATATAATTTGCAGTTCAAACTCAACAACTTGCATTTTTATCTTCATATTTCCACCTTAAAATACTTCAAAAAATTTGTTTTTTTTTTTCTCTCATGAAAAGATTTCTAGGATGAAAGAATTGGTGATTAATACCTTCCCTGAAAGAGTTTGCAACACAAGTAGACTTGTTGAAATGCGTGTACTTACCAATTTTCCAACTTGTATGAGCGACAGTCTGAGTCTTTTTTACACCGCAAACGAGGTACTGAACCGCAAAGGTGGTAATCGGATGACCAGCGTGTTTATGTTAACCCTTTACCCAACATGAAAAGCAGACGACACTTGCCAAAAAAATTCCTGAATAACTAATTTTTTTCATTTTTTGTCTCCAAAACATAGGTTATGACCCCTCATTGGAACGAGCTCGACGAGCTCGTTCGAATGAGGGGTCATAACCTATGTTTTGGAGAGAAAAAAATGAAAAAAATTATGAAAATTAATTGGCGATTTTTGAGAATAGTGCTGGCCGGTTTTGGCCGTTACGTTGGTTAAAGAGTTAATCTAGTTGACACACTCAGTCTTTCTTTTCAACATTATTAGATGTACAATTTCTATCTGAACCATATGTTTTGTGAGTCGACGAAGATGACTGATACCAAGCTATATCTTACCTCCTACAAGTATCTGGAAATTTCATTGGTTCAAAGACGTCACATGCCCACTGCATATAAAACCATATACTGCCTGTCAACATAAATATACGCTGACAGCTATGGGTAATCTCCCCTTTGTTCATTGATTATTCAAAATGGCGGCAGCCGATAAACGCTTCAAGTTGAAAGATTGAGTGTTGGAAGCGCATATTTGGTCTGAAAAGCAGGTTAAGCAACTTAAAAGGCTTCATATTCTGTGGATGAGTGCCATGTTACATTCGAAATGAAACTGTTTGCAATGTATGAATTTGCCTTGTTACAATTATAGGCACTCTCCCATAAATTGTAACAAGGCAAAGACACGTGAACACATTGTGAGAATTCTCTCATTTAATTTTGATCGCTGTTATTATTAGTTCTGTGCATCGATGCAGCAGTCGGTAAGATATATTCGTTACACATTTTGTTGGTGGCCTAATATGGTATATATGGTGTCAGTCTTCGCTCTCGACCAATATGAAATTAACTGACACCATATGTACCATATTAGGCCACCAGCAAACTGTGTAACTAATAATATTCCTCTGAAAAAAAAGATTCAAGAGGAAACAAAAAAAAAGGCAGCCGATTTAGAATCGAACCGAATATCCACTTAACATTCAAAATCAAATCGAATCTCCAACGCATCCCAGGGCCCTATGATAGTACAGTACGGTCGCCGTGGATTGATCACTTTCCACACGTGGGCAATATTTCCACGGACGCAATGATATTAAATTACAAACATTAATTATAGGAATAATCATCAAAAATTAAACTAATGCTCCATTAATTAAACTTTTACTGTAGTAAGGCAATAATCTGGTGTTTTGAAGATACTATTCCTGCACTTTGAGAATTTATTTATTGTACGCCCGTTTGAAAAAACGGGACGAATTATGTGAATGGACTCGCCGTCCGTCCGTCCGTCCGCGGTCCCTCCGAGGGCACATTTCGTTTCCGGACGATAACTTCAGTTATAATGGTTTGAGCGGAGTTAAATTTGGCATGTGGATTTAGTATAACAAAATACAGGATGGGTTCGATTTCCGTGTCTAGCGGCCCATTTGCAGTCGCATTTGCAGTAGAGTTATGGCCCTTTATTTATGGGAATTTAGCCCAAGTTCTCGTTTCCAGACGATAACTTAAGATGTTATACACGGAATGGAAAGAAATTCGGTATGTGGGTTTATTACAACAAAATACAGTATGAGTTTCATTTCGGGTTTTGAAAGCCATTTGCGGTAGAGTTATGGACCCTTGTTTATGGGAATTTAGCCCAATTTGTTTCGTTTCCGGATAGTAACTTCAGTTATAATGGATCGAATGGAAAGAAATTTGCTTTATACGTCAGTTTGAAATCGGGACGTATTATGTGAATGGTCTCGCCGTCCGTCCGTCCGACTGTCTGTCTGTCCGTCCATGGACACATTTTGTGTCCGGACGATAACTTTAGTTGTAATGGTTTGAGCTGAGTTAAATTTGGCATGTTGATTTAGTATAACAACATACAGGATGGGTTCGATTTCCGTGTCTAGCGGCCCATTTGCTGTCGAGTTATGGCCCTTTATTTATGGGAATTTTGCCCAAGTTCTAGTTTCCGCACGATAACTTAAGATGTTATACACGGAATGGAAAGAAATTCGGTGTGTGGGTTTATTACAACAAAATACAGGATGAGTTTCATTTCGGGTTTTAAAAGCCCATTTGCAGTAGAGTTATGGCCCTTTGTTTATGAGGATTTAGCCCAATATTTTTTTTCATTTCTGGATAATAACATCAGTGATAATGGATCAAATGGAAAGAAGAAATTCGGTATGTGGGCTTATTGCTACAAAATACAGGATGAGTTCAATTTCGGGTTTTGTCGGCAGATTTCAACTAGACTTGTGGCCCTTTTTTATCTGAATGATAACTTTAAGTTTGAATTTGTTTTGATCAGCACCAAATTTGGTTTGTGTCTCATTCATACAAATTAAGTTTGAATTGGGGTTCTGTCCGATGTTATCGGTTGGTCCATAGATCAAAACAGTAGGTTTTGTACCATTCGAAAAGTACTATGCAACGCTAGACAGTGCTCTTATTAATTAATTAATTAATTAATTAATTAATTAATTAATTAATTAATTAATTAATTAATTTATTTATTAAGGTTTAACGACACTTTAACAGCGTAGGCCATATCGCGTCGATGACAGTTTTACGGGTGGAGGAAGCCGGAGTACCCGGAGAGAACCACCAAGCAACGACGAGCAGCTCTCAGCTCCAAAACATCGTAACTCCGCACTGCAGTACAGACAGGGTTAAATTGGTTGAAGACATTGCGCACTATCGACGTGCTGTACGCTTTAGTACACGGCGTCATCGTGCCTCCATGTGGACAATCGGCGTTAAGAGCCTTGCCCAAGGACACAATCGATCGCTCAGACGGTCACCCATCCAAGAACTAACCGGGCTCGACGTTGCTTAGCTTCGGTGATCTGATGAGAACCACTTTGAACATTTACCTCATAACCAGAAATTTTCCAGGAGTGTTTACAGATAAATCAGTTGATTTATTTGAAAATATCTTCATGCTAAGAGCTTGATCTGTCTTGCAAGTGTTCAACCAAAATTTTAGTCCTTTTTATTTGCACTGGGAACGCAGTGGCTTAAGTGTTTAGAGCAAAGGACTTTAAACCAAAAGTTCTGCAGTTCAATCCTGGCTCATTACCGCATTACTGCATTGGACATCAAACCAAAAGATCCAGGTTTTGATCCTCACCAGAGGTTACTGTATTAGGTCCTTAGGTAAGACACTTAATCTTGATTGACCATGTGGGGCCATGATGGTATCTAGGCAAACTGCACGTCGATGGTGCACATGTCTTCAATCGCTGGTAACTCGACTTGTGCAGTGTTAGTAAGTTGGAGAGTCTGACAGTTGCTTGCCTTGTACTTGGTGTTTCTTTCGACTTAGTCCCCCTCATACACTGGTAAAACTATCTGACACGATGTGATCATGGTTATTGAAAGAGCAATGAAACCCCAATAATGCCTAAACAAATTAAAAATCTGTTTCTCAGGCCCTCCTGTACACACTAAAAACTAAAGTGTTAAAACTGACACTTTCAAGGTGTTAAACCCATTCTAACTCTTAAGGTTTGATTTTAACACTCAAAGTGCAATGCTTTAAGCACTTAGACATTACAATCGTCAGACATCTGAAACTTGAATGGATGGCACTTCCCATGTGTCTAGCATTGGTGGTTCTTCCAGAATCGTCCATAATTTGATTTGAGCTTGGTGGGTACATAATTAAAAGGACACAACGCATATGACGCGGATCAGGCTCGAGAGTTCGAGCCTGATCCGCGTCATCTGCGTTGTTTCCTTTTAAGTGTCGCGACATGAAACTTGTCAAGTGGTATTATTGTAACACCTGCCAAGTTCTGGGATATCTACACTTGAACAAAGTGCTAGTTCAGCACTTAGTAAGTGTTAAATACAGCACTTCAAGTGTGGTTTTTAACACTTTAGTTTTTAGCGTGTATGGTCCTTTTGGCTGCAGCATACTCTTTTTAATAACCAATCCAAACTTAAAAAAATCAAAATCAAGAGGTTTATGTCAGATATTTTACCTAAGTTAATAAAATTGTCCCTTGAGTTCAACAAGGCTTTGCAATGCTTCAGCACCACCACCCATGCTATCCTGTAGATTATGGGGCCTAAAACATAAAACAAACCAAGAACATGAACTTTTCCCCCCGTGGAAACCCCGGGAAGTGAAGCAGTGCCTGTTCACTGCGGTAAACAGGCTCTGTTGTACTGGTAAAATAGGACCCAGTCACCAATGCTTGGGAGGAGCAAACCCTCTCTAAAATGGGTAACATGGCTTATTAATGCTCACCCCATGTCTTGATACTCATGTTGTGGTCATGATTAGCCATTGTGCAAAAATATGTGATCTTAAACACCAATAAATAAATAATCTGTGCATGAATTTTTTAATGGCAAAGAAATAATTACAAAAACAAAAAATAAAATAAAAAACCGCCCGCCCACCCGCCCGCATGCAATTTTACAATAAATGGCCTGAGAAACAAAAGATCTTCTTTGAGAGGACTAAAGAAACAATATTTCCACATTGTGGCAACATTACGGCAATAATGTGGTTCTGTTCACACAATAGTTGCACCACCAGCGTTTCACTTGATGGTAGGCTATACTATACTTCAATGAAACTTGGTGTGTTCTTGAGCTGTTCCTTTACCTAACGAATCAGTCACATCCACCAGGAGTTCGGCGACTCAGTGGTTACAGCATTGGGATTCAAACCAAAATGTCCATGGTTCGATCCCCGCCAGGGCATTGTGTCCCCGGGCAAGGCACTTGATTTTGATTGCCCACATGGGGCCATGGTTGCACTCTGTACTACAGTTAAAACTAGAAGTCCTGTCACGAACTCTGCCCTTATCTAGGCTTAATTCCCCACAGGAATTGCGCGCAATTGCCATATCGAATGGCATCCAAAGCATGGCAGGTTCTCCTGGTTACTCATAGCAAACACAGGCAATGTTTTTGCCAATGGACCCCCGGATTACCCGGAGGTCCATTTGCTGAAACATTGCTTGTGCACAGGCTGTATGTACATAATTTGATAGCATTTGACACATTCGTCTCTCGGGCGGTATGTTTGGATAAATGGCAGAGCACCACCTCCCCCCCCCACCCCATTTGTCCCATTTCAACAATTGTCACCCATCTATCACAACATGTTATGCAGATTGAGTCAAAAACACTGATACAGAGGTTGGTGTTGGGTGAACATTCTTGTCGAGCTCGTTCCAACGAGGGGTCATAACCTATGTTTTTGAGACAAAAAATGAAAAAAATAAGTTATTCAAGAATTATTTTTGCAAGTGTCGTCCGCTTTTCAGGTTAGGCAAAGGGTTAAGTGAACGTTACATCATTGTAACTGATAGAGGTGAGAAATGAACAATATACATACATGGTGCCTCTCAGGTCACACATGTTGGGCGTGCATGTGTGTATCGTTGGATGGTGGGGGTGAAACTTAAAACATGTAATGAAAAAATCTAGAGAGTCATACTTTTAGAATCGATCCTATAGGCTATTCCTTCATTTAATTTATGGCGTATGTACTACGTGAAATCCTGTGTGCTGTGCACGGTAACAACACCAAATTTGCTCCCGTTTTAAAGGCAACCACCATGAAAGGGCCCCCGTCTCCATCTCGCGCGGCGAGGGGGGGGGGGGGGGGAGGCACAAGATTTTCCGCTACACTGCAAAAAATATAGGTTCTCTTTAGAACCAAAACTGGTTCTAATCTTGTAGCTGAGATGGAACCAGTTTAGTTTAAACAGTATTTATTTCAAATCAATAAATTTACCAAGATTAGTATTCAATTTGAACAGAAGAATACATGAACTGAAGTAGATTCAGCAGTAAACTTGGAGCTTATTCAGCGCAGTCGCCAAACATTTTGAAACAAAGCGAATAAAAATACCTGGTATATTGGTTCTGTACAGAACCAAAACTGGTTCGATATGCCAACTGTTCATATCTCCTTTGCTTAATAATGATTTGAGACAACCTCGTATAAGCTCTAAACTTACGGGTGATACCCCCTCAATTTATGTTTAATTTTGTTAATATTTAATGTTAATCTTTATAAATTTATTTGATTCGAAATAAATACTGTTTAAACAGAACTGGTTCCATGTCAGGGACAAGATTAGAACCAGTTTTGGTTCTAAAAAGAACCTATATTTTTTGCAGTGTACGCCACTGATCTGTCCTTGCTTCCATCCATACTTATTTTGATTTCCAATAAACAGATCTTCACATTTACTATATAAGTTATTTATGAGGAAGATTGACAGAGAATACTTGAATGCAGATATCTGATGACATGGTCACTGACACCATATTTGACATTTTGAGCCAGGGACCAGGGTAAGTTGTGGCTGTAATTCTCATGCTTTGCATGTTTATGAAACTTCAAACAATCGCCAATCATTTGAACAATATAAGATCTGTTTGAGAAACTGTTCCTTGTGAGAACGACACATTAGCATGTCTGTCTACACCACAATTGCCTTGCCGTCCTGGCACAGATAAGTACCGCCAGTTGGAAGCAAATTTTACCCCAGATTCACACTCAGAGCGCCAGATTTTTCAAAATTTTCCTGGACGAGGGTCTCCAGACCCCCACTCTAAATGGGGCTAAGCCTGGCATTTTCAGGAGGGCGATTTATTCGCTTGCCTCCTGCTCGCCTTAAAAAATGGAGGGAGAAAACCAGCGCTCCTGGCCTTAGAAAATAATAACCATAACAGCCTATTCCTAAAACCCACATCTTTTCAGATCCCTCTTATGTAAGTGGTCTCTATAAGACGGCCACACTGCACCCCACCCCCCTCACACACACCTCCGGGCCCTATCGAGGCCCGGAGTTGTGGGAGGGGCAGTGTAGCCGTCTCACATAGACTATATTGTTAGCAGCACCAAATGTACAAAGCCCACTGTGCGGAATTCATTAATAGTAGTAAAACTCATTTTGCCACTTTTAGCTTTTGTAAGCTTGAGAGCTAATCCCTCTTCCATACAAGGGGAGCGATATTTAGCCCTCTTGCATTTTTAGCTCAACTTGACAAAGTCAAACTGAGCTATTGCCGCCACTTCTCATCCGTCGGCGTACGTACATACGGACGTCCGTACATTCGTCCACAATTTCCTTTGACACACCGCACAGGTCGCATTTATGATCGGATCACTTTGCTTGTTTGGGGTGACCTCTAGATGGGAGCTGTCGATTTTCTTCCATTTCCGTCAAAAAATGTTGCCGTTCAACGACATTTGAACTTAGTTTAGTCAGGCATCAATATATTCCTTTGGCATGCCCTACAGGGCACATTTATGATCAGATCGGTTTGAAACTTGGCATGCTTGTGTCCTTGTTTGGGGTGACCTCCAGATGGGAGCTATCGATTTTCTTCCGCTGGAAACGTTCTTTGAACTTAGTTTAGTCAGACCTCAATATTTCCCTTTGGCACACCCTACAGGGCACATTTTTGATCGGATTGCTTTGGGGTGACCTCCAGATGGGAGCTATCGGTTTCCTTCCATTTCCGTCAAAAAATGTTGCCGCTGGCAACGACCATTGAACTTAGTTTAGTCAGGCATCAATATATTCCATTGGCACACCCTACAGGGCACATTTGTGATCAGATCGGTTTGAAACTTGGCATGCTTGTGTCCTTGTTTGGGGTGACCTCTAAATGGGAGCTATTGATTTTCTTCCGCTGGCAACGTTCTTTGAACTTAGTTTAGTTAGACCTCAATAGTTCCCTTTGGCACACCATGCAGTGCACATTTTTGACCGGATCACTTTGAAACTTTGTGTCCTTATTTGGGATGAGCTCTAGATGGGCGCTGGCGATTTTCTTCCATTTCCATCAAAAAATGTTGCCGCTGACAACGTTCTTAGAACTTAGTCAAACCTCAATAATATCCTTTGGCACACTCTACAGGGCATTTTTATAATCGGATCGGGTTGAAACTTGACATGCTTGTTTGGGGTTCGCTCTAGATGGGAACTATCGATTTTCGTCGATTTCCGTCCAAAAATGTTGCGGCTGGTAACGACCTTCGATGAACTTAGTTCAGTTATGCATCAATATTTCCCTTTAGCGCACCCTTCTGATCGGATCGCTTTGAAACTCGGTATGCCTGTTTGGGGTGACCAATAGATGGGATTTTCTTCCATTTCCGTCAAAATATGTTGCAGTTGGCAACGACCTTTGAACTTAGTTGGCAACATCCTTCGATGAACTTCGTGCAGTTATGCATCAATATTTCCCTTTGGCACACCCTTCAGGACACATTTATGATCGGATCACTTTAAAATTTGGTATGGTATGTGTGTTCAGGGTGACCTCTAGATGGGAGCTATTAATTTATTTTTCATTTCCATAAAAAACACTATTGTCGTTATCACCAGCCTTTGAACTTAGTGCATTTGTGCAACAACTTATCCCTTTTACACTCTCTACAGGGTATATTTATGAATTTCCATAAAAAAGAAAAAAAAACATTGCCACAAGCAATGACCTTCAAACTTAGTGTATTTGTGCATTAACCTTTGGCATGCCTCAGAGGGCGCATTCATTTATCATGTTGTTTTGAAACTTTGCATGCTTATTCAGGGTGACCAAGATAGGAGCTATCAGTTTTCTTTTCATTTCCGTAAAAAACTCTTGCTGTTAGCAACAATCTTTGAATTTATTGTATTTGTGAATCAACATTCTTTTTTGACATGGCCTACAGGGCACATTTATCGTAGGGTTGTTTTTGAACTTGGTGTGCTCATTAGGCGAGACCTCGAGATAAGAGCTATTGATTAGCATTCATTTTTGTAAAAAAGTTGCCGTTTACAATAACCTCTGAACTTACTGCATTTGTGTATCAACATTCTTCCTTTAGCCAGCCTTTCAGTTTACATTTAAAAATGCATGGATTGCTCTGACATTGTGCATACACAATGCTGTTATGTTGAAGTTTCACCAAATAACATTGGAACCAATGATCTTCAATTTTGCCATTTCACTTATAACTTACCAAGTTCAAATTTGTCAAGTTGAGCCACAGTGTCATTGACACTCTCATCAAGAATGCCAGGCCTGATGGGGAACACCCCCTCCCAGATCCACCCTCCTCTCGGCCCTTCGGGCCTCGAGACATGCCTGCATTATATCATGCCATGCCCTCCCCCCCCCCCCGGAATATTGTTGTCACCCATCCACCTTATTATTATACCCCCCGCAATATAGTTGTGGGGGGGGGGGGGGTGTATACTGGAATCAGCTGGTCTATTCATCGGTCGGTAGACATAATTCTGTCCGGAGATTTTTTCAGACGTTTATGGGTCTAGTCCTTTGAAACTTGGTATGGATGTTGTTCACTATCATGGGAAACCATGGGAACCTGTGCACCTGCGATTATAGTTTCGATCGGACTTTTTTACCAGAGTTATGCCCCTTTTCGTCTTAGAATTGTCCGTCTGTCCGTGGACATAATTCTGTCCGGAGATTTTTCCAGACGTTTATGTGTCGATTCCTTTGATACTTGGTATGGATGTTCACTACCATGATAACTTGTGCACCTGCGATTATAATTTCGATCAGACTTTTTTTTACCAGAGTTATGCACTTTTTCTTCTTAGAATATGGCGTGGACGGGGTGGGGGGGGGGGTGTATACAGGCCCATCTGTGACAGTCACACCTCTAGTTTTAAATTATTCTAGAATCATAGCTTCGCTACTGGTTTGGATATGTATAAATTCAATAAAATTACTTGCAACAATAGAACAAATACATGTCCCATTGAATTTATCACCCTTGGAAACAACACAAAATGAATTTATTGAAATGATTTCTGCTGTTTAAAAACCCAAAAATAAAATTGAAAAAAGATGAGGGTTTTTGTTACGATAAGTAAATCAGAACCGAAACTGGGACGAGTTGCCATATCTCCCTTTGCTGCAGTACACGCTAAAAACTAAAGTATTAAAAACTACACTTGAAGTGCTGTATTTAACACTTACTAAGTGCTGAACTAGCACTTTGTTCAAGTGTAGATATCCCAGAACTTGACAGGTGTTACAATAATACCACTTGACAAGTGAAACAACACGGATGACGCGGATCAGGCTCGAGTCATCTGCGTTGTGTCCTTTTAATTATGTACATGTGTACCCACCAAGCGCAAATCAAATTATGGACGATTCTGGAAGAACCACCAATGCTAGACACATGGGAAGTGCCATCCATTCAAGTTTCAGATGTCTGACGATTGTAATGTTTAAGTGCTTAAAGCATTGCTCTTTGAGTGTTAAAATCAAACCCTAAGAGTTAGAATGGGTTTAACACCTTGAAAGTGTCAGTTTTAACACTTTAGTTTTCGGGTGTAGTACTGGCAGTATCCCCTGCTATAAAAATCATGACACTGTCGAGGCAAAAACTGTGGATCGTGATTTGAAGAAGGTTGTGACAGTGGTACAATTCCCTAAAAATGTCTTGTAGTGCTGAAACGGATGCTGGATAAGTAGTTCACAATTCTTTTTAGCTTCACATGACAAAATCAAGACAAGCTATTGCCATCACGTGTGCGGAAGTCTGTTATTCTGTGAGTCTGTTGACATTTTATTTAGCACAGGCTACACCCTGTAGTTATTGTCCGATCATCACTAAATTTCATGTCAGCTTTGAGGTCATGTCAAGATGAGAGCGTCCCATTTTGGTCGCGATCGGTCAACCGTGACTGCTGTGCTGGCCTGAAACCCGAAAACCTTTAGCACATTCTACAGGTCATATTTATGAAGGGGTTTCCTTGTAATTTGATAGGTTGACTGTATAATGTCTGGATGAGAACGTCCTATCTTGGCCAGGTTCAGTCAACCGTCACGACCGCTGGGACACGTCACACAGATTCCTTTAGCACAGTCTACAGGTTGCATTTATGAAGGGCTTTCATTATAAATTGGTAGGGTGACTCTGTATAATGTCTAGTTTAACTGGTGGAGTGCTAGACTCTGCTGCTTGTGTTAGTATCTTGGAGAGTCTAACAATTGCTTGTCACTGCTCAGTGGTTCTCTCTGGGTACTATGGCTTCCTCCACCCATAAAACTGTCTGACACGATCTGACCCTTGTTGTGAAAATTGTCAGTAAACACCAATAAATATACAGAGAATCCATTGTAAACTAGATGAAGTGATTGTGCCCACACCATACACATGATTTTCCTTCTATTTTCAGTTCCTCGGCTTTTTTCGTCACAAAACTGAGAAAAACTGTTGGCAAAGTGAAAATGCCGAATCATTATCTTTCTTGTGTTCCATCTTCTTCGGAACTTTTTGACTAAATCTAAAGTAAATTTGGTACAGAGCATCTTAGTGGAGTATAGCTCAGTGTAGCTCAGCTTCAGCAACTCTATTTTGAATTATATTTGGTTCAGTGATAGAGTAACATGGGGTAACGATGCTTGCCTTGCGTGAGTTTCTTTCACACGTTTTCTCCAGAGTATTGGCCCTTTTTCGACTTGGAAATTTCGAAATTCCCTTCCGTGCAAATATTTCCCCTTGTATCTCAGCCACTGCTACTCTGATTTGAATGATATTTGGTGTGGTGCTAGAGCTTCACGTGTTACAATCCCCGTGTAGCGTGAGTTTCTTCCACACATTTTCTCCAGAGTTATGGCACTTTTTCGACTTGGAAAATTCAAAATTCTCTTCCGTCTGAACTTTTTCTCTTGCAGCTCAGCTACAGCTGCTCCGTTTTGAATGATATTTGGTACAGTGATAGAGCAGCATGGGGGGGGGGGGGGGGGGAGGGGGGGGGCGATACCTGCCTAGTGTGAGTTTCTCCCACACATTTTCTCCATTGTTATGGCCTTTTATTGACTTAGGAATGTTTTATTCCCTTCCATCCGAACGGTTTACCTTGCAGCTCAGCTACCGCTACTGCGATTAGAATGATAATTGGTATGGCGATAGAGCAGCATGGGGAAAATGATGAAGGTTTCGTCCATACCTTTCCCCTAACATTATGGCCCTATGTCGACTTGGAAAATCTGTTGAAGTGGTGTCTAGTGGAGACCTCTGCCCATCCGTTTGTACATATCGTCCGTCAATACCAACATTTGTCTCGTATCTCAGCCACTGCTACTCCGATTTGAATGGTGTTTAGTGTTGTTTAGCGTGAGTTTGACAGCCTCATGATGTTGGGTATTCACCGATCAAGAAGCTGTAACATTGATCTGAATGTTGCATTAAACATGTTTAAGTCGAAGTTTCCAAAATGCAAAATTTCTTTGTAAACTGTGTGCTTGAATCAAGTTGAATGGCATTTGTTACGCACAAGTTGTGTGCAGGACGTTAAGATTTATTTTATTTTATTTCCCTGGAATGTCGGGATATTATTGTTTGTTTAATCTATAAAACCAGTTTGACGAACGTCATCAATGAATCTCGCGAGAATCACTATTCTCTGTCAATATTCCAGTGTCGCTGGGTGGACTCGAACCCGTGCAGCACAGGAACTTTGATAGAGAATAGTGATTCTCACGAAATTCCTTAATGTCGTTTGTCAAACTGGCTTTATAGATGAAATATTTCCCGACCTTATTATAATATGTTTACGTTAAATAATCAACAAACATACTCATTTTGCTTCTATTTTGGTTCTCCAATTTATCAATTTTCACTCATTTTCCTTCGTTTGGGAGGTCAAATATTATAGTCCCCCCCACCCTTGTCGGAGAGGTCAGCCCCTTCCCCCCCCCCCCCGTCGATAAATCCCTGGCGCCACCCCTGTTTCCAGTCGATGTCCGATACTGTTGCGTGAAAGAATCGGACGCATTGTCCTTTCACTGCTTTGCAATGTTATCTTTCCATAAGCTTATTCGGCGACGGTGGTTGGGCATCTATCGCCATCTCTACTCACAAATTTGGAAACCATACCTGCTTTCGAATAATTTCTGTGAACAAGTTTTGATACAAAATAACAGATGCGCGCGAATGTTTATAAACGATGTTTTTACACGACCAGAGATCATCCCCCGTGGGAACCCCGGAGGAGGATATGTTCTTGTTTACTGTGGTAAACACGTTGTGTGGCTAAGCAAGTTCTACCTTACTAGTAAAATGGGACGCAAAACAAAAGCCTGGGTGGAAGTCCTCTGAAGTAGGCAGCACAAGTGGAAAGAATTGGATAAACTTGATGTTATACCTGTGCTGTGGTCATGATTAGTCAGATGCTGAAAGTGACCTTAAACACCAGTAAACAAATAACAGAGACAATACTTACGATTGGTGTTTATTTTGGGGCATTTCTCCCTGTGAGAGGCCCAGGAAGTGGAGAAGTGCTTGTTAACTAGGGAAGGCTAATTCTGCATTGCGCTGATATTGTGACCGGATAAGCTACATGTAACACCTAGGATATGCCAGATATTGGATGTCCATGTGTTATTACGAATAATAGGGTAATATAAGCAAATACGGCTAAAGCTCCGGCGCGGGTCTCCTCTGAGCCGTCATGAGCCGTTTTTTTAAAGTTCTAATGAGTCTGTACAGAACTGCGGGGTTATTTTGGCTGGAAAACATTGTGGTTATGTACTAAAATTCACCGGGTGACACACTGACCTACTATCCTCCCATTTGTTCCGGGAGGGCCCCGTCGAAATGGGTTGAATACCCTCCTCCGGCACTAGATACTAACTCGCCCCGCGCACCGGGTGATGATTCACCCCGTGGCTAGTGATTAAAATGTTCCCTTTCCAACCCCCCCCCCCCCCAAAAAAAAAGAAAAACGCCTTGAGAATTCTGGATCCGCCACTGAATAACTGTAAATGATTTCCTAAACTTAACTCTGTATTTGTGCTAATGTCACTGAAGAATGGAACGAAGACATTTTACGCTTTCCGTCTCTTTTTACCCAAAAAACATGATAACAGACGATGAGCACCATCGTGGAACTACGTCCTCGTGAGAACCGCGAAAATTGAAGCCGTGCTTGTTAATTGTGGCAAACAAGTTCTGCTCTGCTGGTAAAATAGGACCCGGATACCTCTAAAGTTGGCAGCTCAGATATAAACGATTAATTAATTCCTTTACCAAACGTAACGGTCAATACTGATCAGCGTTATTAACCCTTTACCCAACTAATCGGCCGCATCCGCCCGCGTAATATGCAAATTCAGCAGGTGGGAAAATATTATTTTTCAAAAAATTTCAACAAAACCACATTATGTGACCCCTTGTTGGAACGAGCTCATCGAGCTCGTTCCAACGAGGGGTCACGTGATATGGTTTTCTTGAATTTTTTTGAAAAATGTGAAAAAATGATATTTAAACTAATAAAGTTTGATATCGTCTGCGTTGGGTAAAGGGTTAACAAAAATCATCATTCAATTTTCATTATTTTTTTCATTTTTGTCTCAAAAACATAGGTTATGGCCACTCGTTGGAAGAATTCCTACAGCTCGTTCCAATGAGGGGTCATAAGCTATGTTTTGGACGCAAAAAATAAAAACAATAATTATCTGCCTTTCGTGTTAGGTAAAGGGTTAATGTTGACTTCTGTTGCGGCCGTGATATATAGATGCTGAAATTGATCTTAAACACCAACAAATAAATACTGCTGAAATTCAACACCAGTACACACCCGCAATGGCAGGAACAATAGCATCCATTGCATCTCGACTCGGTGATACAAATGGACGAGTTCAATATAAAATGTGGAATACATCAGTTGCAATCCAAAATCTTGTACATTAAAGTAGAACTAATCCACACAAGAGATTTGAAGTATTGTTGAGTTTGGTGTGGAATGTTCCATTCTTTATTTAACCCCCGGCACACTGATGTCAAAATATCTGCAAATTTTCTTCATAACGCAGCTAGGAAATTAACCAATTCAGTCTTGTCTGACAGAGCTCAGTGTCACACTAGATTGAATAAGTCAAATTTCAAATTGCATTTTGGGAACATTTACTGCTTGAAGTTTCATTATTTAGACATCAGTGTGCAAGGGGTTATTATTTATTTATTTATTTATTGGTCTTTAAGGTCACATATTTATACACAATGGCTAATCATGACCGTGACAGTTTTACTGATGGAGGAAGCCGGAGTACCCGGAGAGAACCACCGAGCAACGATGAGCAGCTGCCAGCTCCCCCGCATCGTAACTCCGTACCTCAGCACAGGCACGGTTAGACTGGTTGAAGACATGCGCACCATCGACGTGCAGTACGCCTTAGTACACGGCGTCATCGTGCCCCCATGTGGACAATCGGGGTTAAGTGCCTTGCTCAAGGACACAACGTGGGAGTCCGAATCGATCGCTCAGACGGTCACCCATCCGAGGATTAACAGGGCTGAACTTGGGTGATCTGACGAGAAAAGGTTACCGCAATGCCACTGCGCCCCCGTGCCGGGGGTTAAATATAATATTTTGTTTCTTTTGTGGTGAAGAAGAGATTAACTGAATATACCTGCTTGTAAATGTTAATATATGGACACAGTATCATAGAGAGAGCTATGACGTATATCTAATTTGCAATTCGAGAAACTCGCCCATTCTCACTATTTCAGCAAGATTGAACAACGAATATGATACCCCTCTTTCACATAAACATAAAATGTACAGGTTTACTAGTCATGCAATACCGTCAACTTTCACATGTTGGAACAAGAATTACTGCCCGACATGAACAGGCATATGCTGAACGGCTTCCGACAAATCAATAGCTGATTGGTTATTAGATATATTGATCCGATCTTCATGTCACTGCAGGTCCGTTCCATTTTGTTGATACGTTATTGATAACATGGCCTTGCACAAGCAGGTATAAATTTATTCGCTCACCGATCGATCGATTAATATTGATACTCTAAACGTGTTTCTCGATGTTAGAACGTGTTGAGACGAACAGTGGCCTAGCGGAAAATCTTGTAGCTCCCCAGCGAGATAGATACGGGGGCCCTTTCATAATGGTGGTTGCCTTCAAAACGGGAGCAAATTTAGTGTTGTTACCGTGCACAGCATACAGGATTTCACGTAGTGCATACGCCATCAATTAAACTAGATGGTGTCACTTATGTGCAAAGCACACTATAGTGTATCCCCGCATTTGCATCCTTGACTTTGTATGAATGCTTGATACAAAGATGAAATGTATTATATGACACACTAAAATCATATTGAGTGGCACAGGTGACACAGCTTCGTGCGCACCTATACAGACTCCACTGCAACATTTGGGCATGGTTTTAGCGTTTCGAATTACATACATGTACCCTGGGAGCCTTTCGCCGGAAACGGCCTAAGAAAACATGAAAGTGGCAACGGTGGCACCCCAAAAATCCGAAACCTTCGTGCACATCTACAGACCATACTGCAACTTTAGAGCATAGTTTTAG
The DNA here is from genome assembly GCA_031216915.1 of Pictodentalium vernedei. Taxonomy (NCBI): domain Eukaryota; kingdom Metazoa; phylum Mollusca; class Scaphopoda; order Dentaliida; family Dentaliidae; genus Pictodentalium; species Pictodentalium vernedei. The sequence continues at coordinate 80,391,891 of CM062294.1, forward strand.
CATTTCAAATTACATACTCTGGGAGCTTTTCGCCGGAAATGATCTAAGAAAACACGAAAGAAAAACGGTGGCACCGCCACGTGGCATCTGAAAAATCTGAAACCCTTGTACGCATCTACAGACCTTACTGCAACATTTGAACATGCGTTTAGCATTTCGAATTACATACCCTAGGAGCCTTTCGCCGGAAACGGTCTAAGAAAACACAAAAGTGGCTACGGTGACACAGCCACTTAGCACCCAAAAAATCCAAAACCTTCCTACGCATTTACAGACTCTACTGCAACATCTCAGCATGGTTTTAGCGTTTCGAATTACATACTCTAGGAGCCTTTCGCCGGAAACGGTCTAAGAAAACACTAAAGTGGCAATGGTGGCACAGCCACGTGGCACCTGAAAAATCCGAAATCTTTGTGCACATCTACAGACCCTACAGCAACATTTGAGCATGGTTTTCCATTTCGAAATACATACTGTAGGAGCATTTCGCCGGAAATGGTCTAAGAGAACATGAAAGAGGCAACGGTAGCACAGCACACGCGGCACCCCCAAAAATCCAAAACCTTCGTGCGCATCTACAGACCCTACTGCAACATTTGAGCATGGTTTTAGGATTTCGAATTACATACCCTAGGAGCCTTTCGCCGGAAACGGTCTAACAAAAACGTGAAAGTGGCAACAGCACTGCCACTAGGCAGCTGAAAAATCTGAAACCTTCCTGCGCATCTACAGACTCCACTGAAACATTTGAGCATGGTTTTAGCGTTTTGAATTACATACCCTAGGAGCCTTTCGCCGGAAACGATCTAAGAAAACACAAAAGTGGCAATGGTGTCGCAGCCACGTGGCAGCTGAAAAATCCGAAACCTCCATGCGCATCTACAGACCCCACTGCAACATTTGAGCATGGTTTTAGCTTTTCGAATTACATACCCTAGGAGCCTTTCGCCGGAAACGGTCTAAGAAAACACAAAAGTGGCAACGGTGGCACAGCCACGTGGCACCTGAAAAATCGGAAACCTTCGTGCGCATCTAGACCCCACTGCAACATTTGAGCATGGGGTTTAGCGTTTCGAATTACATACCTTAGGAGCCTTTCGCCGGAAACGGTCTAAGAAAACACAAAAGTGGCAACGGTGGCACAGCCATGTGGCACCTGAAAAATCCGAAACCTTCGTGCGCATCTACAGACCCTATTGCAATATCTGAGCGTGCTTTTAGCATTTCCAATTACATACCTTAGGAGCCTTTCGCCGGAAACGGTCTAAGAAAACACGAAAGTGGCAATGGTGGCGCAGCCACATGGCAGCTGAAAAATCTGAAACCTTCGTGCGCATCTACAGACCCCACTGCAACATTTGAGCATGGTTTTAGCATTTCGAATTACATACCCTACGAACCTTTTGCCGGAAACGGTCTAAGAAAACACAAAAGTGGCTACGGTGGCACAGCCACGTGGCACCCGAAAAATCCGAAACCTTTGTGCGCATCTATAGTCCCTACTGCAAGATATGAGCATGGTTTTAGCATTTCGAATTACATTCCCTACGAGAGTAGTATGTAATGTGGTTTTGAGGACCCATTTGGGGGATCTCATCGGGGGACCTCGGTGGGGGACCTCGGAAGGGAAGCAGTAGTATGTCAGGGGCTTTTGAGGGAATATTAAGGGGACCCCGCAGGGGGACCTCGGAAGGGAAGCAGTAGTATGTCAGGGGCTTTTGAGGGAATATTTGGGGGACCCCGCAGGGGGACCTCGGAAGCGAAGCAGTAGTATGTAATGTGGTTTTGAGGACCCATTTGGGGGATCTCATCGGGGGACCCCGCAGGGGGACCTCGGAAGGGAAGCAGTAGTATGTCAGGGGCTTTTGAGGGAATATTCGGGGGACCCCGCAGGGGGACCTCGGAAGGGAAGCAGTAGTATGTAATGTGGTTTTGAGGACCCATTTGGGGGATCTCATCGGGGGACCCCGCAGGGGGACCTCGGAAGGGAAGCAGTAGTATGTCAGGGGCTTTTGAGGGAATATTTGTGGGACCCCACAGGGGGACCTCGGAAGGGAAGCAGTAGTATGTCATGTGGTTTTGAGGGGTTAGTTGGGGGACCCCGCAGGGGGGCCGTTGAAGAGAGAGCCAGAGGGGAAGTGAAGTAGGAGGAGATGTGGAGATCCAGTTGTAGAAACCACAGGTTTTTACAACAATTAGCCTCTAGTCCCCACCAATCCCAAATAGTCCCCACCAGACCCCACTACTTCCCACCAATCCTCAAATCACCAAAAAAACCCAAACAAACCCGACGATATGTGATATGAATTCTTCAAGAATATTGTGCAGCATGTAGTGCAATAGGACCGCCATACCTTTCGCATAGCCTTCATGGCCTCACACGATCAAAAAAGCCCTACTTACGGAATCCCTTTTTAAGAATCCCTTTTTGGAATCCCTTTTTCCTGAAATGAGTCTAAGAGTCGTTCGAGGAGTCACTCGAACGAGCAATTGCTCGTTGGCTCATTTGCTCGATGGGATTCGAGTCATTCGAGCAATATATGCGAGTCACTCGAGGTAAGACGGAATCCCACTTATGGAATACCTTTTGGGGAATCCCATTTGTGGAATCCCTTTTTTGAAAACGGCTGTGGCTATGGAATCCCTTTTTTCTGAAATGAGTCTAAGAGTCGTTCGAGGAGTCACTCGAATGAGCAATTGCTCGTTAGCTCATTTGCTCGAACGACTCGAATCCCATCAAGCAAATGAGCCAACGAGCAATTGCTCGTTCGAGTGACTCCTCGAACGACTCTTAGACTCATTTCAGAAAAAAGGGATTCCATAGCCATAGGCGTTTTCGAAAAAAAGGATTCCACTAATGGGATTCCAAAAAGGGATTCCAAAAGTGGGATTCCATCTTACCTCGAGTGACTCGCAACTATTGCTCGAACGACTCGAATCCAATCGAGCAAATGAGCCAACGAGCAATTGCTCGTTCGAGTGACTCCTCGGACGACTCTTAGACTCATTTCAGAAAAAAGGGATTCCATAGCCATAGGCGTTTTCGAAAAAAGGGATTCCACTAATGGGATTCCAAAAAGGGATTCTAAAAGTGGGATTCCGTCTTACCTCGAGTGACTCGCAACTATTGCTCGAAAGACTCGAATCCCATCGAGCAAATGAGCTAACGAGCAATTGCTCGTTCGAGTGACTCCTCGAACGACTCTTAGACTCATTTCAGAAAAATGGGATTCATAGCCCCAGCCGTTTTCGAAAAAGGGATTCCACAAAAGGGATTCCATCAGTGGGATTCCGTTTTACTTCGAGTGACTCGCATATATTGCTCGAACGACTCGAATCCCATCGAGCAAATGAGCCAACGAGCAATTGCTCGTTCGAGTGACTCCTCGAACGACTCTTAGACTCATTTCAGGAAAAAGGGATTCCATAGCCACAGCCGTTTTCGAAAAAGGGATTCCACAAATGGGATTTCCCAAAAGGGATTCATAAGTGGGATTCCGTCTTACCTTGAGTGACTCGCATATATTGCTCGAACGACTCGAATCCAATCGAGCAAATGAGCCAACGAGCAATTGCTCGTTCGAGTGACTCCTCGAACGACTCTTAGACTCATTTCAGGAAAAAGGGATTCCATAGCCACAGCCGTTTTCGAAAAAGGGATTCCACAAATGGGATTCCCCAAAAGGGATTCCATAAGTGGGATTCCGTCTTACCTCGAGTGACTCGCATATATTGCTCGAATGACTCGAATCCAATCGAGCAAATGAGCCAACGAGCAATTGCTCATTCGAGTGACTCCTCGAACGACCCTTAGACTCATTTCAGAAAAAAAGGGATTCCATAACCACAGCCGTTTTCGAAAAAGGGATTCCACAAATGGGATTCCCAAAAAGGTTCCATAAGTGGGATTCTGTCTTACCTCGAGTGACTCGCATATATTGCTCGAACGACTCGAATCCCATCGAGCAAATGAGCCAACGAGCAATTGCTCGTTCGAGTGACTCCTCGAATGACTCTTAGACTCATTTCACAAAAAAGGGATTCCAAAAAGGGATTCTTAAAAAGGGATTCCTTAAGTAGGGCTTTTTTGGTCGTATGAGGCCATGAAGGCTATGTGAAAGGTATGGCGGTCCTATTGCACTACATGCTGCAAAATATTCTTGAAGAATTCATATCACATATCGTCGGGTTTGTTTTTTTTTTTTTTTTGGTGATTTGAGGATTGGTGGGAAGTAGTGGGGTCTGGAGGGGACTATTTGGGATTGGTGGGGACTAGAGGCTAATTGTTGTAAAAACCTGTGGTTTCTACAACTGGATCTCCACATCTCCTCCTACTTCACTTCCCCTCTGGCTCCTCTTCAACGGCCCCCCCTGCGGGGTCCCCCAAATATTCCCTCAAAAGCCCCTGACATACTACTGCTTCCCTTCCGAGGTCCCCCTGCGGGGTCCCCAAAATATTCCCTCAAAAGCCCCTGACATACTACTGCTTCCCTTCCGAGGTCCCCCTGCGGGGTCCCCCGATGAGATCCCCCAAATGGGTCCTCAAAACCACATTACATACTACTTACGAGCCTTTCGCCGGAAACGATCTAAGAAAACACGAAAGTGGCTACGGTGGCACAGCCACGTGGCACCCGAAAAATCGCCGAAAAATCGCCGGAAACGGTTCAAGAAAACACAAAAGTGGCTACGGTACACCCGAAAAATCCGAAACCTTCCTGCGCATCTATAGCCCCCTACTGCAACTTCTGAGCATGGATTTAGCGTTTCGAATTACATATCCTACGAGCCTTTTGCCGGAAACGGTCTAAGAAAACACAAAAGTGGCTACGGTGGCACAGCCACGTGGCACCCGAAAAATCCGAAACCTTCGTGCGCATCTATAGACCCTACTGCAACATCTGAGCATGGATTTAGCATTTCGAATTACATATCCTACGAGCCTTTTGCCGGAACGGTCTAAGAAAACACAAAAGTGGCTACGGTGGCACAGCCACGTGGCACTCGAAAAATCCGAAACCTTCCTACATATCTACAGATCATTTAGCAACACCCTAGTGTAATTTTAGAACTCCGAATTACATAGGTTGGGACTATTCAGCAAAAAAGTGAAAAAATAACGCATTTTTTAAGTGGCTCCACAGAAGCCTCCTGGTGGCACAAAAATTTAAAAGTTGTATTTTTGGGTTGCACAGACCCTATCGAACAACTGTAGAAAGTTACAACGTTTCGAATTACAAAACCGGACGTACGGAAGTACGGACGTACGGACGTACGGACGGAGATCATGACAATATCCCCGCATTTTTTAAAATGCGGGGATAATGAAGGTATAGCCTATAGGATCGATTCTAAAAGTACGACTCTGTAGATTTTTTAAGTTTTAATTTTAAGTTTCACTCCCACCATCCAACGATGCACACATGCACGCCCAACATGTGTGACTTGAGAGGCACCATGTATGTATATAAAATTTACGTACCACGTCCGAATCATGGTCATACCGACGACCATCCATCGCCCGCCGTCCACCATTCGTGTTAAGTAAATGGTTAAAGAATTACTTTGGTAATTTGGAATTACTTTCGGGCGATGGATGGTCGTCGGTATGACCATGATTCGGCCCGTGGTACGTAAATTTTAAATTCCAGGGTCCCAAAACTCCCATTTCCATGCATCTGAGCGGATATTTTGAGATTTTCAGGAGATGTATCTGAAAGATTTCACACTTTGAGATTCGTTAAAAAACGTCGGTAAAGCATACAGGTGAGGTCTATTTATCAGGTTTGGTCGTAACGATCTAAGCTGATAACTAATCCTCACTTGTATGATTTACGAGACGTTAACAGCAATTATACTGTGTGTGGATTATCTGGTCTGGGGTGGAGTTTGGTACTTGTATGTCTGTAAGATTACGATCTCTTTCAGTTAACCGATTTTTTAACCGACTGTATACATTTTAGCGTTTGCTGCCTCTTACTGCACACAATTATCCCCGAAATTCATCGAAACTGAACCAGTACGAGAGACACATAGCTGGCGAAAATATGGGGGAGGCTCTGGATCCGCCCCTTGTTTCACCAGTCATTGGTTGTGTTAAAATATATGCATACAAAAAAAATGATCCGGCAAAAAAAGCTAAAGACCCAGTGGTTGTGTTAAAATATATGCATACAAAAAAAATGATCCGGCAAAAAAAGCTGAAGACCCACCCCCCCCCCCCCGCCCCAGCCCCCCCCCCCCGTTCCGCTGCCCGTGTATCACTGTTATTGTTCCCCGTGGCATCCCCGGGAAGTGAAGCAGTGCTTGCTTACTGTGGTAAACAAGCTCTGTTTTAGAGGTAAAATAGGACCCAGTCACCAGTGCCTCGGATGGACGTCCTCCGAGCAACATAGGTATAAACGATTTACTAAACTCGACTTTATCTCCACGTTGTGGTCACGATTAGCCATTGCGCAGAAGTATGTGGTTACGGCTTTGGACGTCATACCGAAAGGTCCATGGTTTGATCCCCACCAGGGGCAGCTGCGTTGTGTCCTTGGGTAAGGCATTTTATTCCGATTGCCCACGTGTGGGACACGATGGCGTCGTGTACTAAGGTGTATTGCACGTCGATGGTGCACTTGTCTTCAACCAATGCTAACTCTGCTTGTCTGGAGTTAGTACGTTGGGGACAGTTGCTCGTCGTTACTCGGTAGTACTCCGGCTTTCTTCACCCGAGAAAATGTCCGATACGACTGGACCCTGGCTGTCGAAAGTGTCATTAATCCCCAATAAATAAATTTGCACCACGAACCATGTTTGAAATATGTTGCTGGTCACGATTAGCCATTGTGCGGGGTTATGGGTGCAATCAAGGATGTTGCGACAGGGGGGGGGGCGCTGTGGGGGGGGGGGGGGGGCGACAGGCAGGTGTGGGTTGTGTGTGTGTGTGTGTGGGGGGGGGGGGGGGGTTCCCCCCCAGCTAGGAGTATTTTTTCTCAATAGTTGGAAATTCCGTGGTCAAAAATCAAATAGTTGGAAATTCAATAAATTAACATTGTTCATGAAAAATATTAAAATTCCAACTAATGATGAGACAGAAAATTGACATGGCCTCAAAATTTCGACTCTGACATCAATCCGGTAAATTTTCTGACCCAGACACATTATAAATGATGCTTTTTCCGTTTCAGGACTAGTGAAAATTTTCAGAAGGGATATCTTTTAACCCTTTAACCAACGAATCGCCCGCATCCGCCCGCGTAATATGCAAATACAGCTGCTGAAAAAATATTTTTCGAAAAATTTCAACAAAACCATATCATGTGACGTTTCTTTGGAACGAGCTCGTCGGTAAATTTTCTGACCCAGCCACATTTTGAATGATGCTTTCTTCCGTTTCAGGACTAGTGAAAATTTTCAGAAGGGTTCATAAGCATGTATATATATATATATATATATATTCACTTTAACCATTTACCCAACGCAGACGATTTCAAAATTCATTATTTTAAAAATCATTTTTAAAATTTTTAAAACAAAATTTCAACAAAACCATATCATGTGACCCCTCTTTGGAACGAGCTCGAGGAGCTCGTTCCAAAGAGGGGTCACATGATATGGTTTTGTTGAAATTTTTCGAAAAATAATATTTTTTCAGCAGCTGTATTTGCATATTACGCGGGCGGATGCGGGCGATTCGTTGGTTAAAGGGTTAAAAGATATCACCCACCGCTGCAGTGCAACCACCTATCGAAACTACTCTCAACTGGAATTTACACCGGTGGCACCCCCAGCTGAAACCCTCTAGCCACATCCCGGGATAGAACCCCTTTCAAAATCTGTGAAGACCTTTCTGGGTTTATCTCACATGTATTTGAATCCCTATTTGTGGAGATCTCGGCGAAAGAAAAAAGAATCGTTGGACTTATTTATAGACCAAACACATCCCTTAATTCTGGCCTTGATCAATTCCTGGAAAAAATTACTGTACATTTTAGGTGACTCAAACAAGAATGTTTATCTTATGGGTGATTTTAATATTGATTTACTTGGCTTTGGAGACATAACAAAACCAACTTATTTATCGAAACTGTATTTAGTGCATGTTTTATGCCATTTACCACAAGACCAACCAGAATTACAACCAGAATTACTGACCATTCAGCCACCTTAATTGATAATATCCCCAGTAATAATATTAATCTAATTAACCCCCTGCACACTGATGTCGAAATATCTAAAGTTTAGGGTGCAAATTTTTCCCATAATGCAGCTAGAAATCTAACCAATTCAATCTTGTTTGACAGAGCTCATTGAGCTCTGTCAAACAAAATTTAATTAGTTAAATTCCCAGTTTGCATTATGGGAAAAATGGCTACTTGAAATCTGGATATTTTGACATCAGTGTGCAGGGGGTTAAGAAGAGACATTGACAACATGTCCTCCAAAATATAAAGGCGATAATATATGAGATCGCTGACACCTCTTAACACAAGTAATTAATCTATCTTTCTCAACCGGTATTATTCCCACCAAAATGAACGCACCAAAATAAATTCCAGTCTTTAAATCTGGTAATCAACAACTATTCAACAATAAGAGCCCATTAGTATCATACCAATCTTCACTAAAGTATACTTTTAAAAATAGTAGTGGATATTCGGTAAATGTGAGATAAATGAAAAAATATATTTATATTTTCATCAAAAAGACAGTTGAGGCATTGCACTGAGATATCTGGTGAATGATTTCAGCGATAGTTGGGTGTCTGACAAGCACACATTCCACGCACTGATCTGTAGAAGACATGGCCGGCCAGTCAGAGAATTTACCACATTCAGTCCAAGACCTTAATACCTTGTGAATCCTCCTCGGTTCGCGAGACAAGCGCAGATCCGACGTGGCATACTCCTCACCACCAAACGTCGAATATCAGCTTGACTGATGTTATTCCATTCTTCCTGCAGTGCAGCGGCGAGTTCCGGGACATTGGTAGGGGCTGTTGGCGTTGTCGTAGGCGCCTGCCAAGCATATCCCAGACGTGCTCTTTTGGTGGAAGGTTTGGACTTAGTGCTGGCCAAGGCAGTGCAGTGATGTTCTGCTCCTGGAGGAACTCTGGAGGGACACGGGCCCTGGGTGCTCTTGAATTGTCATCTTTGAAAATGAATCGACGCCCGTGACGTCGCGCAAGTGGCACCACGTGAGCTGCTAACATGTTGTCACGGTAGTACTGCCCTGTGACACGCTCTTTGATGACATGTAATGCTGTTCTGCTTGTCATGGTTATGCCTCCTCACACCATAACCGATCCACCACCAAAACGTTCGTGCTGCCTAACGGTTACGTCATGGTATCGTTCGTTCCACCGCCGCCACACCCTGTTTCGCCTGTCGTGAAAGTCGAGAGTGAACCTCGATTCATCGGAAAACATGACGTTGCTCCTCCAGCGATTGTCCCAGCGATGTCGTGCTCCACACCAATTATGCCCTTCTGCGATATGACGTTCAGTCAAACGTGGAATTCTTCGAGGTCGTCGATTTACAAATTACAGCTAAGTATGCGTTTTCGGATAGTCTGACCACTGACTCGCACATCTGTCGCTCGGAGCAGCTCCTGTCCAATTTCTGAGGCACTTTGGTAACAGTTACGTAATGCTGTGGTTCGGATGAAACGATCCTGGTTTGCAGTTGTCGCCCTTAGACGACCTGACCGACGTCTGTCGTCAACATTGCCTGTCAGACGGTAGCGTGACCACAACCTGCTAATCACCGATTGAGTAACGTTGAGAATTTGAGCCATTGCAGTCTGTCTGTTGCCAGCTTCCAACATGCCAACGGCACGTAAATGTTCGTCACGTGTCAGTCTTCGCATACCTCAAAGTTACGTTTCGACCAGAAACTATTGATGAACGAGTTTGTACCAAGAAAAGAAACGAACGATGGGACCTCCGAAAAAGCCCGTCCAGAACAAAAGAAAATTTAAAAACGTACCCCACAGACATTAACGCGGCGCTGGTGCGAAAAACCTGCACGAAATTTTCGTGGGCCGGTGAGTAGGCTGGAATGGGCGTTCCGATCGCACCACATTTTTGGCACAGATCGCACCTCACCAAAACTCAACAAGCAAATTGCGTTCATCACGATCGAAATGTACGATGCGACACGTACACGACCACATCGTCACTTTTTCCTGGATTTTACAGTGTTTGCGGTAGACGAGACATCCTGGGTTTAACGTTCAATTTCTCTAACAGTCAACGTGGATTTGACAAAAATTTCGACGGAATTTTAACAAACTCTACAAAATTCCTTCTCTTAAAAATTCACTTTTAGGTGCGCTCGTAAAAATCTGACACGACCGTTCTTGGGAAAACACTCACCTTTTCGCAGAGGTAACATGGACCCTCAATTTTGGTGAATTTCTTCGACAGAATACTACCAAAAAAGACCGTACCGATGCGGGTGAAACACCAACGATCCAACGCAGATTCCTACGGAAAAACAGAGTCCAAATCGAGCGGTGAATTTATAGGAGGGTCAAAGCCGATCCGAGCGCACCGCCAAAGCGGATTCGAGCGTACCGCGATGAGTCCAAATCGATGTACTTAATCATACAGTGTTATCTCCTAGATTTTTCTTTAAAAAAAACAACAAAAGCTCGAAGAGCTTGAAATAAGTAATCACCCAATCATTTCACTTTCCTGACGCTAACTTACCAACCAGATTGCTTGATTCCCATAACCTATACTTAACCATACAAAAACTGTAAAAAAATGTGTTAGCATGGTTAGAACAATGTACTCCAAAAAACCAAAAGCTCGAAGAGCTTGAAATAAGTAATCACCCAATCACTTCACTTTCCTGACGCTATCTAACCAATCAGATTGCTTGGTTCTCATAAGCTGTACTTTATCATTCAAAGTTATCCCCCCTTATTACAAAGGTTCTTATCACCGGATTATTCAAGGAGATTACGAAAAATAATATTTTTAACCCTCGTCGTGGGGTGGGGTCACGACCAGAGCCGAAAAACGTCTTCCTTTTTACAAAGCCAGGCATGTTAGGTATCAATTTGAAGGGCTCGATGAGTGCATTACAAAAATGACATTTTTTTCATTTTACGTAGGGGTGGGGGTCACGCCCATCAGAAAATCAAAAGTATCAAGAAAGGTAGTTATGTGACATGTTAAATTAAAAAAAAAAACAACAACTTGAATCTGATGCATCATTCATTTTGATGTCTGTGTTCAAACACGGAAGCATGTTTTCAATATATGATTTTTATGCTAATTAGAGATACACTCACCTGTTTAACAAGTCACGCTGCGAGGTGTTTCATTCAATAATAACTCGGCACGTTTCTGCATTTTGAGAATAGCCTATTTCAATATTTCCGAAAAGTATCAATTCAGACAAACTATTTTTTTTAGGACAAACCACCATGAGAAGACATCACATAACTGAACGAGTATACACCTTGATTAAATTAATTCAAGTAAAACCATTTGTCACGTGTTAGAAAAAGATTTTTTAAATAGTCTAAGCTCTTTTTTAACCACTTGCTAGCGAAGCATTACACCGTTTACTGCGATATTTATCACAGATGTTCAACACGTGCAAAGACCATGAAATATAGTGTATCTGACGTTTATTGTTTAGAAATTATGTATTTTTGTCATGATTATGTATATAAAAGAGAAAAGGTACGCAACTTCCTGGCTTAAAAGATTTCGACCTGTCTTATTCAAACTCGCAGAAAAAACCAAACTCGTGAATTTGTAGTCGCGATATTAATGTCATCCAGCAGCCAAGACATTAAGCTTTACGTTGATATAACACTTGCTGAATTAAATATTTCCCTAACGTTAAAACGGGTGAAATCTATCTCGGGAACGACTCCCATTTTTTTCTTGGTCGGACACGGTTGTTGACAGAAAGTTGACTGAGGGGTCGTTCAAAACAATTGCTCAAATATATCGAACGAAAACGACTCATTTTCTAACTATGATTGTCGCTATATCCCAAACTTCACCACACTAATCATGCAATACGGTATTAGAGCTTCAGTAGCTCTTGAATATTATAAATTTACGATTTGTATTACCTTCTACACAAATCGTAAATTCCTTCCCATCACCATACTTGTACTATACCGCATCGAATTTGACCTCACCATCATCCCAATGGTAGATGAATCTGAACTCGTCATCCGAATGGTCGATAATTAAAAATGAAGGATTGCACCAGTATTCTTTTTCTATCACAAATATGGCAACCGACTGATACTCACTGCCAACAACCGTGTCCGACTAAGAAAAAAGGGGGAGTCGTCTCAGAGAGATATATTTCACCCGTTTCGTGATGATGAGAATTTAAAATCTTATAAATTTTCACCATTGTTATTGAGACACATCAAACCTTGAACCTTATGAATGTTGCATGTCTTGACGTGTGCCAATAATTCGTACTAATCTCGAACACGCGAATTTTAAGGGTTAGAGAATAAGGATTTATTTTGGAATTGCTTTCGATGAACGGAATGAAGCGTTTTCCTCAGTTAGGTTCAAGGGAAGTAACTCTGTAACAACTCATCCGTAGGTTCAAAGTAAGTAACTCTGTAACAACTCATCCGTAGGAGGAGGTTTATTATGAGGTCATCGGGGGTCATGATACGGGTTAGATTCAAGGGAAGTATATTTCTCTTGCTGTTTGCTTAAGTTTTAAGCAAAAATAATGACTAAGTGTTTGTTGAACCTAGAAACGTCTTTTAGATTTTCTCCTTGATAAGACGTGAAACACGATATCAAACGCAATTTATCTTTCTTGCTTCTCACGTTTTCGAGTTGTAAGAATCGTTGGTGTTACAGAGTTACTTCCCTCGAACCTGTTACTTTTCCCCCCGAACCTAACCCGTATCGTGACCCCTGATGACCTCATAATAAACCTGGGATGAGTTGTTATACAGAGTTACTTCCCTCGAACCTACCTTGATGACTTCATAGTAAACCTTGGTGTTACAGAGTTACGTCTCTCGAACCTATGGATGATAGAGTAGTTACTTCCATTAAACCTCACCTGTATCATGACTCCTGATGACTTAATAATAAACCTCGGTCTTAGTGTTACTTCCCTTGAACCTACGGATGACAGAGTTACTTCCCTTGAACCTAACCCATATCAAGACCCCTGGTGACCTCATAATAAACCTCTACCTACCGATGAGTTGTTACAGAGTTACTTCCTTTGAACCTAACTGGGGAAAACGCTTCATTCCGTCCATCGAAAGCAATTCCAAGATGAATCCTTATTTTCTAACCCTTAAAATTCGCGTGTTCGAGATTAGTGCGAATTATTGGCACACGTCAAGACATGCAACATTCATAAGGTTCAAGATTTGATGTGTCTCAATAACAATGGTGAAAATTTACAAGATTTTAAATTCTCATTATCGCGAAACGGGTGAAATATATCTCTCTGAGACGACTCCCCCTTTTTTCTTAGTCGGACACGGTTGTTGGCAGTGAGTAGACTTTCAGTCGGTTGCCATATTTGTGATAGAAAAAGAATACTGGGGGAATCCTTCATTTTTAATTATCGACCATTCGGATGACGAGTTCAGATTCATCTACCATTGGGATGATGGTGAGGTCAAGTTCGATGCTGTATAGTACAAGTATGGTGATGGGAAGGAATTTACGATTTGTGTTGAAGGTAATACAAATCGTAAATTTATATATATTCAAGAGGTCCTGAAGCTCTAATACCGTATTGTATGATTAGTGTGGTGAAGTTTGGAATATAGCGACAATCATAGTTAGAAAATGAGTCGTTTTCGTTCGATATATTTGAGCAATTGTTTTGAACGACCCCTCAGTCAACTTTCTGTCAACAACCGTGTCCGACCAAGAAAAAAATGGGAGTCGTTCCCGAGATAGATTTCACCCGTTTTAACATTAAAAAAATATTTAATTGAGCAAGTGTTATGTCAACGTAAAGCTTAATGTCTTGGCTGCTGACACGTCGAAATCCTCCAAGCCAGGAAGTTGCGTACCTTTTCTCTCTTATATACATGATCATGGAAGAAAATATGTAATTTCTAAACAAAAAACGTCTGATACACTATTTGTCATGATCTTTGCACGTGTTGAACACCGGTGATAAATATCGCAGTAAACGGTGTAATGCTTCTCTAGTAGGTGGTTAAAAAAGGAGCTTTTTTCTCATTTTCATTCAGTCATACGCTGGCACATTGCAAACACTGTTTTTTGTTGTTGTTGTATTAATATAACGCCACCTATCTTAAAATATTTTAACTCCTGTTGTAAAAAAAACAAAACAACCTTTCCACACGTGCATTTAGACTGTTGAAAAATCTTTTTCTAACACGTGACAAACGGTTTTACTTGAATTAATTTAATCAAGGTGTATACTCGTTCAGTTATGTGATGTCTTCTCATGGTGATTTGTCCTAAAAAAATAGTTTGTCTGAATTGATACTTTTCGGAAATAGTGAAAGAGGCTATTCTCAAAATGTAGAAACGTGCCGTGTTAGAAGATCAACTTATAATATTATTGACAAATCTACGGTACAGTACACAGAATTATTATTGAATGATACACCTCACAGCGTGACTTGTTAAACAGGTGAGTGTATCTCTAATTAGCATAAGAATCATATTTTGAAAACATATTTCTGTGTTTGAACACAGACATCAAAATGAATGATGCATCAGATTCAAGTTGTTGTTTTTTTTTCAATTTAATATGTCGCATAACTACCTTTCCTGTTACTTTTGATTTTCTGATGGGCGTGACCCCCACCCCCACGTAAAATGAAAAATGTCATTTTCGTAGTGTACTCATCGCGGCCTTCAAATTGATACCTTACATGGGCTTTTTAAAATGGAAGGCGTTGTTCGGCTCTGGTCATGACCCCCACCCCGCGACGAAGGTTACAAATATGATCTTCTTAATCTACTCGTCGGTACCTTCAATTGGATAGGTCACATGACTACCTTCTCGAAACTTTCGATTTTCTGATGAGCGTGACCCCCACCCCCACGTAAAATGAAAAAATGTCATTTTCGTAATGTATTCATCGAGACCTTCAAACTGATGCTTGGCTTTGTAAAAAGGAAGACGTTTTTCGGCTCTGGTCGTGACCCCCACCCCACGACGAGGGTTAAAAATATGATCTTCTTAATCTACTCGTCGATACCTTCAATTTGATAGCTCACATGACTACCTTCTCGAAACTTTCGATTTTCTGATGGGCGTGACCCCCCCTCCACCACGTAAAATGAAAAAATGTCATTTTCGTAATGTCCTCATCGAGCCCTTCAAATTGCTATCTCGCATGCCTGGCTTTGTAAAAAGGAAGACGTTTTTCGGCTCTGGTCGTGACCCCACCCCACGACGAGGGTTAAAAATATTATTTTTCGTAATCTCCTTGAATAATCCGGTGATAAGAATCGAATAGGACTTCAATGTAATAAGGGAAGATAACTTTGTATGATTAAGCCCAGGTTTTGGGAATCAAGCAATCTGATTGGTTAGTTAGCGTCAGGAAATTGAATGATTGGGTGATTACTTATTTCAAGGTCTTCGAGCTTTTGGCTTTTGGAGTACATTGTTCTAACCATGCTAACAATTTTTTTTACAGTTTTTGTATGATTAAGTACAGGTTATGGGAATCAAGCAATCTGATTGGTTAGTTAGCGTCAGGAAAGTGAAGTGATTGGGTGATTACTTATTTCAAGCTCTTCGAACTTTTGGTTTTTGGAGTACATTGTTCTAACCATGCTAAAAATTTTTTTTTACAGTTTTTGTGTGGTTAAGTATAGGTTACGGGAATCAAGCAATCTGATTGGTTAGTTAGCGTCAGGAAAGTGAAGTGATTACTTATTTCAAGCTCTTCGAGCTTTTGGTTTTTTGAGAAAAATCTAGGAGATAACTCTGTATGATTAAGTACATCGATTTGGACTCTGTTTTTTTTCCGTGGGACATCGCGGTGCGCTCGAATCCGCTTTGGCGGTACGGTCGAATCCGCTTTGATCCTCCAATAAATTCCCCGCTCGATTTGGACTCTGTTTTTTCGTGGGAATCTGCGTTGGATCGTTGGTGTTTCACCTGCATCGGTACTGTCTTTTTTGGTGGTATTCTGTCGAAAAAAATCCCCTAAATGGCTGGTCCGTGTTACCTCTGCGAAAAGGTGAGTGTTTTCCCGAGAACGGTCGTGTCAGACTTTTACGAGCGAACCTAAAAGTGAATTTTTAAGAGAAGAATTTTATAGAGTTTGTTAAAAGTCCGTCGAAATTTTTGTCAAATCCACGTTGACCGTCAGAGAAATTGAACGGACGGACGGACGGACGGACGGACGGACGGACGTTCTACCGCAGATGTACTTGTGAGGTGATTTTAGTGTTAGGTATGAGGAAAATTGCGCAACTCACAAGAGGGTTTTTCACACCTCACAAGTTAAAAAGAACCTCCCAAGTGGTTGGTGTACTACCGGTTATCCCCCAACCTCACAAGTAAAGACTGTACATGGACGGTCACCTCACAAGGCCATCTGCGGTGGCCCAGACGGACGTACGGACGGACGGACGGACGTACGAACGGACAGACAGATACTGTCAAAAAGACAGACAGACAGATTCAGGCAGGCAGGCAGGCAGACAGGCAGGCAGATACTGTCAGGCAGGCAGGCAGATACTGTCAGGCAGGCAGGCAGATACTGTCAGGCAGGCAGGCAGATACTGTCAGGCAGGCAGACAGATACTGTCAGGCAGGCAGACAGATACTGTCAGGCAGGCAGACAGATACTGTCAGGCAGGCAGACAGATACTGTCAGGCAGGCAGACAGATACTGTCAGGCAGGCAGACAGATACTGTCAGGCAGGCAGACAGATACTGTCAGGCAGGCAGACAGATACTGTCAGGCAGGCAGACAGATACTGTCAGGCAGGCAGACAGATACTGTCAGGCAGGCAGACAGATACTGTCAGGCAGGCAGACAGATACTGTCGGGCAGGCAGACAGATACTGTCGGGCAGGCAGACAGATACTGTCGGGCAGGCAGACAGATACTGTCGGGCAGGCAGACAGATACTGTCGGGCAGGCAGACAGATACTGTCGGGCAGGCAGACAGATACTGTCGGGCAGGCAGACAGATACTGTCGGGCAGGCAGACAGATACTGTCGGGCAGGCAGACAGATACTGTCGGGCAGGCAGACAGATACTGTCGGGCAGGCAGACAGATACTGTCGGGCAGTCAGACAGATACTGTCGGGCAGGCAGACAGATACTGTCGGGCAGGCAGACAGATACTGTCGGGCAGGCAGACAGATACTGTCGGGCAGGCAGACAGATACTGTCGGGCAGGCAGACAGATACTGTCGGGCAGGCAAACAGATACTGTCAAAAAGACAGACAGACACAGTCAGGCAAACAGATACTGTCAAAAAGACAGACATACCGTATAGAGATAGAGAGAAAGACTTGTAGGCCGAGACAGAAAAAGTAAGATCGATATTGTTTAACGTCGGCAGAACAAGGGATTCATGTCACTGTATGAAAAACCCGACCAGTAGCGCAGAATTCACCATCCGATTTATGAGATCAAAGAAATTCATACTCAAACCCTGTAGAAACGCAATTTTCACTCTAGTGAACAGAAATCACTTTGGGACGAGATACGTTACTGCGACAACCAAATATACATTACTGGACAAAGTTCGCTCATTTCCAAGTATTTCGGGTATTCAGCTCCTGTAGGATAAAATGTAAGGTGTCTGCCATTGCTTTTTGACACCAAAACATTTGACGCCAAACACAAACCGCGGGAACATAACAACAAAGCGCTGTGGGGATGATGGACGGGTATTTTTCTGATAACGTGTCTGGCATCACGTATCTGATGGGGCACTGATAGATAAGCCCAGTGTTCCTTAAATCTGACTGACCATTTGTCTCAAGGCAATCTGTCCCTGTTCCAAGATGCTAAATGTGAAATTTGGATGTACATGTGATCTTGTGGTCGTTTATCTTACGCCACAGTGATAACAAATTAATCACAAAGTTTCGAAAAAGTGTATCCCCTTCCGAGGGACATTGCATTTTTAAAAATTTAATGTCACTTACAAACCATGTATTTTCCTGAATCTGTGTCTGGCACTCATCAAATATGTCTTATACAGTTCGTAGAATGTACAGATCTCCATAGAATAAGACAATATAGTAAATCTTCATATTTTTCCGGTAAAAGAATGCAAGAGATGCAAATAGGGGCGATTTGGGCATTTTAATGGAGAATGACCCTAGTAGTGTCTGGAACTGGCTATGATCTGGCGACTCGAGTAAAATGGAGCAAAAAAGCTATCAAGCAATCACTCGAGACAGTTACTCCTCGTATGGTTCTTCGGCTCATCTCGGTATTATGGAATACTTACGACATGGGGTAAATAATTCCGAGGATAGTTTTCGGTTCAATCCGCATCGGGGTTAACTGAGTTGTGTCCTTAGGCAGCGTACTTAATCCCGACTGAACTGTTGGGGGTACGGTGGTGCTGTGTACTAAGATGTATTGCACGTTGGTGATGCACTTGCCTTCAATCAATGCTATCCCTGCTTATGCGGAGTTAGTACGCTGAGGAGTCTGACAGTTGCTCGCCGCGGTTCGGTGGTTCTCGGTGGGTGCTCCGCCCTTTTCCAGCCGTAAAGCTGTCCGACACGAGGTGGCCCTGTCTGTCGAAATGCCATTAACTGGTTGAGTGCTGGAAGCCACTATCATGACTTTCAAGAAACATGAGGGTACCATACTAAAGTCTTCATATTCTTTACAAAAATTTTCTATTCAGTCATAAGCAAATACAATTGTGTTCATATAGATTTGCATTATTAAAAATTATTGGAGAGTGCCTTAAGGCACTCTCCAATAATTTTTAATAATGCGAATCTATATCAACAAATTCCAACTTCCAAAAATAATCTAGCACTCAACCAGTTAAACTCCAGTAAAATAAATAAACAAATAAATAGTTTTCGGAGTGTAGCTTTCTTTCTGACAATATGCACTAACACCAACCTTCACCGTGGCGTAACAAAAAAGGAATACACAAGTTACCCCCAATTTGCGGTCATATTTTGGAGGAGGGAAAGGGTTCTTAGGAAATTTAACACTGCGCCGCTCCCATTTCCAAATGGAGTAGGATTTATCCTCCGCATACAACTCGCCTTCAGAGAAACTATACTCAAGGAGTTTTAAACAGAGCTATCTGCAATCGAGAGATGAGTTGAAAACAAATATTGGTCAACACTAAACATTCACTGCCTCAGCCGCTTCTGACACAAATGTGTTATCTCCTTTCTGAATTCCCCTTTCATGAATACATAAACAATAGGATTAATGGCCGAATTGCTCAGAGCCAGAATAAATGTGAAATCTGTCAAGCCGACAGTCTGTGTCGACTCAGAAATAAGATGGAGGATAGGACCAGAAAAGTAAAAGGGTAACCAGAAAATGAGAAACAGAAAATATACGACTGCCATTACTCTTATGTTTTTTGATTCTCTGCGATATGCGGTGCGACTCGTCTGATTCGTAGAACCTTCAGCATTTGCGCCAACAGTAATTATAATTGAATTGACTTGCTGTCTTTTTCTTCTCTTATATCTGCACGCCAAAACAAGAATGTGTATGTACAGGTAGGTTGTCACCAATGACGTGATTAGTATTGTTGTGACTGACGAGAAGATCAAATATGACATATCCATAACTTCAAAATGAATACACAATGGTTGATGATTCCATTTATTCCATCCAAACACCGGTAAAAGCCCAACGAATGTCGTGAGAAACCATATACATGCAATTACCACGAAAGCTTTCCTTTTTGTTGCATGATTCAAGTATTTGATAGGAAATGCAATAGCGATGAATCTGTCGACAGTGAGACACATAAGATTGAGCAGAGAGCCACCCAATGAAACAGCCAGTGGAAAATTAGACATCATGCATGATAGTTCATTCTTTTGGTAGGCGGATGGACACCAGTATCCGTAAATGGTTAGCGGTATCACCAATGAACCAGTGAAAAAGTCGGCAAACGCTAAGCTGGCGATAAACATATTAGGAATGCTGTGTAGTTTCTTAGCTTTAACAATAACAGTTATCACCAAAATGTTACCAATTACTATAAATGGCATCAGTGTTCCCATGGAAACTGTGTAATAGATCCGATAGTCTGCTCCGTTGTCTTTCATCAGCTGGTTCTGTTCCTGGGATCGATTTGATGTTGCGTTTCCAGTCATTATTGTCTGCAAATTCAAATAAAAAAACAGATTAGCACTTTAAATACAATTTTCTCTCTAGAAATATTTCAAACAGAATCTACAGTACGTGGAGAGTGTATTATCACTAAATCTCCCACAGAGTGGAGATTCCATCCGATCAACAATTGCAAATTGGTTGCAAAGCATAACCAGCACAAGCAAAGTTTCAGCCAATGGACCTCCGGGTTGAACCCGGAGGTCCATTGGCTGAAACATTGCTTGTGTTTTTTTGTCGATATATACAAAATTTGAATGTTATAGCTTGGGTGACAACTCCACTCCGCGGTTGATTTAGTTACAATCCACTCTCCACGTACTGTATAATGTATGAATGTATGCTGTAAATAGAGCTCTGTCGATCGATATATTTTCAGAAATGAAGAAACTACAAGATAATTGTGTTTTATACCATGATTACCTATTCTACTACATATGAAAAGCTTATGACATAATTTTTTTTAGCTTTGCACACCAATCGTGATGAACACGCCAGCAATGGGATTTCAATAGTAAAAATTTACACCTACAGTAGAACTACAGCTCCGTCGACCTTTGGTGACGTCGACCTGAATGCAAACTTGTCTAAATTTATCGCACGTCGCCTCGCGAAGAGTGAAATGGAAGTGGCAATTATTTATTACGTTTTTAAATGGGTTTACCTCATAAGATGCCAAAAATTAACAAACATGCATTGTCTCATGTTTATAAAGCATGCATAACTCGAAATAGTATGTTATTATGTTATTAAAACGAAAAAGGCTCAGTTTCTTTTTTTCATTTCGTTTCGGCGATAAAATTGGCAGCGGAAGTACCGCCCACCGATGCTCGTGTTAACAAAAACAGATTCGCTCATATGTACGTTTGGTGCTCAGTAAAATCTAGAAACAATAATAGCGACTCTTAATAATCTGACGATCATGGTACAAATAAAATATACCCAAAGTAGCTTGGTGTACCAAATGTTCACCAGACGTGGTGAAGTGGTGTTAACTGCGCGCCGAAGGCTCGCGGTTAACACCACTTCACCACTTATGGTGAACATTTGGTACACTAAGCTACTATGGGTATATTCTATATGTCTGTACTCACCAGCAAAAACAGATGTTTATTATATCAGGCCGGCTGGTCTCGTGGAGAGGACCCTTGTCCCGTCTGATTTGGGGAAGGCTGACGGCTTGAAGCCAATAAAACATATACGAAAATACCAAGACTTCTTAACCCTTTACCCAACGTAACGGCCAAAACCGGCCAGCGCTATTCTCAAAAATCGTCAATTAATTTTCAAAATATTTTCATTTTTTGTCTCAAAAACATAGGTTATGACCCCTCGTTGGAACGAGCTCGTCGAGCTCGTTCCAACGAGGGGTCATAACCTATGTTTTTGAGACAAAAAATGAAAAAAATTAGTTATTCAAGAATTTTTTTTGCAAGTGTCGTCTGCTTTTCATGTTAGGTAAAGGGTTAAATGTTATTATCGTATATTCAATGGCAGTGATAGTGTGATGTTTGATAGCTGTTGGAAGCCTTCTTCCTTATTTTACCTCTACTGATAACAACAACATCCGGGACATATTTCTAAAAAACGCTCCGAGGGACACCCCCCCCCCCCCCCCCCAGAGATCAATGCCCGACACTGGTATTACCAGTGAAAAGAGGAAGAAATCTTCTTCCGTTATCCCGCAGTCTGTTTTGTTCTGATACGATAATCTTCACAAATATTAAAACTTTATATAACGAATAAAAGTGGCAAAATTGGATCGCCATTCAGATTTTATTATTTGTTCATGTTTTATCTCCAAAGCAGACGCTATTGAGTAAAATTTCAAAGACAAAAAATTTAAACACTTCAGTCAGCTATTCAAGATTTCTTTTGTATGTATCGTCCCCTATTCGTATCGGGTGAAGGGTTAACCAGGCTGCGATGTCACTTACGTATTGAAAAAACAAATAACAGTTTCAGTAGAGATTCTTTGTTAGAAACGTGGAAAACACACACACACACAAAATAAAATAAAAGAAAGGAAATGAAAACCAAAAATTAATAAAATCCTATTTTGAGATGGGAATTTCTCTCAGCTTCGCATTTTAATTTTAAGTAATTTCCCATACTGCCTACCAAGTGAGATACTATGTTCCGGGTCAGAAACCTATTTGGGACAGACGTAGCTCACACACTGGATTGCTGGAATGTTCGTTGGTTATAAATAGAAACGTCTCCCACCTTCCGACATATTGAGATGGACATTTGATCATTGAAACAGACGGTGTGCAACAAAACATTTTTCTTTCGATATTGTTCAGATTATCGATAAATCGAGATCGCAGGTTGCATTTAAAAGGATATAGATTGATGTTTCATACATAGAGGATATGGAATGAGTGATTTTCTCATATAATATTTATGAAACGAGTCTAAGAATTTTCCGTTTTGGCGAGCCTCTGGCGAGGCCAAACGGAAAATTCGGACGAGTTTCATAAATATTATATGAGAAAAACACTCATTTCCTATTCTATTTATCATATGACACACACACCGCACAAATTAGTCACTTACTATGACTTTTAACGTATCACCTAACTTGAGTTGCAGACGGCACTTGGAAAAAACATCCTCGTATAACTAAACATTTTCATTTTTTGCTTCCAAAACATAGGTTATGACCTCTCCTTGGAACGAGCTCGTCGAGCTCGTTCCAAGGAGGGGTCATAACCTAGGTTTTGGAAGCAAAAAATGATAATATAAAAAAAAATAAATGGCGTTTTTCTTGTAGGTAAAAGATTAATACAATATAACCCACCCTAAATAGGACAGATAACGTAAATTCTCCCCACTAAAGTTATGCAAATGTCACCCAGTTGTATTTTGTTTACCCAATCAAATTGTCCAGTTTTGAAATTGACCAATGAAAGCTCCCAACTCTAGTTATGCAAATTGTGAAAATGTGGCCCAGTTTTATTTTGTTCAGCCAATCAAATTGTTTAGTTTTGAAATTGACCAATTAAATTGACGGAAGGCTTTATTTATCACTGATTAATATGAAAACAAAATATCAAATGTTTTAAGTGAACAAAACGGACGAGTCATATGATAAAAATGAATACATGGATGATGTACACATTTTTATGACAATTCGAATCAAAGATTCGCTGATAATTTTTGTTACTCGTGGGACAAGTTACACGCGTTGAATGACAAGACGCACTGTTGGGATAGAAACCTTTATCGAGACGTTTTTCGTTGACGAACTAGCAATCCAGTTCTATCGGGAACAGTGAATATATCATCCAACGCAACAGAACGTCACGCCATTTAAAGCCCAACGTCGTGAGTTCTGCCCACTGATAAATATACAACTATACACCTGGAACTTAATTAACCACTCCCTAAAATGTTTCCTGACAGTGAAGTTGCTGTTACTGATTATTATGTTTTAAAGATTGCTGTATCTTGCAGTACATTTCATCTGGTGAAACATGATGTATCAGTTGATAGCGTACCCTAAACACATCCCCTCGTCAATGTGATGCATGCTTCCCACGAATGTCACAAAAAACACTACCATCCACATGCAATATCTGGTTATAAAACAAGAAAATTTGTCACTTCTTTTATCAATAAATGTTGACATGGCAAGGATGAGACTGTCAGAGAAACTAAGATGGCAAATCTGTGATATGCATGCAACAGTTATGGCATTAAAAGCTATTGGAAGGCAACGTCTAGATTATAGTCATTCTGTCATCAGCAGACTTGTCCGAACACATCAACAAACCAACGATTTTAAGGACCGACCAAGGTCTGGACGACACCAAACGACCTCTCCTCAGGAAGAATGGAGTCTCGTTAGGCGTGACCCCTTTGCTTCAAGCGGGGTTTGGAAACGCCGTTGTCTCCGCAACAGGCGTTTGTGCAACAGAACTGCCCGAAACCGTCTCAAAGCACTGGGTATGAGGTCCAGAAGGGTCATCAAGCGCCCACATCTGTCCGCTCAGCATCAAAGACGACGTTTGGAGTGGCGTATGGCACAACATTGGAATTTCAGGACGTGGAGGAGAGTCCATTTGTCAGACGAGAGTAGGTTCCTGCTTCACGTCACAGATGGTCGCATGAGAATGTGAAGGCATAGAAATTCTGCTTACTACTGTTCCTTATGATGGCGGATCAGTGATGATCTGGGGATGCCTCTCTCATAATTGTAAGCTTGATATGGTGACTGTACGTGGGAATCTCAATGGACATCAGTACATTTGGGTCATTCTAAATCCGGTTGTCGTTCCTCATTTTGACACCTCCCCCCATCCCGTTGGCTACTCGCCCTATATTCATGGACCACAAAACAAGGCCACATCATTCCCATGCTGTGAGAGCATTCCTTCGGAACAACGCTATTACAACACGTTGTTCTGACGTGTTTGAATCCCTTAGAACGCATCTGGGACTTTTTGGACGTCCTGTGCAAGTAAAGGATCCTCCTGTACAGAATGTTGCAGATTTGGAAGCTGCATTGCATGAGGAGTGGCAGAAAGCTCACTGGTAGCATTAAGAGGAGGGTTCAGGCTGTCATCTGCGCGCGTGGTGGATACAATCGCTACTAACGTCAGACACTACTATTGAGTTCAGGAGATCACAGGTTACATTTTTTGTCAGTAATTACCGGCATTGTTTCATCATGGACCATTCCAGCACAATAACATTTTTACATCAAAAACGTTTGTGACAGATGTGTGAAATTAGCGCGATTACAATCCTGCATATTTTCATCATTGTGTTGCCTTTCATTTGTCAATAGACCATTCTTTCCGCAAACAATCACTTTTGGCCATCTGAAATATAGCATGGAAGTAATGACAGTTTCTATTAACAACACCGCGAAAAAACAGTGGGGTGCTAAATCAAGTTCCAGGTGTATAGCTTGCTGGAACGTCAGCGAAAAACGTTTCAACACAAACGCCCCCCGCCCCTGGTTGGCGTTAAGATAATCAACGGGGTAACCCCATAATGCATGGCGTTTGATGACGTGAAAACTGTTACGCCACAGCGTAACAGCTTTCACGTCACAAAACGCCATGGCGTTCACCTTGCACGAAACTAACAACACTGCATCGACATACCAATCTCGGCACTTGTTTGTGGTCAATAATAACTTAATTATGTTGTAAATATTCAATTTGAATTGCCACAACATTTTCACTTTACGCGGATCTCATAGTATAATCTTTAAAAAGCGACCGGTCGGTAAACTGAAAACCTAGGAGTTTTTGTGTTGAGCACTGTTTAATTTCAGCAACTTCCGTTACCCACCAACCCTCCTCTCCCACCCGTTAGATGGCGGCGGTGGATACGCTTGTCTATATTTGACCAATGAGCGTTCCAGCAATCCTGTTGTATAGAGATCAGTGGTTCTGTCGTGTTGCATCTCTGCATTTTTCTCATCACTTCAACGCATTAACAGTTATCTCACTCTTCACAAAATGTCATTTGTTTCCATACAGGAGTAGCTTCACGGTGGTGTAATGAAGTCGAGACGTCATCCCAGGTATATATCGATGACTACAAACCCACGGAAAAGGTCGCGACTTCAGGTGGAACCTCCAAGGTGGTATTTATCAACCCCGGCACACTACACTGTCACCGTCAGACGTTATTAAAATTAGTACAATCCAATAGAATGTTCTCGGCTGCCAAAGGACACTGACAGGAACACATTGTAGTCGCATATTACTCACTGACAAAAAGGAATGTGCGAGACGTGTGGGACCCATATGACATCGTATCAATATTACATGGTATTTTCTACAAAGGTTACTATGCGCATATATATTAGTGACAATTGGTCGGAAGCGATGTAGCTTGTTATTTGTTGCCCATTCCACGACGTTTGCCATATAGATTAATGTAATTACGGATATGTGGTTAAAGTCGATGAGAGGAATTTCAAAATCAGTGAGAGGCTTGTTTAAGGTCTGTTTTGCTGGCAGCGTCTCGTCTTCCCTGTTGTTACCGGAGATACCAGCCTGTCCAGGTAACCAGCAAAACATTAGTCAAACATGAAAGTATTCAACTTCTCACGGAGTTCAAAAATGAGAGACTTCTTCAACCTAGAGTTGTGGAAAGCTAGTAAAGAAGAAAGAGAGTCGGAAAATATAATCGACCTTCTTTCCTGTATATTCTCGATGTGTTCAACTTTAGGTGTAAAGCTTTTTATCTCAGCAGTGAAAATAGAACTTTTATTTGGTTTTCTGACTGAGGTGGCATGATCAACACTAACAACAGCCAGGGCTCAAAATAAGCGGTGTCGCATCACTTTTTGCTATGCAAAACTTGCAAAAAGCTATGCAATGTTCAATTATGTACAGCATTTTGCGATACAAGATAATCAACTGCAGCCTATTAGGCTGCAGTTGATTATCTTGTATCGCAAAATGTAAATGGAAATTTACAAACAAATTTGAAAACTAGTTCACTGATGCTTTACTTCTGATTGTGGAACATTCCATGCATAACTCAGATTAATTCTCCATCAAGCATCATCAGCAACTTCATATGTAAGATGAATTCTATTGGTTTAAATTCTTCCTGTTTTTACAATATTTTGCATAAAATGTCCATTAAAAATAACTTCAAGCCCATCAAATTAAAAATCCCAACTTCCATTTTGAGAATTCTATTAAACAACCAAGACGCCAATTGAAAATATCCAAGTCCATGCAACATCTAAAGGCAGTTCAGTTAAAAAAAACATAGTAAATGTTTCATGTGTTGCAGATCATATGGAAATGCCCAGAAATGGATGGAAACTATTCTATCGACTTCGAAGAATTCAATACAAAACAGCATAACATAACTCTGGTATACAAAAATAGCTATGCAATTTTTACAAAATGCTATTCATTTTTTGGAAATGTGTAGCATTTTGCTTCGCAAAGAAAAAAAAGTTATTTTGAGCACAGACAACAGCTGATGATACCTTTTCATCATCTTTAGATCCATCTGTATCGATCTATTTATATGCATTAGACTTTGTTTCGGCATATTTTTGTTTGACCTGCAGAGAGTTTGTCATCAATTTTGTTGCGGAAGCAAGGTCCAAAACCTTAGAAGGTTTCCGTAGATGCCAAGAGGAATATGCGGTTCGCGGGCATCTTTTTATCGAATCATATTCAAGTGTGGAGGACTCCATATGAGGTGTAATTCTTGTGTTTCTGGTGTCAGTTAACAAAATCAACATTTTGAGGGTCTGAGACCAATTATAAGCAGGGTGTGATGGATCAGCCAGTAGTTTAGAAACATACTGGAGTAAAAGTTTAATTCTGCGCTTCTAAAGAGAAAGCTCCTCTCTACCAACGAGCCGCAAATCTATTGGCGATGTTCTAAAAGCACACAGCCAAATCGTCCCCGGAGTTCCACCGTGTTCTATGTGACAGTAGGCACATAGAACACATTGGAACTCAGGGGACGAAATTCTAATGCCACAATAATGGATTGCCTCAAGTAGTGTGAGGTATAATTTTCTCGCCGAACCATAAACCACTCAACCGTAATCTAATTTTGATATAACAGATGATATGTAGAGATGGAGTAATGATTTTCGGTCAGCATCCTAATCAGAGCTACCAACTACATTGAGGAGGTTCAGTGCCTTTTACATCTCATTCTTAGTTGTGTTACATGAGAAGTGAAATTCAATTTATTGTCAAACAAAAACCACACGAATTTCACTTCTTTAACAACTTTAATGATACTGTCACCTATTTTCAGTTCCGGATCAAGGTGGTACTTCCGGAGCTTGCAGAAATGAACACAATTTGTTTTGGTCTTCGAAAACTTGAAACCATTTTTTGAAGCCTACTTCTGATATTTTTTAACACAACTGAAGTTTGCACTTAATGGCATTCATGTTTTTACTTCTATAGCAAATTAAAAAGTCCTCGACATACAATGAAGAATCTACCATATTTTCAATTGCATCAATGATGCCATTGATGTTAACAGAAAACAAGGTAAGAGAGAGAATACTATCCCGAAGAATGCCCAATTTCTGGGCATGTGGATCAGATAATGTAGAATCTTAATTTAAAATCGACGATCATTAAAACGTTTGTATAAAAGTGGCATACGTTTCCTCTCAATCCTATGTTAAAATAACTTTTTTACAATGATGTACTTCCACTGTGTATCATATGCTTTCAGCAGATCAAAGAAAATGGCGACCACATGTTCTTTTCTGGTTAAAATATTTGTCTAAAGAAATGATCCACAGTGCTTCTCTGGTTTCTGAAACCACACTGAACATTCGCAAGTAAACTGTGCAAGTGGTCACTTCCGCACAAGTCATCCTCAGCCTTCCAGGAAAAATCAAAGCCCTGCAAGTGGTCACTTCCGCTCAAGTCATCCTCAGCCTTCCAGGAAAAATCAAAGCCCTAAAGAAATGCAACTGTAAGATCAATTGAAGTGTATGAACCAGATGCGAGGTGCAAATAAGCAATAACCATCATTGAACAAGCACAAGTCATATTTTGTAATAAGCTCGTCTATGCTGCCGGACTCACGACAAGGCTATGTGCATTAAAATCTCTCACCAAAAATGTATGGAGTTGTAAGTTGGTGAAGTAGTTGCTTAAGATGAAGGGTCATATTTGGTGAAATATAAAGAGAACAAAAAGTAAGTGTCTTATCTAAAGTTAGGCGTACCGGTACAGCCTGTACATTTGTAAAGACAAAGGACTGCGAATAATGTCGTTCCTAACAAGTTAAGCCGTCCCACGAACCGTAAGGTCATTTTCGTCCGTCCAGGAATCTTATGAAGTATAATGCATAAAACCGGAATGATCTTGAGTATCAGGTTTCTTCAAAGGCGTTTCCTGCAGGCAAAAAGCAGCTGGTTTATATTTTTGACAAAGAAGGACCAATTCATTAAACTGTGTTCTCAAATCTCGACAATTCCATTGGATTATATTGTTGGTGTTGTGGTCCATGCTTGGGTGGTGATTCAGATGGTGGTCGTACGGGAGAAATTGCCCCCATATTTTTCTTTGGTGAATTTTACGCGGGGACCTACCCTGTGTCAGCCGTAGTGTAGTCCGGAGCATACCATCGATACATTCATCGACTGACATGTCTTCGATGCCTTTATAGATGTAGCTCGTGACAATATTTTGAAGGCGTTTAGGTCTCTGTTTTTTCTTTTTTTTCTTGGTATTTTGTTAGGATCTATCTTTTGGATCTTTTTTCGGTTTGTTTGGCTGAGTTTTATTTTCAGATTTAGAAGGTTGTTTTTGTATTTGAGATAGATCTGTTGTTCGTTCTTGTCTTTGTCCGGTTGTTGTTATGTTGTGAGTTGTTTGGGTAGTTGAATTTCTTTTGGTGGTCTGTGGTTCTGTGTGGTCTATTGTAAAAGCTTTCACAAAGGACGGAATTAGTTCTTTGAGCCATGTGTATTGCACACTAAAAACTAAAGTGTTAAAACTGACACTTTCAAGGTGTTAAACCCATTCTAACTCTTAGGGTTTGATTTTAACACTCAAAATGCAATGCTTTAAGCACTTAGACATTACAATCGACAGACATCTGAAACTTGAATGGATGGCACTTCCCGTGTGTCTAGCATTGGTGGTTCTTCCAGAATCGTCCATAATTTGATTTGCGCTTGGTGGGTACATAATTAAAAGGACACAACGCAGATGACGCGGATCAGGCTCGAGAGTTCGAGCCTGATCCGCGTCATCTGCGTTGTTTCCTTTTAAGTGTCGCGACATTACACTTGTCAAGTAGTATTATTATCAACACCTGTCAAGTTCAGGGATATCTACACTTGAACAAAGTGCTAGTTCAGCACTTAGTAAGTGTTAAATACAGCACTTCAAGTGTAGTTTTAACACTTTAGTTTTTAGCGTGTGTATGGCATTCTACTGAGTGTGTTGGTAATTTTACTGAAAGTTTTGTGGCATATGATAGTAGTGATGTATTCATACTAGACATTGATGTTACAATTTCTCTGCCCGCTTTGAAACTAGTTTGCTTTTCACATTTTACTTTCAGTTTGGGTTTTTTTTCCAAACAGGGTAATCTTTATTTATTTATTTATTGATGTTTAAGGTCACATATTTATGCACAATGGCTAATCATGACCATGACAGTTTGACGGGTGGAGGAAGCCGGAGTACCCGGAGAGAACCACCGAGCAACGACGAGCAGCTGCCAGCTCCCGAACATCGTAACTCCGCTCTGTAGCACAAGCAGGGTTAGATTGGTTGAAGACATGTGTACCATCGACGTGCAGTACACCCTAGTACACGGCGTCATCGTGCCCCCACGCAGGCAATGGAGATGAAGTGTCTTGCCGAAGGACACAACGCGGTTGCCGCAGGTGGGATTCGAACCGAGGACCTCTCGGCCTGCAGCCTGCACCTCTACCTACTGAGCCACCGCGCTCCCCGGGTAATCTTTGGATGATGACAAATGCTGCCCTGAGACTTTACGTACTTGATGGGTTGCTGCATGGCTCACGGAGTTGCTGACCACATCGTAACATATTTGTTGACCTCTGCAGTTCTGTCCATGTCCATACTTCTGGAAATTGAAGCATCGAAGTGGATTTGGAATATTTAAATCCTCTTTGACGTTCATATAGCCAAATTTAATAGCTTTCGGTGGTCGAGTAGAATTGCATGTAAAGATTAAGTATTTGTTTTTATTACCGTCCTATCTTTTTTTACCCCCGTGACTCCTTGATGCTTTAATTATTTATTTTTTTTTCCAACACATCAATGTCATTCAACGTTTTTGTTCTTACGGCGACTCTGCGGCTGTTTTATGTGGAAAAGCATTTTATTACACCCCTGTTCTATATAATCGTCATCCACAGTAACACAAAACCATGCCGCAAACACATCTCATATGTGTGGTACGGAAATCGTTGGACTATTTTTAAATAGTAGCGAAATCTCACTGCAGTTTTCTACAAATCGTGCAACGCAATTACAATTTGAATCACTAGCGATAGCTGAAAATCGTCTCCTGAGTTCCAATGTGTGCTACGTGTCAGTGGGCACATAAGACATCTTGCAACTCAAGGGATGAAATAGTAACACTGGTTCCCCTTGCAAATTTGGTTAGCGATAAAATGTGTTCTTCTTGTTGATAGTTGTGAAATAAATTGCTGAGTGTCCTAATAATTGGTTTTATAGACTCAAAGGCGTGTAATAAACATGAAACGACACGCGCGTGTTAACGAGTTAATCGATATGGCACTTGTGCCATTGCGGAAGGACAGGACTCGAGGCCGTATCACCTGAATATCTGCTAGTTTTTTGTGTTTAATAAATTTACTTCATGGGTTTCGTTTTGACATTCTATCAATAAAGCGCCAGATCTTAGTTCTTGACGTCTTTAACTGTGCTATTTATTTATTTATTTATTTATTTATTTATTTATTTATTTATTTATTTATTTATTTATTTATTTCGACAGCCAGTTTTACGGGTATTGGAAGCCGGACTATCCGGAGAGGGCCACTGAGCAAAGGCGAGGTAAAGTCAGACTCCCCACAGTACTAACTACACACAATCAGGGTTATTTAACTTCGGTAGCAATCCATTTGATCAATTTTTCTAATAGAAAGGGGTTCATATCTGATATCCCTTGATTTTCGCCAGCTTTATATATAGTTATAAATTTAGGCCAATTTGTATTGTTAATAGTGAAACTTGTGAATATGAGCCAGAATCCGAGACAGCAGAAAGTACTTCCGGACCTCGTTTTTGTTTTCTGTTTGTATATTCCATTATTTATTTATTTGTTTGTTCATCAGTTCATGCCTCCCACCCTTACTCCGAGCCAAACCAAGGGGACGGGGTATGTCCCAGCCTAACTTGAGGTGGTACAAAACTGAGAGTACATGCGGAGCATACTCGACTAGGGTATGACAGATTGACCATCACAGAGCAGTCGATAAACTGGCCACATCAAGCAAAGAAGATCATTGTACAAAAACTGTTTGGTATCCACCAGACAGTGCAGCAAAGTGATTGGAAAGGATGTGGAATTATTCTTAGAAAGTATGAACGATGGAGATTATAACAGATTGCCCAGTTTAACGACTGCTCTGTGCCCTGATGTGACGTATGACATAGGGTAGGTTCTCACGTAACGTAAGGGTCTAAGGTGATTTATTGGACTACATCCTCAATGTGGATTGCCCACCCGGGGCCACTGTAGTACTCAACCACCAAGGATCGTGTCCACCATGGCCTTCAGCACGCGTCTCCGGGAGAACAAGGCGCCCTCCTCCTTTCTCAACCAGAGCGGAGTATATGGGCGCAATAGCCCCGGTAAATTTCTTGGGCGATTTATTTCTTGGGAAATGATTTCGGACGTAATTGTCGGAACGTTTCGTCGATGCACTCATTGACTGCCATAGCTTCAAAAGGCTTCAAAATTGTTGCGGGTAACAGGGTCTTGAAGTGTTTTGGGTGTTTTGTCTGACAACTGTCTTTGTTTCTCCTTCTCAGTATGACTCTGACTCATACATTGTCCGGCTTCGTTTTTGTTTTGTCTTCTTCTTTATTCTGATTTCTCTGTTGTGATTTTGTGTTTTGTTCTTTGTTTTGATCTGATTTTGGTGTATCGTTCGTTCGTTTGTTCTTGTTGGAATGTTGGAAGAGTGCCTTTGAGCCATGTATCTGGGGTCTGACATTCAATAGATTTTGTTGGTAGTTTTTGCTGCAGTTTGTTGCATATGATGGTGATGTTGAATTCATGCCAAGCACAGATATTAAAATGTCTCTGGTCTCATTGGATCTGACCTGTTTCTCACATTTAACTTTCTGTATAACTTTTTCCTTCCCCAAGACAGGGCAATCTTTTGAAGATGACATGTGATTGGCCTGACAATTTACGCACTCAAATACGTCACTGTTGCAAGATTAATCGTATGTCACGTCGCATTTATGACATATTAACTGGCATCTGCAAAATTTTGATTGTGTCTAATTTTTTGACACTTGAAATATACAAATCCACGCTGACGTTTACATAGTCTGATTTTATTGACTTTGGTGGTTGCGAAGTGTTGGAGCTGAAATGTATGTATTAGTGTTAATCTCTTGCCGCCCGTTTTTTGTTAATTTTGACTCATTTAACTTGTGTGGCGTCCTATTGTTTCAATTCGTGTGCAATATCTGTTTCGATAATGTCGACACGTTCTAACGACGCCTCTGCTGGCACTAAGGGTCCTGTGTGGTTCAATTTGGATTTCAATGTTTATAAGTTTTGTTGTCTTTAACTCGTTACCTAACATGGAAAGCAGACGACACTTGCAAAAAAAATTCTTGAATAACTAATTTTTTTCATTTTTTGTCTCAAAAGCATAGGTTATGACCCCTCGTTGGAACGAGCTCGACGAGCTCGTTCCAACGAGGGGTCATAACCTATATTTTATAGACAAAAAATGAAAAACTAATGAAAATTAATTGGCGCTTTTTGAGAATAGCGCTGGTCGGTTTTGGCCGTTACGTTAGGTAAAGGGTTAATAAATCGTAGGACTGTATATGTGTTGCACATTCTTCTAAAAAAAAACATCACCAGATCTTAATTTTCTAACGTTCTTAACACTTCCTGCTATAACTTGAATTGCTTTCTCCAATGCGAATTCATTAATGCCAGAAACAATTTTATTTTCTTCTTTGGAATGAATAATTATGAATCCTGGCCAATTGTCTGAGTATTTATTTTCGGTAACATAATCGGAATCAGAGTCAGTGGAGTTTGTCTCAGTTGTCGGAACATACGGTGGTTTAGAATGTTCTGGTTCGTAAGCCATACGGTTGTAAAAATTGTTCAGTGCCCCGACTCCCACCCACCACGGAGTCCAACAAGTGGTAGGATTACTGCTGAGCACTGGATCCAAAAAGCTGCCAGTATTCCCACATACTGTTACTTGGGCAGAGATGGCAATAAAACCAAAATATATAAAAAATTTAATGATTTGGTAAAAGTCCGTATAACATGGTAAAGATCAAATTTTAAAAGAAGAAATGACCGACTGAATGACTTGAAAATGTCCTCCAACGTGACGCGTGACACCCTTTCCGGGGGCTCCAGTTTGACCAGAACGGGTCATCCGATCATCCGTCTACGTTCGAAGATAGATCAGTGCATTGGACAGGTTTCTCCAGAATGTCGATTACCCTAACCGGTGCACTTTTTATCCTCAAATACCAGAATTCCTTCATCCGGGGCCTTTGGAACGCACCTCACGGAAGAACAAGGTGTCTGATTAAAACAGGTTGGTACCATTTTGGTCCGGAGCTTCTTCTTATTCGAAAATATATTACAGCTAGTCTGCCCTGGGAAGCAGGCCGGTCCCCTATCCGCCACACTTCGCTGGAGTAAACGCAATATCACTGTCAAAAATCGGAGTTTCTGTTTCAGTTGAAAATATGCTTATAACATATTTTATCTCTATTGACTTAATTGATATGATCAAAGCAGTGACCATAACATGTGTACAACTGGATTTATTTGATCACGTTTTTGATTGAATACAACTTCGAAAATCTATCTTCCTGAGTTTTCTCGTACGTGGAGCGTTGCTACCATCAATACAGATTTTTATTATATACGAGCCTGTGAATTATCGCAAATTATCTAAAAGATATCTCTCAATATCCATCGACTCGATGGATATCGAGGAGTATCCCTCAGTAGCTTCCTAAATGACGTCACGCTATGCCGCATCACGTCGCCTCGAAGGAACGATCAGCTGATCTTTGTTATTGTTTTAAAAGGTACGCATTTGGGGTCGAATTGGGCTGAATATTGTGCAATAAAATGTCTCGATAATGAAAAAAACTCTACTCTATTTCAGTCAGTATCTGGAATTATCATATGACTCGTCCGTTTTGTTTACTTTAAAACATTTGATATTTTCTTTTCATATTAATCAGTGATAAATAAAGCCTTCCGTCAATTTCATTGGTCAATTTCAAAACTAGACAATTTGATTGGCTGAACAAAATACAACTGGGCCACATTTTCATAATTTGCATAATTAGAGCTGGGAGCTTTCATTGGTCAATTTCAAAACTTGACAATTTGATTGGCTAAACAAAATAAAACTGGGTCACATTTGCATAATTTCAGTAGGGAGAATTTACGTTATCTGTCCTATTTAGGGTGGGTTATATTGTATTAATCTTTTACCTACAAGAAAAACGCCATACATTGTTTTTTATATTTTCACTTTTTGCTTCCAAAACACAGGTTATGACCCCTCATTGGAACGAGCTCGACGAGTTCGTTCCAATGAGGGGTCATAACCTATGTTTTTGAAGCAAAAAATTAAATTGTTTAGTTATACGAGGATGTTTTTTCCAAGTGCCGCCTGCAACTCAAGTTAGGTGATGGGTTAAAAAGTCATACTAAGTGGCTAATTTGTGCGTGTGTGTGTCACATGATAAATAGAATATGAAATGAGTGTTTTTCTCATATAATATTTATGAAACTCGTCCAAATTTTCCGTTTGGGCTCGCCAAAACAGAAAATACTTAGACTCGTTTCATAAATATTTTATGAGGAAAACACCCATTCCATATCCTCTATTTATGTCATGAGTGTGGAGCAGAAAGTTTTATTTTTCGCGAGCGCTTGCGCAAGTGAAAAATAAAATTTTCAGGTCAACACGATTAATATTTTCAGGAGCTTCCTAAATGACGTCACGCCTCGGCGCATGACGTCGCCTTGAAGGAACGATCAGCAGCTTTTTGTTTTTGTCTTGGAACTGTTTGCAGTCGACTTGGGCTGAATATAGCGCAGTAAAAGGTCACGAAGCATATAATAAAAAGAAAATCTACGCTGTTTCAGTGAACATCGGGAATTATCTCATTCGTGTGGTTCTGAAAGTATTATTTTTCACTAGCGCAAGTGCGCGTGAGAAATAAAACTTTCAGGTTCACACTCATTCGATAATTCCCGACATTCACCAAAACAGCGTAGATATCCTCTATGTATTTAATCTAAACGTTTGTACTTGTATTGATGAAAACATAAGCTTTTTATATGATAAGGTGGTGTATCTTTGATATGCACTATTTTTGTCACTATTTCAGGATAGGTAATTATATTTTTTTCATGACCAACCCAACTTGAGGTTGATCAGGCGAAACATGACCAATCCTCGAACCCCATTGATGTGTCGTGGGCAAAGTATCCACGTTAGGTTTTGATGTGGGATGGGGAAACCTCACACTCGATGCAAAACATTTAATCCCTTGGTCGTCAGTGCATTTCCATCCACCTTAATACTCTGTACGGTATTGCCTTTGTTAGTTTTATTTATCCATTTGCAGAATATATCGGAACTTAACCCCCTATTTTTCTTATTGTTTTAATTAGGTTACTATTCCGCATTTTCCTATCTGTGTCCTTGATTATACAGTGGAGCCCACTTAATTGGATATCTCTTTACTGAATAACCCTGTTAATTGAATATAGTTTCCCAACACAAAACCATTTACCATACCTCCAGTAGAAATTTGATTTGTTAATTGAATATAGGTTATAAAGTAAACTCCTGTTAATTGAATAAAAAATCTTGCAACCTGTCGAGAAATTACCCTAACTCTCCCCAGTTTTCCTTTGTTTATAGACCTATTTGGCCTCAGTACATCCAATGCAGGCATTTAATCTATTATATCTTGTTTGACAGAGCTCATGGAGCTCTGTCAAACAAGATATAATAGAATAAATGCTAGGTTTATCTCCAGAATACAGGAAAGTGATACAATCCATATTAATTGAATACTCCTGTTAACTGAATAATTTTCATTGGCAAAGTGGCTATTCAATTAACAGGGTTCCACTGTATTCACCTTTTTTCGTGCCTCTTCATATACATCTTTGACACTTTTAGTGGCTGTAGCACTTACCTCCTTAAAGTTTCTACATCTTCGAAATGAAGCACATTTTTTCTTTCTCTCTTTTACTGCACGTTTGAGCCCATTATTCACCCTTCATACTTGTTTATTTGTAGTTACTCTAATCCTCCCCATGCTTTCCCTTCCAGCATCTTTTAGACTTTTCACTTTTTAACCCTTTACCTAACCTGAAAAACAGACGACGCTTGTAAAAAAATTTATTGAATAACTAATTTTTTTCATTTTTTGTTTCAAAAACATAGGTTATGGCCCCTCATTGGAACGAGCTCGACGAGTTCGTTCCAATGAGGGGCCATAACCTATTGTTTTTGAAACAAAAAATGAAAAAATAATGAAAATTAATTGGCGATTTTTGAGAATAGCGCTGGCCGGTTTTGACCGTTACGTTGGGTAAAGGGTTAATCTGCCAACTTCTGAACGTTATCTCCGACGTCATATTTTCTGGCTTCAAATATAAATTTTCCTCAAACTGCCCCCAGTTTGTTTTTTCCCTAGTTTCCAAATGTCCTTATAGATTACCATTTGTTTTGGTATTCTACTGTCCCTATCCCTTGTTGTTATCAAGTTGTGGTCACTATTCAACTCAAAATTTTCTCCGTCGTCTATTTCCATGTCTATGACCTCTCTCTATAACTCTGGATCAGTGAGTACATAGTCGATTATTGTCTTTCTGTTGTTCCCTTTCCACGTCCATGTGCCCTTATCCCCTTTGCATCCCTATTCAAAATCTTCAGTACCGGTTCATTTGAAAACTATTAGAGCCCCCCCCCCCCCCCCTCCATTAACGTTCATTTTCTTATCCCCACCCGCTATGCACTCTCCTCTGTCCCCAGTGTGTCCCTTAAAATCTCACATTAATATAACATGGAACCCCCTATTTTCCATTTCTATAACATTGGACCCGAGTGTCGTATATATTCCATCATTCCACTTAGGCTTGCTCTCCTCAACTGCCATATATACAACCCCAACTGCGACACTTCTGTTTTTCATATTGATTTTTACCCATACTATTTGGTTTTCTACTTGAGTTGTCATATTAACTTTTGATAAGTCGGTAATCCTCACAGGGCCTAACGCTTTCTTGACATGCATACCTCCACCCCTCCCCTTTTGTGGCCTTTTGATCGCCCCACTCCAATCCACACATACCCTCTGATCTGGTCAGTCATATCATCCTGTCTAATCCATGTCTCGCAAAGGCCTATCAAATAAACATTCACCCCCACCAAGTTCGTCATTACGCTTACATTCCTACGGAGACCCAGGATGTTGCTGTATCCCATTTTGAACACGTATGAGTTCTCCGAGATGTTATTCTTACAGTTCGTGGAGAGTGTATTATCACTAAATCACCCGCAGAGTGGAGATTTCACCCGAGGAATCATTGCAGATTTGTTGCAAAGCATAACCAGCACCAGCAAAGTTTCAGCCAATGGACCTCCGGGTTAAACCCAGAGGTCCATTGGCTGAAACATTGCTTGTATTTGTACAAAATTTTAAAGTTATAGCTTGGGTGATAACTCCACTCCGCGGGTGATTTAGTTACAATCCACTCTCCACGTACTGTATCACTTTGTTGCGGCCCCTTCTTTCTAGCTTTTTTATATTTATCCTCCCTATTTTTCTTTTGCAACGTAAACTTTCTCCACCCACCCTGCTTTATGCCCAAAATAGTTCTACTACCCATTGGGCTTAGATGGAGAACATCCCTACCATATAACCCCCGCTTACCCTGTCCCCAGTTGTCAATAAAGGGTACCCCAAGATCCTTGCGGCATTTCTCTAATTTCTCGTTTACCCCAATAATTCTAGAGTTTCATTCACTCCCTCCACCTATCCCTGGAAGAAGCCCTGACACTACTACAGTTGCATTCCTACTACGTAACTTTGTAATCAGGTCCCTGTATACATCCATAAGCTGAACTAACCTCCTTTCTCTGATATTGCTTTGTACCCACATGTACCCACATGCACCACCACCACTGGGTCTGACCCTGAATCCTTAACAATACCATATACTCTATCCTTCTATCCTTAATTTCCTCTACCTTGGCCCAGATTAGTTTGGATCAGACTATCTGGACCACAAACCGCCCTATCTTACCCCCATACTGTATATACTATTTCTCGCTACCACCATTGCTTGGATCCCATGCTACAGTCTTCCAATCCAGCTTTCCTAAACTGTCTTATAGTAGCACCACCACCTGATAGCATCTCCTCCCCATCGGCGACACCCCCTCCCTACACCCTGAACTTATTTTCCACGGTACACTCACCCTTTAGAGTCGCTCTCTATTTTCCTATCAGCTACCCGCCTCGCCACTCCTCTTGCTGATAGCCCCTCATCTTCATCCCCAGACCCTCACTCCAAAAACCATTTGGTCTTCATACACGGTGACAAAAGAAAGTAAACGACTAGAATATTCGCAACAACAAACAATGACCGTCATCGATACACGAAAAAAGGGGCCACAAATTTAAATTTTCAAAACATACAACCAACGGAATTTGACCTAACCCACCTTCTTAAGATACTCAGATACTCCCCTTAAACAAACATAACATATATAAACGAAAAGCTAGCCAAAAAATCTAAAAATACGTATTTTCAACCTGTGTATTCGATGCAAGCTTATTGTGGTGAACATTACTCACTGCTGGAAGTTGTGTTGATATATATATGTGTGTGTCAGTGTGAGTGCCTTGCATGACCCCCCCCCCCCCCTCCACCCATCCACACCCTTCGAAATGAAGAATGAAGAGTTCCTATCGATGGGCTTTAAGTGTGAAAACGCTATTTTTTCACATTGTGTTGTACATGCGAAAAATTAGCAGCTAACCTACAACCTGTCTCCACTGTTGTAAACGATCTACGTATACATGAGAGGCCCACTGCAACCACCTTGTTGCTCAGTTTGTTCTATTCCTGTCCTAATTTGTGTTAAATTGGACTTTTCCACTGGTTCCCTGTTCCGAACTTGTAAATTTATTTTGCAACATGTCTTCGTAGATTTAGAATGATATTGGGATCAATGGTTTCAATGTGTGCTTCCTGAGTACAGGCTGATGTGGTACATGAAATAGATGTTGTAAAATATGTATCAGCACCTCATGTACAGTCGGAGAACACACGATTTTTTATGTCTAAAAAGTAGTTCATTTGGAGAAAATGCTAGAATAGTATCTGTGGAATATTAGATATCACAATATGGGGTCATTGATATGATATTACATGTGTGATAAACGCAATGATTACTGGTTTAATGCTGGACGCCATTATCATGGCTCCATTGAAGAGTTTTAAAAGGCTGTTTAATGGATTTGTGTCGTATGCATTAATTTGAAGTTTGCTCAGCAGTGGAAATATTTATTTATTTATTTATTTATTTATTTATTTATTTATTTATTTATTTATTTATTTATTTATTTATTTATTTAACGACGCTTACAACAGCGAAGATAATATCGTGTCAGACAGTTTTACGGATGTAGGAAGCCGGAGGATCCAGACAAAACAACCGAGCAGCGGCGATTAGCCCTTTACCCAACCTAACGACCAAAACCGGCCAGCGCTATTCTCAAAAATTGCTCATTAATTTTCATTATTTTTTTCATTTTGTCTCAAAAACATGGTTTATGACCCCCCCCCCCCCAATAGAACGAGCTCGT
This sequence comes from Pictodentalium vernedei, assembly GCA_031216915.1. Classification (NCBI taxonomy): domain Eukaryota; kingdom Metazoa; phylum Mollusca; class Scaphopoda; order Dentaliida; family Dentaliidae; genus Pictodentalium; species Pictodentalium vernedei. Next base: position 80,432,818 of record CM062294.1, read on the forward strand.
CGGGCTCGTTCCAATGAGGAGTCAAAACCCATGTTTTTGAGACAAAAAATGAAAAAAATAGTTTTTTGCAAATGTCGTCTGCTTTTCATGTTAGGCAAAGGGTTAACTGTCGTACCCACCACTGTCACCAGCAGGGTTACCAGCGTTAGAAGTAATGTGTGCCATCGATATCGATCTGTAGCCCGACTCAGCACACTGCTCATACAGTACGTGGAGAGTGGATTGTGACTAAATCACCCGCGGAGTGGAGTTATCACCCAAGCTATAACTTTCAAATGTTGTACATATCGACAAAAAACACAAGCAATGTTTCAGCCAATGGACCTCCGGGTTTAACCCGGAGGTCCATTGGCTGAAACTTTGCTGTTGCTGGTTATGCTTTCCAACAAATTTGCTATTATTGCCGCGTCGGGTGGAATATCCACTCTACGGGTGATTTAGTGATAATACACTCTTCACGTACTGTATGTACTCCCAGTTCGGGAGTTGTGATTAAGAGTCTTGACCATTGACAAAACGCAGACGACATAGATATATCTGAAGTCCAACGCTCTAACCAACGAGACAATGTGCACTCAGTCAAAAATTATGTAAAGTGGTTTGTTTAGGAGGTAAACGTCTCTTGTTAAGTTTGACATTCGGGAATTTGACTCTGGAACCCATTTGTTAACTAACGAAACAAGAGACGTTTATCTCAATTGTAATTCCTGCCATCGTTAGATGTGACAAAAATCTCCAAGCCCGATTTATTTGAAGAAAAACAATATTTATTTATTTATTTAATGATGTTTAAGGTCACATATTTATGCACAATGGCTAATCATGACCGTGACAGTTTTACGGGTGGAGGAAGCCGGAGTACCCGGAGAGAACCACCCAGCAACGACGAGCAACTGCCAGAAAAATAATAAAAAAAAAATATGTCATTTTCAATCTCGGTTCATTTGCCATGATCGAATTTACAAGATGAGCTGCAAAACACGGACGCTAACAACCGTTGCCATAGAAAACAACTCCGGGGTGTGTTCGATCTGTGATAGGAGCGGTTTAGCGCTGTTGCTCGCGCGTTGCGTGGATACAGATATGAACTAATTGACCCGTTTCCGACAATTAGAGCACGGTAAAAGTGGATTGAGCTGAAATTAGAGCATGGAGCCGACCGGCTCTCAGCCAATCAAACTACGGATTCAGAAAGAACAACGAGGTCGAATTTAACTGAAGAATTATAATATAAGTTAATGAAAAGGATCAACAGTCACTCTCCTATACAGTGTAACAAAACAGTTATTTATGAACAATATATTGCTAAACTCAGGTTATCCATGCTGGAGGCATATCATTAATGCAAACATACCCATATGAAAAATGACTTTTGAAAAGCACTGTAAGTCATGGCAAAAAAGTTTGGGAATTATATTTACTTTAGTGACGGCCATTCGGCATAGAATCTACACATTGACGGTGAATCGGTAATTGTCAGTTACAGTACACGGAGAGTGGATTGTGACTAAATCACCCGCGCAGTGGAGTTATCACCCAAGTTATAACTTTCAAATGTTGTACATATCGACAAAAAACACAAGCAATGTTTCAGCCAATGGACCTCCGGGTTTAACCCGGAGGTCCATTGGCTGAAACTTTGCTGGTGCTGGCTAAGCTTTGCAACAAATTTGCAATTATTGCTTGGGTGGAATATCCACTCTGCGGGTGATTTAGTGATAATACACTCTCCACGTACTGTATATATCTTGTTCCGTAGCAACTGGTCTTCACCTTGAAATCAAACTTTGATATTATAACACCAACTCAGGAATGATATTCAATTTTCATCTTCCGATATTTACGCTGAAAAACGGGGTTTGCTTCACGCTATAAATGAAACGTGGTTAAAATGTGAGGCAGTCACATTATTCCGTGTCACATTTGTTGTTACTCCAATACTAATATGTTACAAAATTCTTATTGAAAAATCATTGATGACAATGTCAGGCGTATCATCACCACTCGGACATTTTTGTATCCAATGAATTTTCAAAAAACATAGGGTAAGGTAGAGCTTCATTTTCAAAAAACATACAGGTGATGAAAGAAAGCCAAGTCCCTTCGTTTTGATCCGTCGCTGCCATGTCCGTTTGTTGGGACCAAAAAGGAGTATTTGTTGTTGTAAAAACGAGGTCAATAAACCTGGGGCCAGTGATATAAATCTTTTACAATTGTATTTTCTGGAATTGTATTTTCTAGTTATGACTTGAAATGGGTCAAAATGAACCATGTGAATTTTAAAAGATAAGGCAATTTGACAACTGGCAAATTGCCATATCTTTTAAAATGCTAATGATTCATTTTAGTCAGTTAGATTAAAAGATAGAAAATATACACCTGGAACTTATTTAAGCACCCCTGAAATGTTTCATGACAGTGAATTTGCTGTTACTTATTATTATGTTTTAATGATTGCTATGTCTTGATGTTTCTGGTTGATAGCGTAGCCCAAACACGTCCTCTCGTCCACGTGAAGCATGCTTCCCACGAATGTCACAAAAAACACTATCATCCACATGCAATATCTGGGTATAAAACAAGAAAAGTTCACTTCTTTTACCAAGAAATGTTGACAGGAGGGGACTGTCAGAGGCACAAAGATGGCAAATCGTTGGCATGCATGCAAAAGGCATGCCATTCAAAGCTATTGGAAAGCAGCTTGGCTATAGTCATTCTGTCATCAGCAGACTTGTCCGAAAAAATCAACACACTAACGATGTTAAGGAACGCCCAAGGCCTGGACAACCCCAAAAGACCTCTCAAGGCCTGGACAACCCCAAAAGACCTCTCCTCGGGACGATCGTTGTTTGGCACGCCTCGTTAGGCGTGAACCCTTTGCTTCAAGTGGGGTTTTGAAACGTCTTCGGCTCCCCAACAGGCGTTTGTGCAACAGAACTGCCCGAAATCGTCTCAAAGCATTGGGTATGAAGTCCAGAAAGAGTCATCAAGCGACCAGCTCTGTCTGATCAGCATCAAAGACGATGTTTAGAGTGGTGTATGGCACCTCAGGACGTGGAGGGGAGTACATTGGTCAGACGAGAGTAGGTTCCTGCTTCAAGTCACTGATGATCGCATGAAAGTGTGAAGGCATATAAATACTGCTTACGTGCCCAGGAACATCAGACCTACTGCTCCTTATAGTGGAGGATCAGCAATGATCTGGGGATGCCTCTCTCATGATTGTAAACTTGATATGGTGATTGTACGCGGGAATCCCAACGATCATCAATACATCCGAGACATTCTTAATCCGGTGGTCATGCATCATTTTGGCAACCACCCGTTCTCTACTAACCCTGTATTCATGGGCAGCAATGATAGGCCACATCGTTCCCATGCTGTGAGAGCATTCCTTCAGAACAGCGTTATTACAACACTACCTTTGCCTGCAGTGAACCCCCATTTGAATCCCTTAGAACACATTTGGGACTTTCTTGGACATCGTGCACAGGCAAGGGATTCGCCTTACACAATTTGGCTGGCCGATTTGGAAGCTGCATTGCACGATGCAGCAGTTGCATCTGGACCGTATCAGAAGGCTCACTGGGAGCATTACATGGATGATTCAGGCTGTCATCCGGGCACGTGATGGATACACTCGCTACTGACGTCAGACACTGCTATTGTGTTCAGGAGATCACAAGTTACATTTTTTGTCAGTAATTGCCAGCATTGTTTCATCATGGACCTTTCCAGCACCATACTTGTCGAGAGAACATTTTTCCATCAAAACATTAGTGACAGATATGTGTAATTAGTGCCACTAAAATACTGCATATTTTCATCATTGTGTTGTCTTCCATTTGTCAATAGACCACACTTTCCGCAAACAATCAATTTTGACCATCTTAAAGATAGCATGAAAATAATGACAGTTTCTATTAACACCACTGCGAAAAAACAGGGGGTGCATAATTCAGTTCCAGGTGTATACAAGTATACAACTGTAAAGTTTTAAAGTATTGGCTCCTGGCTCCTCCTTTTTTCGTAGATTTTCTTCTTTGTCGGCATCTCATTGCGTTCTACAGTACATGGGCAGTGTATTATCACTAAATCACCCGCAGAGTGGATATTCCACCCGAGCAAAAATTGCAAATATGTTGCAAAGCATAACCAGCACCAGCAAAGTTTCAGCCGATGGACCTCCGGGTTAAACCCGGAGGTCCATTGGCTGAAACATTGCTTGTGTTTTTTGTCGATATGTACAACATTTGAAAGTTATAGCTTGGGTGATAACTCCACTCCGCGGGTGATTTAGTCACAATCCACTCTCCACGTACTGTACATCTTTACTCTTACCGATGAATGCTACAGACTGACAGGAATAGTATAGGTAGACGCCTAGAGTAGCGGTAGAAAACTGCAGCCCTGTTATAAGATAGTGTTAGTTGACATTGATCACTGGACAGATAATGGCGGCATTGGTACAAGCCAGAAAGAGTAGTTGAAGACGATAATACGTTATGAAGGCAGTAGAAGATGGGCATTGGACTGACAGAGGAAACCATTGACAAGACAGTGGTAGTGCCTCGGGTCACGAAGCCGATGAGATGGCATAGAAACATCAGTCCACAAAGATTCGCTTTCGGACACCATATCATCTGCACAAATAGGCAATGATCTTCAGACTCCTAACTGGTACACTACTGCATTCTGCCAGTGTTCATTTCATAAAGCTGTGATGTACAAAGTAAAACGAATCAATGAAAGGATAAATTCTTGAAGTTCACTTTCAGAGGGACACGTTTTATTGTACCATTACCTAGCCTAAGCTCGCTTTTCGCATCTTCAGACAATGAAGCAGTGAATTTGTCTCTCGTACATCTAAACAAATTTTTCCCATCAAGATTTAGGTGTCTAGAATTTGAATTATACATACACTCAGCATCTCAAACGATACTACAATAGCTACTCTCCAAATAATAGCAAATTCAAAGGGTCGTCGGCAGTGGCGTAGCGGAAAATCTTGTGCCCCCCCCTCCCCGCCGCGAGATAGAGACGGGGGCCCTTTCATAATGGTGGTTGCCTTTAAAACGGGAGCAAATTTAGTGTTGCTACCGTGCACAGCATACAGGATTTCACGTAGTACATACGCCATAAATTAAATGAAGGTATAGCCTATAGGATCGATTCTAAAAGTACGACTCCGTAGATTTTTTCATTGCATGTTTTAGGTTTCACCCCCACCATCCAACGATACACACATGCACGCCCAACATGTGTGACTTGAGAGGCACCATGTATCTATATAGTTCATTTCTCACCCCCTATCATTTACAATGATGTAGCGTTCACTTAACCCTTTACCTAACCTGAGAAGCAGACGACACTTGCAAAAATAATTCTTGAATAACTAATTTTTTTCATTTTTTGTCTCAAAAACATAGGTTATGACCCCTCGTTGGAACGAGCTCGTTCCAACGAGGGGTCATAACCTATGTTTTTGAGACAAAAAATGAAAAAAATAAAGAAAATTAATTGGCGATTTTTGAGAATAGCGCTGGTCGGTTTTGGCCGTTACGTTAGGTAAAGGGTTAAAAGAATAATACATAGACTACAAAGAGTACGTCGTGTGGAAGTGAGAGTTTGAAATTACGTGTATTTGGTACACAGTCTCGCTCTCTCTTTCCCTCTTTCTTCCAGCGTTGGGACATCCTTCAAGACGCCCCTCCCCCTTCTAGCCGCCCCCCCCCCCCTCGCAATGCGGGCCCTGCGGGCCCATCCCCTACACCACTGTTCGTCAATCTATTGTCAACTTCAGTTTAGATGCACCTGGCGTTAGCTATTACATGAAGCATATTCTACAAGGTGCACTGTCACAACAGAACGGGAAGACCATTAGCCCCTCGAGGTTTATACAATTTACAATACCCCATAAATGATAGGACTAGAAATTCGATACATACCGATTATCATGAAAATGTGCATGTCCTGTGATTTGTATCAGATTCGAGGTGGTGTCCAGAATGGGATCTCAACGAGCCGGCTTTGCCGGCGAGTTGTCATCCCATTTTTGGACACCACCGAGAATCTGATACAAATCACAGGACATGCACATTATCATGATAATTCATTTATCTAACAATTCTGTCACATAAACAGATTAAATCTTAACCCTTTACCCAACGTAACGGCCAAAACCGGCCAATGCTATTCTAAAAAAAAAATCGCCAATTAATTTTCGTTATTTTTTTCATTTTTTGTCTCAAAACATAGATTATGACCCCTCGTTGGAATGAGCTCGTCGAGATCGTTCCAACCAGGAGTCATAGCCTATGTTTTTGAGACAAAAAATGAAAAACAATTAGTTATTCAAGAATTTTTTTTTTTTGCAAGTGTCGTCTGCTTTTCATGATAGGTAAAGGGTTAAATTATTTTTAAACATTTTTGGGACATACTGTCCGGTCGATCACTGAAATGCACATAGAATGTATCCTTGCGCCTGTTATGATAGCCCGTAGCGCTACTGGAAACGAGTCGTCTGTATGATACGGAATCAGAATGAGTCGTCTATATGATACGGAATCGGAACACATTATGTGATACGTACCGTTTCTCGTAGTTTTCAGGCCAAAATCTATATGATTGTTAGATAAAATAATTTGATGCAATGAGTCTACCTATTTTCTATTGAAATTGTTCAATACACACACCTTCTCTTGCTTTGTCTAATAAATTGATGACAGCAAAACAAAGCACCCAAAGTCACCAATCAATATCATTCACTAATAAAGTAATAAACGTTCAGAAGTGTCACAATCATGTCAACTACACAGTCTGAAAGTAATGATGTCTTTTGAAATGGCGATGGTTGTAATCTACGTTTTGAGTTCTTTTTTCAGTATGGTATTGAATGGCTACATGTAAGAGGTATTGAGAATAGCTACACTGAAATGGGGAGCACAGTAGGGCTGCACGATATTCAGATCTGAATACCGGTATCGGTATTCAAAAACATGCCGCGTTATACCGGTATATCGAAAACTGCTCAGATATATGAACATATAGGTACCACAATCGAGACATCACAGTCGGAACGAATCAGCATGCCTTGGTGATTCGGTTCGAAAAACATTTACCCAACGCAGACGATATCAAAATTTATTATTTTAAAAATCAGTTTATCATGCAGATTTCTCCCAAACTTCTTCAAAACAATATTATGTAACCCCTCATTGGAACGAGCTCAACGAGCTCGTTCCAATGAGGGGTCACATGATATAGTTTTGTTGAAATTTTTAAAAATAATTTTTTCAACTGGGGAATTTGTATATTACGTGGGCGCATGCAGAAGATTCTTTGCGTAAATGGGCACTATTGCAGTTAAAAAACTCAAGTCATCTCGAAAATTAAATTGTGGGTAAATAAATAATGACGATAAACCGATATTTTTGTAATTACACCGGTATTCAATCGATACTGGTTTGAATACCGGTATATATCGGTTTGTCGATATACCCTGCAGTCCGAGAGCACAGAAATAAGATTCTTTGGAAATTCGTCCATAACTGTCGGCGCAATGGCTCATGGTTTAGAGCATTGGATTTGTAACCAAACTGTTGTGGATTTGGTCCTGACAGGCTCTTACCATTCATTTCCTCAAATGGGTGCTCAACGGCACTTTCGGCTTTCAGCCAATGCTATTTGTACTCAAGGCGCGCCATTACCTTGCGAAGACCACTTTGTTTATTGGAAAGGGTTCTGCAGATGCCTATATTATATCGAGCCCCTAGAAGATACTCATAGCCCTCTCTCTCCCTTACGCTAAACAGTGAGCTGTCACATTCCAGAATTACGATCTCCAACTCTCCATCTTCGAATAGGCTCTATTGTATGGCTCATGAGTATAACTTTGCTTTTGTTTTCATTCAGTTCGAGTTTCTCTGTGTTGATACATTTCAGCTTATTTGTGTTGTATCCGTAGATGTTTATATTGCCCCTCCCCTAAATACTCGACGATAAGCTGCATTTGTGTTTTAAATGTTCGCTGGTAGCTTTGTCAAATTTATTGTGATCTTTTCACATACGCGCATAATTGAAGACGAGTCTAGTTATTTCGTAAACACCACAAGTTATCTCATTCTTGGCACAACAACTACATATTTCAAATGACGACATCAGAGACACCCAGAGCAAAGTCGATTCACTTGATTCTGTGGATTACAAACAAAACAACACTGGGTAGCATGTTGTCAGTGGTTTTGATTCTATGTCAAACCGAGTTTCTATAGCGTTAAATATAATGTGACATGTTGAAGAGTGAGAGCGACCATTCACACAAGTGATAAGCAAGAACACAGTAACGACTATTTATGGCCCAATATAGCTGTCCATATATCGCCCCTTGAGTGCATCAAGGGGTCATCTGCAATGCTTTAGCATTGCAGATGGCACCTTGATGCACTCAAGGGGCGATATAGTAACTACTGAGATTTTGTTTAGCAATGGTATAAAGTTTTTGAGAGTGGTGGCCGAGTGGATAAGTGCGCTGGTCTCTCATGCCAGAGGTCCCGGGATCGATCCCCGGTCGGGGAAAGTTTCGATGTGTCCGAACACTCTCTGTCAGCATCAATTGTGGGGACGTCAAATGGCTGTCCTCTGTGCGGAGAGAGACACACTCCGTGCAGGTTAAAGATCCCTTCGTAGTATTCGAGAAGAGCTAGGCCACGAAGTTGCCGCTATGAAGGTCATCCCACACACCTACGCCATTGGGCCAAGGAGAGGCGTTAATATAAGTTTCATAACTTGTTCGCCAATCCTTGTAAAACAAATAAGATTAAAAAAAAAAACTGAAAGTTTGAAACACACACATACATACGATTTATTCGCGACAATAAATGTATGAGCTACTGAGATTTTTTTTAGCAATGGTATGTTTAATAAGAACATTATGTGGAGATATTGTCTGATATCAACATGGCGAACAAAAAAGTCTGTGGAAAACGAACACCCTTATATGGAATGGGGTATGACTGCCCTTGAAAGGCACAGCCATTCCCGGAGTCACACAATTCTTGCTCCCATGTATGATACAATCGTCGGTATGTACGAAAACACCCACTAGATACACTCTATACAGTACGTGGAGAGTGGATTGTAACTAAATCACCCGCGGAGTGGAGTTGTCACCCAAGCTATAACTTTCAAATTGTGTACATATTGACAAAAAACGCAAGCAATGTTTCAGCCAATGGACCTCCGGGTTTAACCCGGAGGTCCATTGGCTGAAACTTTGCTTGTGCTGGTTATGCTTTGCAACAAATTCGCAATTATTGCTTGGGTGGAATCTCCACTCTGCGGGTGATTTAGTGATAATACACTCTCCACGTACTGTATATACATATCCTTAACTGGTTATCCGAACAGACTTTGTGTAATCTGAAGATGCTTATTCGTTTTGTCAAACAATAGTCCACACTTTCTCGTTTAGAGCGAACTTCCGAAGCCTATCCCAAAGTAGAATTCCGTGGTATAATCAGGGCTCAAAATAAGCGGTGTCGCGTCGCTTTTTCCTATGCAAAACTTGCAAAAAGCTACACAATGTTCAATTATGTATAGCATTTTGCGATACAAGATAATCAACTGCAGCCTATTAGGCTGCAGTTGATTATCTTGTATCGCAAAATGTAAATGAAAATTTGCAAACAAATTTGAAAACTAGTTCACTGATGCTTTACTTCTGATTGTGAAACATTCCAGGCATAACTCAGATTAACTCTCCATCAAGCATCATTAGCAACTTCATATGTAAGATGAATTCTATTGGTTTAAATTCTTCCTGTTTTTACAACATTTTGCATAAAATGTCCATTAAAAATAACTTCAAGCCCATCAAATTAAAAATCCCAACTTCCATTTTGAGAACTCTGTTAAACAACCACGACGTCATTTAAAAATATCCAAGTCCATGCAACCCTTAAAGGCAGTTCAGTTAAAAAAAACATAGTAAATGTTTCATGTGTTGCAGATCATTTGGAAATGCCTAGAAATGGATAGAAACTATTCTATCTACTTAGAAGAATTCAATACAAAACAGCATAACATAATTCCGGTATACAAAAATAGCTATGCAATTTTTACAAAATGCTTTTCATTTTTTGCCATGTGTATTACTTTAAACAATATTTATTCCAGACTATAAGTGTACATTGTTTCAAGTCAGACAATAATTTACTAAGTCGTGGAAAAGGATTCAGCAGCAAGCACGTGGCTTATGTAAGCTGGTTCCTTAAAGCATATTACACATGACATATAAGGCGAATTATTCAATCTGGATGTTAGGATAATAAACGTTTGAACAAAAGAGCTGTGTTGTTGAGAAGAAAAAGTGGAAGATGGAGATAGATATGCAGGATCGGGAGCCAGGAGAGTTGATGTAGCGAAAAACGTAGCTAACCATTCAGCTGAGACAATCTGCTCACAGGATATTAACGCCTGATAAGTCGTATCCCATGTGGCCTCTTTACAGTACGAGCTTAATAGCCCTTTGTCCAACACAAGTAATAGACAGCACCGCTTTCTTTTCTCAATTATTAAAACGTTTACTGGCAATGATGAATTCGAGCAGTTTTTGGAAATTTTGCTTGTTATCGCTTTGGCAATATTCAACACATCCATTTAGCAGTATGTCCGGATCAATATATTTAGTTAACTGACCGAGGGTTGCCATTCTCTCTCGGTTAAAAAGTGGGCAGTGAAACAAGTAGTGATCAACTGTTTCCCGAACAGCGCATACACAAAGGGGAGATAAACAGAGATGATTTTGGAAAAGGTGGTCATTTAAATTGCTGCAGGATAGGCGTAATCGGCAGTGAATTATTTGTGCTTGGCGAGATTTGTCACGGTAAAAGAAAATAGGAACCAGTATTTTATTCCTGTTCAAGTAATTTGAAACTCCGATAATGAGTTATTATTTCGAATGTTTAGGGGCAAATTATTTCAGAGGCGTGTGGTGCTGGGCAAGAATGACATCAGGTGTGACTGGGTTCGACAATAGGGTACCACCAAGTCTTCATTCCTACGGAGCTCGAATTTATGAGTTGCAGCCAATGGTGGTGGGATTAGGCAAGCTAGATACCATGGAGTTAATTTGTGATACATTTTAAAATATTGTTTTAATTTGTAATTTTCTCTCCGGGTTTTTAGGGTTTCCCATCTAGTCTCAGCGTAAAGTAACGACCTGCTGACACCTCGTGTCACTCCTGTTACTATTCTAGCGGCCTCAAGTTGTATTTGTTCCAGATCCTCGCTCTCGGCAATAGTGCAATTGTTCCAAACTGAGCATGAGTATTCAAGAAAAGAGCGAATGAATGCCAAGTAGATTTTTTTCCAATGTTTTCCGATCAAGGGTAAACTTGTGTCGTCTTAATAAACCAATTCTTTTCCCCGCTTTCATTGATATATCAAGGATGTGGTCTCCCCAGGATCCCCGGTCACTGAAAGTGACACCTAAGTGTTTATGGGTGTTTCGCTGATGTCTGTTTTCCACATTCGGATTAGAGGATGAGGGGGTTTATCTCTTTTACGTGTTATAATCATCGATTCCGTTTTCTTGGGATTAAAGGCAACCAACCACTGCTGTGCCCAACGTTCGATTTTTGCAATGTCATCGTTTAAGTGATTTGCGGCTTGTGTTGGGTCTTCGGCTATAATATATAACGAGGTGTCATCAGCAAATAAACGAATATTACAGAAAATATCGTCGACAATGTCATGTCATTTATGTATATAAGAAACAATAGGGGTCCCAAAATTGATCCCTGTGGTACGCCTGCAGTGATTCGTTTCCAAGGTGACGTTTCAGCGTTAATTACCACTCGTTGTTATCGATCTTTCATATGGGAAACGAACCATTTAAGCAGGTTTCCAGAGATGCCCTCTTTTCCAGCTTGTACAGTAGGCCAGTATGCCATACTTTGTCAAAGGCCTTACTGATGTCACAGAAGACAAAGCTTATTTCTTTTCCTTCGTCGAGCGCACAGATAATGGTATCATATATTTCCGTCAGTTGGTAGCATGTTGAATCTTTAGGTGTGAAACCTGATTGGAATGTACTTAGCAGGGCATTTTCGTCAAGGAAGCTAAACACTTGTTTAAAGATACACTTCTCAAAAATTTTCCCTACACAACTGAGAAGCGAGATTGGACGGTAGTTACACACTAAGCTTGGGTAGTCCTTTTTGAAAACGGGAACGACGTTTGCCTGTTTCCATTGTGTCGGGAAATAGCAGTTTTCAAGAAAATAATTAAACAGGGACGTTAGGGTCCTCGCTAAACTCAGTGAACACTCTTTTAAGACTTTTTGACTAATGTTATCTGGGCCACACACTTTGGATACTTTCAATGATTTAATTGCTTCTAGGACTTCGCTGCAGCTTATATTAATACTCTCTAAAGTTGGGCGATGCCTACAGTTATTATTCATGGGCAACATTGCACGCGAGTCGTCTAAAGTAGCAATTGTGCAAAAGTATTCGTTTAAGGCTACCGCTTTCTCAACGTCAGATGACAATGTGTTGTTGTTATACTGCAATGTTGGGATTTCTGATTTGTTGTCACTAAGAAGTTTTTTCAGGGTTTTCCACCACGAGCCCGAGGATGTTTCATTTAGTACATTTTGAATGCGTTCAATATAATTTTGTTTGGATTTTCTAACAGCAGAAATTATTTGGTTTCTAACTTTACGATATTTTGCCCACGCCTGTGGTGAGTTTATTAATTTTGCATGACGATATAAACGTTTCCGCCGACGAATTAAATTTCGGATTTCACTATACATCCACTGTGGTTCGGTTTTCCTTATTATTATCTCCTTGTGGGGTATATACTTTGAAAGAAGTTCTCCGAGGACTCTTTGAAATTGAGCGGTAATAGTCGAGTAGTTCCAACTGAGAAACACATCTTCCCAATTGAAATCCACTGTGGACTTGTTGAGGATCGTAAAGTCCGCTTGATCATAAAGACATACCTTACGTTTTACCCTTACGGAACGCTTTACCGTATGGAGAAGTTCGGCGTAAACTGGACAGTGGTATCGGGTTAAGTCGCCATAAAATGGATCACAAACACCTTGGCTTTTAAAAAGTGATGGGTTATTTGTAATTATTAAGTCAAGAAGCGTGGATAATGTTTCCGTGAAGAAAGTAGGTTGGCTTATTATTTGCTGGAGACTAAGTTGTAAGATTTTCTTCATTGGCCCGTTACCTGAGTTTAGCAAATTATCATTAAAGTAACCAGTCATAATAATATCATTGATGCGAGTATCCATGGCAAGTTCGAATGAATTTGTAATAGTATTCCATAATTCATTGTCGGAGTTGGGTGGTCGGTAAAAGACTCCAAGCAAAAAGGTGCTCTGGCTGTGGAGAATTTGGACCCACACGCACTCCAAGTTTGGTGGCTCTAAGTCCTGTCTCAATACGACGGACAATGTGTTTCTTATGTAATTTACTATCCCACCCCCTCTCGTACCCCGATCCTTTCTTATAGGACAGTGAAACCCTGGAATATTAATATCATTATTATTATTACTATCGTTATCATTTAACCATGATTCTGTAAAGACGCAGATGTAGTCTAGCCTTTCGCACCGTATAATGTCTATTTTGGGCTTAAGGCTCTGAATATTTAAGTGCATTAATCGCATTCCTCGTCGTTCTCTGTTGAGTCAGCAAAACTGGTTGTCTAGGTAGGTGTGGTAGAGGTGGTCGTGTTTTCAGGGCCAGGGTTAACTCAATGTCGCCTGCCAGTAGCAGAATATTTCTCAGCCAAAAATATAGACTTGATATACAGGAGAAATACCTGCCAATTATAAAGACACTTGATATGGGCCATACATTTTCTGGTTCGCATATATTATCTGGGGAATTTTCTGGGGATAATTTACCATTTTTTGTCAACAATGTAGGTGCATACCGTGGGCTAGTGTGGCTTATATATTTCCCAATTGGGTTCACTGTAGATTGGCCCTTGATACATCTTCCCAGTATATCCATGGGTGAGAAAGTAACCTTACTATTATACATGAAAAAAAGAGCCAGAGTGAGGGTTAAACCCCGAAGACCAAACTTAATGACCACCGCAAGGAGGAATATGTCATTTAGTCCCAGCTTAGATTTGGAGCGTCTGCCTCCGTGAAAGGCTGAATAGAAAAGACCCACTCTCATCCTGTATGTTGCTAACTCAATCATTGTTAGTATCAGAACTCAGGTTCAAAAAGGCTGTAAATCCACTTTAGGTTTTTCATACATCAATTCTACCCGACTACCGACTGCAAGGGACTTGAGTGCTCTATCAATACCACAAGAGAACGAGGGAGCAAAAAACGAGAATGAATCTCGGGAGAAAGGAAAATATATTTCACTGTTCGGAGATGAAGCAATGGTTTTTAACCCTCGATGAGGCACAGATATTGTGTGAGAGTAGATTCTATCCCCCCAAAATACTATCCACCCAGATAGGATTTCCTTAGGAAATCCCATCTCAAAATAGAACAAAATATCCTCCAAAAATGTTAATATTAATGCAATGCTTGTCAATACTCCCATATAAATATTGGTATTCTCTAAGACAACAAACATATAATAATGTGGAGTGGGATAGAATACACAGAGAGGCTTCTCTACACAGATAATCTTATCCTGTATTGTTGTTGTTATTATTGTTTAGTTTTAACACCAACAAATTAAGGTGAAAATGGGTCATTACCCTCCATGAAAATTTTGTGCTGGTATTGGTGTGTGTTCTTTGTAGTTTATACTTGCAACAATGGGTAAATAATGTGGCTTCAATGAGAGGGTCTGATTAGTCTTAACATGAATGAGCAAGATGCTACCCCACCCATCTCAACTAGAGGTGGGATTTTCATTCCCGTTTTTCAGTGCCATGACCGTTAAAATGGAACAAACTATCGATTTTCTTATGTATTTCATCCACATGATTTTGTCCAAGGAAACAATACAGTAACACTGTTCTTTATTTTTTGTTGACAGCTAACCAGAGAATGCCAAAAATGAAATCAGAAATTAGATCATGTGTATTTTAATCCAATATAGGTCACAGAGAAAGGGCATAAGAATAAAGAGTAAACAACGTCACCTTTCAATAAACATTATTTCAGGCGAAAAATTATTTTATGGTAAAAATACTAACATGAGTTGAAGGGTTTATTTTCAGGAAACTGTTCATGTTTTTCATGGATATATTACTGAATTTCCTTAGAGGAAAAATTTCCACCACTGAAATCACCAAGAAATAATATCCAAGTCATGATATTTACCTCCTTGAGTGTTTTTGTTTATGTAATCAGTGTTTACATTTGTACCAGGATTTTCTTTCCTATTTTGGGTATGAATGTCCTAGGAAATCCATTCTCCCGGATGGTATTTCCTAGGAAATCTAGTCCGCTGGATACATTTTCCAGGGGGATCATATTTACTGTTACAATTGCTCCACAGTTAGATGTGAAAAAGATAAGCAAAAGGTAACATATATACAATGAGAAGGCTTGACTTTAGCATCCAGATATGGATTGCCTTCTCCAGGCTCTGGACATAGAGACTTTCTGTTGTTACGGTCAATGTTTGTTGTTCGGAGATCAAACCTACAAGTTTTGTATTAACCCTTTACCCAACGCAGACGATATCAAAACTTATTATTTTTTTCAAATTTTTCCAAAAATTTCAACAAAACCATATCATGTGACCCCTCGTTGGAACGAGCTTGACGAGCTCGTTCCAACGAGGGGTCACATGATATGGTTTTGTTGAAATGTTTTGAAAAATAATATTTTTTTAACTGCTGAATTTGCATATCACGTGGGCGGATGCGGCCGATTCGTTGGGTAAAGGGTTAATTGTCGGTTATCAGTAGTATGAATCCCACCTTCGGGATCCCGATATGACCATAGGTGTTGGGAGTGTCATTGAGCCCCAGTGGTAGGACATTCCATTTTCAGATCAGAAAACGAACTAGGACATATCTGAAGTATTTACACATTTATCCATGGGGGGCGGGGGGGGGGGGGGGTCGTATTCTACACTGTCGGGGAAGATAGTTACAATGACTATTTTGATCACACCATCGACCCCCGGGAGGTTCACATTGTTCCTTACAGACAGCGATGGTGGGATACGGCACAGTCATGGTTTTAATTGTCGATTATCAGTAGTGTTATGAGCCCCCCCCCCCCCCCCGCCCTCGGATCCCAATATGACCGGGAGTGTCATTGGGCCCAAGTGATAGGACATTCTATTTTTAAATTAGAAAAAGGAACGAGAACATATATGAAGTAAGTACACATTTATCCACGAGGGGTCGGATTTTACACTGTCTTAGAAGGTACGTGATGCGTTAGAGGCACCCTTTGCGCTTGGATGTTCATATTGCAACATATTGCCCTGTTAGTATTATTCAATTGCAGCATAGGAGGGGCAACTGAACAGGCTTGGATGAGAACTGTCCATGTATAGATGTAATCGCACAGGTTTCATTGGTTGAAATTTCAATTTAACAGAGTTTTTTTGCCGGTTTGGAGCGGGGTGGGGGCTCGTGGGACACGATTTCAACATAGTAGTATTTGTCAGTTACAAGTTGTATTGTTACCCCCCCCCCCCTCCACCTTTGGCGAGGGGGTGTGATCATGACTGATGAAAGTGTCCTTATGCCCCAGTGAGCCGGGCAATGGATATTCCTTTGTTCTTTATCAAGCTAGCAGACTTGCCCTGTGAATTTATGATAGTTGATGAAATCTTGGTTTTGTCTTCAATCTACAACATTTCTCTCTCATTTGTCACTCTATGTACAATGTTCTCATGTGATTTAATAAAGATGACACCATCGTGTGTCCCTGTCCCAATAATTTTCTTGTCTTTGAACAGGGCTCTAGCTCGTCGAGCGAAGTTTGAGCGGTCCTTCGTTAGGTGTTTATAAATACATTTCGAAGGTTCGAGAAGAGCGAAGGTTTCGACGAGCTCTGTAAACTAAATCACGGGTTCTATAACTCGCGAACATCACAAGGATTGGCCTTGGGTAGCTACTTGCAGACCTCCTGGGGGGACCCGAGCGATGGCTTCGTTCAATGTCTCGCAATTCCAACGGCACTCTAATCAATGACGCAATATCGATAATAACTTTGTCAGTGTTTTCATTCTCACTCTCTTGAATTCCTGATACTCTCAGAGAATTCCTCATCCCGTACTGACGGAGATCATCCAATTCTAATTCGAGTCGGATTATGGTTGAAGTCTTTTCATTCACATGTTTTTCAAGATTCTCGACTCTTTCCTGGAATCGGTGCAGCTGCTCGTGGACAGCAGAACCCATTAACTCCTTAAGGAGACTTTGCACAATTGGGTCTTTTAAGGCAACAAGAAATACATTCGCCGCATCTCCAGCGACAGTGCCAGTGACACCAGGAGTAGGCGTGGGCGTTGGGGTAGGAGAACCAAGTATCGCGTGAGCACCATAAGGATCCATGCATTCCATATTCTCTTGTCCGAGGCCTTGTCGTCGACTGGTATCGGCAATATCAGAAACTTCAGAGCTCCCAGAATCAATGAAGTTTTCAATCTCCGATACTATTGAGTCACTACTTGATAGGGAAACCTCCTAAAGTTTTTTTGACAAGTTTTCTAGAAAGGACATACTTTTGTCACTCGCTCGCCTCTTTTTGATATTAGGGGTAGAGGCTTCCATTGAAGTTTGCCGCAGGCTTCAAGTAAATTTGCTTACGCTCATAGAATCTATAGGAGGAAAAGCACCGCTGCATTTGTCAGATGAATAGATTTTTCTTGATCAGTAGTCCCTCACACAAATGGGATGTCATTCAATCACGTCGAATCGCTTGACTGAAGAAGATCAATGCAGATCAATACATCAGTGAATACATTAACCCAATGGACATGTTACACTCAGTGAATACTACGGTTAGTGTCAAAACACTCTGTCAAAAGTTTCTCACATTTTCAAAATATATGCCAAGAATAAAATTTCTCAGCGACTAGACTACAGTTAAAACTAGAAGTACTATCATGAAATGCGCACAAATAGCACGCTGATATGCGCGTTAATGTACGCGTTATGGCCCAAGTAAACCTATCCAATTCTGTACATATGGCCTGTGCACAAGCAATGTTTCAGCCAATGGACCTCCGGGTAACCCGGAGGTCCATTGGCAGAAACATTGCATGTGTTTGCTATGAGTAACCAAGAGAACCTGCCGTGCTTTGGATGCCATTCGATATTGCAATTGCGCGCAATTCCAACGCGCAGTTAAGCCTAGATAAGCGCACTATTCGTGACAGGACTTCTAGTTTTAACTGTATACTCATTACTGCTCCCAGGATCAGGTATTACTGCAGTTATCTATGGTGTTGTAATCTAAACACAACCTCACTGTATCACAAAACGACACAGTTTTTATAATGTTTCATATTATTACAACAAGACTAACACAGACTCACTCCACGAATGATACACGAAAAAAGAAATATTATTGAAGCTTCTTCACAGAATTTCCATTATTTTCCTCTAGATCTGTTCTTTATGATCAACTGCGCCATCCGATAGGATCAAGAGGGCAATGTTTCTGGTCATTTGGTTATTTTTCAAAAACAACGAAGCCAATTTTACATGATTTTATGCCCCGAGCCGAGAAGGAAAAACATTAACCGGCCGCCATTGTTTTTGGTAATTACACGTGTATTAGTTGGGGATTGCTCAGAGTTTGGCGTACATCGTCTTGACATGTTTCCAAAACTTGTCACATTATGTGGTGTCAGAAACGGTACAGGTGATAATATCACTCGTTCATATCACTCTTGCAATTATTTATTAGTGGTG
Organism: Pictodentalium vernedei; assembly: GCA_031216915.1. Classification (NCBI taxonomy): domain Eukaryota; kingdom Metazoa; phylum Mollusca; class Scaphopoda; order Dentaliida; family Dentaliidae; genus Pictodentalium; species Pictodentalium vernedei. The sequence continues at coordinate 80,451,700 of CM062294.1, forward strand.
TGAAAACATATTCACACGCAAATGCGATGAATACCAGTGATACAAAAGTTCGAAGAAAAGCCACTCCAGTTCATTGAGTAAATATGAATAATATTAGTTTGTTTTTAGAACGCACACTGTCTGAAAATGCACACTTTACTGTGATGCATGTTTGAGTTTGTATTACTTGGTATGTTTACCCACGTCACCTGCAGCCTGCATCGTGTTTTTCATTCTGGAAAATCAATCATTCAATGTATGATAATTATAATGATCACAAAACAGAAAAAAAAACATGCTAAAATGGTGTTTCTTCAAACAATCTTAACCCCCGCCTTGTCTACTTACAGCAATAACCGCCTGAGAAATATGATAAAAATTATGATGGAAGGCACGAGCGTGTTCGATTCTTAATTAGGCAGGTCGCGGACCGGAAAAAAACTTGTCCTTGAATGTATCTTTTATGTCATTGTGAAATTTGATGAAAGAACCGTTGAAGCAGCGATATAGTTTATATTAACACCAGGTGGGCGGATACAGAACTCCCCCCCACTACATGTGCATGTGTAACATACGTCTGTCGAAGGTGAGATAGTAAGGAGAGGCAGATGTATCCCACCCCACCCACGCGACGTTATACATTTATAACGTTATTATGACGTTATGCATATCGTATCAGTTTCTTGCTACCAACTAATTCATATTGACATCATCAGAATGCAGTGTGGTCAAAGTTTGATGCTCTAAAACTCTTTTAAACCCCAAGATGCCACGGTTCCTAATTGATTTCGTGGTATATACCTTTCGTATATACATAACCTTTCCATGCTCTTTCCGATGTTGTCATTAGTTTTTCAAAACAACGAATACCAAATGAGTTGATTATATCAGCACATGACCGCCGATTACCCCTGGCTAACGTAACCGCTGTATGGTGGGGGGAGAAAAATAATCCCTGATGGATACGGGTGTGAGATGGGAAAATCTCACCCTCGGGAGCCTCGTGTCTGGCCCAAATATCTTGTCCTCGGGTGAGATTTTCCCATCCCACACCCGTACCCGTCAGGGATTATAATTAAACGTCATCCTAAGTAGGAGCATTTTCCAAGCAAAAAGGTGGAGTTACATTATTATCTGTCTGTCACGAACAGTATGCAACATTATCTATTGACTAAAGTGAATTTTTTGATTTGATTGGTTGACAGATACGTGGTACGAGACCATATTCATTGAAACCCACGATACGTCCGCCCAGCCACTGACAAATTTCCCATACCCAGTGGAAGCCTCGTTCCGAAATCTACAAATTGTCCATACCCCGTAGAAGACGCGTCATTCCAGTTTTACAGTGTACATGTATTATATTTTAATTTTTTATCTCCAAAATATAGCTCATGACCCCTTATTGGAATGAGCTTGTCGAGTACCCTCCAATGTGGGGTTCATAAGCTATGTTTTTGAGACAAAAAAAGAAAAAATGAAATTCAATATTTTTTTTATACTAGTCATATCGGCAGATTTTCACAAAAACTCTTTTGCACAAAAATTCCACAGAAACCTGTATGGCTCAACAATGGAAGATAAAAGATCTCATGCTGTGTGTGTTCACACATGAAATAGATTGTACTTCTAAAACGGAAAGTCAATAGATAAATTCGTTACTCAGTGTCTGATCACGTGGTACGGGTTTTTACCTACCCGAAGCCAGTCGTATCCCATTCGGCCTCATGGGATACGACTGGCTTCGGGTAGGTAAAAACCCGTACCACGTGATCAGACACGGGGTAACTAATAATATATAGATTCACTGTAAAAGTAAACACAGGCGCTAAGGAAAGTATACAGAGGATATCGATGCTATTTTAGTGAATATCGGGAATTATCCAATGAGTGTAGACCTGAACGTTTTATCTTTCACGAGCGCTTGCAAATTCCAGGTCCACACGAATGAGATAATACCTGAAAACTAAAACAGCGCAGATTTTATTTTTTGTTATTTGCTACGTAGCATTTTACTGCGCAACATTCAGCCAATTCGACTGCAAACAGGTTCAAGACAATAACAAAAGGCTGCTGAACGTTCCTTCAAGGCGACGTTCAAGGTGACGTTATGCGCCGACGCGTAACGTCATTTAGGAAGCTACTGAAAAATTCATCGTGTGAACCTGAAAATATTATTTTATCAAATAAAACTCTCAGACCCACACTCGTGAGATAATTCCAGATCCTGACTAAAATAGAGTAGATTTTCAAATTTATTATAAGGTATGAAACATTTTATTGCAGAATATTCAGCCCAATTCGATCCCAAATAATTCACGTAAATAGTGGTATCTTCCATGTCAGTTCAATGGCAGCAATTCAAAGAGTTCATATTCTTTATTTGAAATAGACCAATTAATATTTTCACTGGGGCTGCACGTTGAAATTACTGATTCGTATACCTCACAAATTCACTTACCAGTCATCGTACTTAACCCTTTACCTAACATGAAAAGCAGACGACACTTGCAAACAAAATTCGTGAATAACTATTTTTTTAATTTTTTGTCTCAACAACATAGGTTATGACCCCCCCCCCCCCCAGCGAAACGAGCTCGTTCCAAAGAGAGGTCAGGTTATGTTTTTGAGACAAAAAATGAAAAAAATAATGAAAATTAACTATCGACTTTCGTGAACAGCGCTGGCCGGTTTTAGCCGTTACGTTGGGTAAAGGGCTAATGCAATTATAATGTATCATGTTTCTCCACAGGACAAGCTGCATCAGGGGTTCAAAGGGTTAAATACCAATTCCACATTTCAGTTAAATGAAGACTGACTGTAGTAAATGAAAATGTCTATACTCCATTCTCTAATCACTGTAACTTCTGCATTAAATTCACCAACTATTTAAAGTCAGATAAATATTTCTTTTTGTGAGCTACTTGGTGCTGGTAAAATTCAAGGAACACCCACTGTTACAGAGTTCACAGAGATATATACATCACAACTCTTCCAAATATGTTATCTAATGGGTTAAATAATCCATAAAACTTTGTATATCATGAGTACAGTTGCAAGTGATTATCACAACATGCGGTGGCGTTTCGGTTCTCGTCAGATCACCGAAGTTAAGAAACGTCGAGCCCGGTTAGTCCTTGGATGGGTGACCGTCTGAGCGATCGATTCTGACTCCTGTGTTGTGTCATTGGACGAGGCACTTAACCCTGCTTGTCCACTTAGGGGCATTGATGACGCCGTGTACTAAGGAGCACTGCACGTCGATGGTATGCATGTGTTCAACCACTCTAACTCTGCCTGTGCTGCAGTGCGGAGTTATGATGTTAGAGTGATGCCAGCTCCTCATCGTTGCTCGGTGGTTCTCTCCGAGTACTCCGGCTTCCTCCACTGTAAAACTGTCACCGACACAATGACTTTGGCTGTTAAAGTGTCGTTAAACCTTAATAAATAAATAAATATCACAACATATTCAAATGACGGACCTAATAGGACTTCATGCACTACCGCCCCCAAAAGCACACATCACGAGGCAGACGGTTCTCTCCGCCAAATGACTTATCAGTATAAGGTTTAAGTAACCGATAACAAGGAATATATCGAATCCAAAGAATATATCGAGTATTATGCCATGTTGGTAATGGCATACTACTCGATCCCACGACTTCAGTATTTGGCACTAACCCATTCCTTAACCAATAAACTGCATAAAAACCAAATTTCCCTAAACCCGTGCTATCTAGTTTTCCAGTTCTGATAAAAACAAATGACTTGCCAGTAAATGAGGGTAATTACTTACAAATAAGAAACTACCATTTACAGAATAATATTCACTTTCTCTTTGGCGAATTTTGTGCACGACACCAACAAAACTATATTTTCCAAATTTTTTTCATAAGGTACATATCATCAATTTCAATCTGTAACCACATTAAAAAACACATTTCAAAAAGCGCCTGTCCAATTTCGCGAAAAACAGAAGCTATAATAGTACATTTGAGATTCGCAAAAACATAATCCATTTATTATACATGAACATAAAAAAGAAATTAAAATTCATGATTACCCCAAATGTATTTAATTCATGTCACAAGTTGAAATTCTCTTTCACACATTTCTGTCAGATTGTTGATGTTATAACTTCATAGAAGATATGAATACAAGATTCACACAGCAAATATAAATCTTATCCCAAGATCTCGAAAGCGACAAATACACCGTGACCACGATTGTCTATACAAAACACACGTCCACATAAAATGTAATTAAAGACTGCCACTATGGAACATCAAAAATGCTTCAATAAAATTTTGTTTTCTGTACCAACACAATTTCCAAAAGTAGTTGTGACATTACTTCTTTTCTTAAAACAGTGTTGGACTCTTTTACATACATCACAACTATACAAGCTCACAACCTACTTGAAACAGTCATACCCTATATTTTTAACCCTTTTACTGACACTTTCCAAAATCCGTAAGGTAGTAATAAGAATGCCAACCCCATCAACTTAGCATTTGTAGCTTTTGATCTGATCAGGTAAAGAAATGGCTAATGATCAGTTTGAAAACATTTTTTTTCAATACACATATCACTATATGTTTGGCACTACCAAAACTATCGTATTCCTTCACTATTATAGCATAATTATTTTTATCCTTACGTAATTCCCGACTGGAACATGCTACTGGCATATTGAAACCTACCCATTCTTGCAACACCACTGCTCCAATCCCTTGATCTGATACATGAGTTTGAATTATAAATGTATCATTTATGGCAGACAATTTTAAAATAGTGGAACTCACCAGTGCTCTTCAGATTGAGTGAAACAAATTCTCAAAAGGATCACTCGATTTTATTTTATTAGGTTGACCTTTCTTTATGCCATTGGCAAGTGGCACAGAAAGTGGGAATGCGTTTTTCATAAAACTCAACGGACCCTAAAAATGATTTTACCAGACGTTTTGATGTCGGTCTAGCTGCATCTGTTATGACTTTCATTTTGTCATCTATTTCCTTAAGTCTATCATCCAAGCAATATGCCCAATACATTCTATACTCTTAAATGCAGTAAAATGCCCACGTGGCTTTGCTGTAAGATCTCATTTCTCAACTGTAGCAATAACTCATTCTGAACTCAAAATGCTCATGAAATCCTTTAGTGAACAACACAATATCATCAATAAAATTGTATATGATTTCCATATTTTTTGTCAGGTTAGTTTCCTCTTTAACCTGCTAAAGTTTGCTGTCAAATTTTGAAGACCAAAATGATTTACTCTAAATTGAAATAAATCCACCAGAGTTTGAAAAGCAGTAATAGGTTTTGATGCACGAGAAAGGAAAAGTTGTCAATAACTCTTGGACAAATCTAGTTTGGAAATGCAATGACAACCTGACAATTGACCAACAATGCCATCCATGTAAGGCATGGTTTCTGTATTAAAAAATGGGAAAATTATTTCCGCCCGAAAGTCAATTCAAAATATGGAAAGCATTTTCTTTGTTCTTTACAAGAAGTGTTGGAGATGAATACAGACTTTCAGACATCTCGAAAATTTCAAGTTATAACATAATTTCTAACTCTCTTTTCACCTCTTCCCTCAATGATATGGTTTATGTTTATTCTACTTAGCTCTTTGTTTGTCAAATTAAAATTGTGTTCAACCAAATGTGTGTCAGGAAACTCTTGTAACAGTTCACATAACTCTATTTGTTGTGGATTTGATCACTCAAGATCTACCTGAACTACACTAGGGCCTTCTTATTCCCTTGCTTTGCTCCTTTAAAAGTTTCTTAAAAAGTTAAATCATTAATTTCTTCATTGCTTTCTGAATCAATTACTAATGTACTTACGTGTCACAGTACATCAGTTACTTCACAATTTATTGAACTTCTTTGGTCAAAAAACTGTTTAAGAATATTAACATGAAATGTTCTGATCTCACCTTTTTCATCTATTTTATAATCTACTTATATTTTTCAACAATAGTAATTTGACCTTTTCATTGTATCAGTAACTTATTATTCTCACTTGGTAAGAGAACTAAAACATTGCCACTCACTTTTAAATTTCTATCTTTTACTTCACTATTGTAATACTGACTGTATTTTCCAGAGGCTTTATCTGAGTTCCCTTGAGCAAATTGGTATGTCATTTCCAACTTTTCCCTCAGATCAATTACAAATTGACAAGTAGACTTTATCTGGGAATCATGAATGTCATTCTTGCAATATTGGGGAGGACCTCTAACAGAGGGACCATAAACTAACTCAAATGGTGAAAATCCCAAGTTTTCTTGTTTATCCTCTCGGGAAGCTAACAAAACCCCACTTACGATTTTGTCTCAACCTTTTAACGTTGCTAACAGATACGTTTAAGCATCTGCATCTGCTTTAGGGTACCATTTAAATGTTCTACTAATCTGGTGTACATCAGATGACATGGTTTGGTGGATAATTGTTTCAAAGAAATAAGTCTGCTTACTTCAAACATTAAAGGTGACATATATTGCAGGCCTCCATCTGTTAACATTTCTTTTGGCATTCCAAGTCGACCAAATATATTTACTAGAGTTTTAGCTACTCGTTCTGTGTCTGTTTCTAACAAAACAAAAGCATCTGGCTAACAGGCTCTCCATGTCAGTTACTGTGAGTATATATATTTTACCTTTAGTAGTGACTGAGGAAATTGGTCCAATCAAATTAACAGCTACACATCTAAATAGTTTGTCAATTAAAGGCATTTTGTGTTACAACCCTTTTGACATCTCATCTTTGACAGTTGTACATTGACATATATCACATGCATGACAAAATCATCTAATTTCTGATTGCACACCTGGCCAATAAAATTGAGACAAAACTTTACAATACTTTACTCCCCAGTGACCGAATATTGAATACTTGTGTGTTTACTTCACAACACCAGATCTAAATTCTTTTGGTACTACCAGTTGGTGAAAACATATGCCATTTTCAACCTTAAAGGATGTAAACTCTCGAAAAACAATACCGTTTTTTATACAAAACAGTGGCTTATCATCCCATTTTGGCTTACCTATTGACTATCGTATCTTAACAAGAGTTTCTTCCTGTTCTTGTGGTAATTTGATATCTTCTGGGGTAATACTGTCTGTAGGTTTTGGAACTTTCAGTGGTGGTATTTCTTACCTTCCTCCTTTACTGAAAATGTAGGTTTCCATTTATTGTCTGATTCTTTAGGATTCTTTGCATTTACCACATTCCTGATTGTTAAATCATGCAGTAGTGCTACCAAACACCAAGCATCAACTTCTGCAGCTAAATGTTCATATGTGCTACTCTACTTTACTTTTACCACTTTTAATTATATTTGAATTATTTCCAGACGGGTACTTAGCCTTTCCATCCTTCTGTCCCATATTTATAAATGCAACCTGCTCAGATTGAATATAAAAACGACATTCTGAAGCAATGTGACAAAGTTTGCCACAACGATAACATCGCCTATCTACTTTAGTTATAGAGTTTTGGTGAACACTTTTATTATCTGGCATTTGCTATTAAGTCACATGTTTTACCTGCAGGAAATTTGCTTTCTGTTGTTGAGTGACCAAATTTCAAGCATTTGCATGTCTAACATCTTTATATTCATCAGCTAATGTTGTCATACTCTCTATTGATTCTGGGATTCTTTCCTTTAAAAACAATATTAAATTCCTATTACATACAGACAAGAACTGAGTTTTCAAACTAAAATCGTACAAACCATCATTTTATTTACACATGGCCATTTCTATCCATCATGTTAAATAATTTTCTAAATTCAAGGCAAGTTGTTGTAATGTCTCATCTGATTTTGGTTTGCAAGTTATAAACCTCTTTGAAAAGCTTCTTGTGCAAGTTCATACCTGTTTGTCAGAGCAAATTTTACTGCTTCATAATCCAGGGACTTCTCAACAGGAAGTCAAGCATATACACCAAGTGCTCTTCCTCTAAGTAGAGCACTTCCGTGATATTACATATCTGTCAAATCAAGTATGAATCCATTTCATTCCTATCCTTGCCAAGTGAAAGTACTTTAGGGCCCTTAGTAGGGAAACCCATAATGGATGATAAAGATACTTTACTCTTGAAGTCAGCCTCTTTTGCTATTTTCTCTACTTCATATTCATGTTCCTCAACTTTTCATCTTGTCTCTAATCTCCGTTTTTCCATCTCCACCCTATTCGCATGCTCCTCTTTTTCTCTCTCATTCTCTACTTGCCTTTCCTAACAATGGACATCTTGTTGATCAGACATACCTTCATATCCCAGTGACTGTCCATACTCAGCCAATTCTTCTATACTCTCCATACTCCTATACCACAATCACCGAATCTATGCTGAACAACTATTCAACCAGAATAACAATAAAGTCATAAAACTATCACCAAGGTTTTAACTATACCAAAACACCCAACCAATCAAGCTGCTGATCTCACAATATCCATTACAATAAAGCAAATCATATCCAGCTTATGAAATGGGACCTATCAATTAGTCAGTCCCTGACGAACCCCCCAAAATGTCATGAACAATATGCAACAATACAAGTCCACTGGCAATATTGGAAGTGAACACAAGTGCTTATAATAATATATATTATCTAGTTTCTAAACACACTATGAATATGAATAAACCCTTTTAATAAAATCCTGTTATATAATTACACAAATTTGCACACCACTCAGTCCTCACTCTTATCACTCATTCTAACTTACTACGCCTATCAAGTCACTCTTATGTATAGCATACCATACCGTTCAACACATATAATTAGTCTCTTTTGTTGGAGGATATTATGTGACCAGAGTGCATTCCTTGTCCTTTTAGAGGGTATTATGCGACCAGAATGTGTTCCTTGCCAGGAAGTGTTGGCATTGGAACACATTCTTTTGTACTGTAAGGTTTTAATTTTGTCAGACGGAAGTACTTTACTGCAGTTTCACTTGGAGACTTCTCTTACAAAATACGATTCAATAAAATTATGTTGTTTTTCAAGTAAATCAACCTTTTAAATAAATTTTAAATAGATTTTATTCTTTTAAATTCTCAACTATTCATTTTTTTTCAACAGGCTGATATAATGGCGAGTCACTCATTTATTTTGATCAGTGTTGGAAACTACTTAGAGCTGATTTTGGTGTGAATGACAAGTCATTTATCAGAAAGAATCAACTGATTAGAGAGGTATACTATTTTGTAGATGGTAGTATATGATGCCCTATCAGGTCCATCATCTGAGTATGTTGTGGTAAGCGACTTGTAAATCTACTTGTGATATAAATTTCTTTATCATTATGAGAGAGTGATGGACGTTTTGTTTAACCCATTAGACAGTATAGTTGGAAGAGTTGTGACGCATACGTCTCGGCACACTCTGTTGTAGTCGGTATCTGATTGATCTTAATAGCACAAAGTAGCTCATATTACTTCATGTGTGGACATGTTGTTACGATATTTGATTCATAACAATTAGTTTGTTTATAATTAAAACATGTCTTATGGTGATGGGGTTAAACGTGGTATTTGTCAGCTGTGAATTTGTTAACAAGCTAATAAACAAATGTGCTTTTATTGAGGATAGTATGGCGGGTATTTCATGGTGTATTATTAGTGCATGAAGTCCATAATTAGTGCATGCAGTCCATGTTATGATGGATAAAAAGCCAAGAAGATTGAGTTACGGGGGTCAATCAATCTATCTCCTGATCGGTGCACAGTAGCGTATGCTGCATTGGAAACAAGAAAATGTAATTTGCAATTCAGCAGTCTGTTTGGAAGGTCAGAGGTATTTATCTTCTGTATTCCATGTTATCCGTTAAATTTTAAGGCCGTTATTTCTTTCAATGTTTTAAGACTACATACAGTTAACTAAAGTTTATTAAGTATTTTTTTAATGTATATAAACAGCCAAAGGTTATCCAACTTGTAATTGTGCCTTCACGGTACTTGTTTATGGCTTATAACTGGGCGTGGTATCCTATTTACTGATTTATCTGGATATGTGTTTATTGTGCCATCAGTTGGTACGTGTTGTGCTTAGAATAGTACATATCTAATTGTGCCCTCTGGGTACGTGTCATATTGTGCCGTTTGTGGTACGTCGTATTCGTCGTGTACATAACTAACAATTTGAATTATGTACGTAAAAGTACGTGTTTATATTTCAAAGTTGTAAGTTATTAAACTATCGGTATAGCCTAATCTTTACATAAATTCGGAAATGTAAAATTTATATGGAAACCTATGGGTGTAAACTGTTTGGTATCTGGGCGTTTTTAATATTCAGGTCCCTTCATTGGCTAGAATGGTTTACCAGAATTGGTGGCGGTTATAGCAGTCAATCTTATTATGGCGGAGTGGGCGTCTGCATAGTAAAGCAAATATACCATATAGCTACCAGATTTCCTCTGTTTGGTTTTAAGTGCCAGATACGCAAGTACACGTAACACTTAAAGTGATGTTCAAATGAACTTTCTTTGATAGTGGTTTACAAATACCCGTAAACAATGATAGTGGTTTGCAGATACCCGTGAACTGTGATAGAGGTTCATAAATACCCGTGAACAGTGATAGTTCTATACAATACACATGGACAGTGATCGATCATATCGTGTTTTTATGCAGTTTTGTTGGTCGCATATATACCTGTGTGCGTGTGTGTGTGTGTGTGTGTGCGTGTGTGTGTGTGTGTGATTCGTTAATTTTGTTTTTTCTTTTGAGTTTGGTGTTCATTAAATCGTGAAATTTTATCTTGTACTGTCTTCTATACCAGTGAGTTGCCTTACATGGAGTCCGTCACACTTGTTCGTCACACATGTATATTTCGGAGTTATTGACTTTAGAGAGTCGGTGATTTCAGCAGCCTGTTGGGGTAATTCAGACTTTAATTTGTCGGAGGTACATGTAGCTGACTTTAAATGGTCGGTGAATTTAATACAGAAATTTAGAAGTCACAATGATTAGAGGATTGAGTTTTAGCATTCTCGTTTGACTTACTGTAGTCGGACTTCGATTCACTGAAAGGTGAAATTAGTATTTGACTAGATAAGGAATTAATAACTGAATTTACTCTATTTAAAGTTGGATTACACCGTTAGTTTTCATCGAGTAATGGTGATTATCAAACTTTTCAAAACTTTGTTAACCCTCTGAAACCTGGTGATATCTTCCATGTCGGTTCAATAACAGCACTTAGAAGAGTTCATATTCGTTATTTGGAGGTAGACGAATTAATATTTTCAGCCTTAGTGCTACATATTAAAAATTGATTGGTCTACCCGACACATTAATTTAACAGGCATTCTACTTAATTTAGTTAGGAACTATCACGTTCCTGGGCCGAAAAATAGGCCTCTCTTGTTCAAAGGGTTAATACAAAGTGGCATACTGACATTTTTTAAAAATCTTATAAGTATTGTCCACGTTATCGTATATAACGACGAAGGTCCAACTGACGGACGAACAGTCGGACGGAAGGACGGATTCTCTTCACTGTATTCCTGCATTGGGGGTTGGCAAAAAATAAGATTTGAATAATACACAGAGGAGAAGCTACCAAGAGCAACTTGAGATATCAGCCAAATTTTATTAGCAATTAGGACTGTATGGATGCTACACTAAACGTTCTCGGTATAGGATGTCATAAACACTTTTTTTGTATATTTCATATTATCTATATATGCCGATGTCTTGAGTTAACTCATTTCATATTTTAAGGCACAAATAAGGGGAAGGTTCCCCAGCGATTTTATCCTGGTTGTACTTACATTTAGAGGTTCTGTTATTACTGATTTTATTATCGATTTGTATCCAAACGTAATTGAACAAACAAGATCTGTTTTCTGTCTTCCAGCTGAAGATAAAATGTAAAGCATGGAGCTTGTACAAGTCATTTGATTTTTAGAATTTATTCTTTGCGAATAAGGGGTTGGTGTGGGTGTTGCAACAGGCGTTTGGAGATAGCATGTAAATGACCTCATGTATGAAGTCCATTGTGTATCGGACATTTATTAATATTTTTTTATCGGTAGTTAAGGTCATATACTTAAGCGCAATGGCTAATTATGACCGTGACAGTTTTACAGGTGAAAGAAGCCGGAGGACCCGGAGAGAACCACCGAACAACGACGAGAAGCTGCCAGCTCCCCAACACCGTAACTCCGCACTGCAGCACAGGCAGGGCTAGATTGGTTGAAGACATGCGTACCATCGACGTGCAGTACGCCTAAGAACACGTTGTCATCGTGCCTCCATGTGGACAATAGGGGTTAAGTGCCTTGCACAGTGACACAACGCGGGCGTCCGAATTCATCGCTCCGACGGTCACCCATCCTATGATTAACCGGGCTCGTGTATTGGACATAATGAAGAATTTAAAACTTTTTATAGCATGGTGTGGGCGTATCTTCATTACTCTGTGTTAGGGCAAATTTTCTCCTTGTAACTTTGGTGTATAATTAAAAATGTGGACTGTATAAGAGAGATTATTATCAATGTTAAACCCTGCAAAATGCAGCGGCTTTCAAATTTATTGGAAACCACACCATTTAATTGTTGATAATTTAAAAGTATATTATAGTCCAGAAGAATGTTTTGTTGCGAGTCTGGTTAATTAGAATAGATTTCGTTTTATTTGCGTTCAAATCAATCTGTCCCGACACCATTTAGAAATATTTTTCAATACGGAGTTCATATGTGTTGTTAGACGATTTCCATCTGCAATGGATAGCATTTTAAATAATCTACAACAAAACAAATATGGAAATCTAGTTCGATATATGAATTACGCATATGGTAGAACAAAACCCAACATGTAATAAAACCTTGATAACCATTAAACCTGGATCGGTACGAAATTATCATTCAGGAATACTAATGAACTTTCACAATTGTATTTTCCAGAATTGTATTTTTTACCTATTAATATAACTGACTAAAACGAATCATTAGCATTTTAAAAGATATGGCAATTTGCCAGATGGCAAATTGCCTCATCTTTGAAAATGCTAATACTTCATTTCAACCTATTTAAAATCATAACTAGAAAATACAATTCTAGAAAATACAATTGTAAAAGTTTTATAGTATTGGCCCCTGGTCTATTATTTGAGCATGGTCTGTACAGCACATCAACATCCTATCAGAGTATACTGGAGTCTTTCGAATTGCTGAGATATTTTGATTCTATGATTGCTACATCTATTGAAAATTACATTAAGATATTACTAATGTCAATGGGGAAATAAAGAAAGGAAATGGGAGGATTCCACCTCCCCCGTGACATATAGGAGTTGGATAGAAAATATTTTGTTAGTTCTCAAGACATGACGGATGTAAGCTGGTCACAACGGTGAACAGCATCAAGTTTTCTTAGCCTTTTAAGCTACCTTTCGTGGATCTGATGAATTGTACACTCTGAGACAGCACAGACTCAATGGATTTGTTTCGATCACTACGAATTTATATAGCATACGCTTTGTTGGCACAAATGACATGATATACATTATTGGTAAAATAGATTTAAGATCAGATTTTGACACCGTCTACCGGTGAGTTTGGAGTGAACTTTCCAAGGGACAATGTTAAACGCTGGTATTCTAAACAGAAACCATCAGTGTTTCGGTGGAGCGCTGTGGCTCAGTAGGTAGAGGCGCAGGCTGCAAGCCGAGAGGTCCTCGGTTCAAAACCCACCTGCGGCAACCGCGTTGTGTCCTTGGGCAAGACACTTCATCTCCATGCCCGAGTGGGGGCACGATGACGCCGTGTACTAAGGCGTACTGCACGTCGATGGTACACATGTCTTCAACCAATCTAACCCTGCCTGTGCTGCAGTGCGGGGTTACGATGTTGGGGAGCTGGCAGCTGCTCGTCGTTGCTCGATGGTTCTCTCCGGGTACTCCGGCTTCTTCCACCCGTAAAACTGTCACGGTCATGATTAGCCATTGTGCATCAATATGTGACCTTAAACATCAATAAATATATAAATCAGTGTTTCGGTCATTATCTTCATGAAATAAATAAAAACGAGGAATTAAAATAAGGATTGAACACAGTTATGAGCAAATGAGACCAGTTGTTTGAAAAATGCTCTGTAAATCACCATGTTGTATAGATCTGAATTGAAGAGAGTCTAAAAAAATAAAACAATTAAAAATTTATTAAAACGGCTGTTTTCCTCGAGGGACGACAACAATTTATGAGAATCTGTGTTGTAAAATAGGTTTCGAAGAGAATCAATATTAAAATACTGATGTCTGACAAGATTAAAATCTTGACAGTGCAAACTATTGTGCTCCATTGTCAACCACTGCTGATCCCATGCAGTGGCGTAGCGGAAAATCTTGTGCCCCCTCCCCTCCCCACCGCGAGATAGAGACGGGGGCCCTTTCATAATGGTGGTTGCCTTTAAAACGGGAGCAAATGTAGTGTTGTTACCGTGCACAGCATACAGGATTTCACGTAGTACATACGCCATAAATTAAATGAAGGTATAGCCTACAGGATCGATTCTAAAAGTACAACTCTGTAGATTTTTTCATCACATGTTTTAAGTTTCACCCCGCCATCCAACGATACACACATGCACGCTCAACATGTGTGACTTGAGAGGCACCATGTATGTATATTGTTCATTTCTCACCCCTATCAGTTACAATGATGTAGCGTTCACTTAACCCTTTACCTAACCTGAAATGCAGACGACACTTGCAAAAATAATTCTTGAATAACTAATGTTTTTCATTTTTTGTCTCCAAAACATAGGTTATGACCCCTCGTTGGAACGAGCTCGACGAGCTCGTCCCTACGAGGGGTCATAACCTATGTTTTTGAGACAGAAAATGAAAAAAATAAGGAAAATTAATTGGCGATTTTTGAAAATAGCGCTGGCCGGTTTTGGCCGTTACGTTAGGAAAAGGGTTAAAAGAATAATACATAGACTATAAAGAGTACGTCGTGTGGAAGTGAGAGTTTGAAATTATGTGTATTTGGTATACAGTCTCTCTCTCCCATTCCCTTTTTCTTCCAGAGTTGGGACGTCCTTCAAGACGCCCTCCCCCTTCTAGCCCCCCCCCCCCGCAATGCGGGTCCTGCGGGCCCATCCCCTACGCCACTGATTTCCATATTCCGGTCCCATATTACCCTCAAACCAAAAGGAATGTGTAAGTATTATATGGCCGATATGACACCCAGTCAGAATGACGTGATCTTTTCAACAAAGGTTACTAGACGGACACTTATCAGTAATAGTAGTTCGGAAGCGATGGAACTTGTTATTTGTCGCTCCATCCCATTTCCCCAGTCACACACATTTGATAACCTACTGGTTGTGGTTAAAAATCACTGAAAGGAATTTCAAAATCAATGAGAGGCTTGGTTAAGGCTTGTTGTACTGCACTGTCTGCCCTAGTGTTACCGGGAAACCAACATGTGCAGGTAACCTGCAAAACACGATATCATATCGATCAAACATTGGAGTAGTCAAGTTATGACGAAGTTCCAAAATGAGAGGGCTCTTCAACTTGAGGTTGAGTAAACCTAGCAAAGAGGAAAGAGAGTCGGGAAAAATAATCGACTTCCCTTCCAATATATTCGCGATGAGTTTAAGTTCCAGTTGCAAAGCTTTAACTTCAGTGAAAATATAACTTTTATTTGGTAATCTGATTGAGGAGATCGGACCAAAAGAAACATTAGCTGATGATATTTTGTCACCATCATTAGATTAATCTATACAGATCCTTTTAGACTTTATTTCGGCACATCTTTCTTAAAATTGCAGAGAGTTTGTTTCCGATTTTTTGAGAAAGCTAGCTCCAAAATGACATACCAAGGAGGAATGTGTGGTTCACAGTTCTCTGTTATAGAATCAGATTCAAGGGTGGCGGATTCCATGTGGGGTTTAATTCTGATTGCCAATGGAGGAATGCGCCTCTGGTGTCTTTTAAAGAATTCTACCATTTTGGGATCTGAAACACAATGATAAGCGGGGGGTTTGATGGATTAGCCAATCTTTTGGAAACATAGTGCAGTGACAGTTTAATCATGCGCTTCTGAAGAGAAGGCTCCCCTTCTCAACGAGCATTAAATCTATGGGCGACGTTCAGAATGCGCACAAGGCTAATTCTTATACCACTATTATGAATTGCATCAAGTGGCTTGAGGTATGATTTTCTCGCAGAACCGTAAACCACACGACCATTATCTAATTTGGATCTAACAAATGATCTATACAGATGGAATAAAGTTGTACTAGCTTCAGGGAATTCAGTGCCATTTTATACTTAACTTTTAGTTGTTTTATTTGAGAAGTGAAATTTAGTTTATTGTCAAACAATGAACCTAAGAATTTCACTTCCTTGACAACTTTAATGGTACTGCCATCCATTTTTAATTCCGGACCAAGATTGTGTTTCCGGAGCTTGCTGAAATGAACACAATTCGTTTTTGTCTTCGAAAACTTAAAACCTTTTTTGAAGCCCAATTTGTAAATTCTGTTTAAATACAGCAGAAGACTGCGTTCGATGGAATTCATGTTTTTACTACTACAGCAAATTAAAAAGTCATCGACTTACAATGCACAATGTACCATATTCACAAGTGCTTCGATGATGCTATTAAAATTCACCGAAAAGGGGGTAACTAATAAAATACTACCCTCAGGGTCCACTAATTCTTGCACGTGAGGATCAGATAACGTAGATCCAACACGAACTTGAAACTGACGAACCTTTAACCCTTTACCTAACATGAAAAGCAGACGACACTTGCAAACAAAATTCTTGAATAACTTATGCTTTTCATTATTTGTCTCAAAAGCATAGGTTATGACACCACTAAGAGAGGTCATAACCTATGTTTTTGAGACCAAAAATGAAAATATGATGAAAATCAATTGGCGTTTTTGTGAATAGGTTTAAGGTTAAGCCGTTACGTTGGGTAAAAGGTTAAGAAAATTTCTATAAAGAGGCATACACCCCCTCAAATCTATGTTAAAAAGATCTTTTAAAAAACCCTCACTTCATCGTTGTTTTATACGACTTTTCCAGGTTGAAGAAAAAGGCGACCACATGTTTTCTAGCAAATGCATTTCTTTTTTACGTTTGAAGTGTAACCAAATGATCCACAGTACCTTCCTGGCTTCGGACACCACACTGAACATTCGCAAGTAGCTTGTTTGATTCTCGAAACCAGACAAGTAGATTTCTTGTCATCCATTCCATAGTTTTACACAGACAACTTAGTGCAATGGATCGGTCATTGATTGCGTCTTTTTGATCTTTATCAGGCTTTGGAATGGAAATTAATGTTGCCTTTAGCCAGGAAAGTGGAAACTGGCCAGTCACCCATATTTCATTGAAAAGTCATAATAAAAGTCCAAGTGATGAACGTGGCAGATGTTTTAACCCTTTACCAACGAATCGCCCGCATCTGCCCGCGTAATATGCCAATTCAGCAGCTGAAAAAATATTATTTTTCAAAATATTTCAACAAAAACATATCATGTGACCCCCCTTTGGAACGAGCTCGTCGAGCTCGTTCCAATGAGGGGCCACGTGATATGGTTTTGTTGAAATGTTTTGAAAAAATTTAAAAAATGATATTTAAAATAATACATTTTGATATCGTCTGCGTTGGGTAAATTGTTAAAATTTGGTAGTGTATTTCATCAGATCCAGTGGCAGTATCTTTTGCTTTATGCAAGTGGTAATTTAATTCATTCAAGAAAAAGGTTCCTTATAATCCTCCGAATTGTCAGAGGTAAATTTGATCTTCCGTTTTTCCTGTTGTTGTTTAATTTTCGCGATTTCTGTATTACAATTTTTGGACGACGAACGTTTTGAAAATGTTGAGACCAGTTTGTTTGATATTTTTTTTCGATGTAATTAGGGTGTTGTTATCTTCTAGGTGTTGTACAGTTGATTTTGTTCCTTTACCTTTAATTACCTTTTAATCATACTCTAAATTTTGTTAATAGGTTGTGCTAGGTAAGTTTAGAGACATAAGTTTCGAGAGAACTTTTCTTTTTTTAATTTAAAAATCGTCCTCTTTTTCTCGATTTATACGTAGCTTTTCCAAAATAAGTGTGGTTGTTTATAACTTATCCCCACCAACATGTATGGTATATGGAGATTTAATACCTGTATGTCGGTTTTTAAACACCCATCCGCAGGCGAGGTGTTTAAATGAGACATCCAGGTATTAAATTTCCATATACCATACATGCTGGCGGAGATAACGTTTTTGCCCCGTTTGAAACACAATAGAAACAAAGTGGAGAAAAAGTTGTGCACGCGTTTCTCACGCTCCGCGATCAGTTGGACCAAATTCGTGAATAACTGTTGTGTTTTTACAAACGCAGAAGACAACAGATAGAGTTATATCCCTTGGTCTGTTAAGGAAACGTGTAAACAGTATTTTGTTGACATATCGTCCCCTGAGTTCCAATGTGTTCTATGTGTCTGCTGGGACATAGAACACATTGGAACTGGGGGGACGATATTTGCTCTTATTTTATTTTTCTCAAGTTGTTTCATTTAATTATTCGACTATTTAATGTATAACAGCAACGTATCATCGTATTGTCGGAAATCTGATAATATTTGTGACTATTTTCAGGTTTTTCTGTTCGATTTTTATATCGTATTCCCCCGATGTTCCGCGTGCCCTTATACCCTGGATGTTGCACGCTCTCGTGTACCTTGTATGTTGGGTGCACCCTTTGCCATGGCTATTTGTCCAAGGAATTCTGACCAACCAAAAGACAGCATTTACCGGGATATAGGGACAAGACTTATTAAATTCCTGTTTTGTATTCTTACGATTCTTTATGGCCCGTTTGAAATCATTATCAAACCATGGTTTGGTGAAACGTTTTGAATTTGCCGAGGTTTCAGGAATGACTGTTTGCAATGTCAAGCAACTCTTGGATGTGCCGATATGTGCTTAAGTACTAATGCACAATGAATGACGTTTCTATATTACTCACGTTCATTTGTACTTACTCCGAACACAGTTATCAACGGTTGGCTATCCTTGAATTTATATATGTGCCGAATTCGTGATATAACCGTTGATGCTGAAAGTGACTTTAAATTCTAATAAAAATAAATAAATAAATAAGTAAATAAATAAATAAATACTCCGAACAAGAATATCACACCTTTATGGAAAGAATCCAGCGATCCTTTTTATATTCTTATCAGGGAAACAAAAGTTTTCAGATACTAAGCAACCGGGGTTGAACTCCGGAGCGCCCGGGCGAGCACCTCCTCCACTCCCATCGTTTCTAAAGGTATAGTATGTCCGATCGATGGGTTTTTTCGCCTAAGGTAGGTTAGTAGTACTAAGCATTAACAGTAGATCTACAGGGGTACAGACCGTAAATACTGAACTATCGTTTAAATCTACCAAGCATTACATCGCAATATCGCATGACCTAGCATTAAGCATTACCTATATCAATCATGGGATAATACACAGCATTCGATGGGTCAGTAGTACAAAAGACTAGCAGTAGGCCAACAAGTGTATAGACCCTATTCTACGGCACTTGGCAACCGTGCATTACCTCCTAAAAACGGCTTGGACTAGCATTACGCACTGACTATATTTACGGTTTGATAGTATGACGTCCTGGGTGGATCAATAGAACTAACAATTATCAGTGAACCAGCAGGGGTACAGACTGCACCCTATACTCCCACATTAGACAACCATGCATTACCCCCAAGCACCTCACAATGCCACCTGCACTAACTACACCAGTCAGAGGGTGAAACAAAGCATTTGGTTGTTCTAATGACTAATAGTAGTTTAACAGTGGAACATGCAAGCACGGCCCACCGAACGCCAGCCCCGCGTTCTGTTACATCTCATTTTCAGCATCCCACTATCGGTATCCTACCTTTGCCACCCCAGTTTTCCGAGATGAGGATAAGAGTCATGGGAATTGAACAATGTGCATTTTAACACAGGCAAATATTGGCACATACAGCGTGTGCTGCAGGTGATGTGTACACATTTCTGCACGCAATGCTATGTACTATCACAATTTTTGTCTCAACATATATAATGCCCCTCCCCCACCCACTCTCGACAACAAGACTAAAATACAAATATACTCCCAGCATGAGTCAGCATTCCAAACCACCGATAGAATAGTACAAAGCAATACGTGGCCTCAGGTGGGTTAGGAGTATTTAGGGTTAACAATGGACCTATGGGGGTATAGACGGTACACTCTATACTACCGCACCAGACAACACACATTTCCACACAATACCGCCTGGCACAGTATTACGTTCTATCAATACTCATTATAGGCGAATATGATGCATTGAGTAGATCAGTAGCGCCAATGGTTAACGAGGGAACTACAGGAGTATATATCCCCATGATGTACTACCATATCTTTTCCGTACAAAAAGCCCGACACACCCGGATCCGAATAACATCATATCAGACTTATAGTGGACAGCAGCGGTCAATGTCTCTATGATATCGCGTGTGCATCATGACGCCACAACGTCATTAGCAGCGGCAACCGATTCGCGGCGAAAACCTTCAAGAAAACTCCCCATCAGTTTCCCACTACACACGCATACCATATACCCAGAGCCAAATACATACATGTATGCCTTTCGATACTATTGTACATGTGCAGTGCCTATACCAATTGTCAGACCCAAATGGACGGATCGTAAAACACTCCCCGAGTCAGCTCTACCAAAATCCGGTTTCTATGGAAATTTCACACTGGCAGGTCCCCAAAAGACCGGTCTATAAAGGTCATCTGGACGCTCCCATATTGCTAATATAAAGGTGCTAAATGTGCTAAAGGTGCTAATATTAAGGTGCTAAAGGTGCTAATAGGAAGGTGCTAAAGGTGCTAATATGAAGGTGTAGGAATACGAAAGTGGATGTAATTAGGTTATACAGTTGGCGGCGGTATAAAACATTGGGGTGTAAGTGGGTTAGAGAAAATGAATTATTGGTATAAATGTGTGAGCACTCCTTGTTTTGCTTTTATTTGTATCTGAATAACCATGGAACATGGTCATGCCTGCGATGTATGTAGGATGTTTTTCAGCTATGAAAAAAGTTTACTTCGACATAAAAAACTGTTCATCAAAGAACTAGTTTTTGTTGTGTTTACTGCTCAAAGACATTTAATCGAAAAGACAACCTGAGGAATCACGAGAGAAACCATTATAATGGTCATGAAAGAAAATCCTCATTACATACAACCTTCAACACAGTTAGCAAATGGAATCTAGAATATTACCCAGGTGAGAACAACAGCAGATGACAATGTAAATCTAAATATATTGGCTTTGCGTAGTAACCAATGGATGAACAATGTTCAAAGACACGAAGATGGTTATTGTCTCGAGAGGCTTGGGATGCAAGGTGAAGGTATTCAGTCAAAAGAAGATGATGACATTTTGTCTGATTCCCATGAGAGTGAATATTCAGAGTTAGACGATAGCGATACAACTCCTGAAAGCAAATATTCAGAAGAGAAATCTGACGAAATAAACACTATAATCGCAAATGATATAGGGATAATTTGCCCACATTTCAGGCAAAACTTCAGGAGTTGCAAACAACATATATGGAGCGGTCAGGGACTCTCTTCATGACAGCGTGAGAGTTTCCTTCTTTAGGAGATTTTTCAACGCCTGGACTCGCGAACAGAATTTTAGATTACACCCGGTCTATGGAAAAATCAAGGAAACTGCTAAGCGACTTCGGGACGAGGAAGGTTATGGGCCGAAAGAAGCCGAACAATTTGCAACTGAGAAACGAAAATACCTTTTGGAGTCATTAATAAAAAAATTCTCGTAGCTGGATGTGCTGCCAGATTCAAATGATGACTAGTGAATATCCCAGAACAACAGAAAAAACGACCCTTTTCAGGGTCAGGAATGGATATGGAAGTTCAAACTACATCCGGTCGACGACAAAGGCAATGTCCCCTGTGCCAAAAGACAGTTACTGAACATTTAATTATGTTTATTGTATGATTACCTGTAAAATTATTGTAAAACTACTTATTGTTGTAAAAATTACTTATTGTGAAATTGTAAAATTACTTGTAAAAAATAATTGAAAATCCATTTTAACTGATTGAAAAACCATTTTCCGCTTTGTGAAAATTACTTGTAGATTTGTAAATCTGATTGCTAATCCGTTTTGACTATTGTAAAACCAATTAATTACTTTGTAAATACTAATTTTTATGATGTTTTTTGTAATAAAATTTCATAGAGAGAAAATTCAAAGTTGTTAATTCCTTTTCAGCTTACCTGTGAGTTGAGCATGCTATAGTAGTTTAACACAACACGCTTATCTGTTGGTCACATGGAAAATATCTCCGTGTGGTACGATCTGACTGGATAATTGTTTGACAATCAGAGAACGCCTGCGTGGGATAATTTTACAACACGTTTATCTATTGGTCCCATGGAACATACCGCCGTGTGGAATGATCTGATTGGACAACTGTTTGGCCAATCAGACATCGCGGCAATCTTACTGGGTTATCAAACACCTTCGACGTGACACCATCTTATCTATGACATAATCAAACAAGGTACATGGTCTTTATCATATTAAGCTTCTTATAAACAAAGGAGACCTTTATCATAATACCTTTATCAATGACATAATCAAACATAACAGTTGTCCCTTATAAAATTTGCATAACTATACAACGTGATACCATCTTATCTAGGACATAATCAAACAGAGTACATCGTCTTTATCATATTAAGCTTCTTATAAACAAATATTTTCTCTATCTTAATCACCTTTATCTATGCAATACATAGACAAAGACAAGGTGTTCTCTATCTTAATTCCTTTATGACATGTCTAAACAAATGTAACGGACGTAATATTTTATCATTATGTCCCCTCTTTAATTCCATTTAAATTGTAAAAATTAACATGTACTTAACATCAGCCTTAATTATCTATCGGAATTTCATTCTCTCAGTTTACTGAGCGTTGTCAGTTCGTGCATTCTCTGCATGGACTTGGTAATTCAACTTTTCCTATTGGCCACCATTGGTCATTATATTTTCGTGTCTATAAAAACCCTGGTCTAGTAGGAATTCGGGAAGAAAGACAATTGTCTCGCAAAGGTGAATCATTTCACTGACTTCTTTCTCTGTTTAACAGAGTTGTGGGACCAAACTTTCATTGGTTTGCTTCAAA
Source organism: Pictodentalium vernedei (assembly GCA_031216915.1). NCBI lineage: Eukaryota > Metazoa > Mollusca > Scaphopoda > Dentaliida > Dentaliidae > Pictodentalium > Pictodentalium vernedei. The sequence continues at coordinate 80,474,926 of CM062294.1, forward strand.
TTTGCAGTCGCTATATGTGTCTGTAAGTTAGTCAAACTGGATATTTTCATTACATTTTCGTGGCTACGAAGATCCACCCTCGAAGGTTCGTTCTGCGTACTTTTGAGATTGGCTTTTTGTGCCCACTTAAAGTCGTCCTCCGACATTTCGGACCATATTAACGCGTCCCATACTAATTATTGGCTCTTCACTTTTTGACCCTGGAATAGTTATGAAACATGGTACCCCGAAATTTGAACCCTATACAATTCGCCCCATAAATATTCTTCACTAAATTCTAGCTTACAGTTCCATCTCTAATACCAACTAAATGCAGGTCCGCCCCTTGAACCTCTCCTCAGATTGAATTCATTTGATTGATGTTGAAATAAATATAATGAAACAAATATAAAATTTATTATTTATTGTTGCCAGCCATAGAGATCCAAAGAACAGGACCCTATATTATTGAAGGGCCCCCGTTACACACACCAGGTAGTCTTTATATCTAAAGCATTTTGTATGTACATAATATCAGATATTCCAGTATGGGCTTTATCGTAATCTTCTTACATAACTGTTTAAACACTCCAGGTAGCCTTCAAATTAATCTTCTTGTTTGTAGTTACATGTACATGTCCTTGACAACATTTACCTTAGGTACACCAACAGAGCTCGAAATTTACGTGGGGGAAGGGGAGGGGGAACTGTTTGTTAGTACTCATTGGACGCCTCAGTTTGGGAGTCCCCCAGCTTTGGGCTAGCCTTGGGAAGGGGGGCAGCCCAGGGCTTTGGTGGGGAGGGACTGGGCTTTGGGGAAGGGGGCCCACATACAGGGAAAGCCAAAACAATGTGGTGAAAGCTTAAATGGGCTATACATAGCCTGGGTCCCTTTAGAGAGTTCTAAAATGGGCTTTGGGGAGGGATGGTCTAAAAATAGGGTACATACAGGGCGGGAAGCGGGGAGGGGGTGCCTACAAATAGCCTAGGCCTAGTGTGGAGAGGGGAGGGGAGAAGGGGAGGGGAGGCCTAAAACGGATTTGGGCGCCGGGGTCAATGACTCCGAGGTCGAGGTCTGACCTCGAGGTCCTGGTAAAAAGGTGACCTCGAGGTCCTGGTAAAAAGGGCAGATCTCAACCCTACTTATGGTTATCGACTCCGATAGCGACCCATGGCAGAAACTCTTCAAATAGGGTGTATAGTACCCCAATGATGACGCTGTAACTCCCAACGCCATCAAAGTGCTCCAAAATAAAGAAACTATCTTGTTCCGTTGACATTTTAAGGAGACTGTTTCGTGGACAAACACCAGCCCCCCCCCCCACACCCACATTTGAGAGGGTACTACCTCACGTGCCTCCCTTACTCGCTGTATGGATGATTTTGAGCATCATGTCTGTAGCGGCCCCTTTTCAATTTTTTTTATCCGCTCCTGGTAACAATCTGGGATACAGGGACGTAGCTGGAAGTTTTTCAATAGGGGTGGCGGGTGGTTAGATCTGTGAACTATGAACATTCCAGCTGGGGATGTATACTCAAAGGATCCCCCCCCCCCCCCCATTTCTTCAAAATGTCCACTTCGAGTCACGGATTGAGTGACTGTATCGATAGATTTTAGGGATTTCTTAGAATATGTCCATACTGCTTAAATAACTGCAGCTAAATATCTATATACATAATCTGGGGTTTTAAGATAGCACAAAATGACAATTTCTTATAGTACTCAAGTCTGTAAGTTAGCCCTATCTGCCTACTCAGTCTACATGTCACAATATGTCAGTAATACCATTTACCATATAACTCGTCCGTTTTGTTCACTTTAAAACATTTGATATTTTGTTTTCATATTAATCAGTGATAAATAAAGCCTTACGTCAATTTCATTGGTCAATTTCAAAACCAGACAATTTGATTGGCTGAACAAAATACAACTGGGCCACATTTTTATAATGTGCATAATTAGAGTTGGGAGCTTTCATTGGTCAATTTCAAAACTGGACAATTTGATTGGCTCAACAAAATACAACTGGGTCACATTTGCATAATTTCAGTAGGGAGAATTTACGTTATCTGTCCTATTCAGGGTGGGTTATATTGTATTAATCTTATACCTACAAGAAAAACGCCATTCATTTTTATATTTTCACTTTTTGCTTCCAAAACATAGGTTATGACCCCTCATTGGAACGAGCTCCACGAAAAATTTCAGGACAAAGCCTTACAGGGCATATTTTGAGTCCTAATACAAACTGCAGACAGTGGGTGCATTGCATAGAAGAAACCAAAATGCGTAACACAACCATAGTTATGGAATTAACTTCGGAGCCGCTGAGTAGTCGGGGAATATTGCATTGTTCGATTAGAATTCTGTCTGTGGGAGTCGGCGGTTGAGTTCACAGAAATTCGGAAAAAAACCTCCGTTACAACAATGCTCCGAATTTTCAACTGTTGGAATTTTTGCCTAACAATTTGCAACTATCTCGATTTTGGACAAATATGGAGTGGGGACACCCCTACCCCCACCCCAACCACCTGTAGCCACGTCTCTGCTTGGAAACTGAGTTAATCGAAGCCCGGCATTTCTTAAGCACCAATGCGTTTTGCATGAAGAAAGTAACTACACGTAAAACTAACAGAAGCTTGCTATTTTCTGCACCATTTCTTCATCGTACATCGGCCAAACACACACCAGGGTTCAAAGGATTCAGCAAAGGGTAACTTTTGTAATTTATAGAAAATAATTCAAATACATCTCTCCGTTCAACCGAAAAAAGGTTATTTTCATATAAGCCTAGCGAACATAACCTTATGAAGGAATAGAACCATTCTGTCTGACAATTACTTTCAACAACCGAAGAATAATAATATTTAGTAAATAGACCGTACTTAATCGAGGTGCTGACCCACGCCACAGCATAACTTATGACTAATTAGTTTTCAGTCCTGTGACCTTTACCTATGACCTTGTAAACTCCAAAACAGAGCAGGACCGAGAAATACCATTACTTTTATATGTATCATGATGCAACAGTTATAACTTACCAGCTACCATCCACACGCTAAAAACTAAAGTATTAAAAACTACACTTGAAGTGCTGTATTTAACACTTACTAAGTGCTGAACTAGCACTTTGTTCAAGTTTAGATATCCCAGAACTTGACAGGTGTTACAATAATACCTCTTGACAATTGTAATGTCGCGACACTTAAAAGGAAACAACGCAGATGACGCGGATCAGGCTCGAACTCTCGAGCCTGATCCACGTCATCTGCGTTGTGTCCTTTTAATTATGTACCCACCAAGCGCAAATCAAATTATGGACGATTCTGGAAGAACCACCAATACTAGACACACGGGAAGTGCCATCCATTCAAGTTTCAGATGTCTGACGATTGTAATGTCTAAGTGCTTAAAGCATTGCATTTTGAGTGTTAAATCAAACCCTAAGAGTTAGAATGGGTTTAACACCTTGAAAGTGTCAGTTTTAACACTTTAGTTTTTAGTGTGCATGGGTTCCCCTTGGAAAACCCTTTAATCCCCCCTCCCCCAATTATGTATCATCTTAAGGTTTGTGAAACCATTGTGATGGGAACGCTGTCACCAGTGAAATACTGATATGCAATGCACAGAGGTTTACCCCCCCCCCCCCACGCCAACACACACACTATAATTTACACCCCCCCCTCCCCACGCCAACACACACACTATAATAGAGCAACAATTTAAGTATAATCACAAGAAAATACCCCCCCCCCCCCGGTAATTTCACAAATAAGCATAAAGGCTTCCACTGCAACTGAAAGGTCAAGTTTCCTGCCAACGTTACCAACAAAAATGTCAGCAGAGGCGTCCCTCCCCATAGTAGACAATTAAGTGTTAACAGCTTTCGTATGTTGGGAATTTAGAAATCGTCAATAATTCACCACCATACTTGATATCCGGCAATTTCCCAAGGTACCCATTATACCGTCCATCTTCGTTGTTTACCTGTCCTCTAAGGCTTTCCCATTACTTAAGTTCGGTGACATGACGGTAATGTACCGCTTATAAATTAACCTTACATGCGCGAACGTTTGCGAATAAATGAAACAGATTTGCAAATAAACGCAATGGAAGCAGACAAATCACAGCTCTGCCTTTGATCAATCCAAGTTACATTTAAAACACAAATTTCAATTGGTCAGCGTACGTGGGCCGTGTATTTCTATTTTTAAAAACCGGCTGCAAATGCATTTTTCTCATTGGCTGACTCAAAAATGCACGTTAGACGCGTATTTCAGTCTCATCGCGATGAAAAATATACGTCGGACGCTTATTTTCTGTCCATGCACCCAGAATTTATGGTTGCAGTGCTATTTTTGAATGCAGGTGCACCTATAAAAAATACGGTTGCAACGCTACTTACTCTTTAACGAAAACTCATCGCGATGAAAATGCGTCCAACGTGCAATTTATTTCGGACGTATAAAATGCAAGTTGCACTGACAACTCATCGCGATGAAAAATACACTCCCAACTTGCAATTTATACGTCGGACGTATAAAATGCAAGTTGCATTGAAAACTCATCGCGATGAAAAATACACTTCCAACTTGCAATTTATACGTCGGACATATAAAATACAAGTCGGACGCGTAAGTTGCACGTTGAACGTGCATTATTTCCAAGTGCACCGCTATTTTTTTTTGCAGTTGCAACTACATTCTAAAATAGCGTTGCAACCATAAATTCCAGGTTCACGATAAAAAATGCACGTCGGACGTATATTTTGGCTAAAATATACGTTGGACGTGTATTTTTACTGACAAATGCGCGTCCAACGTGTATTTTTCATCGCGATGAGACTGAAATATACATCTGAGGTATATTATTTATCGATGCACCAGGAATTTATGGTTGCAACCCTATCCGGACAAGGTTGCACGAAGGTGGTCTGTCTCCGATCGAGAAGACCATGTATTTACATTCCGCTGTCCCAGAACCACCGCCAGGCACGATATGAATGGACCATGAGCCACGTTGGATGGACCAGATAAGATCGGCGACCTGTCCTTTTTACAGATGAGTGAAGGTACTGCCTAGACCACGCAGATATGCGTACCAGGGTATGGAGAAGACCAAGAGAGCGATTCCATGCAGTCAACATTACTGAGCATGACCGCAATGGTGGAGGGTCAATCATGGTCTGGGTGGCATCAGCTGGGGTGGGCGTACACAGCTCTGTGTCCTTGAACGTGGTACATTGACTGCACAACGGTATATTGATGAGATACTGGATGTCAGATTGTATGCAGGTGCAATGGGTGATAGATTCATTCTGATGGACGACAATGGCCGTCCTCATGTTGCCCATGCTGTCGGGGAGTACCGACAGAGGGATGGGATTGAGCGTATGGACTGACCAGCAAAATCCCTTGACCTCAATCCAATCGAACATATCTGGAATGAGTTGCAGCTTGCAATTTCAGCCCGTCCATTCCAGCCAAGAAGTGTCCAGGAGCTTGGTGCATTGCTGGTCCAAAAGTGGAACAACATCCCACAAAGGACCACACGGAACCTGCTTGGGAGAATGAGAAGGCGTTGTCAAGCTGTAATTAATAGTAATGTTTCTCGTACTCGATATTGAAGCCATACCAGTTCGCTCCGTCAACTTTTTGGCATATTGAAAAATTTCCTCTTTTCCCAATAATATCCATTTTCCATGGTTAACCTATTCAAAAGCTAAAAAATAATGTCAAACACAAAAATAAAATCTTAATTTCTGTTCTCAAATCATTAAAGATATAATTAAATAAAAAATATATACACTTTTCATTACAATATTTCAACGAAAACGTAAAACAGGTAGTTGGATGTACTTGGTACTTTGCAAACTTTGAGTAGTATATTTCTCTGGCCTCTTTGAAATTGACTTGTTTTTCACATTTGATTTTTTAAATTTCCTTTTCTTTCTTCCAAACAGGGCAATCCTTTGATGCAGCTACATGATTGCACCGGCAATTACACCGCTTGATGTTGTTCGTGCGTGGACCTGAGTGCTCTTCGCCACATTTTAAACACACAGTTTTCCCTTCACAGTTTGTTTGGCCATGATCATACTTCTGACATTTGGTGGTTGCAAAATATAAGTATTTGTTTGTATAGATTTGCTATCGCATTTGATCTCTGTCCTTTAACATTAGTAACACCATGTGATTTTAGTTCTCTCTGTACTTCCAGTTCACCACTGCTTCACAGTTCCTTTCTTCGTAATACACCTTTGCAGCTGTTGAGAGTTTTGTGTGCAAAGGCGTTGAAATCCGTATCGACGAGTTTGTCCAGTTTGGATAAATTCATGGCCTGCATATCTCTTCTATATTCAACGAGAATCCCACCCGATCGTAATTTTGTCACATTTTAACGTCAACAGCTATTCCTTTGATTGTTTTCCTAATGCAAAGGGGTTAATATATGATGCTAGTTTACCCTCTTACGCCGCATAACTGATAATAAATTTTGGCCGTGTGTTTACAGAAAGATTGCCTATTTCTTGATCTGAATCAGAATCCGAGTCGGTTGATCAAAGTTTGCGCCCTCGTTTTAGTTTTTTGTTGGTATCTTTGCCATGTTAATAATATAAAATGTTCATTTCCCCGGTTCCCACCAAGAAGGGGTAGAGTTACTGCAAAGCAGTGAACCCACCCAGCTGCCAGTATTCCCACATACTTGTACTAGGATGGTATACTCAGTCAGTTTTGATGCCAAAGCAATGCATTGACTGATTGGACCGTGTGTGAGAGTGTCATGTCTTCAGATGTCGGTTATCCAACCAAGCATTTTAAAATACACAGTAACTGAAGTTGCCACTACTTGCAGACAGTGCAAGAAAACCAAATATGTTTTCAAATGTAATAATCTAGTTAAAAATAAGTACACAATGACAGTAAGTGGATTTGATTACACGAAATGACTGATTGAATGACCCCCAAATGCCATCCGACGAGACCTCATTTTTGGGGCTCCCGATTGGCCAGAACGGGCCAGTTCGACCCTCTGTCTACTTCCGAAGTTAGGGCCAAATCAGTGTATTGGATAGGAATCTTCAAAATGGAGACTGCCCTATCCGGGACACTCTTTGTTCTCATTACCAAGATTTAATTCTCCAGGGCCTTCAAATTGCACCACTCGGGAGGACAAGGCGCCTGCATAACATGTCATACCATTTTGGTCTGGAATTACATATTCAGATATTTAGCAGCAATCATGTATCCGACGTCTGCAGACCCATCTAGTATGGTATGGTCAAAGAGATCCTAAGGATCCTCTAACCTCCTTAGAAATATCGTTTGATTGTGATATTGTTTCCTAGAAAGTGGAGTCCAGACCCCAATCAAATACCCAATTGTTCAAAAGAATATTAAAGATCACCAGCCTTTTTCTATAGAATTGTGAATTCAGTTATTTTACCTTCTGTAAATATGTGTGCTGTCACATAATTCCAGACAATGTGTAGTAATATAAGTACGCGTGGTATGTGTATACATAGACAATAAACATATAGTGTGTTTTTATATCTGTGTTATACAACTCGTTGAAATATGGTTTATTTTTTCGAGGCTTCGCCGAGAAAAAATAAACCATATTTCAACGAGTTGTATAACACAGATATAAAAACACACTATATGTTTATTGTTTTTATCTGATAACAAACAGACAACCGTCTCGTGCGTCTACCCGACTTATATATGCTTCCCACGGGCCTCCAAAGAAAACCAGTCTACGAGACAAAAGAAATAGGACAAGACGCATAGAGTTGTGTCCCTTACATTACAAAATCGATGACGGCGATTGTAAAGTGCGATTGCACTTCTTGCATCATGTAACTGCGCTGGAACAAAATAAATTTCAACTATTTTATTAACAGTAACAAAACGGTGTTTCAGTAGAGTTATTCTTTTTTTGACATAGTTCCAGTTTTCTTCCGTGTTTTATGCTGTAGTCCCAATATAACAAATAATTTTGCGTTTGTTTACAATTTTTACGAAGTGTTTTTTTTTTCAGGTAGAGCAGACGATCTTTTAATTAGCGCAGTTCCGCGAGTACTTTTGATCGAGGCCGTGACTATAAATAGTTCGCAGTCGCCGCATACTAATTACTATTAACATTCAAGTAATTTCTACAATGTTTTGAAGCAAAATTTTAGGTTGCCTTTATTGAAGCAAAATAAATAAGAAATGACACCATCAGAGGATTTTGACAAAGTGCAATAAGCGTACAATTAAAACCTGCCCTGTGATATAACGATGTTTCATGAATGAATGAATGAAAATGGAATTGAAAGAGGTCAGAGGTCGTTCGCATAAATTATAATTATATACAACACCCGTTGTATATACTTCAAGTATATACAACGGTTGTTATTCTCTATGGTTATCAGATAAAATGATTTATACCATGATTACCTATTCTACTATATATAAAAGGCCTATGACATAAATTTTAGCTTTACACACCAACTGTGGTGAACACGCCAGCAATGGGATTTCAATAGTAAAAATTGCCACCTACAGTGGAACTATATATAAGTTGACCTTTGGAGACCTCGCCTTGAATGCAAGCTTGTCTAAATTTATTGCTCGTCGCCCCGTGAAGAATAAAATGAAACCCGCAATTATTTATTACGTTTTTAAATAAGTTTACCTCATAAGGTACCAAAAATTAGCCAAAACACGTTGTCTCATGTTAATGAAGCATCTATAACTGGAAATAGTATGTTATTATGTTATTAAAATGGAAAAGACCCCCGTAATTTTCGGTTTCGTTTTCTATTTAGTTTCAGTGATAAAATTGCCAGCGGAAGTACCGCCCACCGGTGCTCATGTAACCAAAAACAGATTCGCACGTGTGAATATTGATTTATTTAACATTTACAATTTTATTAATCTGACGATCATGGTATAAATAAAATATCCCCAAAATAGCTTTGGTGTACCAAATGTTCACCACGTAGTGAACATTTGGTACACCAAGCTACTATGGGTATATTCTATATATATCCCCTATAAATTAACATTACGTCTAATACTACGCCCTAACATTCTCTCCTGGAAAATATCTTCCAGAAATAGCAATGTGAACCCTCCAATAAACACTTCCGACCTCTAGTATTACTGTTAATTGTCATAATACAAATGTGGAGAGTGGATTGTAACTAAATCACGCGCGGAGTGGAGTTATCACCCATGCTATAACTTTCAAATTTTGTACATATCGACGAAAACACAAGCAATGTTTCAGCCAATGGACCTCCGGGTTTAGCCCGGAGGTCCATTGGCTGAAACTTTGCTTGTGCTGGTTATACTTTGCAACAAATTTACAATTATTGCTTGGGTGGATTTTCCACTCTGCGGGTGATTTAGTGATAATACACTCTCCACGTACTATAGTTTCAAAGGAACGTTAACAAATGAACATCCGACTGTTTGAAATGTTGTGAGCAACGCCCACTTTAGAAAATGATTCATGTGGAATTGACTTATGAAAGTGATCTTCTGGTATTTTGCTTGAGCTTACCAGGGATAATAAGATTATGGCGGTAGTACAACTTATGTGTTCAATAGGCCTAGAGTATACAAATCCATATATCAGATTCTTAGACTGCATATGGAGTGTTCGGGTATGACGTTTCTGCAAAGTGTGAGTAAGTTGGCGAAAACGGTGGCACATGACGCGAAGTGAGAACAATATTAGGCAAGGTGTTAGCAGGGACTATCGACATCCTCTCTGTTATCTACTATGAATGAAATTTCAAATCTTTAAGAGTAAATGATCAGTCATTATTTGTGTTTGTGAAAGAAAAATGTCATTTACCTAAATTGAAGTGGGAAATTACCGAAATTGAAATGATCCTAATGATATGTTATAGACAATAATCTGCAGAACCAGAGACAACTTTTCTCCACCCGCCAAGGCCGTATATTGGATATTATTTTTCGCATGTTATCTTTTATTTTAAATCTCTGTTTTTTATTGTGCAACATTGTACTTGAATTCATCATTTAATAACTCATGTGCCACAAAACCAATAGCATCTAACTTCTCAAGAGACTTCATGAACAACAATGTAACAATTGATAAACCTACACGTACAAGAATGACAGTTGCTGTCCCATGCATGTGCGTTGATGCTACTGATGGTCGGACTGTTAGTCATGGCGAGTAGTATAAGATTGGACGAGATCCAGGCAAATCCTGAATATGAACTTAGTCACATACTAAATGATATAACTGGTACGTTGGCTGAATATAATAACTCTCTACCGGTGTACAACACCATAAATAGTAAGTATTTTATTCCCGGTGAGATACGTGCCGAGCTTAATAGTACAAACAGATCATTCTCAGCATTTCATATCAACTGTCAAAGCCTACAAGCCCACTGGTACTCCCTACATCATCTACTTGTTGAAACGAATAGCCCCCAGAACACATTCGACTTCATCGGCCTCACAGAGGTATTTCATATCCCTGTCAATATATCTTATTGTCTAGAAGGTTATCACCAGATACAAAAAAATACAAGACCCTGTCACGACGATGGACGTGGGGATGGTGGGCTCTTCATTAAAGCTGATATAACATTTAGTGTTCGGTATGACCTTTCTATCTTCATACCACATGTTTTTGTGTCACTGTTTGTCGAACTGAAGTATAAGAATTCATCGAGAATAGTTGGTATAATCTATAGACCCACTACTGCCCCTAAAGTAGACATGGACTTATTCATATCAAAAATCAACTACTTAACTGATGCACTAAATAAAGAAAGGAAATCATCATTAATCATGGTTAATCTTAAAATCTGATTCTCATCCCAAGACTGGTTTGTTTATAGAGCAGATGTCCAGTGAGGGATTTGTGCATGTTATTACCAAACCCACTAGAGTAACACCTCAGTCTGCTACACTCATACATCATATTTTCTCCAGTAATCTCGCAAATCCTTTTACATCGGGAATAATCCTTACAGATGTATCTGACCACTTTGGCATTTTTTATATTGAACCAACAAACACCAAACATTATATTATAAAACCGGCTTTGATTAGGAAAATTAATTCTACTACTATTGAATACCTCAAACTGTTGTCCCAATGTGATTTTTCTGGAGTTTTGGAATCAGATTGTCCCGATGAAAGGTACAAAATCTTCATCAACACTTACATGAATGCCTTCGAAACAGCATTTTCGCTGCAAAAACATAAGCCAAACAAGAAATTGTTTAAGCAAAAGCCCTGGATGACAAAATGACTTCTTATCTCTGCCAGTAATAAAAGCCAAATTTTTCACAAAAAACTAAGATCTTCCACAGAATTGAATATTGAGAATTACATAAATTACTGTAAGTTATTCAACAAGATTAAAAACAAAGTAAAGCTATGTATTATGAAACAAACTCTTCTGGAAAATAAGAATAACATGCGGAAAACATGGGAAGTCTTAAATAATGCATTAAACATAAACAAAAGCAAACGCAATTTGCCTTCACTATTCCATCATGGTGACAGGACAATATATGATTCAAATACGATTGCACAGGAGTTTAATACTTTTTTTGCCAATATAGGAAGTCAAACCTCCAAGCTAATAACCAAACCGCGTAAGTTATTTACTGAGTTCCTGAATGATCCACACCATGATACCCTATTCATCACACCAACGTCGTCCTTTGAAATCACAAGGATAGTAAATGCCATGAGGCCTAAGTTAAGTTAAGACTGTGAAGATCTTACGTCCACCATCCTTAAACACTCAATAACATGGTTGCGATTCCACTTGCACATATTATGAATTCTTCTTTCAGTAAGGGGAAAGTTCCGGATAGGATGAACATTGCTAAAGTAATACCTGTCTTTAAATCGGGAGACGAGAAGGAGTTTACAAACTACAGGCCGATCAGCATTCTTCCCGTAGTTTCCAAAATCCTTGAAAAACTCATGTCTGTAAGACTTGTAAAATTTCTAAATAAATATGATATTCTTTACCAACACCAATACGTGTTCAGGAAAGGGCATAGTACTTTACATCCGACTATGCACCTACTAAAATATATGGCTCTCGAGAACAATAAAGACAGTAAAGATAGTACGATAGCCCTGTTTCTCTAAAGCCTTCCATACCATAAGTCATGAAATATTAATTAAAAAACTAGACTATTATGGGATAAGAGGTCATGCAAAAACCCCAAAAAACACTGGTTTAAGAGCTATCTCCATAGTAGGACCCAATAAGTCTCTCTTGGAGATAGCAAATCGGGTTTAGCTGAACTAACATGTGGAGTTCCTCAAGGTTCTATTCTCGGCCCTATACTCTTTCTCATGTATATAAACGATTTACATAAGACAACAAAGCTGAACCCACACTCTTTTGCGGATGACACTTCGATATACAAATCCGGTGCGGATATAAACCCTCTAGTCCTGGACTTTAATGAAGAACTTCAGAAAATATTTGATTGGTGTGCTGCTAACCACTTAGTACTAAACGCCAAAAAAAAAACGAAATACATTATACTTAACCATTGTCATGAGGACAAGAACGTCACATCCCATCAAATACGGATAAACAATCAAGTTATTGATAGAGTTGGTTATAATGAGACTGAAAAATATCTCAAATTCCTTGGTATAAATCTTGATGAGAATCTTTCCTATAAGGCTCACATATCGCATATTTGCTCGAAAGTCGCTCTCGCTAACTACACCCTCAATAAAGTAAAGAAACTTCTCCCGCACAAAGTCATGAAAACTCTATATTTCTCACTTATACAAAGCCATTTGATTTATGGAATTCCATTATGGGGGTGGGGGGTGGGGGGGGGGGGGGGGCGGGGGCTCAAAAGCCTGTAATCGTCTCTGTAAATTACAGAAGCGATCAATAAGAATTATAAACAACCAAAAATATAATGCCCATACTGAACCTTTATTTATCAAAGATAATATACTGAAGATTAAAGATTTATATAAATTACATGCTTCCCAGTTCTTGTTTGATTGGCACAATGGAAACCTGCCAGGATCATTTGATGATTTTTTTTCAACCGTGAACAACGAAACTTTTATGAATACTCGCCAAGCAGGTCAGATTCGTACCCATAGAACGAGGACCAAAACGCTTGATACCTTCCCAGTCTTTGCATTCCCTAAATTATGGAATGAATTAGACATTGACCTTCGGAAACTTAACAACAGGGTAGAATTCAAAAGCAAGTTAACAGCTGAACTTATTTCCTCTTACGAGAATAACATCTCCTGCTCAAATCCGAATTGTCCCGACTGTGCTGTCTAGCCCTACCTTCATTTTTTAGATGTAGCCTCGGCGATCCAGTCCAGTGTCTGTTATTTCTTAGTGGATAACTAGGATATAATATACAGTGGACGTTTAGTGGATAACTAGGATATAATATACAGTGGACGCGTTTTGTTAGACTGTCCTTTGGACATTACCGTTCTTGACCTAACTCGGTCTGGAGCTCGTCCAGGACAGCCTCTTGACTTGGTCCCTGTCAAACGTATACACGATTATATCAGCCTGTTGAAAAGTAATTTGTGTTTGAATGTGGCCATTTTAGCGGCGCTGGGTTGTCCTTGAAGTCCAGCCATCACGTGTACACACTCGGATGTTATAATGGACGTTGATACATTGGACACGGTGGAAGATTAACTTAAATAGTACTGACAAAGCACAATGTTGTACATTCCTTGTTTCTCCCTGCCTTTATCTTCCTTGTTCTGTCTTACTCTTCTTTCCTTTTTTCTATAGGGAAAGGCAGGAAGACAGCCAATCTAGCTATGACTTTCCCTGCCAGTGTACATTTTAAAAATTAATATTATCTCTGATTGTGTATGTGCTTTATTATTGTAAATTGGATATTGTAGATTTACACACATTTGTCAGTTTTGTATTTGCTTAGTATACTGGTGAATAAAATATCTAGGTCTAGGATAATAGTTTTCCCCTACCTCTAAGGTACTGGGACATATATAAAGTCGTCGTGTGAGACAGCTTGGAGAGATGTGCCTGTCTCACCCCACCCACGTGACAGCTATCTCACCCCATCGACGTGACCAACCGATATTGGCTTATTAGCATATTTAATGAGCGCAGGACTATTCAATCATCGCACGTAAACAAACACCATGGTGTCAGGGTTTCGGAAATATTATCAGACGAAAGTTTGTCGAAGAAAATAGAAATAAAAACACAGACCGCTAAACCAAAGGACAGTTGACTCTCTTATAATAATTTTTGGATGAACGCCTTTATGAGTGGAGCGAGTTGCATGAAATTCCCGTTGAAAAGTTATGCGAAGAACATTGCAGAATTCATATGACGTCATCGGAATGTGTCAATGTTCATTTGTCTACAAATCTTAAACCCCTGTCTTGCCGGAGTTGGGATTTAATTTTAATTTCTGTGGTATATACACAACTTTTGTGCGCTCTTTCCGATAAACAAAGCAGTTTTTTCAGAAATGGACAACAAAATTGTTCGATATAGCTGCACGTGCCCCTGAATTACTTTTGATGAAGTCAGAGTGTTTTGGTGGGGGGAGAAAAATTATCCCTGATATGGGCGGGTGTGAGATGGGGAATTCTCACCCTCGGGAAGAGATATTTGGTAAGCCTCATGTCTGGCCCAAATATCATGCCCTCGGGTGAGATTTCTCTATCTCACATCCTAATTCACACCATAACCCAACCTAACCCACCCTAACTCACCAGGGATAATAATATTCTCGCTGAGTCTCGTGTAAGATGTATCCGCCAACTAAACGTCCCGTAACGTATATAGTATGCCCATCTAATTGTGATAGTTGAGTGAACCAATTTTCTTTTCTCCGAAATTTCAGAATCAGTTGTGTTTGCAAACCATTTTATGTTTTCGTCAATTTTTCCTACTGGCACGCATTCGTTCACAAAGTTAGATGAGTATCACTGTTGACCGTTATTGTTGGTGTATTTCTTTTTCTCATGCCACCTGTTTAATTTGACCAACTAACGTGCTCTAATACCATCGGTGGACTATGCGATATTAGGTTATTCAATTGGGGAATTGGTTATTGGTTATCTTTACGCGATCTCCTGTATATAACTAATCGACAGCTTACACAACACACTTGTTTATTTATCAGTGTAAAGCCTGAGAGCACCTAGGTGGATTCACGGCTATAAACTATATTATTATTATTATTATTATGTGATTGGGTCCATACACTGCAAGTGACCGTGTATGAGCCCATACACTCCCTCTGCTGGGCGCCATTTTGTTTCCGAATTAATTTTTACACCTCAGGTTTTCACCTACAGTACGTGGAGGGTGGATTGTAACTAAATCACCCGCAGAGTGGAGTTATCACCCAACCTATAATTTTCAAATTTTGTATATATCGACAAAAAATACAAGCAATGTTTCAGCCAATGGACCTCTGGGTTTAACCCGGAGGTCCATTGGCTGAAACTTTGCTTGTGCTTGTTATGCCTTGCAACAAATTTGCAATTATTGCTTGGATGGAATCTTCTCTCTGCGGGTGATTTAGTTATAATACACTCTCCGTGTACTGTATTTTCGTACAAATAAAAGACAGTTTCCTGGTAAATATTCCAAATGAAGCGATTCAGATCTTTTAATTTATTATTCAATTCGTATGATGTCAAGTTAGCGGCCTGAAACTCATAGTCCTCGATCACTAGTTACGACTGTTCATTGGTTAATCTATCGGGCTGCCGTAACAACACGAGATATACATCCACGACTGAAACGCATTCTGGCACGTCCGTTGAGCACTCACCAAGAGTGATAATCGACTTTTGTCACTAAAAACATTAACAGTGAATTAATAATTGAGTGGCCCTCGTTTCGGAATGTTGAATTCAGTTGTGTCAACGCGTGTGAGACAATCTTCCAACATCATAGTTTGAGAGACCTGTTAGCATTTGAACTACAATCCATATACAGTATTTCACTGAAATCAACTGCCCATACATTTGTAAAACAACCTCCTTTATATGTTCAAACAAGGCAGTAAGCATAACAAGTGAAATACATCCTCAACAAATTCTGAAATATATTCTTTGAGGAGTTTCGTGCGCAATATTCAGTGGACAATGCCATGTCCAGATCATTTTCTTTCAACTATAAAATTTCAGTAGCATTTTGACATTTGAACTGACATCCTTGTAGATATTGAATTCTTTAAAATTAACATACAAGAAATAATCTTTCAATTTTTGCAATAAAAGTCATTATAGTTTAAATGGTTCGGTGCAGAAAACCAATCAAATGTGTTCGTGCCACAGTAAAGTTATATTCTGAGCACGTGCTTCATATTCAGCTGAAAGCAAATTATATTGTCAATATTGATTTGTATTGTTACAACTTATTTAATACTGCTTGTACATACTCTCCAATAAATTCTACCAAAACAATTGATGAACAAATTTTTACTTCCAAAATAATGTAACGCTAACATGTGAATAACTCTTTCTAAAGAATGCGAACTTCAGTTCTACCAGCTTTTAAATGTATTTACACCGATTCAAAATTATCCAGGAACTTTAAAGTTGTGCAATCAATATCGGCTTAGTACTAAGTTCAACATAATGCCAGTAGCTATTCAGGAGAAAATTATAATACGAGGTGATGTCTCCATGTAAAACTGTTTCAATTTCTACAGAGAACTCGTTCTAAAGAATGCGAAATTCAGTTCTACCAGTTTTTAAATGTATCTACACAAGGTCAAAATATTTACACAATTATCCAGGAACTATAAAGTTATGCAATCAATATCGCCTCAGTGTTCAATACAGCATAATGCCAGTAGTAAATCAGTAGAAAATTATAGTACGAGCAGATATCTCCATTTACAACTGTTTCAATTGCTGTAGAGAACCTTCTCTTCTGAAAGTTGTCACAAAGTACCAAATATTTGAAACCCACATACAGTTAAAACTAGAAGTCCTGTCATGAACTGTGCGCTTATCTAGGCTTAACTGAGCGTCGAAATTGCGCGCAATTGCCATATTGAATGGCATCCAAAGCACGCAGATTCTCTTGGTTACTCATAGCAAACACAGGCAATGTTTCTGCTAATGGACCTCCGGGTTATCCGGAGGTCCATTGGCTGAAACCTTGCGTGTGCACAGGCCATATGTACAGAATTTGATAGCCTAAGTATGGTCATAACGCGTAGATTAACGCGCAGATCGATGTGCTATTTGTGCGCATTTCATGACAGGACTTCTAGTTTTAACTGCAACTTGATATTGCTTCCTATAAAATGTTGATTCTCACTGCAACATCTCACGTGGAGTAATTTTCCTCAAATTCCCAGGTACTCTTGAGATATGAACACAGAACAATCTGAATAAGCCCATAATATATGATACATGTTCAAACAAAAATGATAATTAATACCAGTTTCTGATACTGCCACACGCATGGTTCAGTATTAATCCATGACGATATTTTTACAGACTCTTCTGTTTGTACAGAATGTCAGTTTTTAGTAACAGTAGAATGTTACAATACCAGCATATCGTGATGTTGAACTAATATTAAATATTTTAATTTTACCCCAAGCTCCTAATGGCTGTTAAGCTACATAAGTAGATTCGTTAATGCATACAACATACTCATAATCAGCTTTAAGTTCACTCGCATCAATTTGGGAGCGTTGGAATATCATGCATTTTATATTAGAATATGTGTATGGATGCTTTCCTTTTCCTGGTCTACAATGTTTCCATTCCATTTTCATACTATCTACAGAAAAGTCAATAATTTTTTACACATGCTCCAAGTTGACACCGTGGACTTCAGCCCCATTCGCAGAGTCCATCACATTGGACAATTCGGATCTCACAAAAACGTATTCAGCTGATCAAAACCTTATACAAATTAACAAATGCTTCTTCTTGTTGTTGAAATCTTTGAGCCCGGTGGGAATATATAACATTTATATATGTCTTATCTCACACTAATGTTTCAATTGTAATGGTCCAGATTGAGTTTTAGGCGAGGGAGAGGCATCCGGTTACCAGTCTATTTTTGGATAGTCAACTGCTTTAAATGTATACTTCTATCGCAATGTTTGAAGAACTCTTTTATATCGAAAATGAAAACTGTCGCTCATGTAAAATAAAAAAAGGTGTAAAACCCTTTTTATACATCACCAACCTTTGTATAAACTGTTCTCCTCTTCGTGTGCGAATGCAAAAGGTTCCGTTCGGGTCGAAAGCTATTTTCAACACAATTACTATTGTCATACGAATTGCATTTGAAGGCAGGTAAGACTTATTTTCAAATCACTCGTACTAATTGTAGATATGCTGACAAATACGAGTTCTCGTTGCTTCACCAAACCCTGTTGCTAACACAACAGTTATTTTGTTTTTTTTCTAAAATACATAAAAAAAAACTATTTCGACATGGATAAACCGTCGGCTTCGCTGTAGAGAAAAATAGAAAACTGAATTCGCACTATCCCAGCTCCTACGCGCTGGTGAGATGCAATTGGCGCAACGAGCCAAAAATAGTAATGTTTCTACAGGACCTGACACACAACTGTGATGCGTGCGACACCCCCCCCCCCCCCCGACGCACGCTATGAAGCCATTCAAATACTTATCTCACACATATTGCTTGTGAATAGATTCATGATGAAATGTTAAACGTAGTACTGATAAACTGACGAAGATCATTAATGGGTATGTTTTGATCAATTCTGAATACCAGATGAAATATTGACCAAGTTTTCTGTTTTCAAGTTGGATATTTATCACCACATTGCACAAATGAATGATGCTGCGGATATGGAAGGCGGTCACTCCTCCTCGATGGCTTTCAGAAAAGAACAAGAGAAAAGATTTATGTGCTAATAGTCTAATTGCCTAGATAGTCTGAAAATGGGAGTAATGTAATGGCTTCTCTACCCTATTCAACCCTTAATATTAAATGGTTCATTGTTTCAATGGAGTTTTAAGATAACGACAAACATTGAAATAAAAAAATAAAGTTTGTTGCATCGATTTGTTTGAAGAAAATTTTCTATATGTTACTATTAGTTACTGTATGCCGTTCAATACATGCATTATTAAACGCATAGTACATTTCATACACTTTCAGCGAATTCTAATTGCCTCTCGTCAGAGATCTGAGTGAATTTCCTAGGTTGCAAGTGGTATTGCTATCGAATGTCTGCACTTTTTCTATTTATTGCTATCAAAACTTCTTCTAAAATGCGAAGTGGATTATTTGTAGTAATCCCTTTTACATGTTGTAATTAGTTACATGTACATATGCGGTTTCGCCGTTTGTAGCCCAAGTCGAGATATTATTAAAGCAATATTACATGAATTACGCTCTTGACAAATTATTAGTAACGCCAGATTCTGACATCGACCGCCAGACATTTCCATATATCTTCAGAGAACAATATCAAGTAATGGTTATACTACAGTACTATTGAAGGCAAGTCCGAACAAATGTACGGTATACATAGATCGTATACATGCACCTTCAGGGGACTATCCCACATACGACGAAAGCATCAAGACGTTTGACTATGTTGACAATTAAAGGTTTTCATAGGCCGTGTACAGGCTTGCAAAGGCCAGTTCAGAAGGAAGCATCACCTTATTTTGTTGTCTATCCTGTCCTAGCCGCTCAGAAGCAAACATGCCTTAAAACCAGCAGCACAGGCACAACTACCATGTACTGTTTAAGTGCATAGATAGATCAACACATGCCATCCATAAGCTCATAATACATACTATACACTCTAGACAAATTGCCAATCACGTCGGATTCTAATATTGTTGTCCACCATCTACAAGTAATTTCTTTTATCAGGTGACATATCAGATCTGGTATTACTAATTTATTATATGTCTACCACAAAAAGGCCCTCAATACCGCTGTAGTTTGCACATAAAATCCAGCTCTCCGGTAAGCAAGAGTGTCAAGTTTTCCAGATCATTATCATGCCTGTCTCAAAGGAGGCGCATGAGAACGAACTATTTCTATCAGTGACCTATAAATATACATTATTATGACCATGTGCATGTCCTGTAATTTGTATCAGATTCAAGGTCGTGTTTACAATCAGATCGCAACGAGCCCGTCAGGGCGAGTTGTGATCCGATTGTAAACACGACCGAGAACCTGATACAAATTACAGGACATGCATTTGGTCGTGATAATACATTTATCTAACAATCCCGTTACATAAAGTCTGTTTTTCCGTTTTTCAGTTTAAATTGGTCAAAATTTTGAATATCATATTGTAATGCGTAATAACAATGCATCTAATGTTATTATTTGTCATGGCGCGATGTTTACCGGAAGTTGAATCTACGTGATACGGAATCAGAATGAGTCGTCTATATGATACGGAATCGGAACACATTATGTGTCTCGTGGTTTTCAGGCCAAAATCTATATGATTGTTAGATAAATAAATATAGAATATAAGCACAAAACGTAACACGAGTGTCTCCTCATTAAATTCCATTGACAAACATTCCACTCGAGATCTATCTAAAAATGCCGTGTTGAACAATTTCAAAATAACAATTAATAACTATTTTCAAGATGTGAATCCAACAAAATGAAGGAGTATCTGTGTTATGAAAGGAAATTCCGATTGAAATTCAAGTCTTGCCTCCAGTGTTTTGACTTTCAAGTTTCATGTTCAACACGAACGTTCGTTCGATATTACTATGAGTTTGGGATTCCCCAATTCCACAAATGCTTTATTGTTAATTGGCTAATATAATTCTTGTTCTATTTGATATTTCAGATGTTGTGATCAGTTTAAAATACTAATTGTCATATATTACATGACACGTCGTTAATTTCGACGTAACAACCCATGTCTTATTTCCTGATTATCAACTAGTGTCTAAACGGCGCGTGGTCCCATAGCAGCAGCAGCAGCAGCAGCAGCAGCAGCAGCAGCATTGTATTCTTGTGCGTAGTTCACATGGCGTCAATTACGACAACAGGCGCAAGTAAAGCGCATTCATGACGTCATGGTGTGAAGCGTCTGAGCCAACGAACTGATTGTCGGTTGTTTTGGGAGAATTTAGCGACAATGAATTAAATAAAAAGTGTAAAAACATTCGAAAATTCATGTGATATACAGAATCTTTAACTCGTGATGTTTGGATATAAGATTTTTTGAAACTCGTTTGATGAATTCGATTCACAACTCGCCTAAAGGCTCGTTGTGAATCAAATTCATCAAAATCGTTTCAAAAAAATCTCTACAAAAAATTACTACAACAGTCAATTGACTGTTGTGGTAATCTGCATAAGTCATTATTGTTTCGTGTAAATATTAACATATGGACATACCTCTCTATAAAATGTAGGATTCTGTTCTGGTTCTCACAAGTTATTACGTACTGTAGAGGTATGAACACAAAACACGGATATGAGCAATCAGCCATGGTATATAATACACAAAAAAGTCAACCATCCCAGTTTTCCTAACGCTTTCGAAAATATACATGGATGAATGTTTTATGAAATGTAAGACATCAATTCCAAAAGTTTCTCAAGAAAATATAAATTTGAAGTTGGGTGCGTGTGCATCCTTGTCCACCACAGCGCAGCCAATAAGTAGGCCGGGGGTGTTTTGACAATCACAAGATTATTAGCAGCGTGTATTGCATGTTATCTCTGTGCATTTCATCGTAAGATCTGTTTTTACGCATACACATTAAACACGTTTGTACATCCCGGAGAAGAATATTATCTGCTCACGAAAAAGACAGCGCCCCGCGCAGCATCCAACTGATAAGGGCGCTGATATGAGCGTTAGAGGAGTGGCCAGAAAGTTTGGTGTAACATTCTTGCCGAAGAATGTGATCAAATTAACAATACGAGACAGGGGTGTCTGGCGTGTTTGCAAATTAGAGGTGGACAGAACCGATACTAGTTAGCAAATTGTGCTTTTGGATACCGACCACACGTACACGTAACGAGTGATGCCAAGGATATCCTTTAGTATATTTGTCCGAAACGGTCATTCAAACAGTGAATCATTTTTCACGTTGTATGTTGCCTCTCAATACTATTTTTTGTCACTTACAACGAAATGTCTGGGATGTTCAAAACCATTTTGTACAGTATATATCAGTGATAAAAGAAAGCTGACATTATATCTAAGATGATTTTCCAGGAGTAAGGCCAACGGCTAACTTTGCTGGCACAAACAACCTTTGTTTTTATTTAGCTCCTATGATATGGCCTATACGTTCTCAATAATTTATATACACCTGAAACTTAAATAAGCACCCCCTGAAATGTTACCGATTATTACGTTTTAATGTTTTCTATGAATTGAGTACACTTCATCTCGTGAAAACATGATGTTTCTGGTTGATTGCGTACCCCAAACACATACCCTCGTCCACGTGAAGCATTCTACCCAAGAATGTCACAAAAAATCACTATCATCCACATGCAATGTCTGGATATAAAACAAGAAAATTTGTCACTTCTTTTATCAGTAAATGTGGACATGGCAATGAGACTGTCAGAGGCACTATGGTGGCAAATCGTTGGCATGTCTGCAACAGACATATCAGTGGAAGCTATTGGAAGGCAACTTGGCCATGGTCATTCTGTCATCAGCAGACTTGTCCGAAAACATCAACTAACCAACGATATTAAGGACCGACCAAGCGCTGGACAACCCAGAAAGACTTTTCCTCGGGAAGATCGGTGTCTGGCACGCCTCTTTAGGCGTAAACCATTTGCTTTACGAGGGGTTTTGAAACGCCTTTGGCTCCCCCAACAGGCGATAGTGCAACAGACCTGTCCGAAACCGCATAAAAGCACTGGGTATGAGGCCCAGAAGGGTCATTGAGCGTCCGGCTCTGCCAGATCAGCATCAAAGACTACGTTTTGAGTGGTGTATGGCACGACAACGTGATAATCTTGGGTCACAGAGGAGAGTCCATTGTTCAGACGAGAGTAGATTCCTGCTTCACGTTACAGATGGTCGCATGATTATGTGGAGGCATAGAAATACTGTTTGCGTGCCCAGGAACATCAGACCTACTGTTTCTTATGGTGGAGGATCAGCAATGTTCCACGGATGCCACTCTCATGGTTGTAAACTTGATATGGTGACTGTACATGGGGACCTCAGTGGTCATTAGTACAACCGGGACGTTCCCAATCCGGTTGTCGTGGCTCATTTTGACAACCCCCCGATGGCTACTAGCCAAGTATTCATGGACGACAAAGCAAGGCCACATCGTCCCCATGCTGTGGGAGCATTCCTCTAGAACAACACTGTTAAAACACTCCCTTGGCCTACAATGAGGCCCGATTAGAATCCCTTAGAACACATTTTGGACATTCTCGGACGTCGTGTGCAAGCAAGGGACGCCCTTGTTCAACATTTGGCCGATTTGGAAGCTGCATTTTATGAGTAGTAGCAGCAGTTGCCACTGGACCATATCAGAAGGCTTACTGGAAGCATTAAAAGGAGGGTTCTGGCTGTCATTCGGGCACGTGGTGGATACACTCGCTACTGACATCAGACACTGCTATTGTGTTCAGGGGATCACAAATTACGTTTTTTGTCAGCCATTACTGGTATTGTTTTATCATGGACCGTTTCAGCACCATACTTGTGGAGAGAACATTTTTCCATCAAACACATTAGTGACAGATATGTGTACTTAGCGCCATTAAAATACTGCATATTTTCATCATTGTGTTGTCTTTCGTTTGTCAATAGACTATTCCCTCTGCAAACAATAAGTTTTGGCCATCTGAAATATAGCATGAAAGTAATGACAGTTTCTATTAACAACACCGCGAAAAAACAGTGGGGTGCTAAATCAAGTTCCAGGTGTATTATTGAAGTCGGATTCTGAGTCCGAGTGATGTCAGGGCATAGTTCTGTTATTCGGTACAATATTTCTTTATTTATTTATTTATTGGTGTTTAAGGTCACATATTTCTGCACAATGGCTAATCATGACCATGACAGTTTCACGGAGCAAGTCGGAGTATCCGGAGAGAACCAGCGAGCAACGGCGAGCAACTGTCAGCTCTCCAGCGTACTAACTCCACACAAGCAGGGTTAGCATTTGTTGAAGACAAGTGCACCATCGACGTGCAATACGCCTCAGTACACAACGCCACCGTGCCTCCGCTTGGGCAATGGGGGTGAAGTGTCTTGCCTGAGGACACAACACGGTAGCCGCAGGTGGAAATCGAACTGAGGACCTCTCGGGTTGCAGCTCCACCTCTGCCTACTGGGCCACCGCGCCCCGTTCGCTAGAATATTAACATTTCATAAAAAAATGCTAAATTCTGTTGTACCAACCTATACGAAGTTATCCTTGAGTATGCCGTCACAATTGTTTTTTTGTTTTTTGGAGGGAAGGGGATGTTGTTCAAATTGAGATCCCAGTCATTAGAGTTGAGGGAGAGAATCGGGAAAGGCGAGGAAAAAGCATGCAAAATGTGCAACCTGGGATTAATGGAGACCCTGGAACACTTCAGTTTGGAACATTTGCCTAGTAAGACAAGAAGACAAGACTCATTGACAAACTAATGGGAACATGGAACGAAAGATTGAGGGGTAACTGGATGACGAATGATATGAGGACAAATGTCAATATTATCGTTTGGGAGATCGCGAAATCAACAATGGCGGGAATTATGAAACAGTTTTGGACTGAATGCTGTGCGATTAGGTTGAAGAGTGGGGGGGGGGGGGGGGGGGGATAACGCAAAAGGTGACTGGGTTGATGTAGGCCTCCTCATTAGAGGACCGCTTCAAGGCAGGGGAAGGAATTATGGTTTTCACATGATTATAACACAAGAGAAGAAAGCTACCTATTTATTTCGTCTATCAAGTCATGCGGCCGCACGGTATTCGGATTTGAGTACCGGTAACGGTATTGAAAACAATACCGCGGTATACCGGTATACCGTGAAACAATTCAGATAGAAAGCAAAATAAAACTGAAATACCTTAAGCCCCTGATAAATGCGATGTACACAGTCCCACCGTCCCAGATGAAAAACAACTCATGTTAGGAAGTTTATTGCGGGAAGATATGGGAAGCGGAGGATCTACTAAGGGCAAGTTGAGCTTGCACTCAACATTGGTCGAATCGATTCCAAGATTGGACAATTCGTTCCTGGTAATTTTAGTACCTGGTGAGATAATAATCACAGAAGACGGGCATACTTCAGTCAATATTTATTTATTTCCAATGAGAACAGCAAGACGAATTAATGATAAATGTATAAGAATGAATAAAAAAATATCTACAATGAGCACACTTGTTATCTAAGTCGAGAATCGTCTTTTCAGTCAAAAACCTTGCTTGACACAAGAATTTTACTTGAAGCACTGACAGTGAACACACAAGGGATGCACTACTGAATTTTCCACAACGTTTTGTTCGTATTGTGAGTATCATTAGATACGAATATGTAATGGTACTTGCAATAGGAACAAAACGTTGCTGACATTTTTTTACTGGAAGCATTGAAGACTCAAAATTTTTACTTGTAGCACTGAAAACACAAAAATGCACTAACAAATTTTAATCCACAGCTACCTAATATTTCTTTTGTTCACGGTCATGAAAACAAGCCCTATAAAATCACATCAAGTACGGTTTGATGAGAACAGCTCAGAAAAACAGTACCAATATCTGGAAATTGGGACGGTTTTGAAACAGTCCCAATAACTAGATATTTGTACGATTGTCACGGTACTGTAATCATAACCATTCAAAAGTAAAGATGCTGTAAAGGAGGTGTGAAAAACTTTCTAACACATGAATTATCGACAAGCGTTTCTCGACAGAGCTACTGAATTGAGTGTGCATCGTGCCCAAATTATAATGTACTTCTTAATTTTTTGTTGCTTTTAATAACCAACACCCCTGGTAACCTAAAAAGGACTCCTGTGGAAACCTCGGAAGTGAAGCAGTGCTTGTTTGCTGTGGTAAACAAGTTCAGTTTTACTGGTAAAATAGGACCTGGTCACCAGTGCCCGGGGTAGAAGTCCCCTAAAATGGGCAGCATGGGTGTAAACGATTGGCTAAACTTGACTGTACACCTTTTTTGCGGTCACAATTAGCCATAGCTGTAGAAAAGTGACCTTAAACACCAGTAAAAAAATAAATAACCCCCCAAAAAACTGCCCTTTTTCAAATATTAAGACGGCAATCAATTGAAATTCCGAACGAATTCCTCAAAATGGAGGGGAGGCACCTATTGAAGTCCTGACAAACCTTTTCAACCTGGCTCTGCGAAAGCAAGAGGTCCCCAGAGAGTGGAGGGAAAGTAAGGTGTCGTTCATACACAAAAAGGGGGATAAGGAAGTTCTAGATAACTATAGGGGAATATCAGTTAGTAGTAACATCGGAAAAGTATTCTGTAAGGTCATATACGGTAGACTAGAGGAAGTTATTGAAGAGAAAGGCTTTTTAGGAGAAATTCAAAATGGTTTCAGGAAAGGACGAAGAGTCACTGATCACCTATTTACACTCACCCAACTGATAGAATCAACAAAGGCTGAAAAGAAAAAGATGTTTCTGGCATTTCTAGATGTGAAAAAAGCGTACGACCGAGTGTGGAGGGAAGGTGTGTGGCGAAAGCTCGAGGGCATCGGACTGGGGGGTGACTTTGTGGGAATCATGAAAGCACTGTATACAGATGTGCAAAGCCAACTCAGTCTAGGGAGTATCACTACAAAACGAGTCCCTATGGATATAGGCCTCAAGCAGGGGTGTATCTTTTCACCGATTTTGTTTGCATTGTATGTTAAAGATTTAGGGGACGAAGTAATTCAGAGTGCGGAGGGGGTAAATGTTGGAGACATAAAGATACCAGGCTTATTCTTTGCGGACGACATGGTGTTAATGTCTAGAACTGAACAGGGGCTAGAGAAATTGCTGGAAATTGTTGGTAGATATGGGAACACTTGGCGGCTCGAACTAAATGAAAATAAAAGCAAGGTAATACCCGTTGGACGCAAGGTAGATATGACGAAGAGATGGAGAGTGGGGGAGTTCTCAATCCCCGAAGGGGAGAGCAAACAAATCACTGTAGGAGAAACGGGAGAGTATGAGTATCTAGGGGTAAGCATAAATATAACGGGAAGAGGGGTGTACAGAAATTACTCAGCCAAACTGATTCTGAAGGGGAAAAGAATTCTGAACCAACTAAAACTTTTAGGGAAAAATAGTTTCAACAAGGTCTTTGTGGGGAAAACACTGTGGGAGAGGGTGGGTTTACCAAGTATAACGTATGGCACGGACGTGATTCCATTAAACCAAACCGTTATTAAGAAGTTGGAAAGTACTCAGAATGATGCCGGCAGATGGATAACAGGGTCGAGTAATGCTGCAGCTTTGGAAGCAGTAAGGGGGGAGCTTGGGTGGATGAAAATCAAGGACAGGGTAGATTTGGGTAAACTGTGTTACTTTAACTACTTGAGAAACATGCCTGACAACCGGTGGTGCAGATTGATGCTCGATACCATTTGGAAATCTAATATAGAAACGGGGTGGTCAAAACATGTGAGGGAACTAATGGACAATTACTCTATAGAGGTCACAAACATAGAAGTAGGAATGAAAGAAGGCAAAAGGTTTGTCAAAGAGAGAGTCATGGAAGATTGCAATCGAAACTGGCGAGAGTAGTAGTTGGGGGAGCCACTATAGACCCAAGATCTGCTTCACTATAGACCCAAGAACTTATAGACCCAAGAACTTATAGACCCAAGAACTTATAGACCCAAGAACTTATAGACCCAAGATACAAAACTTATAGACCCAAGAACTTATAGACCCAACATGTATGCACTGGTGGCACAGTGCATACATGTTGGGTCTATAAGTTCTTGGGTCTATAAGTTTTGTATCTTGGGTCTATAAGTTCTTGGGTCTATAAGTTCTTGGGTCTATAAGTTCTTGGGTCTATAAGTTCTTGGGTCTATAGTGAAGCAGATCTTGGGTCTATAGTGGCTCCGCATCATGCATTATGACCAGCTCTTATAGTACATTTTTGCTTATAAGTTTATCACTGGAGGATAAGGGAACTGGTTTTTTGTCTTTTTATATAACAAAGACTTGATTGTGTACATGAGAAGATCTCTTTCTAATAGTGTGGGTAGCCCTTAGAAGGGCTGTTTTAGTTTTGATGAAGTGCAAGTCACTCAACAGTTAGCAATATTTTTCATGTATCGCCCAAGACCATCGAATCGTACCCGTTTCTTTTTTTTAGGTTTAACAATATCATCAGATAATTCTTCCTCTGGAATAGGTTGTTGAATTACTGTATCTGTTTGTGTGGATGTAGTCACTAACTGATTCTGTGCTTGACGTCCCCTTTTTCTCTTAGGTTTAGGTATCGGTTCTGCCAACTCATATGGTACTGTTAAAGGAAGAGATGACACTTTGAATTCTATAGGAACTGTAATCTTATCAGCTGAGAGAACGATCTTTTGGTGAGATGATTTCATGTCTTGTAGAGTCTCCAAGATTTTCTGTAATAATGTTTCATTTTTTTCATCTTGTGAAAAAGTATTATTCACCCTCTTATTTGGTATGGTATCCTTTTGGTTTGGTATTCTCTGCTGTGTCATCAATGAGTTGTCAATACGAATTAGATCGTTAAAATCATCTAGTATATTGTATTCATCCATGATTGAATGCAGAACAGGCGATTGCTTTTTATCAAATGAATTGTCTGGAATGTGTGTTAGATTTTATAGACAATGCGAGGATCGGAAATGCACTGGAGAATGCTCACGCGACATTTTTGATCGAGTGCGGGAAAATATTGTTGATAACAGACGTTTACTATCACACCCGTCCGATGTCAACAATATTTTCCCGCACTCGATCAAAAATGTCGCGTGAGCGTTCTCCAGTGCATTTCCGATCCTCGCATTGTCTATAAAAAGAAGGTGAGTTGAGGATTTGGATACATTTCATCATCTGACTCAAGAAATCATATTTGACAGAGAGGAAAAAAGACATGGAGCCAACGAAGATCAATTACAGTTCCATAGAGAGTTATGAGAGAACCAAGAAACAGAGAGCCGATGAAGAATTCGCCTTGGCTTTGAGAAAGTGGTGGTCGGCAACACTTTCGATGGAAGAACAACTGAAGAAAATTGAAGACCACCCTTTCGTCAAAGCCGCCACACGTCCGTTCGGGGAGATCCAGTACAAGAATCGACCTAAACACTGGTTTGATCTCCCCGTACATTTGCAGGAGGAAGCTCTTGTGGGGAAAAGCTACACATGGGAGCAAGATTGCTTTACAGAAGAAGAGATGCTAGCAACAACCATAGACGTGTGGGAAGGTGAATTCTTCACCGAAGCAGAGATGGGTTCAACACATAGCTCTCTACGGAACTGAAGATGTTTTAAAACGGCCCTTTTCAGGGCCAACCACACTATTAGAAAGAGATCTTCTCATGTACACAATCAAGTCTTTGTTATATAAAAAGACAAAAAACAGTTCCCTCCCTAGAGTGTGACCCAATGTCTATATTAATTTAAAATCATTTTATATTAGGGGTTATCCATATGGTTTTGGGTTTTGTCATCTCTCCACCCTGTGTATACAACTTCTATAACTGGGGAAATTGTGTGTGTGTCTTCTTGTGTTTTGTTGTAAGTATAAGGAAATTATACTTACAATAAAACACAAGAACACATGCACAAAATAAAAAAACTTAGGGATTCGCGTTGTGGTCGAACTCTCTATGATAGTTATTTTTTCTATAGTAAGAATAGTATTCATTGTATGTTTAGCAATCAAAATATTTTCTCTACAGTATAAACTGTATATCAGGTTACACTATAACAGTTTTTGATAAGTATGCATACAATATTAAAAACCTAATACTCTCAGTGAAAAAGAGAAGTGACTCTTAACTCTTTTTTACTGTTGGGAAATAATAGGGACACGGTGATAAAAAAGGGATTATAGGACTAACCTAACAAATTCGACAAAACTATCACAGAGGTTTTAACAAAACACAAAACTGTATTTAAAGTTAAATCATTATATTGAAATGAACTCTGAACATATATACACCGAGATCTGAGTTTGCCTATCCATGAGAAAACCTATTTACATCAAGATTCTTTTTTATGCTAGTTTTTTTATTTGATACCCAAGATTGTTTTTTGAAAACAATCTTGGGAGTCAGATAAAAAAACTGATATCACTTAAGTGATCTGATTTTGAAACAAATATAAAAAGTAACTAAAAAAACCCTATCTCTCTGTTACACAAATGTCTGGCGAAAATTATATAATTGATGATTGACTTTAATAAAAAACTTAAAAAACTAAAAGATGTAAAAAATTACCTCTGTGGGATTGTTTTGACACCTGATATTTATTACAGTTATTTCAAATAATGTCTATAAGTTTGCTCAAACCATCATCGAACATCTCTATCATTCTCTTGGAAATTTCTTGGATCAAATTTGATAGTAAGAACTGTCTCTAAATCATATCCTCTTGCAAGATGATCTAAAGCAAATATACAGTACATTCCACACACAACAGTAAATTCACTTTGTAGTCTCATTGTATTTATTGTCCAGGAATCTGTATTTTTCACTATGAAATTGTATATGTCTCTATCTATTGGTGGTAAACCATATGAATCAAAGTAGATAGCAGAATGATTGTCTTTAAAATATATTGCTATCCAATGTTCTCCTGGTTCTTTTGATGAATCTGTGTTCACAATATATGCTTGTCTGTGTTTAGGTTTTTGTTTTGGTAACAAGTCTTTTGAACACACTTTTCCATTTAAGGATGATAACCTTTGAGAACTGTCAAGTATAGTTTGTAATTGTATGGTTTCCATCTTCTTAGCCTTGAAAAAGGCTGGCACGGAGCCATTAATCAAGATATGCTGTATAATATGACCAGTCTCTTTTCACTAAATCTGCCCACTTTTGAATGTCTTTTTGGCAGTCTATTTCAAAGTCTATATGAGCACAATATTCTAATAAGTTTATTTTTCTTGCTCTCTTGTGTAGATTATATAGTATAGTCACTGGACACATTTTCTGTAAACACTCTGCAATGTTCATATCTATTAATGTTGTTGTGTTGGTTCGATTTTCTTCTTCACAGATATTTTTCATTTTCTGTTGAATGGATTTTGTCAGTTCTATCACTACACATTCTTGAAATAATGTTTGTATTTTTTCTTTACACATCTTACAATGTTCACACTGACTCATCTTGTTTAATAGTCAAATATCACTTCTCTGAATTTGTTGATTTCTATCTCACTATCAAATTCTGCATAGACAACAACGTTGATCACCTCTGGAAGAGCTTGAGCAAACTGAAGTTCAAACCTAAGATTGCCAGACTTTATTGGGTGAGCCAAGGGCCCACTACTACTTTGATCAGGTGTCAAATCAATACCCCAAAGGGTATACCCTTTTGCATAATCCTGCAAAGATAAATTAAATGATTGATTTTGTCCAAAATAGCCCATAGCTTCATACAATGATAAATATGAATTTAGATAAAGTCCACCTTCAAAATTCGGTTCAAAGGGACGTGCTTTAATGGAATGTCCATCTATTGTGATTTCCAACTTATTCAAATCGAAATGTTGAAAATTAAATGGATTAGTGCCAATGTCTCCATTTATATCTCTATTACTAACTAAACCAAGAATAATTCGTTTTGGCATCTGTTTATGAAACAGATAGTCTTCTATTTTTGAACGAAGACCACTTCCAATAGTAAAAGTTTTAATTTCACTACGTCTTATGGGTATTTTATAATTTGTTCGATCTATTTGTGCATTAAGATCATTCGCAAATTTTGGAAATAAATCCAATGCCGGTATTCTGAATATGGCTTTTTGAATTTCTATTTTTCCATGTTCACTACCAATCAAACAAAATTTAGTTGGAGCACGATGCAATTTAATTCTCATCTCAACTCCATTTGGTAAATACTTATCTTGCACAAACAGATCTAAATGCAGTTTTCCTCTTAGTTGTACATTTTTGCTACCACCAATTATTTTAGCTCGCTCAGTCAAACCTTTGTTCGACGAAGCTTTACTTGTTTCTGTGAGGTGTCCAGGAGTATCTGTATACCACAGCTCACTAGCAGCTAGATGTGTTTTTTTCACATCTCTTGAATAACTAAGAAAATTCTCAAAATATGCTCTATAAGGATAAAGATCTGTATTGGTGGTGATAAGATTGCCATTCAGTGTAACATCAATTTTACTGAACATGCTATGAAAAAAATTATTGATAGGAGCAATTTGTGTATCTCCAGCCAAAACACTCCCATCTTGTTTTGTAATTTTAAATTGAACATCAAGTGTAGATGCTGCAAGATCTAACCACTTGGTTGTTTGTCTTGGAATTAAAAATTCTATTGGTGAAGAATTATTTAAAGATGCAATAGGAAATTGTTCAATTTCACCAATATTTTCTATACCACTTGATGTTGGTGATACATTATCTGGATCAAAACTACTACCAAAATGTTCGCAAGATCCATGTAACATCATGATTTTTTTCAATCAAATATATCAAGTGGTCTTGATTTTCGTTTTGAATAAGCTTGTCTTTGACGTGTCTTACCTCTACGAGAACGAACCACAGACTGGCGTTTTCGTTCTTGTTTTTGTCTTTTTATACCTAAAGCAGATTCACCAACTGATTTCAAAAGATCTTTTCCATGAGTTAATAAAATGTCTTTAGGTGCTTTACGTTTTTTTATCAATTCATTTGCTATTTCTAAACCATGTCTTAATCCATCTCTCTTTAAGGTTTGAAATGCATTTTTTGCAATTGGTTTTATAAATGGTGCAGCTGTTCTTATTGCTGTGCGAAAAATAGACCCTAATCCATATCCATATTGCCGTGGTACACCTTGATACACCGGCATCATTTTTACAAATTTAATTTATGTCTCTGTCTAAAATGCAACTTGACAACTGTCTTGCCACTTGCAAACTGAATGGGTTTACCAGTGTTCCCATTTATATTTATAGTGATCTGATCAAAATAAGATTTTGATACTGGTACGTAATGTACATTATCAAATTCTATATGAGTATGCAAAGACTCTTTATGTGATTCAAATGGAATCACACGTAAAATAGGTGCTTCAATATCACCTAAAAATGTATAATCTGCTATGTCAGAATAAATAAAGATTTGATTGAAATCCACATTTAAGTCCACATTATATTTAAATGCACCTTTTGATGTGTTAGGAAAAATGACAGGAAAAATATCTTTACACCCCATTTTTTGTAATAAACTTTCTGACATTTCAATACCCACTTTCCCAATACTATTTCCTACTATTTTTACACGCCCTTGGAGACTTGAAAATCCAACATGAAATAATACATCAAATGATTTAAATATGTCTCCAAGTTTTTCTTGAATTTCTGTTTGCATTGCATCTATGACATGAGCGCCATTTGAATATGCACCTGATAAAATATTTAATTCAACAACAGCAACACCTTTGTGTAATGTATGTTTCAAATTTGTTTTATTAATACGATTTGATATTTTGCTATCTGTCACAATGATTTTAAAAACAGATTCTTCATCTGTAATATTTTTTGCTTCCGAAGGTAAAATTACTTCAACTAATCCCACTTCCCAATGTTCTTTATCAACATGAATGGGTTTAGATAATTGTGTTTGAAAACAACATTGGTTATTATTTGGAAACATATCCATAGAACTATCACTCAGAAGTGTTACGTAAAATGAATTCATTTTTCTTATCTTGTGGTTGTTTCAAATATTTTAAACCTGGACTTGGAAGAATATATCCTAATGAACTACTTAATAACACTAACCACAATTCTTTATCAGGGCTTTGTAAACTCAAATGTGCAATGGCAGTAATTATAATACCATAAATGATAATAATCTGTGTGAAATAAGTGACTTGATTTTTTGCAACACGATTTCCACAAATTTTAAATTGTTGACTTTGTTGACTTTGTACATCAACACTTGTGGTTTCATTAGGTAATGAAGTTTCATTTAATGACATATTCTTTTTATATCAAATCTGATTCTGCTATCCAACTATCAAATTTCTTTGGATAACCTTCCCAATGTACTTTAAGTTCTTTAATAATTTTCTTTCCCACACGTCTTGACCGTCTATTAAGAATTGATTCAATTATATATTTTTTATCATCTTTTATACTTTGAATTTCTTGTGGATAAAATGTCCCTTGTATATTTTCACCACCCATATCTTCAAGTTTATAAGTGGGTGGTATTGTATGTTTTACATGAGTAATTTTAAATAACTCTTTTGTCCAATTTGGTAAATACCCTTTTTCAAATGTACGTTTGGTTTTATTAATACGTACTATATCACCAACTTTAAATTGTATTTTTTTCTTTTTAGATTTTTTTTTACCATACAAATGTTGAGATACTTCTACTTCATTTTCTAATGATACTGAAGCAGGAGTTCTCTGAATACTTCGATGAAAACTATGATTATATCCATCAACTAAATTTTCCAATACATCAATGTATCTTAATGTACGTTTGTGTGTAAAATATTTCCACATTCGTGTTTTCAATGTGCATTGAAAACGTTCAACAATACTAGCTTTGGTTTCAGGATTTTCTGTTGTGAAGAAATGAATGTTTTGTTTCTTTAAAAATTTTTGTACATCTTTATTTTTAAATTCAGAACCTTTATCAGATTGTAATGATAAAGGTTTACGTCCAGAAGTTTTTAAAATACTCTGAAAAGATTTTGTTAATGTCTTTCCTGTTTTATTGTGAATGGGTATTACCCATGCATATTTGGAAAATACATCAATAACACAAACTAAATAACGAAATTGGTCGTTGTAAGATTGTAAACTTTGTAAGTCTGCTAAATCAATCTGCCATTGATGATCAATACCACCCACTATAGTCTTACGTCTTGAAAATTTTTTACGGATGGGTTTATGTAAAGTATAAGTTCTTTCTCCTTTCAACCATTTTTTCACTTGATCAATTGTGATGGAATTATCTTTACTATGAGCTGCTTTGTACAATTTTTGTATACCACCATAACCAGCAGGATGTTTTGTATTGTAATATATTTCAGTTAATAAATCATTCAATAAGGCTCCCATTTTTCAGATAATCTACGTTTTGTCAATTTACGCTTTACTGCTGACTTTGGTGTGTCTTCACTCCACTGCACTCTATGACCTCGACGAACTTTACGTTTTGGAGGGGAGGATTGAGGAGTTTCAGACCAACTATCTTCTGGAGAACTTTGATATTTACTGGGTTTGGGTATAGGTTGTCTATTCATCCATAACCAACGTTCACGATTACCAACAAAATCTTGAGGGATATTTATATCTTTTAATCCACGACTAAACATTTCCCATCCACTCGGTTTAAAACCTTTTCGGTGTCTAAGAACATCATTGACTAAATCTATGATATTTGAACCTTTTATGACTTCTCCATCGTAACTTAATACACCCTGATCATCCCAACTCATGTGTGGATGAGATGATAAAGCAGATAATAATGAAGTTGCTTTACGTCTCATTGTAACAGGGACACTTTCTATAATACGATCTCGTAAAAATAATGATTTTTCTCCTGACTCAGGCAATGGAACCAATGTTGGTTGTAATGCCTTCTTATGTGACATTTGAAATCTTTGTAAAGTTTCCCCATACTTTTGTTCTTTCTCACTTTCGGACAACTCTGAATTTCCTAACACAGATGACAAATCATTTTGAAGTTGTGCAGTATTTGTAACTTGTGGGTTAGGGGGTAATCTTGGTCTTTGAGCTTTTTCATTTCTAAAACGTTGCATATCTTCTAACATTTGATAAGGTACAATAGCCATCTTTTTCATATTTTATCGACTAATTTATTTGCAAGATTTGTTGCAACTCCTATAGCAGGTCCAAGTAAACCAAGTAATGGTAAAAAACCACCTTTTTGATTTAAAATTTGTTTTTTCTTTTTAAGAGTTATTGATTTACTAGCGAGTGCTCGTAGTTGTTGACGCTTTGGATGTAATTTTTGTTTCTGACTTTTTGTTAGATGTATGTTGCCTTTTAAAAGATTATGACAGCATTCTGATACACAATTAATTAATTCTTTAGGTGCATTTTTCATAATTTGTTTTTGAAATGCTGGAGGAGTTTGACTTAAACCTATTAACATACCACCATATTTTTTAACTAAAGGAATTTTTTGTTTCTTATTTTGTCTCACCATCTTGCTCTTATAGAATCTAATGATTAAATGAAACAAATATAAAAATGTAATGCTATTTATACATGTGCAAACTTTATATTATTTAAAGTAAGACCTTATCCCTTTAACAGGTTTAGGTGTATTTAAAGCTGTAAAACGTGCCATTGTGGGAATCTTTTCTTTTAATGGTACATGTTGTGTATTTTGTACAGAATACATTGATTCATGATTTTTAACACCATCTTTTGTTATTGACACTGCACGTGTTAACTTGAGTGGTGATACTTTTCTTTGTCTTTGAAGATTTTTCACAAGTAATGCTTTTGTTTTTGTAGATGGAGATCTATGAGGGGCAATTTCAAAATTTGTGTACATATATTTTGGTCCTACCTTTCGTTGATTTTTTATCTCTCTAGAGCTTGATGAATTATTTGATCTTTTCTTAGGGGATTTTCGTTTCCTTTTAGGTGACTTTTGTTTCTTACTCTTTGTTTTTTTGAATGGTGAATAGAATGATCTACTTGTCTTATGACCATCCCATCGAATTAAATTACGAATGATAACACCACCAAAAAATCCACCACCTCCTGGTTTTAAAATAATGTTTCGTTTTGTTGCAAGATCAACTCTGGGATTTGCAAGTTGTTCAAGATCTTGTTTATGTCTATCCATGTAGGTTAAAGTTTGTTTTGGCAATTTAATTTTCTTATTAAGTATGATTCTACTTGCTAATGTAAACCATTTTAAAATTTTCTTAAAACCTTTCTTAAGTAATTTTTGTCTTGCAAATGGACTTGTTTCTTGACCAAGTTGTTCCAAAGATTGTATGAATGATACCATGATGATGTGTAGTCGTTGACAAACTTTGACTAACTAACATCAACTCATTAGAACATGGGGAATTTATAGTTTTGTATAAATGATGGGACCACGTTCATTTTGTGTTACCCAAGGATGAAAAATATCAGTTCTTAATCTCAAAGACTCAGGAGTTCTAGGATGAAAATCAATTAATAAATAACCATGATCAATACTTGTTGCATCTTGATAACATGCATTTAAATATGGTAATTGAACTTGATTTGCCAATACTTTAATTTGTCCTTTATCTCTGGTATTTTGAAATAAAATCATATAATGTGCATTTAAACTTATGGTACGACTAGATTTAGATTGTTGAAACATATTTTGTGTAATGTAAATGACACTTGCGTTTCTATGATGTCCTTTTCGTGTGAACCATAATTTAATTTTTTCTTCATCTTTATCTCCTAACATATCATCAAAAACTACAAGATGGGGAATAGTGACATCACTGACAATTTCATATTCATCATCAGGGATACCTTCTATGAATTTAATATCTTCACTTTCTTTAAGTAAAGTATATGTATTTTGCCATTCTTTATAACACCAAATGATTTTTTGTGGGGGAATTTGAAATAAGTCATGTTTCATATCAATAAGCTTTTTGACAAATTCTGTTTTTCCTGAACCACTAGGTCCCGAAATAAAGATATTACAAGGGTGTTGAAACAATAAACATTCACTTGATGCCATAATTGTATTTGTGTGAAAAAGATTTTGTCAAATCACTCACTTATATACTTTCTGATTCCATACCTTCTTCATGTCTTTTAGTAGGTATTCGTTTTAAGGGTGCTTTTAACTCAAATACAGTTTCTGAAGAATCTATTCTTCTATCTATTTGTGGTACACATTGTCTATACAAGTAATTAATGATTTCTTTATCATAAATTATATTACCCCACACAACTCTTGTCCAAATATTTTCTATATTATCTTTGTAAAAAGCATTCATGATTTGTAATGCATTACAAAATTCCCCATACATTTCATCTTTTCCTAATTGATTATGAATAAACTCTTTTGTTATTGTTAGATAACCAGGAGTGATCAATTGAAATGCATATAATAATGCCTTACGTGTAATCTTGTTGTCTAACATACGTCTTACTGGTTCCATGGTTGAAATCAAAGTGATGATTCTTTTGTCTCTTCTGATGTATTTTGTCCATCAGGTACTATATTACCTGATGCACAAAATACATCAGGACGGTCAGGAAAATCATTTCCTGCATTATCTGAAAACATTTTATCTAACTTAGTTTTGAATTGTCCTGCAGCTTGTCTTGCAATTATGGTACTAAATGATGTACTTTGATCATTTAGCACCATGAGTGCAAATAAAGACTTAGAATCTGGAAAATCATCTAAACACTTGTCATATTTTTTCATTGTTGAAAATATTTGATTTAAAGTGAATCCATAATCCATCACTGATAATATTTTATCTGGGGGTGTTTGCATACTTGTTGGTGGTTTGTATAATTGACAATTTCTTATCAATTGAATATAAGAACAATTTGGTGACCACTTAACATGTTCTTGCAAAGGAATATCTTTTTCTTCCCAATTCATTAAACCTTGTCCACATACAAAACATTTTACTTTACCATCTCCTATATAGAAAAATCCAGCTTTAGCTAAGTCTTCTTTCTTGGATTTTAAAATAGGGTTTGTAGTCATACTAAAACTCGAAAGTCTTCTTAACTCTGACAAGTATATAGGATAAGTAGGATTGAGTGGTAGAGACATCTTGCCTGCTCAGTGTTCAAAGTTGAAATGAGAAATCTGAAGGGTTCTTTTATACCTTAGGCCCATAAGGTTTTGTGTCATATTTATCCACTACAAAATGGTTTGTGTACACAGATCTGAATGTTTTGGTTTGTAATTCAATTGTGACATGTCTGTTCTTGTTCAAAACTTGAAATGAGAATTCTAAAGAGTATTTTTTATACCTTAAACCCGTAAGGTCTTGTGTCATATTTATCCACTACAAAACGTTTTGTGTACACAGATCTGAATGTTTTGGTTTGTCTTTCACTTGTGACTTGTCTGTTCTTGTTGCGTTTAATTCTATGTGTGTATTCAATGTTCATTTTATAATTGTGTCTGTCTTGTACACATTCCACCATGGATTCAAAATTGACTTTCTGTGATGTATTGTAGTCTAATGTGATTCCTTTAACTTTACATGAAGTGTGTATTTGACCATCTTTAATGTATTTGTAACCATAATTTTTTGGACCTAAACCTACATATTCAATAATTTTTGCATCTGGATGTTCATCTGTCCATTGACCTAACCTACTGTTTATAATTTGTGGATTCCAAAGTGTGGGGTTATGGATGTAAATACAACTGTCTGTGTCAAAGTATAATACCCGTCTACCCAAACGTCCTATTACTTTATATAATTCCATTCGTGCATAAGCTGTGACAAAAGAGGCAACTGCAACATTAGCTGATTTGTGAGGTTCATAAACATCTGTAGATTTTGTGTAATTGACTAAAATGCATTTATCATGATCAAACAATTCAACATTTTTAATAATGATGTCTTTATCTTGTATCAGGTCAAAATATTTGGATGGGTCTTGTATGTATTCTGTTTTTGTTTTTAAATTGTTTTGTGCACTTTTCCCCCATAAACAGTTTAACATGGTTTTAGCAAATGATCTTTGTCCTGGATTTTTTTCAATATTTTCCAAACGTATGTTTTCAATTTGTGCATAGTCTTTCTTAAATGTATCTTTGTCTGTTTCTGTTTTCACCCAATCTGGATATCCACTGGCTTCTTGTTTCATTTTTAAATATTTGTTCACATAATGTTTGTAAATTTCTGAAGACCATTCTTCCCAATGCCAAATCTGATAAGTGTCAAGTAATGTGTATCCCATTCCCAATGCTTTAAAAAGTTCAACAGATGTCCATGTACCTGTAATACTGCGTTGATCTGGTGTGTGTTCACATTTGTCTAATTCTTGTTCTGCACATGTATTGCAAAGTGTAAAAACCATTTTCTTGTTGCAATGAATTGGTAATACTGGCATGTGTAGAGATTGTGGTGGTAAAACTTTACATTTGATAAGTCCCCTGTACTGTCTTATAGCATTCATGTTTATGTTTTCTTTTGTGAGTATATTTGGATGGCCTACTGGATATTCTCTGTGTTTATTGACATAAGGATAGAGTGAACAGATATCTATGTATTTTATTTCATTGTCTGTGTTTTGGTCTATTTTATGATGTAATTTAATGGCATTTGTTCTCCCCCCAAATAATGCTTCACGTGGTTTAATAGGATCCATGTTTGGAAAAAATGAATTTAATGTTGATTTTACTTCAGGGTTTGATTTGCAAAAATCATCAAGTTCATGTTCCCATGTTATTCTCATGTTATACCCTAATGATTTTAAATGGTGTATGCGTTCCTGTGTTTTGTTGTATAGAGTTTGGTAATTTAGCAAATTGACTGGATTTTTCTCATGTCTGTTGTCTTTATAACATGTCATGCACCCATGCCACATACATCCATAAAATTCAAAGATTGTATTTGTGTCTTTGTGAAACCCATCAACATAATATCCCCCTATTTTAACCTCCCCACCATTAAGTGCATGTTGAATATGTATGTTTTCTTCCTGTGCAAGTGTCTGTAAAAATCTAATGGCTTTAATGGAGTATTTGACTTTAGCTGGGTAACCTATGTCTGAAATGATTGCCATTTTGTTTTCTGGAAGTGAATTTTTTCTCCAAGCTTTTGTACATGCATCGGCTAAGGTAAATGCTTCTCTCAAAGGATCTATGCCATCACTATCTATAAATTTTTGTCTGAATTCCCCACACCCCCTACGTAAAATATCTACATCTGATTTACAGTATAGTTCCATTTCTTTTTGAAAATCAAAACTGGCATTACTAGTAATTTTTTGGTTGTACCACTTGATAAAATCTTCCCTATCTGATGGAGACATTGAATCTGGCATATACAATGTTGAATCTAAATAAAGACCAATATAATTTTGATAAGCTTGTGTGTTTGCCAAATGGGGGAAATAACCTTTTGCTAATTCTGTCAAGCCAAATGTTTTGGGAAATTGTGCCAATCTCATTGAAAGAAAATTTAAAGAATCTATAAGTCTAATACTACAAGCTTTAAGTGAAAGAATTTTGTTCCCATTCATAATTACATCAGGAGTTGTTGTACCAGTTTCAATGAGGTGTCTTAAAATAAATTGTCCATCAAAACCTCTTAAATTGTGAGCAATAGCTGTTGTCCCTTTATGTTCCTTACTGAAAAGCCAATCACAAAAATCTGATAAAGTAGATTCCCCTTTAAATATTGATTGCCTATATCCAAATTTGTCACAGGAAATACATTCTTGATCTATAGATTTGCAAATACATTCCCCACATGCACGATGAGCAACACAGAAATTTGGGATATGAACTCCTGAGTCTTGTGTGGTTTCAAAATCAAAAAATACAAATGGAATGTTTGGTAATTTTTCATCCTCGGGTGAAGTGTATTTTGGAATAAAACATTGGTGATCAGAATTAACTATTTGTTGACAATATTTGCATTTTTTGAATCCTTCACAGATGTGCTTTCCTTTTGTTGGATATATTAGTGAATTGCATGTTTTACATTTTTGAACTAATTGACAAATTGTTTTTTCTTCTTTTCCCTTTCTAGTGATATGGTTATTATAGCATGATAAACTTCTAAATTGTCTATTGCAACTGTAACAGGTAGTGGGGTGTTCAGGAATACATTTTGTTGGAGCATAGCAAATACAACCAAAAGGGCAC
Organism: Pictodentalium vernedei; assembly: GCA_031216915.1. NCBI lineage: Eukaryota > Metazoa > Mollusca > Scaphopoda > Dentaliida > Dentaliidae > Pictodentalium > Pictodentalium vernedei. The sequence continues at coordinate 80,516,904 of CM062294.1, forward strand.
ATGTGACGTTCTCTATGTTGGACCCCTTTACTGCAAAGTTCACAATAGTAGTGACATCCTAAAAACCCTTTAATTGTTGTGATAGTATCAAAATGCTGGTCATGGTGGTAAATATGAATAACTTTACTATCAGTGATGAATTTTGATGACATACTCTGGGTAAAGCAGGTCTTGTATTTTATAATATTCTTCATATCCACAAGGAATATTATAATCAAGACCTGCTTTGTCCATCAATGCCTTAGCTTCCAACTCTTGTGTCGGTCTATCAGAACGTTTAATATTTTTCCATTTCTTTTGCCAAAGTTCAGAATTATCTCTATCAACATGACACTTTCCCACTACAATGGCCCGTGCGAGACACATTGAATCATTAACATTTTTAATTTCAATAATACTTTTCTTGTTTCCCACCATTTTATCAACAGATGAAAATGAAATTGGTGCGTGTCGCCCAGACCCTTGTGGTAGAGAAGTGTGTGTTATTTCTAAAGATAATTGCCCATCATGGATAGTAAAGTTATCATTTGATTGTACAACCTTTTCTATTTCATCTAATATGGTGTTACCAGTGATACCTGAAGCCTTGGTAAATGGAATAAATATACCTATTTCTAATCCTGGGTGGTCAACGGATATTCTCATCGGATCGTTGTCTTCTACTCCACATTCTTCTTTAATATCGTCTACCAAACTGTCAAATACTTTTCCAAGGGGGTCAAATGGATTCTTTTGATTAAATTGTTTAAAGGTTATTCTGCATACATGGGATTTGGAACGGAATTTTCTTGATGTTTTTTGTAGAAGTGGGTGAATGGTGTATAAGTCTCTTGCTGATTCTACTCTCTGTTTCTTGTAATCTACTTCACTCTCTGTCTCACTATATTCTTCAATGGCTCTCTTCATCTTTTCTTCTATCGTCTTCTAGCTTTGAAAATATGTCTTGTCTTCTTGAAGTCAAAAACCCAAGCGTGAAACATCTTAAGATTCTTCCTCCTTTTATACTTTCCTTTAATGTACATTTAATACCCCACTGAATTATACTGTTAATAAATGTTTCTTATACACATTTGAAAAGTCATAAAATGTAATCCATTCACTCTATGGGAAAATTCCTATGGTAAATATTTTATTTGTTAAGTGTATCTTTCAGTCAATATTTAACAACAGCAATATAGTATCCAGAGATTATTGAGTGCAAAAGATAGCATAACTGTTTGTAACCAAATGAATGTATATTTAAACCATTGTGTGCAAATGCACGTTATGGAACATTTAAGTGTACAATTAAATGTACATTTAATACCCCACTGAATTATACTGTTAATAAATGTTTCTTATACACATTTGAAAAGTCATAAAATGTAATCCATTCACTGTATGGGAAATATTCCTATGGTAAATATTTTATTTGTTAAGTGTATCTTTCAGTCAATATTTAACAACAGCAATATAGTATCCAGAGATTATTGAGTGCAAAAGATAGCATAACTGTTTGTAACCAAATGAATGTATATTTAAACAATTGTGTGCAAATGCACGTTATGGAACATTTAAGTGTACAATTAAATGTACATTAAAAAAGTATAAAAGGAGGAAGAATCTTTGGATGTTTCACACTTGGTTTTTTGACTTCAAGAAGACAAGACATAATTTTGAAACGCTCCAAAAGTTAAAGATGGATAAAGTTACAGATCCAAGATTAGAAAAAGCAAGTGATGCTAAAAGTATTTACTATAAACCATCTAAATGGGGAGAAGTTAGAAGACTTGTGAATGAACTTTATAATTTGATATCAACACCTAATTGTTCCATTTGTCATCAGAAAGGACATTGGGCGAGTACATGTTCAGACAAAGGGCCATGTTTTTATTGCAATGAGAGAGGACATTGGATTAATGAATGTAGATTGAGAAAGCTATCGAATAACTCTGTGTCTCAACCAAGATGGGGTTCACCAGCTGTTGATCAACGAGGACTGGTAAAAGTTTATCCATGGTCAGAATACATAAAGCATACAGAAGATAAATTACCGATTACAGGTTTCAACTTACAACTTGATGAAAAATACATTGACAACCACACTTTACAGGGGATGAGCATGATACCAATACCACCACCTCCCCATACAAATGAGAAAGTTGACTTAGCAGAACCTGTGTTACCAGAGTTTGATGATAATGATGATACATTATTATATAATATGGATATACCCAAAGAAACAAAAATGGAAATCGATGATGAGTTAGAAGTATTATTTCCAGAGAAAGAGGAACCACCAAAGAAAGTTACAAGAAAACGAAAAGCTAAAGACAATAATTCTAAAATGAAAAAACTTGCCAAGAAACATTGAAAACAGTTTTTGAAAGTGACATTTTCATAAAAGACATTTACAAATCTGTAAATATTCATGGAATAAAAAATTTCGGATTTTGAAGAAAGGTAATATTATTTTGTTGTTATTTAAACAGGGGAAAATTTTTTCCAACTCACGATTTTTAAAAATAAAAAAACATTTTTCATAACATTATTTTGCAAGCACAAAAAATATTTTTGTGTTTGTAAAATGAATGTTATGAAAACTTTTTCATAACATTCATTTGCAAACACGAAAATATTTTTCTTATAAAATAAAAAACTTGCAAGACAGAAAATAATTTGCAAACAGAAAAAATATTTTTTGTGTTTGTAAAATGAATGTTATGAAAAAGTTTTTTTCATAACATTCATTTTACAAACACAAAAAATATTTTTCTTATAAAATAAAAAACTTGCAAGACAGAAAAATAATTTGCAAACATAAAAATATTTTTATGTTTGCAAATTATTTTTGTTTTTTACCTAAATGTTTTCACACAAAAACATTTAGGTAAAAACAAAAATAATTTGCAAACACAAAAAATATGCCATGACAGGGAAATCTAGTGTGGGAGCTATGAGGTTAACCTCTTTTGAATTGAGTAATGAAATTACAATTGAACAAAAAAAGTTCAATTCATTCCATTGTGGTAGCACTGAAATGTGCCACTCAAGTGTGTAAACGTGATATCTCTTTTTAAGAATATGGTGGCCCTTATAAGGGCCGTTTTTACTAAACAAAAAATGTTTAGTTTACCAACTTTATTCCATTTCTCTTTGCGGCTCTCTTGACATCCTTTTGATTGACGAGATGTTGTGATCCTCTTCCCCTAATTGTTGCATAATGATAGGTATCTCTTATCAATTTTCGAACAAAACAGTGTAAGGCTTCTTCAGCTTCATCAAGTGACAATGGTGAGATATTATTCACCCCAGCTTTTCTTGCCAATCTTCGCAAATTACTCCTTGGAATAGTATTACGCTCCTCTCTCTCCATCTTCACCTCTTCTGGTGGAATAGTATTGCAGTCCTCTCTCTCCTTCTTTACTTCTCGTGGCCCACATTCACCTTCTAGTGATGGAATCTTTACCTCGATGGATAGCTCAATTCTCATGATTGATGATAAGAAAAATGACGTTATGATATCTCCAGCAGTGTTTTTATAGACAATGCCAGGATCGAAAATGCACTGAAGAACCCTCACGCGATAATTTTATCGAGTGCGGGAAAAAATTGTTGATAACAGACGTTTACTATCACAGCCGTCCGACGTCAACAATTTTTCCCCGCACTCGATAAAATTGTCGCGTGAGCGTTCTTCAGTGCATTTCCGATCCTCGCATTGTCTATAAAATCTAACACGCATTCCAAACAATTCATTTTGAGACAACATGAAGTTCTCGCTAGAGATGAATGAATACAGAATGTGGAGGTCCGGGGAAATGTCTGACGCTGATTGGAATCGCCGATTAGAAGAAGAATCCATCAGAGTAGAGAGAGAGAAAGCACGGAGACGCCAATTAGCTGAAGATATTTTCGGTCATATGAGGAGAAGTGGTGGACCTCAGAAATACACTCGACAGTGGGGTCAGCAGCTTATTGATGAGTTGGAGCGAAAGGCAGGGATAAGACAGTTCTTAGCTGTCCGCGGTTATGAACTGGAGAAATACCAGGTGAAGAAAGTTGACTTGTATCCTGATCTTAATTGGCAGCCAGAAAGACGATATAAAAAATGTGAAGTTAAATCCAATAACCTGTATCCAGATTTAAGTGAATTCTCATGAGGATTCCTACAAAATCTGGATACAAGTTATTGAATTTTATCTTGACAAAAAAATCAGGATACAACTTAAACTCATTCATCCTATTTCTTATTATCTCTGTTTGTCATTCTAACCTATCAATAATTTGTTACTCTCACAAATGAGTGTGATTTCAAAATGTGCCTTCGTGGCAGCCCTTCTAAGGGCTACCCACACTATTAGAAAGAGATCTTCTCATGTACACAATCAAGTCTTTGTTATATAAAAAAAAAAGACAAAAAACCAGTTCCCTTATCCTCCAGTGATAAACTTATAAGCAAAAATGTACTATAAGAGCTGGTCATAATGCATGATGCGGAGCCACTATAGACCCAAGATCTGCTTCACTATAGACCCAAGAACTTATAGACCCAAGAACTTATAGACCCAAGAACTTATAGACCCAAGAACTTATAGACCCAAGATACAAAACTTATAGACCCAAGAACTTATAGACCCAACATGTATGCACTGTGCCACCAGTGCATACATGTTGGGTCTATAAGTTCTTGGGTCTATAAGTTTTGTATCTTGGGTCTATAAGTTCTTGGGTCTATAAGTTCTTGGGTCTATAAGTTCTTGGGTCTATAAGTTCTTGGGTCTATAGTGAAGCAGATCTTGGGTCTATAGTGGCTCCCCCAACTACTGGCGAGCAGGGGTTAGCGTGAAAAGATCACTGCAGGGGTTACAATATAAAGAAAAGCCAGCTTTTGAGAAGTACCTAGATGGCACCTTTGGAGGGTCACTGCTGTTCAAACTGAGATCAAGATCACTGGAGCTTCGGGGAAAAATTAGGAGAAATGGGGAAAAGGATGCCAAATGTGCCACTCTGGAGTAGTGGAGACCCTGGAACATTTTATCTTGGAATGCCCACAGTATATACCTCATAGAATAAAATTTACTGGAAGAATAATGCAGAAGTGGGGTGAAGAAACAAAGGATAGATGGCTGAAGGGGGACACGAGGTAGAGGGTAGGAATGCTTATTGAAGAAATTGAAAAAGAGGAAGGGAGAGACACTATTAAGCAGTTTATATCTGAATGCTGGGAGGAGAGGAGGGGGAGAGGGGTGGGGTGCAGGGGGAATGATGGCCTTCTCTTATGAGGACCGCGACAAATCAGCGGCTGGCCAAAGAGTTATTATTATAATCAGGCACCACCATCCGCCACCCCTGAGGGAAAGCGAACCTCTTCTTCAGATAAAAAAAGAACTATTCTTCCAAATGTTTTAAAAATGAACGATTATTAAATTTATCTGCCGCACTTTCGACGAGGGATTGAATAAGTATTCCACCCTTGAGCTGAGACATTATATTAGCTTGAGACAATTGTTAAGTTTGAGGGGGAGATTGCTGAGCTGAAGGGAAAACTTGGTAGGGCGGGGCTGTCTGGAGTTACGCCTGTGAAAGTGGCTTTCCGAGAAGGATGGAAGGTTGTCGGTGGTTCCAAGAGGAAACATGGGGGTAGAACCTTTGATGTGAATGAGGTAGGTGATGAGGTGGGGGCTGCTAGAAAAGTACGTAGGACAGATGAGGGGGGCCCAGGCCGGAGCAATGCTGTAAAGCGTTTGGCGTGGACTACCAAAAGTGGTAGGAAAGGGGGGGGGGGGGGCAGAGAAGCAGGTAGATAGGGGTGTAAAGTCCAAAGGCAGTGGGGAGTGCAGCACCAGAAACAGATTTGATGTGCTCGATTCGGAAGAGACAGAGGATGAGATGGAGGTAGTTGCAACAGATAGTAGCTTGGGGTCTAGGCCAGGAAAAAGGAGGAGGGATCCAGGGGAAGACCAGGGGAGTAGTCCAGGTAGCCCAGGGCCTGGAAAGAGACGGAGGGACAAGGATAGGAGTAATCCTAGGTCAAAGATACCGATACCGATATTGATTCCGAGTGGGGCTGTTGGAGAGGAAGAGGACGCTGTAAACAATAGGAGACTAGAGGAGATAAATAGGGCGAGGTCCAAAAGTAAGTTGGTGGTTGCGGGAAGTAGCATAGTTCGGGGGATCGACAAGGTTGTCTGTGGTCCGGACAGTAAAAATAGAACAGTTCTGTGCTTTCCGGGGGCTAAAGTGGAGGACCTGAGGGATAGAGTGGACGGTATTGTAGCTGGGTCGGGGCCTGATCCGGTAGTGGTATTACATGTGGGGTCCAATAACATCAGGGAGAGGAAATCAGTTCGTTTGGTGGACACATACAAGGACCTAATTAGTAAGCTACTTAGCAGGAATGCTCGGATCATCGTTTCAGGGGTGCTCCCCGTTATGGGTGGTGGGAATGAGAGGAACTCGCGGATTATGGCATTAAACGAGGAGCTGGAAGAGCACTGCAAAGACTTGAGAGTACATTTCATTGACCACTGGGATTCATTCTGGGGACAAGGAGAGTTGTATGGGCGAGACGGATTGCATTTAAGTAGGATGGGTACAGACCTGTTGGGCCAAAAAATCTTACAGGTGGCTGGGCCTTTTTTGGAGAAAAGGGGGGTAGGGGACCACAGCCGGTAACCCAGAGTGGCACAAATGCTGGGAACATAGGAAGAACAACAAACATGCACAATACAGGGACATACCAGGGTTATAATAATGTGCCAGTGATGACAAAAAAACAAAGATTCATTAAGTTTGGGTACTGCAACATCCAGGGTCTGCACAAGAAAGTAAGCGAAATATCAACAATGATGGACGAAGGAGACTTCGATATAATGGGTCTAAGTGAGACGTGGATACGACGGGATGAGCGGGTTGATCAGATGAAGGGTTGCGTGTGGATAGGAGCTGGGCGAACTGAGGGTCAGAAACGGGGTGGGGGTGTTGGCATCTACGCTAAAGAGGAATTACAGCCCTCATTGATTACAGATCTCACAGAAGCAAGGACTCAGATTCCAGTATCCAACGAAATAGTCTGGGCAAAAATCAAGTTAGGAAGCAGGAGTGTTGCCGTTGGTGTTGTATACTTAGCAGTGGAGGGAAGTAAGCCCGAGTGGAATGATTCAATATATACAACTCTTAGATCGAATATCACAGAGCTTGGGAGCAGAGGGTTCAGTATTGTCCTAATGGGGGACTTCAATGGGCACATCGGGGATAAGGAGGAGGGCATACAGGGAGGTGATAGGAAAATTAACACGAATGGGAGGAAGATGTTGGACCTATCAAAAGAGCTTGGTTTAAAGGTCCTGAACAGGGATGCGAAATGTAAGGGTAAATGGACCTGGGAGAGGAACGATAAGAAAACAATAATTGATTATATACTCACTGACATTAGCGTATGGAGGGAGGTTATAGATGTAGAAATAGATGACGAGGGAAAAAATGACTTGGGTAGTGATCACAACCTGATAACAGTTAAGATTATGGGCAAAAAGACGAATAGAGACAGAAATACCTTCAAGGAAGTTTGGGGACTAAAACAAGGAGCCGACTGGAAGCAGTTTCGGGAAAAACTAAAACCAAATCTTGAATGTATACCTAGGGATGCAAATGTCCAGAGTATTTCAGATGGCATAGTAAATAGCCTAACAGAGGCAGGGAAGGAGTGTATAGGAAGGGTGAGGGTCCCAACGAGAGACCTTGGATACAGGGTTAACGAGGGACTGAAAAAGGCTATAAAAGAAAGGAAGGTAAAATGCGCTGCTTACAGAAGAAGTAGGAAGCTTAAAGGGGTGGATAACAATGACACGAGACTAATGAAAGGAGAATATGAACTGGCACGGAAAAAGGTGAATGAGATAAAGAATAATAATAGGAAGGAGCGCAATTGCAGTCTTGCCAGAACAATAAAGAAAACGGGGGGTTCGAGCTCAAACGTATTTTGGAACTGGGTAAATAAACGGGGGAAAAGTAGTGTGCAGAGTATCAAAGTGGATGGGGAAAGTACAGAAGATAAAGGCCGTATCGCTTCAGAGTTAGTCAAGCACTGGGAAAAGATAAACGATAGGCGATGGGGCAGTGGGTCCCCACCAAAAAGAAATACACTGGTGGAGGAGAACCTATCCAATCGTGTATGTAGCGAAATAACGGCAGAAGAAGTGCGGAACGTGGTCTCGAAATTAAAAAATGGTAAAGCGGGAGGGACTGATGAAATTCCGAACGAATTCCTCAAAAATGGAGGGGAGGCACTTATTGAAGTCCTGACAAACCTTTTCAACCTGGCCCTGCGAAAGCAAGAGGTCCCCAGAGAGTGGAGGGAAAGTAAGGTGTCGTTCATACGCAAAAAGGGGGATAAGGAAGTTCTAGATAACTATAGGGGGATATCAGTTAGTAGTAACATCGGAAAAGTATTCTGTAAGGTCATATACGGTAGACTAGAGGAAGTTATTGAAGAGAAAGGTTTTTTAGGAGAAATTCAAAATGGTTTCAGGAAAGGACGAAGAGTCACTGATCACCTATTTACACTCACCCAACTGATAGAATCAACAAAGGCTGAAAAGAAAAAGATGTTTCTGGCATTTCTAGATGTGAAAAAAGCGTACGACCGAGTGTGGAGGGAAGGTATGTGGCGAAAGCTCGAGGGCATCGGACTGGGGGGTGACTTTGTGGGAATCATGAAAGCACTGTATACAGATGTGCAAAGCCAACTCAGTCTAGGAAGTATCACTACAAAACGAGTCCCTATGGATATAGGCCTCAAGCAGGGGTGTATCTTTTCACCGATTTTGTTTGCATTGTATGTTAAAGATTTAGGGGATGAACTAATTCAGAGTGCGGAGGGGGTAAATGTTGGAGACATAAAGATACCAGGCTTATTCTTTGCGGACGACATGGTGTTAATGTCTAGAACTGAACAGGGGCTAGAGAAACTGCTGGAAATTGTTGGTAGATATGGGAACACTTGGCGGCTCGAACTAAATGAAAATAAAAGCAAGGTAATACCCGTTGGACGCAAGGTAGATATGACGAAGAGATGGAGAGTGGGGGAGTTCTCAATCCCCGAAGGGGAAAGCAAACAAATCACTGTAGGAGAAACGGGAGAGTATGAGTATCTAGGGGTAAGCATAAATATAACGGGAAGAGGGGTGTACAGAAATTACTCAGCCAAACTGATTCTGAAGGGGAAAAGAATTCTGAACCAACTAAAACTTTTAGGGAAAAATAGTTTCAACAAGGTCTTTGTGGGGAAAACACTGTGGGAGAGGGTGGGTTTACCAAGTATAACGTATGGCACGGACGTGATTCCATTAAACCAAACCGTTATTAAGAAGTTGGAAAATACTCAAAATGATGCCGGCAGATGGATAACAGGGTCGAGTAATGCTGCAGCTTTGGAAGCAGTAAGGGGGGAGCTTGGGTGGATGAAAATCAAGGACAGGGTAGATTTGGGAAAACTGTGTTACTTTAACTACTTGAGAAACCTGCCTGACAACCGGTGGTGCAAATTGATGCTCGATACCATTTGGAATTCTAATATAGAAACGGGGTGGTCAAAACATGTGAGGGAACTAATGGACAATTACTCTATAGAGGTCACAAACATAGAAGTAGGAACGAAAGAAGGCAAAAGGTTTGTCAAAGAGAGAGTCATGGAAGATTGCAATCGAAACTGGCGAGCAGGGGTTAGCGTGAAAAGATCACTGCAGGGGTTACAATATAAAGAAAAGCCAGCTTTTGAGAAGTACCTAGATGGCACCTTTGGAGGGTCACTGCTGTTCAAACTGAGATCAAGATCACTGGAGCTTCGGGGAAAAATTGGGAGAGATGGGGAAAAGGGATGCCAAATGTGCCACTCTGGAGTAGTGGAGACCCTGGAACATTTTCTCTTGGAATGCCCACAGTATATACCTCATAGAATAAAATTTACTGGAAGAATAATGCAGAAGTGGGGTGAAGAAACAAAGGATAGATGGCTGAAGGGGGACACGAGGGAGAGGGTAGGAATGCTTATTGAAGAAATTGAAAAAGAGGAAGTGAGGGACACTATTAAGCAGTTTATATCTGAATGCTGGGAGGAGAGGAGGGGAAGAGGGGGTGGGGTGCAGGGGGAATGATGGCCTTCTCTTATGAGGACCGCGACAAATCAGCGGCTGGCCAAAGAGTTATTATTAGAGAAAAAATTACGTCATGATGTGACTTCACTTCGAAGCCACAGATCTGTTCACAATATCTGAACTCCTGATGCGTGTCATAAATTCAATAGACTTTCTAGCAAGCAAACAATGGGTTATGCCCATTTTGTTTTTCGGGGGTAGAGCAAGCAAAAAGTGTTTTAAAATGTGGTTTTACTCGTGTCAAACTTTCTAAAATATAATTTTTTTGACTTTTGTTAACATTGAGGGGCTGTGGATTAAATCACATATATCACTATTTTGTGTACTATATGGGTAAATAATTGTACAGTTGTGCAGGTGTCCTCCAATATTTGGACTCGGCTTCGCCTCGTCCAAAATATCTCCGGACACCTGCACAACTGTACAATTATTTTACCATATAGTACACAAAATAGTGATATATCTATTACTTCCGCAAAGGTTTGTTCCTATTGTGAGTATTATTAGAATCGAATACCACACACGCAATTGACACAGTGCTGGTAACAGTAGCTGACTCAATAATTAAACGCTTATCGAGACAAGAGATGTCAATCTTGTTTTTACAGGAGTCAAACTGACAAAGACTAATTTACTTGTATCCGAGTTTCTATAGGATGAAAGCCAGTAAACCGATTAATAATTTTATGGCTTATTTTCGTAACAATAGGTTCAATAACTTCACAGACATCGATAAGTCTTCCATTGAATCTATCCAAATCACTCATTTCCCCAGGGCAGTAAGTAGTACTTCTATCTATAACTCCAAAAATATCTTTTTTATTGATTATATCCCTTGCATTTAATATGCGTTTTTCTTATTTTCGCGCATTATATATATTTCTATTTCAAGAAAACGCGAATCTCACATCATATTACCGGGCTCAAAAATTGTATACCGTTACTCACGGTATACCGGTATTCATTTCTGATGGACGGTTTTTAACCGGTGACAATACCGGTACCAACCTGTATTCCGTAATACCGTGCAGTTTTACAGTTGCCATGGTCATATGCTGTAAAACGTATATTAACACATATACCCAGTTCATCATTAAGCCTTTAATACACGAAATACATCCTCGAACAACAATAAGCCGGAGATGATTCTATCATTAACATCGGGATAGTTCAAGTACACGTCTTTTAGGAAACGAAGCAAGGCCCTGTTTTTATTACTTCTAGAGAAACTTTTGTTTCAGTAGAACATTGGACATTAAAATGTCATCTGCACTCACAATAAGATGTTGAATTCTGTTAAAGTTCACACAGATTATCGGTTTCTGTAATATTTATACACAAACGTCTATTTGTTTGATCAGGCAATACTTCGACAACTGATAATTGAGGTCGAAATCTGTTTTTTATATCTTGAGCAGTTCCGTTTAAATTCTGCAGGATCGAGCACCAGTAGCTTACCTTGCTTTTAACAGCCATTATTCGTTTATTAGCATACTAAATTAGAAACAAACAAACAATATTAAATATTTATTTTTCATTTTTTTTTCTTCAGGTGTCAAATTGATATGAAAAAAAATTACATAGTTTTTCTATACATTCCATCAAGTTAATGTAATACACTAACTGAAATACGCGATGGTCAGTAGACAAGGCAACGTGTGCTTGTAAGTTTACTTCTACCTAGGAAGGTCATATCGGTAAAGTACTCAGCTGTATTGCAACCAGCACGAAGCACGGTTGTTATATTAGAAGTTTTGAAGTGTGGCCTGCTACCCAGGAGTTTTATTGTTGTCAATAAAACCTGGGTAGGTTAGTTGACTTTTTCTCACTTTACGCAAATGAATTATTTCTGTTAACCCTTTACCTAACGTAACGGCCAAAAAAGGCCAGTGCTATTCTCAAAAATCGCCAATTAATTTTCATTATTTTTTTCATTTTTTGTCTCAAAAACATAGGTTATGACCCCTCGTTGGAACGAGCTCGTCGAGCTCGTTCCAACGAGGGGTCATAACCTATGTTTTTGAGACAAAAAATGAAAAAAATTAGTTATTCAAGAATTATTTTTGCAAGTGTCGTCTGCTTTTCAGGTTAGGTAAAGGGTTAAAACATCCACTAGGCATATTTAAACATCATTGCAGCCTAAAATAGCGAGATAGTTTTGAAACTTCAAAGAACAAAGATAATTTTAAAGTGGAAACATTGCAGGGACATTGTATCTGTGGATTTTATATAAACGTTTCCAGCAAAAAGAGTGAATAGTTGTTGTAATATAACATACATGACATATCTTTTGTGTCAAAGTCAACCTGTCAATATTTTCATTCGTAACCACGGGAAGATTTTTATGTTCTTTTACCGAGCCTTTCGAAGACCATAGAGACCTTATAATTGCATTCTTTATACTCTTGAAGAATCTATATGGCGTTTTGTATATTATACTTGCTGGAAAATTCTGAAAAAGCTGAGAAGTTCAAGTTCACAGGCAAAAAATCTCCAACAAAATAGATGTTGTTTTCGCGCCACTTGTGTCAAAGAAAAGTTGTTGGTTGATTTTTGCATGATCACTATGAAAAAGAGTTTCGTCGAATACCTCTACTCGATTTGGGTTGGTTTTATTCTTGAAGATTGACCAAAGAATGCTAAAAGCGTTCATATGTTGTTATACGACCTTTGACTCCTCTTTGTGTATTCCCCTGAGTTGAATGCTTGTGTATGTGGACTTTTCCTTATGCCATTTTCGATCAAAACAAATACTGTATACAATTAATTGCATATTTCACTTCTGTCGCCCAGTTAACCAAACATAAGATAAAATATTTCTTTGGACTTAGTTTTATTTCTTGTCTTTGCTCGACAAAAATGCGCAACTGAAACCAAAGAAGCCATACTTGCCGAAATCCCAAAACTAAGAATAAAACTGCAAACATCACGCCCATGCACCGCGAGCACTGAGTCTTATATGTTAATCATTTGAAACGTTCTTTGCGCTAACCTGCCTTCCTTATATACACACATCGACACGCTTTAGTGAATGGGTTAATCGATATGGTACGAGTGCCAGTGCGGAGGATAGAACGAGATGGAGATTACTTCGAGTTTTATCCTTCCGCGATGGCACAAGTGGCACAACGAGTAACACATTAACACACGCATGTCGTTCTGTGTTTATTACACTCCTTCACATTTATAAAACAACAATTATTAGAAGGACACTCAGCAATTCATTTGACAACTATCAACAAAAAGAACACATTTTATCGCCATCCAAATTTGCGAAGAGAACCCGTCTTACTATTTCATCCCCTGAGTTCCAATGTGTTTTATGTGCCTGTTGGCACATAGAACACATTGGAACTTAGGGAATGATTTTCAGCTATCGCTGGTCGTGGTCTTACTACTGATATAGTGGAGTCCCAGAGAAAATACAACCATACTGAGATTGAAGTATGAAAACTCATGAAAACATGTAGCACACTGACGCCTCTAGACGTAGCATTTTGATGCGGGATTTGAAAATAAAGATTTTTTTTCACAAAATCTAGTTGGACAAAAGTATTGTTTATTCAGAAATTGGTGTCTGAAAAATTGCCACGACACAGATCGACAACAACTTCCAGGATCAGCAAGTCCAGTCTTGAAACACGCAATGAATTCTGATTCCTACCTGTTAACACATACGAGGGAACGTCTTAGGTGTGTTTGCGTTATGACGTTATGCATAATGTGTACAAATAAAGATACACGAAAACTGCCGAACACATTACACCACAAGATCAAGAAGCTGAAAATATTTGTTGAATATTTGAACCTGTATGAAATTCTTTTGAGTTGAATAGTCGCAGATAAGAATGGGAGACTAGAAAACAGCTCTCTCCTTTATTGCACACATGTTCTGTGAAATCCCCATCTACACCAACACTATACCACGCGAAAAATGAAAATCCGTTCCGCACACATGTATGGGACGGAATTCGTTGACGGACTATTATCAAATAGAAGCGGAATTTCACTAGGTTTTCTACAAATTGTGTGCCGCAATTTCAATTGGCATCGCTAGCGACAGCTAAAATTCGATCCCTGATTTATAATGGGTTATGTGTGCCAGTAGGCACATAGAGTACAGTTAAAACTAGAAGTCCTGTCATGAAATGCGCACAAATAGCACGCTGATATGCGCGTTAATGTACGCGTTATGGCCCAAGTAAAGCTATCCAATTCTGTACATATGGCCTGCGCACAAGCAATGTTTCAGCCAATGGACCACCAGGTAACCCGGAGGTCCATTGGCAGAAACATTGCATGTGTTTGCTATGATTAACCAAGAGAACCTGTCGTACTTTGGATGCCATTCTATATGGCAATTGCGCGCAATTCCAACGCGCACTATTCGTGAAAGGACTTCTAGTTTTAACTGTACATTGGAACTCAGGGAACGAAATAGTAACACTGGTTCCCCTCGCAAATTTGGTTGGCGATAAAATGTGTTCTTTTTGTTGACAGTTGTCAAATGAATTGCCGAGTATCCTTCAAACAATTGTTTTTATAGAGAGGAAGGCGTGTAATAAACACAGAGTGACACGCGTGTGTGAATGGGCTAATCGACATGACACTCGTGCCATCGCGGAAGGATAAAACTCGAGGCCTGCGGCCTCTCGTTTTATCATTCCTCGCTGGCACTCATGCCATATCGATTAACCCAATCACATGGGTGTGTCGTTCTGTGCATCTACGAACGAAAACTTTTGAGTGTTGCTTGTCAATAAATAGTAATCAACTCTCAGGTATGTACTAATGTCAGTGCGATTTGTGTATTGTTGTGACAAAAGTATTTTAAATCATAAATTACTCATCAAGGCATATCGATCTTTGTTGCGTTGGTATTCATGGTGGTACTCGGTGACCGAGTATTACCGATCTTGCATTCATGGGCTGAACATAGGACTTCTAAATCAAATAGATCTGAACTTTTCTGTTTGTAATACAGTGTATTCCTCACAACCGCCGAATGTAATATTCTTTCTGCTCAACATTTTGTAATTTCTAAATAAATGGAAGAAATACACTGAATACAATAGTTTGTTACTTCCAGTGACATGCTGTAAAATTCTCAAGAAATATTATGTGTCCATAACTGAAGAACGGAGTGTGTTTTTCAGCATAGCTCCATCAGTGGGCTCTGTGTGTTCATTCGAACACCATACAAAATCTTTCACTCCATAATTAAAGACACATTCCAAGTGTAGGACTTTGCGTCGAGAGGCAAAGTCAATACACGTTAGAACGGAATTGCATTTTTTTTCTGCAGACCATCGGAAACGTCACATATTTCAAAAGAAAAAATCAAACTGATCTTAAATAACATGAACAGCTAAAACATTTTTATCTTTCTCCTACCTTACATTAATATCCCTTCCCACTTTTTGCTTTCGGATTTTTCACTTGTCAAAGGTTTATCTTATAAAATTTACATAGAAATATTGCATGACCACGCGGGTAAAAAAATCTTTAAGAATTTTTACAGGTTTAATTCCTCACAGAAAAGGAATAATTTTCAGAACTAAAGATCAGTGACCTTCTTATCTATTTCTGCAAGGCAAGTTCAGCTATCGAATTGAATGGACGCTGCTGAATGGCCTTTTTCCAGTTATACGAGGACCTTTTTGTCTTTTTAGGATTGATAACCATTAATGAAATACCCGATAGAACTATTAAGCCTTTCACAGCCAAATCCACTTTATCCATATATGGGGGACCTCTATGTACGCTTGTATGTGAGAAAGTTTAATAAAATGTATGGCATACCTGAAATTCTATCATCTCTGAGCTCTTTCCAACAATTAATCAGATGATAGGTTTGATCTGCGCATACCAGAATCATCATAAAATACAGTTAAAACTAGAAGTCCTGTCATGAAATGCGCAGAAATAGCACGTCGTTATGTGCGTTACTCTGCGCGTTATGACCATAGTAAGGCTATCAAATTCTGTACGTATATCCTATGCACAAGCAATGTTTCAGCCAATGGACCTCCGGGTAACCGTGTTTGCTATTAGTAACCAGAAGAACTGCCATGCTTTGGATGCCATTCGATATGGCAATTGCGTGCAGTTCCTTCACGCAGTTAAGCCTAGATAAGCGCACAGTTCGTGACAGGACTTCTAATTTTAACTAGGTGACAATAGTCGCATTCGGCAGCTAAAGTGTTAACTAGGTGTCCAAGTGACGTTACCTGAAAGTCTCTCGTTTACTGAGTATACATACACAGGTAAAATTTGATTAAATGTGCCGAAATAGTACTTATTTCATTGGAACGAGAAATCCCGTCCTGGGTAGGAATATCCGCCAGCATCATGCAAGGAGTTACAAAATCAGAGACAATCACCATTTTTACCAATTGAATTAAGAATCTCGATTCAGAATGGACGAAGATCTTGACATTACCTGTGAATATACAATGGCATGATTTATGAGAGCATTTCACCCCATTACCGTATCGAAATCGTGGTTGCTAGCTCTACGGTCTTTCAATTCTGATTGTTGAGGAAGGTTCAGTAGTTTAGTGTGTTGCGCATACAAAACGTGATGTTACTATCTTTAGCAAACCAATGCCTGTTTGCCGAAACTTCTTCTATCTCTAGAGCATAGTCCTCTTCTCTTTTTGCTCGCTGGCTTTGCGAAAGATTACATTTATTTCAGATTCCAACACATTTTCCTTTCGATTAATAGGTTATCTGATAATTGTTTCGTGTGAGACGGCAACGTTTTCACAGTTGTCTGACAAACCAAACATCACGACGCTTCATTGACGCTTTAGCCTCCAATGTTGACCAACGGAAGCTAATCCTCCTTAGCATCCGGCCTGTTTTCACAATATAAGCTAGTAAATTATTCACTAGCGCGGAGTTCTTTTAATGTTGACATTTGGACGAATGCAAATGAATTATCGAGTGATAATCCAGAGATAAGCATTAAAACATGTAATTTCTGAATATTGGAACTGGTGCTTCTCGGGTTTGTTAACCCTTTACCTAACGTAACGGCCAAAACCGGCCAGCGCTATTCTCAAAAATCGCCAATTAATTTTCACTATTTTTTTTCATTTTTTGTCTCAAAAACATAGGTTATGACCCCTCGTTGGAACGAGCTCGTCGAGCTCGTTCCAACGAGGGGTCATAACCTATGTTTTTGAGACAAAAAATGAAAAAAAATAGTAATTCAAGAATTATTTTTGCAAGTGTCGTCTACTTTTCATGTTAGGTAAAGGGTTAAATAATTATAAAGAGATCTCATACAGAGTATTGAGTATTTGCAAAATTAGAGCCTCAGGGATGAATGTATCGTTACTTGATAGAAGTCAAATCATTGCAACAACAAAAGGTTTTGTTGATCTATTTAAATATTTATAAAAATGTGTCTAGGAATACATCAAAGAGAAATACTCTGTGAACCCTTAATATAGCTAGTCAGGAATATGCGACACGCCAGTCCTCCATCGACCTCTCGCCTTCTTGGTAACTCGGTAGCACAAACTAATACAGAATTTAAAATGTTCAAACGTAAAACCAATAGAAGTGTGAGGATTACTTTTACACTATCTTTCTAAGATTTAACTGTAGTTTAGCGCTTTTCTTCTAAGAATAAAGGGGATTTTAAGAAGGAAAAATAACACCTATTTTCTCATTGCTGTACAAAATTACTATATATATCCATTCGTAAAAAGCTTCATCAATAGGTTATTATCCGAACGTGGGTCGTTCCATCAACAGAAAAAATCACTCCACTGGAATTGTTCTTAAAACGTAACTCAAATTTATCCCAGAAGTGTCCTTCTTTCAGAGACAACCTTTTAATTAGCAAAATTATCGGTTCGCGTGTAATCACACACACTTACACTGCATACCGCTTGACAACCTCACGACCCCAGTAACACCAATCATTTTGGCAAAGGCATAACTATCAAATTCAAATACACAATAATAGAAGAAGTAGGTAATCAAGCATTGTAGCTATGCAACAACATACCAAATTGACATAAAATAGAAAAGAACACAGAAAACTTTTGAGGAACCTTGTTAGTACATAGCACTGGCAATTTGGCTATGTTTCTGACATTTCATTTCACTACATCACACCTATCTAGGGAGAGGTTCATATGAAGAGTTAGTGGCAAACATTGTCTCAAGCATTTCAGGTGAATGATGTTCCCCATTCATGGAACGATAAACACTGAGATTGCAATTTTAGGTGGTGATCTGTGAGTTGTAGGAGTAAATGGTAAATAGAAGTGAAGGGCTATTACAAGGTATTGCGTAGCGACTGCATTTAAATCAGTCGCTGACAAATTTGTATAAATAACCCCACATACAGCAGACCTACGAATCACCCTTCAGCAGTTTTGTTCCTGTCGAAACGAAATTATGAGTAGGATTGCCTTGTCTAGCCTTGCCTGGCCTAGACTTGTCTTGGCTTGTCTTGGCTAGTCTTGTCTTCTCTTAATTTGCTTTGCTTTGCCTTGCATTGCCTTGCCTTCCATTGCCTTGCATTGCTTTGCCTGATAGTGTCTTGTCTTGTCTTGGTGCCGTCCGTCCGTGCTATAATACGGGAGTTACGAGTTTTGTTTTTTGTCCGGACAGGCATTATGAGCTTATCGAAATATTATAGGTATTATCAGTCAAAGAGCGATTAAATATATGCCGTGTATAAGTATATAATTCTAGTTGTATGTTTTAGTTTCTACGCGAATATTTCAATGTATTGTTCGCATTTGTACAAGTGGATGTATAAGATATGTGCTGAGCCACATCTTTTATAATTAAGAAAACATTTTGGTAGTCATCCAGAGGATGGTACTATCTATTATTCTATTCAGAAAATATAGGTACTCCTTTTATAGTTTGTATAATTGAATTTAAATCAATTGTAAGCAGAGAATGAAACTCACTCAGTCGGTCGTCGGTTCCTCCCTCCCTCCCTAACCCTCCCTCTACCCATCCAGTTTTTCATTATTCATACCGCGGATATCACAGTCTGTTAGAGATATGTTTCTGCTATGTCTACTGGTTCTCTACACCCCCTCATACATTTAAGCATTCCACACACTCACAAGGTTATGGGGCACCCGTTTCTGTGTTTGCCCCTTTGTTATTGCTTTTGTTTACCAAAAAATGTGAAAATATTGGCATACTTCCATGGACATCTCATCTATTCAACTCGTGTTTTATGTACAGAACAATCTGCCTTGCCGATTGGTCACAGTAACTTGAATTCAAAGCACTCATCATGGATAATTTAAAATTTGGAAGCGTAAATTGTCGGGGTCAGGACAGACCCCGTGAAGCGGAGAGACATTTTCTCGAGATGTAGAGATGCATACGATGTCACATTCCTAGCAGATACACACTCTTCCCGTGAGA
Organism: Pictodentalium vernedei; assembly: GCA_031216915.1. Taxonomy (NCBI): domain Eukaryota; kingdom Metazoa; phylum Mollusca; class Scaphopoda; order Dentaliida; family Dentaliidae; genus Pictodentalium; species Pictodentalium vernedei. The sequence goes on from CM062294.1 coordinate 80,536,454, forward strand.
CAGAAAATGCATGGAAGCACGAATGGGGCATCGAGGCAGTTTTCTCCTCACACTCCAGTAACAGAAGGGGTTCAGCAATCTTGTTTAGAAACAATTTTTCCTACGAAATTAAAAATAAAGTCATTGATGCAGGTGGAAACTTCGCCGTTTTAGATGTGATGATTCAGAGTGAAAGACTAACCATTGAGGTGGTATACGGACCCAATAATGACGAGCCAAATTTCTACAAGGAATTTTTCAATATTATTGAAGTTATAGCCAACACATCAGTGTTAATCGGAGGAGACTGAAATGTAGCCTTAGATCAAGATATGGATACTATAAACTATAAAAAACAAAATAATGTTAAAAATAACCAGTGTATTCACTCATTTATGTAAAAACTTGATTTGCATGATGTATGGTGTTTGGAAAACCCTGGTAAGAAAAGATATACGTGGAAAGGCCCACATAAAAAATTATCGCGACTGGATTACTTCTTGATTACATCTAACGTACAGGCCGCAGTACAAAAAGTAGATATAGGGCTAATGTACAGATCAGATCATGCACCGGTAACAATCTCATTGAAATTCATAAACCAAACTAGAGGCCGAGGCTATTGGAAATTTAATAATAGTCTGTTAAGCGACCCCGAGTATATAACAATTGTAAAGGATACTATTGTTAGATACAGTTATACAATATTCACATGATAATGACTATGTAAATAATAATAATAATAATAATAATAATAATAATAATAATAATAATAATAATAACAGCAGTAGTAGTAGTAGTAACAATAATAATAATAATAATAATAATAATAATAATAATAATAATAATAATAATAATAATAATAATAATGAATAATAATAATAATAATAATAATAATAATAGACCCGTTTTAAAAATAAATGTCAAATTATTCTGGTAAACCCTGAAACTGATGATCAGATGTAAGACGATATCATAGTCATCCTTCCAAAGTAGAGAAACCGTAACTGAAAAAGAATTAAAAACTTTGAATGAGCAATTAGAGCAAGGAAAGGAAAACCTGTTAGAACATATTGATTTGTTAACTAATGAGTTTCAAGATATACGGAATAAGAAGGTACATAGCATAGATATTACGATCAAAAGCACGTTGGAAAGTTGAAGGTGGAAAGCCAACTAAATATTTCTGCAGTTTGGAAAAAGACAATACACAGAAAAAATGATACCCAAACTGATAAGAGACGACGGGACAGAATGTACAGACATCAATGACATATTAACAGAACAACGTAAATTCTACGAGATACTTTATAAATCCAAGATAAATCAAAATTACAAAAAAGAGGAATTGGAAAATTTATTTTTTGATTCAGAAAACCCCTTTTTGACAAAGCTTGATACAGATGATAACTTATTTCTATAAGGCACTCTAACTCTGACCGAATGTTATATATCACTTCAGGACATGAATAATTATAAGTCACGTGGTTCAGACGGCTTCACTTCGGAATTCTATAAAACCTTTTTGGAACGATTTAGGTCAATACTTAGTATATTCTCTAAATTATGGTTATACCAGTAAAAGGCTATCAATCACACAGAGACAGGGGGTTATAACATGTATACCAAAGGAAGGGAAACCAAAAACATACATAAAAAATTGGCGACCAATATCTCTTCTAAACGTTGATCAGAAAATTGGCTCTTCGGCAATCGCAAATAGACTTAAAAAGGTTCTCCCAAAATTAATCTCCAACAGTCAGCTGGGATTCATGAAAGGAAGATTCATAAGTGAATCAAATAGGCTAATATCAGACTTAATAGACAGAACTGAAACTATGAATCTTCCTGGAATGCTAGTCCTGGTTGACTTTGAAAAAGCTTTTGACTCCCTAATATGGCAATGTATTAAGAAAACACTGGAATTCTTTAATTTCGGTAGCTCTACAGTTCAGTGGTTCAATACATGTTACGGCGATGTTTCCAGCTGCATCATAATTAACGGACATTGTTCACAATTCTTCAGCACTGAAAGGGGTATACGTCAAGGGGACCCGTTGTCACCTTATTTATTTATATTATGCGTGGAAATTCTCAGTGCGTCTCTAAACTTTAACCCAAATATTAATGGAATTCAGATCAACGACTGAATATGTTATCAACCAATACACTGATGACAGTACCCTGTTTTTGGAGGATTGTGAAGAAACATTAAATGCAGCTTTAGATACCCTTGTAAACTTCGCAATAATATGAGGCCTCAGTGTTAATTTTGATAAAACCCAAATCGTATGGATAGGATCTCGACGGGGTTGTGGACAAGAGTTAAATACTGTCAAACCCATAACATGGAATCACAGTGGATCTTTTACTATTCTCGTTTGAACTGCTAAGTAATAACTGTTTCAAAAACATTTTTCGGGAAAAAATGAATAAAATAAAAAAAACTTCTAAATGACTGGTCATTTAGAAATCTTACTCTGGTTGGGAAAGTTACAGTAATTAAAATTTTGGCTATTCCAGTTATTATACAGTCGCTAACCGTCCTACCAGACCCGTCAGACGAATTAGTTGACGAAATTCAAAATATATTTTTCAGGTTTCTATGGTCGAATAAGAATGATAAAATTAAGCGTGAAATATTACTCAACTTAGTGGAAAATGAAGGACGTAAACTCCTTCATGTAAAAACACTCTGTCATTCGTTAAAATTAACATGGATAAAAAAACTAATAGACCCTGAAGGGGGCGCGGTGGCGTTGCGGTAACCGGTTCTGGTCAGATCACCGAAGTTAAGCAACGTCGAGCCCGGTTAGTCCTCGGATGGGTGACCGTCTGAGCGATCGATTCGGACTCCCACGCTGTGTCCTTGGGCAAGGCTCTTAACCCCGATTGTCCACATGGGGGCACGATGACGCCGTGTACTCAGGCGGACTGCACGTCGATGGTGCGCATGTCTTCAACCAACCTAACCCTGTCTGTGCTGCAAAGCGGAGTTACGATGTTGAGGAGCTGGCAGCTGCTCGCCGTTGCTCGGTGGTTCTCTCCGGGTGCTCCGACGTCCTCCACCCGTAAAACTGCCACGGTCATGATTAGCCATTGAGCATAAGTATGTGACCTTAAACACCAATAAATAAATAATAGACCCCGAAGACGCTTGCTTCAGATCACTTCGAAAACTTTGGGGCAAACAACATTTGGTTCCCGACGAAAGACAGCTTATTAAAGTAATGCGGAGCATTTTAATCCTTTTTGGAGATGTGTCATCAGTTCCTGGTCCATTTTAAAAGAACATGAGCCCACAACCCCGATCGACATACTTGCACAACCAGTATTTTATAATAAATATATAAAAATAGATAATAGGACGTTTTTCTATGCCTGCTGGTGCAGCCGTGGAATATTTTTTATAAATGACATTGTGAATGAAAGAGGCTCTTTTATTAATTTTAATAATTTTAAACAAAAATACGATCTCGATATACCATTCACCACCTACCTTGGTATGGTTAATGCTATACCGGGATCATGGAAAAATAAATTAACAAATAATAAAAAAAATTGAGTATATCTCAGACACACTGATTGACGACCTAAAATACTGTAACAAGGTAAAACCTAAGTTTTATCCCATCTTCCTCAGGAAAATTTCAAAGGAGCCAAAACATACCCAGGAAAAATGGAATTACCTACTGAATGACACCATTTGTAATGAAGATTGGAAATATATATATAAACAAACATTTACAGCGACAGATGGTACCCATTTACAAACATTGCAATTCAAAATTAATCATAGAATTTTATTTACAAACTCTAAACTTTTTAAATGCAAGCTGCCCGAAACAGAACTCTGCTCTTTTTGCGGAAATGTTAAAGAAACTATTACGCACTTATTCTACGAGTGTTCTTACTCAAAAACAATATTACTAAGACTGGTAGAAAAAATAATTAACATCAAAGCATCCTTTACTTTAAATATTAGTACAATAAAAACCGAAATAATTTTAGGTCCAACACCCTACGTAGACCGATTCTCTGGAATACGTGTTTACTACTGTACAAAAAATACATCTACATTAGCAGGCAAAAGAAACAAATTCCATCCTTTTCAGGGCTAGTTGAAACTCTAAAATTGTATAGAAACATGGAATTATATGCCACATATCTGTATCCAGTTGGCAAGGCAGAAAATATAAGAAAGAAATGGGGTTATGTAAAGTATTTATTCCAAGAAGCAACGATTGACCTGTGAATGGTCAACAATATCTTTTGTAATATAAAATGTATAACTGTATGTAGACTGTTCACATATACACATCTTGTATATTATGCAGAAGTTTATTTTTGCCAATAAAACATGAAAAAAAGAAATATTATGGGCTTATTTGATATATTACGAGCTTAATTACTAAGATTTGAGACCTACAGTTAAAATTAGAAGTCCTGTCACGAACTGTGCGCTTATCTAGGCTTAATTGCGCGAAGGAATTGCGCACAATTGCCATATCGAATGGCATCCAAAGCATGGCAGGTTCTTCTGGTTACTCATAGCAAACATAGGCAATGTTTCTGCCAATGGACCTCCGGGTTACCCGGAGGTCCATTGGCTGAAACATTGCTTGTGCATAGGATATATGTACAGAATTTGATAGCCATACTATGGTCATAACGCGCAAATTAACGCACATAACGACGTGCTATTTGTGCGCATTTCATGACAGGACTTCTAGTTTTAACTGTATGAGACAAATAAAGATTTTTCGGGGTTTATATTAAGGGTTAGGGTCAGTTTAGGGTTTTTCCTAAAAACGAGGTTTAACCGTTGTCCGAACGAATTAGAATGATCAATTTTTCCGTAAAAAATTAGCCCACAACTCCAATTTTTAAAAAAACATCCGTCCATCCAAAAACACTCCTGTAAACAGAGCGCTTTGTTGCGCTAAAAGTCGAAAGTTCCACCTGGGTAGAGAAATTTCCTTAAGACAACCCCTACTGATTTTGTAGATCAAATGCCAAGGTCACCATGTCTGTCCCGCAGTAGACATGTCTGTAGTCCAAACGCTTTCTACACTCTACGCCAAGAAGTGTTTCCCTATGGCATACCGATAATGCCTATTGATTTTGAAGGCAAGGTTTTCATGTGCGTGCGTCTGTAATTATAACCCTTTCTGTTTTCTAGGTCCAGAAGAGTTTCACAAAGGAAAATAAATGACACATGGAGATGAATTGTAGCTCCAGTTGATTTTGAAGGTCAAAGTACAAGGGCATTGTTCGCATTTACGGTGGTGGGTGTGGAGTATTTGTCCTAGTAGAACAGCTTTACTTTAAATTTATCTTCAAGTATCATTTCTAATTTTTCTCTTGGCCCAATATCAGAAAGTATATACATCTACATAACGACCAAAAGGCCTCTCTGCTTGTCTATCTTCGACGGCTGTCCACTTTTTCAGAAGATATGGGGCTGTGCAGATATTTTGTGCGTTTAAATTTCATGTATTTTGTTTTCTAAGTAATCCAGGGCGTGTTTCGGATCGAACGTGGTCATACCAAACGTTATTGGAAGTGGCCGTGTGGAAAAAAACAAACAAAAAAAAAAAAAACAAAAACAAAAAAAACAACAAAAAACATCGCCCATTATCATTGAAGATTCAGTTATCACAGAGAATTCTATACAATGAAGAATGAATTGAAAGATAATTTCTTTTATTTCCAAATGAAACAAAATACTGCATTTTGATTGGCTGAGAGGTACGGTGTAACTTGCAATCCACAGTGTTTTTTTACACCGTTTTTAACGACGGTGTAAAAACAAGAATATACAAGAGCAAGCTATATGGATAAAAAGTACCCATTTTTAATTATTAATTCATATCTTCTGCTCGGTTATGTTAGAACAAAAATAAAAATACAGGAACTTTCATATTCATGTGCAATAAAATATTACAGATATGGATGTCATTGGAACTGGCTCAGTGAGCCAGTTCCAATGACATCCATATTTGTTTGGTTTTATTTAAGAAACTTGCAAAGTACAAATTTCCTGTCAATTTTTTTCCACAATGTAAGTTAAAGTATTAAGTACACCAAAATCCTTGAAAATAAATCCGTTATCCTTGTGTTTTCCAGGGTGTATGGGCTCCCAAACCGGTGTAAATTCCCGTCCACCCTGGAAAACTCAAGGATAACTAATACTATTAGAACAGTATTTTCACTTGTTTTCTGATTCAAGGTGATTATTCTGATCACGCTTTCCTCACACACCGCTCCAGAATAACGCATTCTTGCCTTGCCTTGACATGGCTCACTGGTTGAGTAGTTCCCCAATGGGAAACAAAACTATAAGGAGTGCAAACTCCGCTATAGTAGGTCCCAAGCCCAGGTTGAGAAAGGGGAAGGGCGCCTTGTTCTGTTCTTCCGTGAGGTGCATCTCGAAGGCCATGGAGAAAGGAATCGTGGTAGAGAACAAACAGTGCAGTCTCCATTGATATTTTCCAATATACTGGTTTGACCCCGACTTCAGGCGTAAGTGGATGGTCGGATAGGACCGGTCTGGTCCATCGGTAGTCCCTAGAAAGGGTGTCACGTCGGGGGCATTGGGAGCTCATTCAATCAGTTATTTCTTTTAACACAACTTGTCATACCTAACGTATACGAACGTTTAATAAATTTCGAGCTTTGTGAACATATTCCGTTTTATTGCTCTGTCGGCGTAGTTATTTATCTTTGGCAATTTTCTTTGTACTGGTATCACAAAATGCCTAGTTGAGTGATCAACTTCTAAAGTCCTGGCTACCCACAATCTACGGGTCAATCGATCAGAGGTATGCTTATGCATCACGCTGGCTATGTATGCATTCCGTGTACCCCTGATGCTGTTTCCTTGATATCCGCAACCTAACTCCCCAAGTAGGGCTCTCGGTAAGAGTGAGAGTCATGAAAAGACGGAATATAAAAAGACATAAACATGGAATACACACAAAAACATCCAGAAATGGGTCAAGAGTTTTCTACTGACTTTGATTCTGAAACAGAACAGAACATTTCAAGTCCAAAGAGCTGGCAACAAACATAATCATTTACGCGGCTGACGACAGCTAAGAGTCCTCTAACATTAGTCCAATTGCATTGGAAAAGGCATAAAAAGAATCGCTGGTACGGTTGAAAATGTTAAAAAACTTTGATCTGGTAATTACTTTTTGAGTGCCAAAAGAGATACACAGGCAAGAAATTTAGTGAACATTGATAGACTAGCAGCTATGGATGTGAATACGTTTCCACACAAAAACCGCAAATAACAGCAAGGGTGTGGTTAGAACAGGGGAGTTAATTGGCCTGGGCGTACTCGAAATAAGATATGAACTCAAATCACAAGTTATCAGCGATGTTAAAAGAATTGAAATCAAAAACACTGGATCAACAATACAAACAAATACAGTTAAAACTAGAAGTCCTGTCACGACCTGTGCGCTTATCTAGGCTTAATTGCGCGAAGGAATTGCGCGCAATTGCCATATCGAATGGCATCCAAAGCATGGCATGTTCTCCTGGTTACTCATAGCAAACACAGGCAATGTTTCTGCCAATGGATCTCCGGGTTACCCGGAGGTACATTGGCTGAAACATTGCTTGTGCACAGGCTATATGTACAGAATTTGATATCCTTACTATGGTCATAACGCGTAGATTAACGCGCAGATCGACGTGTTATTTGTACGCATTTCCTAACAGGGCTTCTAATTTTAACTGTACATATGTATTAACATTCGATTCTTCTCAACTATCTAAATCTATAAAAGTTGGCTTTCATGGACAACATGGTGGATTTATCCAAATCTACTTCGATGCTCCAAATGCTAGAGATATGGACATGGATAGAACAACTTCAGAGGAGAACTAACATGATTCTGATATGGTCAGAAACATCCGGAGCCATGCAACAATTCCACCAAAAGCGTAAACTGTCAGGACAATCACATGTCATCATCCAAAGATTGTCATGTCTGGAAAAAGAAAACAACTATATAGAAAATAAAACGCGGAAATCAAATATGTTTCAAAGAGGCCATGGAAAGCATAACATTAATGCCTGGTATGAGGACATCGACGCTATCATATGGTAGAATCATATCATATGCTAGAAAACTATCACAAAATTACCAACACCGTTAGTCGAATGCTAATCACGTCCCTCATGGCTCAAGGGAACAATTCCATCTTTATTGAAAGCCTTTTCAATCGAACACACAGAACAACAGTCCACCCAAACAATTTCATCTGGTCAAACAACAGAGAAAATAACGCAAAACGGACAGCAACGAGAACAGGCAACAGATGTACCTCGAAATTTGTACGCAACAAGGAATGAAAAAAACCATAAAACCGAAAACAATAATAACCCAAACAACCCAAAACCAGAACCAAAGACAGATCACAACGAAATCCGAAGTCAGAGTCAGAGACTACAACGAGAACAAGATACCAAGGAAAAAGAAAAGGAAAACAGAAACTAGAATCAGACAGCATACCTAAACGCTTTCAAAATGTCACGAGCAACACATTTGAAGGAATCGAAGACATGCCAGTCAATGAATGAAACGATGACACGTTTTCCCTACGTAAAATTCGCCAAGAAAAAAAAATTAGGGGCAATTTCCCCCATACTTCTAAAATCCAAATCACCAACCAAACATGGCCCACAACACTAACAATATAATCCAATGGAATTAAGATTTAGAGAAAATTTTGATCAACTGGGCCTTCCATGCCAGTAATATAACCCTGCTGGGTTTTTTGTCTTCGGGAAACTCTTTTTCAGATACCTAATGCTCCAGGTCATTCGGCCTTTAAACATTGTAATTCGAATAATGCCCGGTCTGAAGAAAATGATCTTCACGTTCGTGGGACATGTGTCTGTCTTAGTCAGATATGACATTATTCACATCCCGTTTCCTCACAAACAAATCTACAAGTTGCAGCGGTACGTCCAACTTTAGACAAGACAGTTACAATATGTTCTATGTATATTTCGCTAAGTAATGCCCTTCACCTGAACAACCATGAGCAATTGGTGTACCAACTTCCAACTCCATTCATATTGTTGGAAGAGTTTTATTCACATGGCTCGCCTTGAGGGTTACTCCAGCAGCAAAGACCTTAAAGGCAAAACAGTAGAAGAGAGCTTATTTCAAAACATATAACCTGTGCTTGCTCAATAGTTCAGACACTTATTTGGAAACCACTTCTGGTTCTTACACATCAATTGATCTTACAGTTGCGTGCCCTTCAGTCTTCCTTGATTTTATTTTAAAGGTTGAAGATGACTTGCACGGGAGTGACACTTTCCGGTTGTGTTGGAAAGTATGGTTGCAGACGATGATGAGAGAGTGTCCCAACTTTAAACGGACCAACTGGATTACGTACTCGCCGCTTTGTTCTGAACAAACTCACAGATGAGAATTTTGTGAACAATCCTAATCAAGTGGAACAGTTTGTTAAAGAGTTGATTGACATTGCTAGCAAAACCACGGCTAAGCCAAAACATTTCACCAAACCATGGTCTGATAAAGATTCAAAGCAGGCTTAACCCTTTACCCAACGAATCGGCCGCAAATTCAGAAGTTGAAAAAATATTATTTTTCAAACAATTTCAACAAAACCATATCATGTGACCCCTTGTTGGAACGAGTTCGTTCCAACACAAGGGGTCACATGATATGGTTTTGTTGAAAGTTTTTGAAAAATTTGAAAAAATTATATTTAAACTAATGAATTTTGATATCGTCTACATTGGGTAAAGGTTTAAAAGGAACGCGAAGGAAGCTGAAAGGGAATTTATGACAATAGATAATTCAGATAAACAATGTAATAAAAACATCGAGCAAAGATAGATGATAAAAAACAAATAAAAACAAAAAAAGGAAAACTTCTTTGGGAAACTTATGTTTCTAAGCATAATCAACACACACCCATCAATAAAATCTGGAAAATGGTTAAAAAAATTAAAGGTAAAGAAAAACGAAACCAAATGTACAACACTTGAAAGATAGCAACACATTGATTACTTCGAGAAATGAAATATCAAACAAATTGGTATCAACATTTTCTAAACATTCGTCGTCTAAAAATGTAATCCAGAACAGGGTGGAGGACCGTAATGTTTTTTGGAGACCTTGGGTTGGGGTGGATGGGTACTTGAGACGCGAAAGCACATTTTTTTCTGGACTGTGCAATTTGTTTTAGTAAGCCTTTTTTAGAATCTATTGATCATATTTGTTGCATTGTTATGATTTCCTGTGAAGCGAAAAGCAATAATGCATCCACTATCAAGACAGTTTAGCCCCTATGTGTTAAATGCTGAAAAAAACTACTTTCAATGAGTTATCTCACGAGGGTGGGTACCAATATCGGAGAAGAATTCTTTTACATGCATTTTTAATTTTCTTTTTCATGGTTTGGGTCCGATTTTGCAGGATATTGGGGATGTTGCAAACATTTACATTGCTTTTGTCCAAGGGAACATTCTTAATTGTTTAAATGGTCCAGATTAACTTGAAAAATGTCAGATTCAAGAATTAGGATCAAACAATTAATACTGTTTTATCATTTTAGCATAAGGCCCAGGGCAATGGCTTGTAAACATACAGATTCGAATCAATAACGTTTTATAGTATTTAGTGTAAACAAAAACAGGCCAAACCCTGTAATAAAATTATTAAAAATGAACAAAAAGACAATATAACAAGACCCACGAAGGGTAGTCTCTGATCCACCCTATATGAGCAAGAGGATATTTATAATCGCCGGTTCATATGAGATGATTCAAGCTGTTCTCCACTGCATCTTCTCTCTGACTATCACAATCAAATGTGAACTTTAATAGTTAACACAAACGCAATCTACAGCACACCTAGCATAAATGCTTGTCTTATATAAATATATATTATACCTCACGTGACTTCCTTGCATTCGGATTGGCTGAATACCTCATTTCGTGTTGTTGACCAGCACTAACTTGAAAAATGTCAGATTCAGTATTAGGATCAAACAATTAAGACTGTTTTGTCATTTTAGCATAAGGCCCAGGGCAAAGGCTTGTAAACATATATATTCGAATCAATAACGTTTTATAGTATTTAGTGAAAACAGAAACAGGCAAAATCCTATAATAAAATTATTAAAAATAAGTAAGGCTTAAAAGGAACGCAAAGAAAGCTGAAAGGGAATTTATGACAATAGATAATTCAGATAAACAATGTAATAAAAACATCGAGCAAAGATAGACGATAAAAACAAATTAAAACAAAAAAAGAAAACTTCTTGGGAAACTTATGTTTCTAAGCATAACCAACACACACCCATTAATAAAATCTGGAAAATGGTTAAAAAAATTAAAGGTAAAGAAACAAAACTAAATGTACAACACCTGCAAGATAGCAACACATTGATTACTTCGAGAAATGAAATATCAGACAAATTGGCATCAACATTTTCTAACCATTCGTCGTCTAAACATTTAATCCAGAACAGGGTGGGGATCGTAAAATTTTGGGAGACCTTAAGTAGGGGGTGGGTGGGTATTTGAGACGCTAAAGCTCATTTTTCTGAAACTGTGCAATTTTTTTAGTAAGACTTTTTTCAAATCTATTGATCATATTTGTTGCTTTTTATGATTTTCTGTGATACGAAAAGCAACAATGCATTCACTATCAAGACAATTTTGTGTTTTTTTTATTTAATCTTATTTGTTTTACAAGGATTGGCGAACAAGTTATGCAACTTATATTAACGCTTCTCCTTGGCCCAATGGCGTAGGTGTGTGGGGTGACCTTCATAGCGGCAACTTCGTGGCCTAGCTCTTCTCGAAAACTACGAAGGGATCTTTAGCCTGCACAGAGTGTGTCTCTCTCCGCACAGAGGACAGCCAGTTTACGTCCCCACCGATAGGACGATACGCTCTGACAGCATCAACCTCGAGAACTTTCCCCGACCGGGAATCGATCCCGGGACCTCTGACATGAGAGACCAGTGCACTTATCCACTCGGCCACCACTCTCTTATGTGTTAAATCTCATGAGGGTGGGTACCAATATCGGAGAAGAATTCTTTTACATGGATTTGTAATTTTCTTTTTCATGGTTTGGGTCCGATTTTGCAGCATATTGGGGATGTGGCGAAAAGTTACATTGGTTTTGTCCAAGTGAACATTCGTAATTGTTTAAATGGTCCAGATTAACTTGAAAAATGTCAGATTCAAGTATTAGGACCAAACAATTAATACTGTTTTATCATTTTAAAATAAGGCCCAGGGCAAAGGCTTGCAAACATATAGATTCGAATCAATAACGTTTTACAGTATTTAGTGAAAACAAAAACAGGCCAAATCCTATAATAAAATTATTAAAAATAAATACAAACACAATATAACGAGATCCACGAAGGGTAGTCTCTGATCCACCCTATATGAACAAGAGAATATTTATAATCGCCGGCTCATATGGAATGATTCAAACCGTTTTCCACTGCATCTCCTCTCTGGCTATCACAATCAAATGTGAACTTTAATAGTTAACACAAAGGCAATCTACAGTATCCCTAGCATAAATACTTGTCTTATATAAATATATATTATACCTCACGTGACTTCCTTGCATTCTGATTGGCCGAAAGGTGATACCCTGTTTCGTGTAGTTCTCCAGCACAGAACTGAAGGGTCACTACATGCGGGCACTATATGTTTTCCATTTTTAGCACGGGCACTATATGCATTTTCTGGTTATAAAAACGTACAAAGCAACGATTTATCCAAAATGGTGGCAGAAAATCCCGGCCACCAATTAGACAATTCGATTTACATAAAAATTATACACTTCGTTTTTTTAGTGTCGCAAGAATAGCCTCAAAGTTTTCCGAGGTGATACGTTCCGATAAATAGAGATTATTATCATAATGTGGATGTACAAAATATGTATCAGAGTCGAGCTCCGGGATCTAAGGGCAGATCACGACGAGTCGAAGACAAGTCGTGATCTACCCTTAGAACCCGGAGTGAGACATTGGCAGAGGCGAGGAATAGTATCATTGTGTCGAACAATTATCAATATCCATACATTATTCTCATTTCCCCTTTATTGTTTAAAATAAAAACATCATTACATGTTTACAATTTGGATTGGAGATTATTTGGTTAATTTGCATTTTCGTGTTGCTCGATAAAATATAAGGACCAGTGCATGGCTTGTCGTTGACTACGCCCATATAGTGCCCATTGAGGTGGCGTAGTTCCCCCCGCTTCGCGTCGGGAACTACACCACCTCACTGGGCACTATATGGGCGTAGTCAACTCCAAGCCATGCACTATTCCTTAAATAAATGATGGATCATAACCTGTTCTGATTGATAATTATCAATCATGACATGGTGGGAAATGAACAAAGTTAACAGCCATACAGTTCAGAAACTGTCATAATTCATCACTACTTGGCTTGGAAATTAAAATAAATTGGGCCACCAGGAGGCCAACATCAAGCTGAAAATAGTTTTGTTTTTCCCACATATTCCAATGCACACCTATACACCCTCTGTTTGGAGTTTACAAACATAACAACAACAATTTATGCCACTCGGCAAAACATGCTGCCCTTTGTATTGAGTCAATTTAATCTGGTCTTAAATAATCTATTTATTTATTGGAGGTTAAGGACACTTTCCACAGCCAGGGTCACCTCGTGTCGGACAGTGTTATGGGAACCCGGAGAGGACCCCCTAGAAGCGGCGAGGAACTGTCAGAGTCCCCAACGTTGAAACTTCACACAAGCAGGGTTAGCATTGGTTGAAGACAGGTATACCATCGACATGCATTACGCCTTAGTAAACTGTGTCACCATGTCCCCACGTGGGCAATCGGGATTAAATGTTTTGCCCAAGGACACGATGCAATTAACTCTGGCGGGGATCGAACCGTGAACATTTGGGTTTGAAGTTTAATGCCGCAACCAATGAGCCACCACGCTCGTGTCTTGAAGACGAGGTATCATCAAAGGGTGTTAGCAGGACTCACAGACCAGTTGTTTTTAAGACGTCGGCCACTGTATCAGATCAATAAATCCGGCAAATCAATTGTTTTTTGGGGTGGGTGTCTAAAATTCGATAGGAAAATTGCAAAAAGGGGGTGGGTGGTAAAACTGGCAATGCAAAAAAAACCCAAAAAACATTCAACCTAACGTCTCGCAAAAATTTCGGCCTCCCCTGTCTTGAATTCGTGAAAGTTAAAAAACGGCAGGAAAAACAAAAGATCAAATTTATCTCTGATAATTTAGAAGATTACAATGAACCTTTCTCTAAGGAAGTGTTAAATAACTCTTTGCATAAAGCAAACGGTACTGCTAATGAATCGGATGAAATACACTATCAACTTTCAAAACATTTGCCCCGAACTTCACACGAACGTTTATTGTTTATCTTCAATGACAGTTCCACCTTCCTGACGAAAAGCAACAATAATATCTATTCCAAAACCCGATAAAGACAAATGTAACCCACGTAATTACAGACCTATTGCCTTAGCAAGTTATCTGTCGTCGCCTGAGTGGTAGAATGTCCTACGTCCCCAATGGGACATAGGACATTCTAGCATTCAGTCGATGCTGTACAAAACCATGGAAAGGATGATCAGTGATCGACTTGTCTGGTTTCTGGAATCTGCTTGAGATGTTAACTGTGGTTTCAGAAGCCAGAGAAGTACCGTGGATCATTTGGTTAGACTTGATAAAAAATACCACCTTTGCAGGAAAAGAACACGTGGTCGCCACCTTCTGTGATCTGGAGAAGGCATGTGATACAACTTGGAAGTATGGGATTTTTTTAACATGGGTAGAGAGGACAATTTTCAATCGTCAATTTCAAGTTCTCGTTGGAACAACATTATCTGATCCACACGAGAAAGAATTGGGAGTTTTCTGCAGGATAGTATCCTTTCGGTTACCCAATTTTCTGTGAAAATCAATGGGATCATTGACGCAATTGAGAATACTGTAGATTCTTCATTGTATGTCGATGACTTTTTGATTTGATACTGCAGTAAAAACATGAATGTCATTGAGTGCAATCTTCAGGTGTCTTTAAACTGAATTCCGAAATGGGTCACAGAAAACGGTTTTAGGTTTTCGAAACGAATTGTATACTTTTTTGCAAGATTCGGAAGCATCATCTTGATTCGGAATTGAAAATAAATGGCAGTGCCATTAAAGTTGTTAAGGAAGTGAAATTCTTGGATTTATTGTTTGACAATCAACTGAATTTCACTTCTCGCATGAAACAACAAAGAATGAGATGTAGGTAGTTTGTAGCACTGACTGGGATGCTGACCAAAAACATTATTCCAACTGTACAGATCAATTGTCAGATCAATGTTAACCCTTTACCCAACGTAATGACCAAAACCGGCCAGCGCTATTCTCAAAAATCGCCTATTAATTTTAATTATTTTTTCATTTTTTGTCTCAAAAACATAGGTTATGATCCCTCATTGGAACGAGCTCGTCGAGCTCGTTCCAATGAGGGGTCATAACCTATGTTTTTGAGACAAAAAATGAAAAAAATAGTTATTCAAGAATTTTTTTTGCAAGTGTCGTCTGTCTTTCATGTTAGGTAAAGGGTTAAATTACGGCTGTGTGGTTCACTGTTCTGCGAGATATTTGTACCTCAAACCACTTGATGTAATTCATAATTGTGCTATTAGAATTAGCCTGGGTGCTTTTAGAACATCACCACCCAATGCCCGTTAAGGCAGAGGAGCCTTCTCTTGAGAAGCTATCACTCCAATATGTTTCTAAACTGGTGCTAATCCACCCAACCCAACTTATAATTACGTCTCAAACCCTAAGAATGTTGACTTTTTAAAGCGACACCAGAAACATATTCCTCCACTGAGAGTTAGAATTACACGCCATATGGAGTCTGCCACACTTGAGTCTGATTCGATAAAAGACAACAGTGAACCACATTTTCCTCCTTGGCATCTAAAAAAACCGTCATTTTGGACGTTGCCTCCTCAAAACAATCGGAGGCAAATTAACTGCCATTCAAACAAAAATATGTCTAAGTAAAGTCAATGTATACATAAACGGTTCTATACAGAAGGATCTAAAAATGGTGACATCAGCTGTTTTTGTTGGTGATCACGTCACCTCAGTCAAAAAAGCACATAAAGTTGTATTTTCACGGTTGAGGACAAAGCGTTACAACTTGCGCTTGAGTATATCGAGAATGTACAGGAAAAGAAGTCGATCATTTTTTCCGACTCTCTCTCCTCTTTACTGGCTTTACTCAACTCCAAGACGAAGAACCCTCTCATTTTGGAATTTCGTGAGAAGTTGAATATTCTCATGTCTGACCAATATGATATCGTGTTTTGCTGGTAACCTGGACATACCAAATAAAAGTTGTATTTTCATGCCTGAGGTCAAAGCTTTACGACTTACCTGCGCTTAAGTACATCGAGAATGTACAGAAACGGAAGTCGATAATTTTGTTCGACTCTCTCTCTCTCTCCTCTTTACTGGCTTTACTCAACTCCAAGATGAAGAACCCTCTCATTTTGTAACTCCATGAGAATACTGACCAGTATTAAATCGTGTTTTGTTGGTTACCTGGACATGTAGGTATGTTTGGTAACACAAAGGCAGATAGTGCAGCAAAACAGGCCTTAAACAAGTCTCTCACTGATTTTAAAATTCCGTTGCGTGATTTTAAACAATATATCAATATGTACATCAAATCTGTGTGGCAGGCGGAATGGGATGGTGCTACAAATAACACGCTCCGTCGCTTCCGAACCACCATTACGGATAAGTATCCGTCTAGTAACCTTTGTAGAAAAGATCACTTCATTCTGACACGACGTTATATTTGTCATACAAGACTTACACAGGGGGCGCGGTGGCTCAGTTGGTAGAGGTGCAGGCTGCAAGCCGAGAGGTCCTCGGTTCGAATCCCACCTGCGGCAACCGCGTTGTGTCCTTGGGCAAGGCACTTCACCCCCCTTTGCACACGGGGGGGGGGGGGGGGGGGGGGGGGGGGCACGGTGACGCTGTGTAGTAAGGCGTACTGCACGTCGATGGTGCACCTGTCTTCAACCATAGCTAACCCTGCTTGTGTGGAGTTGGTATGTTGGGGAGCTGACAGTTGCTCGCCGTTGCTCGGTGGTACTCTCCGGGTACTCCGGCTTCCTCCACCCGTAAAACTGTCACGGTCATGGTTAGCCATTGTGCAGAAATATGTGACCTTAAACAACAATAAATAAATAAATAAATAACAAGACTTACACATTCATTTTTGTGAGAGGGTATATTGCGACTGGAATGTGTTCCCTGTCAACGCCCGTTGACGATCGGACACTATTAGATTCTACAGATTTTAATGACATCAGGAGGCAATTCTATAGTGTACCATCTCTGAGAGAACTAGTTTACACAATCATTTATGACCACGGGGAACTGGTCACGGATAAATTCTGAACTGGGGAATTCGCTTTGTGAAATACTGAGACTAAATGCCTTTACACTTGAACAAGTTTAATAATATATAGTACAAACATTGACAAGGGTTGGTGGCCAAACCTTCGTCAAAAGTTTCCTAACCGGCTATCCGTGTCCCTCTACACAAGAATACAACAAACTTATATAGGTACAGTAACTTATCAACATTAAACAATTATAGAAAGTTGTTATGACAAAACCTGAAAAAACTTGCATTAATCAACTGGTCATTGTTAATAATTTTTCTCATAGACTGTCCAATAGAAAATACCTTTATCGGGATTAAAACTCTGTTCATAATCTAATTCTATTGACAATTAAGACCAATTTTTTAGCTTGGCTATATTACCTCTCGCCTTCCGAAGAATGATGCCATCATTCTGGCATTGAAATCAGTACACATTTATTTCAATAAGGATTAACTTTTTAGCACTATAATATGTACACTCTAACACATGCAATGTGCAAAAACAAACAAACAAACAGTAAATTTATACACAACAATTTGTTGAGAACAAATCGTTTTATTTACAGAACCAACTTGACCAGTGCGGATCTAACCGGTCCCTTAATGCGGATGGCACTTCTTCGATTGGTATTTCCTCAACATCACCATCGCGGTACTCAACACAGAACATTTTCAAACCCTGATGTGATATATATCCAGATAAAATGTCAACCAATTCATTGGAATTTCGGAATCGTTTGGTACATGAGTTCAGCATGTCGTCACGAGAATTAATGTTCTGACGTTTTGGCACATCTGTGTGAACCAGACTGCTATTATGAGTTTTCAGTTCCTTCGACGAATTTAATTTCAAGCTCATGCATGATTCGTAGAAATTTGTTATGACAAAACCTGTATAAACTTGCATTAATCAACTGGTCATTGTTAATAATTTTTCTCATAGACTGTCCAATAGAAAATACCTTTATCGGGATTAAAACTCTGTTCATAATCTAATTCTATTGACAATTAAGACCAATTTTTTAGCTTGGCTATACATTTCTCAACAGATTCTCTCGTTCCTCATAGAAATTAACCTATTTAATAAGTTTTAGTTGTTTTTAATCTTTTCTCAACATCTCATTTTTCGAAAAGCTTTCCTGCCATCGGGATGTTTTACGCAGTATTCATTCACCTTTCGGTATCATTCTTCACTACTATTCTTTCTATCTATTTATTCAGTGTTACGATCATGTACATTTGACATGTTTTTCTCGTACATTTTGCTTTATAAAAGAATCCTCTGCATCACGTTTTATCGCCACGATATAGCTTTGGTTGCTGATATGGCGCTTAGCATCTGCAAATAAATAAATCACACACACCGGGATACCCCTGCGACTTGAAAATTCATAATTTGGAGCAGAGACAAGACACCTCATATTCCAGGAAACACCCTGCACGATTTTGTTAATTCCACAACCTCTTGACACCAGGAAAAAAGTCTAAGCTTACAGTACGTGGAGAGTGCATTATCACTAAATCACCCGCAGAGTGAAGAATCCACCCAAGCAATAATTGTAAATTTGTTGCAAAGCATAACCAGCACAAGCAAAGTTTCAGCCGATGGACCTCCGGGCTAAACCCGGAGGTCCATTGGCTGAAACATTGCTTGTGTTTTTTGTCGATATGTACAAAATTTGAAAGTTATAGCATGGGTGATAACTCCACTCCGCGAGTGATTTAGTTACAATCCACTCTCCACATACTGTACATATTGCTTTATGAAGGCCAGTTGCGAACATGAGGAAAACGTCGCATACAGGCCCACTGACAAGGGTGGTAATCGAGCATTGCACGGGTTCTGGATCATAGGGCTTGAAATGTAAAGGAACATGCACAAATAAATAGTTTTTGTTACACCATATATTTCCTATATCACGGCCCAAACCCAACGTACAAGGCCCTTGTTAGACCGCCCCTTCCAACGTCACTCCGTTTTGTTCATTGGAAAGTTTCCTCAGGTGTAATCATTTAGAGATAAGAAAACAAAAAGGGAAAATCACAGTACATTTCACCACAAATACACAGAACGACACGCGTGTTTGAATGGATTAATCGATATGACATGTGTGCCAGCGCGAAATGATAGAACGAGAGGCTTTAGTCCTCGAGTTTTATCCTTTCGAGATGGCCAAAATGTCACAACGATTAACCCATTCACACACGCGTGCCGTTCTGTGTTTATTACACGCATTCGCGTCTATAAAAATACTTATTAAAAAAACAATCGGCAATTCATATGACAACTATCAACCAAAATAACACATTGTATCGCAAACTGAATTTGCGAGGGGAACCCGTGTTACTATTACGTCCGTTGAGTTTCAATATATTCTATGTGCCTACTGGCACATATAATACATTGGAACTCAAGGTACAATTTTCAGCTGTCATGAGGGATTCAAATTGCAATTGCGTTGCACGATTTGACGAAAATGCCAATGAAATTTCGCTTCTATTTAAAAACCGTCCGTCAACGATTTCCGTTCTTCACATACGTGTGGAACAGATTTTCATTTTCCGCATGGTTTAGTGTTGCTGTAGATGGGGATTACATAGAACAGGTGTGTAATAAACTTTAATCATTTATACCCAATTTCACTACAAAGTGTGTGATACATCCTCTCCTCTACCTTCTTTTCCACTATATATAGTAAGACCGATGTTTGCCCATTGGTTCTCGAAGTGTATTTAAGATATTTAAAGAAACGTCGAGAAGACGTTGAACCAGCAAACAGTGTCAGAATGCCCAGAAACGTACAGAGTTTTTTTTGTCAAATGAACTTAAAACATTATGGCTTTTCAATGGCATCCCACATAGCATTAATCATTTTCGCCATGAAAGATAACGAGCTCCATCGCTTTCGACCAAATATTACTGATAATTATGTACCAAGTAACCTTTGGAGAAATATCATGCAATTTTGAAACGATGTCACATTGGTCATACAAGACTTAGAGGGCGCGGTGGCTGAGTAGGTAGAGGGGCAGGTTGCAAGCCGAGAGGTCCTCGGTTCGAATCCCACCTGCGGCATCCGCGTTTTGTCCTTGGGCAAGACACTTAACCCCCATTGCCTACGTGGGGGCACGGTGGCGTCGTGTACTAAGGCGTACTGCACGTCGATGGTGCGCGTGTCTTCAACCAATGCTAACCCTGCTTGTGTGGAGTTAGTATGTTGGGGGAGCTGACAGTTGCTCGCCGTTGCTCGGTGGTTCTCTCCGGGTACTCCGGCTTCCTCCACCCGTAAAACTGTCGTGGTCATGATTAGCCATTGTGCATACATATGTGACCTTAAACACCAATAAATAAATAAATAAATAAATAAATAAATAATACAAGACTTGCACATTCTTTGTTATTAGAGGTTAATATGCGACAAGAATATGTTCTCTATCAATGCCCTTTGATAGTTAAACATCTTATTATATAGAGAGTAATCGCTTGACTGCACTAGTTACGTTAAATAATTCATGAAAGGTGAGGGACGTTGTACAAACACGAGTGCGCGAATGCGCACAAGTGTTTTACAATATAGTCCCTCGCCTCGAATGAATTATTTCACGTAACCAGTCCAGTCAAGCGATTACTCTGTTTATTACTTTTTATTATTAACGATAATTATATTATTTAACCCTTTACCTAAAGTAACAGCCAGCGCTATTCTCAAAAATCCTCAATTAATTTTCATTATTTTTTCATTTTTTGTCTCTAAAGCATAGGTTATGACCCCTCATTGGAACGAGCTCGTCGAGCTCGTTCCAGTGAGGGGTCATAACCTATGTTTTTGAAACAAAAAATGAAATAATAGCTATTCAAGAATTTTTTTTGCGAGTGTCGTCTGCTTTTCATATTAGGTAAAAAAGCAAAAAGCAATGAAGTCCCCATTACACCCACGACAAAGCGTCTTCGTTTGCGCGCACGGATACGTGACACAATTGTTGATTGCATAATTCACTTGTGAAGTTATCGTTTATAATCAAACCCGGAAATCCTAGTAAATCACACTTTGGAATGTAATAAACCATCTTTAAGAAAAATCTTTTACAGGCCAAATTCTCATCAGATTATCTTATTCCTCAAGGGAATCAATCTTTTTAATAAGTTTTAATTGTTTTTATTATTTTAACTAATTTTCATCTTCAAACGATTTCTGATCAACACGTTGATTTACATAGTATTCCCTTACAGATTTGTATCATTACCGACTCCCCACTACTGTCCTCGCAACTTCTTTCATTATCATTATAATGTAAACTTTTCCTGATTTTAATCAAATATTTTACTTCATAACAGATAATGATAAGTTTACACTACATAACGTTTTTATCGCCACGATGTAGCCTTTGATGTTGATGTAGCGTTGAATACAAATAAATAAATAAATGTATTATCGTCATAATTTTAAGGTCCCAGTCATGCATATAATTAATTAACAACAATATTGCGCTACGGTAGTGTATTAAAAGTACATCTTACTTGTCCAGAAATGGACTTTTTGCATGCAATAAACAATAAGGAGATGACTATACTGGGTAATGGTTAAATGAAAACCCAGAACAAAGGCAATGAAATATTCAACTATCATACCAAGTGTTCACATACTAAGTTTGGTGCCTCTACAACGAATGGAAACGGATGAGCATGCGAAGAGATGTATAGACATTTCTTTTGTCTTCATGCTATCTTTAAACTGGTTTATGACCAAATGTTTTCGCTTTTCTCTTGGTTTAATACAATATTTGGCATCCATTTCAAAACTGGAGTAGCAGACTAGTTCAATCTTTATGGTTATTTAATACCAATGTTTGCATTTTTTTGGCCAGCAAGTATTATTGTTGTCACAGTTTTTCCTTTTCCATTGGCCATGGAGAATGTCCAGTTATACGAAAGATCATTCTACTTTTTGTAAAATTTGTAAAATGAAAGGTATTTTATCATATGACTCGTCCGTTTTGTTCACATTAAAACATTTGATATTTTGCTTTCATATTAATCAGTGATAAATAAAGCCTTTTGTCGATTTCATTGGCCAATTTCAAAACTAGACAATTTGATTGGCTGAACAAAATACAACTGGACCGTATTTTCATAAATTGCATAACTGGGGTTGAAAGATTTCATTGGTCAATTTCAAATATGGACTGTTTGATTGGCTAAACAAAATACAACTGGGTGACATTTGCATAATTTGAGTAGGGAAAATTTACATTATCTGTCCTATTTAGGTTGGGTTTTATTGCATTAACCCTTTACCTAACATAACGACCAAAAAGGGCCAGCTCTATATACGAAAAATGTTCATCTTTTGCTTCCAAAACATAGGTTATGACCACTCATTGGAACGAGCACATCGCATTTTGGAAGCAAAAAATGAAAATTTTTAGTTATATGATGATGTTTTTTCCAAGTGCCGTCTGCAACTCAAGTTAGGTGATGGGTTAAAAAGTCATACTAAGTGGCTAATTTGTGCGTGTGTGTGTCATATGATAAATAGAATATGAAATCAGTGTTTTTCTCATATAATATTTATGAAACTCGTCCGAATTTTCCGTTTGGGATAAACAATTATTATGTAGATTATTATTGAGACATAGAAGAGCAGAGTTGATTTAGATGTCCGGGCACAATCAATGAAAAACAGGACATCAGGATCAATGAAAAACAGGACAGCAGGGCTCAAAATAAGCGGTGTCGCGTCGCTTTTTGCTATGCAAAACTTGCAAAAAGCTACACAATGTTCAATTATGTATAGCATTTTGCGGTACAAGATAATCAATTGCAGCCTATTAGGCTGCAGTTGATTATCTTGTATCGCAAAATGTAAATGAAAATTTGCAAACAAATTTGAAAACTAGTTTACTGATGCTTTACTTCTGATTGTGAAACATTCCAGGCATAACTCAGATTTACTCTCCATCAAGCATCTTTAGCAACTTCATATGTAAGATGAATTCTATTGGTTTAAGTTCTTCCTGTTTTCACAACATTTTGCATAAAATGTCCATTAAAAATAACTTCAAGCCCATCAAATTAAAAATCCCAACTTCCATTTTGAGAACTCTGTTAAACAACCACGACGTCATTTGAAAATATCCAAGTCCATGCAACCCTTAAAGGCAGTTCAGTTAAAAAAACATAGTAAATGTTTCATGTGTTGCAGATCATTTGGAAATGCCCAGAAATGGATGGAAACTATTCTATCTACTTAGAAGAATTCAATACAAAAGAGCATTACATAACTCCGGTATACAAAAATAGCTATGCAATTTTTACAAAATGCTATTCATTTTTTGGAAATGTGTAGCATTTTGCTACGCATAGGAAAAATGTTATTTTGAGCACTGCAGGACAGCACACAACCCAAACAATGAAGTGGGGCTGCTCAAAGATGTCTAGTTGAACCTTCAAGAACTTTGCAAAACACATGTTGACTCTTCAACAAAGCTGGTTTCTGCATTGCCCATCGATTATCTGAGTATGAAGCGTTGTCCTCCTAGCATAAAAACCGGACACCCGGGTGATACGCCACAAAAAGTCACAATGACATGTACCAAGGACAACGGGGAGTCTAACCTCCTTATACTCGGGATGCTATTAGAGTGGCTGATTTAGGCGGTGAAAGGGAAACACGCTATTTCATTTTTAAGACCAGCAGATGTTGTCCAAGGAAGGAAATCGGCAAGGTTTCCTCTCTGTTCAACACACTACATATAAACACGGTGCAGTGTTTTCCAACAAGGCCTTCTTTTAAATGCTAGCCCTGCCCCGACTTAAAAATGGCTTTGCCTGGATAATACAACAACCAAGCTGTACATTACCGTCTGACAATTCACCCATAAAGATGAGATTCTGTCCAATAGTCTTGGTGCGTTGGAAGCAGCTATAGAACAGCCTACTTTCATCATGCGTCCAGCCACGCTTCCTAAAATGAGCGCCATTTAAGAATGCACAAAATGTGTTACAGGGGCTTTGGTAAAGAAGAGTCTCAACATTGTGATCGAACCTTGCGAACTGAATGGTAAATTTAAACGAATGGATGAAAAACGGGGTGGTGGTGTCCGTTATCTGATATAATCCTATTATTATTATTAGCACAATAGATCAGATGAAATATATTTTAGATCAAACCTCTTGTCTGAGGGTGGATCATAACGGAAAACAAGTGTTAAATGATTGTTGTAAAGATATTATTAAAATATTGACAATTCTACGAAACTTCTCTGTAAAACGCATTGATTGGAATAACTTTAATGGTTCAATATCAAAGATTTATCTTGCGGAAGTGCATTGTGCCATACAAAACCGATCGAAAGATTCACATCAAACCTTTTTCAATACTGATTTAACTTATTTAAATCGTAAGCTATAAGTTAAATGAGTTCCATTTTAAACGTTGAACACACTAAAGCAGCGATATCAGCCTTGAATTCAGTTATTTTGTACATATTGATTTGTGGCAACATCAGTATTTGATGTTTCTGTTCTCCTGAAAGATGTATAACCTCATGAGAACAGGTAACTAACTGTCTCTATTACATTGTTTAGCCCCTTAACTAACACGAAGCGCAGCATCTACAAAATACATTTTTTAAATGAGTAATTACAGTACGTGGAGAGTGTATTATCGCTAAATCACCCACAGAGTGGAGATTCCACCCGCGGAATAATTGTAAATTTGTTGCAAAGAATAACCAGCACCAGCAAAGTTTCAGCCAATGGACCTCCGGGATAAACCCGGAGGTCCATTGGCTGAAACATTGCTTGTGTCTTTTGTCGATATGTACAAAATTTGAAAGTTACAGCTTGGGTGATACTTCCACTCCGCGTGTGCTTTAGTTACAATCCATTATCCACATACTGTATTTTAATTTTTTTGTCCCAAAAGCTTGGCTTATCACCCTTAATTGGAACGAGATCGTATATAACTGGTTATGGTATTTTTCAGATCAGTTGTCTGGCATATCAGGTGGTTGGAAAAGCGAACCGTGGGTTCGCTTTCCTAGCCAACTGAAATATTCAAATGCAGTGAATCTAAACATGGGCGATAGACTATTCAAGGACTAGACTGGTTCCAGCCTCCAGGCCATAACAGCGTCGAATTCCTTAGAGAATTAGACAGGTGGCTTGATAACTTGTATTTAAAACAGTATCTTTAAACCCAATGACACTTTTCCATAGTCGGCATTTACAGATACCACGATACATTTAATTACTTACCATTCCAACATTGAAGACTTTATTCCTTTCGAGAGAAACGCTGTTGATCTGTGTTATTTAAACAAAACGATCGACGCACTCGACAACCGACTTTTGTCGTGAGGTTATTGACGAGAAGAATGTGCGATCTTCCATCGATCTAAAATGACCACTCCATATTTTTTCACAGACAACGGGATCGTTTTAATTCCGATTTAGTATCGAATATGTTTTTCTTTCATTCATGCATTCTGTGCATGCGACGTCATGTTCGAATGAAATTTGTTTGTTCAGCCTCTGCAAATCGTTTGTCACCGTCCGCTTTGGTGAGATCATTGACAAAGCAGTGTGCTATTTTAATGATTATCCATAAACTTAGCACTAAACTCATAGGCCAATTGCAACAGAATCTATCCAGAATTTTCAAAAAAAAACCCCAAAACAAACAACAACAGCTTATCTTTAACCGACAGCGGTTGTAATGAGATTGAAAAGGAGGTTATTTTGTCAGTATTTTGCTTCCAAGATGCGAAAAGGCTTGCCAATTGTGATCCACCGAGAGGGGGAGACTGGTGTTATTCTTCTGTTTTTGAGGCGATTGGGAGAAGTTTTAGAGTTTTTCATCCGAAAATAAGGCTTGCAGTGGCTCTGTCGTTGCAGATAACTGAAAAGGTAGACATATTGCGTCGTCTGAAATGACACTTATATCATCGGTATGATGTGTGTTGCACGGTGTGGAGCACGTGGCGGTTTAGTTAGCCCTTTATCTACATAACGGCCATATCCAGCCAGCGCTATTCCCCAAAACCGTCATTCAAATTTAATTATTTTGTTAAATTCTCTCCAAAATATCGATTATGACTCCTTAATAGAACGAGTCCGCCAAGTTCGTTTCAATGAGTAGCCACAAGCTATGTTTTGGACGCAAAAAGGAAGTTTTCAGTCATTCAAAAAATATTATTTAAAAAAAAAAAATTTTATTCAGATATTTCAAACAGACAAGATTATGTACAATTTTAAATTCAAAACAATTACAAGAAGTAATTTTGGCTCAGCACAGTGGTTTAGTACAGGTGTAAAGGAGAGGTAACCACGACCAGCAAGGATAAATGTTCATAAGGATCATCCCAATATTGACATTTACAATGTTTTGATATTGTTAGGTTCGTTTGTTTGTTTGTTGGATTAAACGGTACTTTTGTGACAAGGCAGTCATTGTCAATGCTTAACATTAACCTAGGCCCCCGGTGGGGACCCCGGAAAGTGAGGCAGTGCTTGTTTGCTGTGGTAAACATGCTCTGGTTTACTGGTAAGATAGGCCCGGTGGCCCGTGTCTGGGGTGGAGGTCCGCTAAAACGGGCAACATGGGTATAAACGATTGGTTAGACTTGACTCTCTATTCATGTTGTGGTCACGATTGGCCATTGTGCATAAGTATGTGACCTTAAACCCCATTACATAAATAAATATTAACCTAGGGGTTAACTGGAAATAATTTTATTTTGATCCGAAAGTGTGTCGATAGAATGCGTAGCCGAGAAATCTTGTGTCTCGCTTGGATGTCATGCCTGAATGCTGCATGAATAATCACGTTGAATTGTATAAGTCGATTTGCACGGACTGAGGTCTTTGTGTGCAGAAGTGTTGTGCAGAGGGTTTGTGGGTTGTTTGAGTCAGTCGGGTTTCTGGATTCGTACAGGTAGGACCAACTTAGATTTATTGTTTATGTAATGGACCCCTGAGCCTGTTGGTAGGATTTTAAGTTGTTCGAGCGAATTAAGATGGATTTCATTGGGAAAGTTATGAGATGACGTGCATGAGAATGGGAAAGCAACAATTTTTCGCCGTTTTCATGGCATGGAGATCCGTAACTCGTTGGAGTCTTACTGATACACAGGAGACTATTTCAAGTAAGAGACTTTAAGAGTTTTTCTTGAATGAATATTCAGCTGGCGAATTTTTAATTCGTGAGCTGGATGTTCATGGAGAGGATACATTTTTACGACCTGAAATATTAGTTCTAAATTGTCCAGTTGTAGTTAATCAGGGAATATGGGGCTGAATTCTTAACTCGTGTTTTCGTTACACGAAAACACACTTGATAATTGTGATTGGAACGCGAGCGGCGTTCGATCGAGTTGGACACAGATATTATAGAATTGATGTGATCATCCCTGGATATGTGATTTTCTTGGAATCATATGTCCTCAGCTGACCAGGCCATTTCTGACAACTGATTGTGGTTTGTGCTTTACGGATAAATAGTTGGCCCAGTTGGATTGCGGCTTTTGCCCTTAATTATTTAAGCCATTGGATGGCCAGTGAAAGTTATTCGTAATTGATGTAGCTGCTTTTGTTACCAATAAACGGAATAGTTATTGGAATTGAGATGCGTTCGGCGTTCGATTCGTCCACGTGCAGCTTTTGTTTGTAGCGAACAGGGAATATTTACTGCATTCTTAACTCGTGTTTTCGTTATACGAAAACATATCTGATGGTATTGAATTGTTTTGTGTAGATTAATGGAACTGCTCTTATTATGAAAACTTTAAATGATAATAAATAAATATATCAATAACGAAACTACGGAAACATATTCTGAATAAATACTTTATAATTATCCTCAAAATATTTCTTTGTTGTGTCTGTCACCCATGCACTTTAGGAAGGAAATTCCCGTACTGTTGACCCATGAGAAGTCGGGTACTCCGCTTCTAAATGTTTGCCTGTTGTCCCCGAGGTCGGGCTGTTGTTGAGAGAAGACTTGTGGAAATCTTATTCAGTTATAAACTTGTTGAAGTGATTCTAGGTCTGCGAATTAAGGTTCGTGGGCGGAGAATTCCTTCACAAGTGTGTGGTTAGTATCCATATTGACCCCTACTTGATTAATTTGGTAAACGACCATTGTGGAAATATAGATTTGGGGAGTTTTTGCCAAGGTTGAGTTGATATTGAGTGGGAATTCTGTTCCCAGAATCCAGTAATTGATAGATTGCCAGCTGACCTTTTATATATTATGATATATAATTTTAATTATCCGTCCATATCCAGCAATTAACCTAGAATCTGGGGGAGTCCCAATCACCCATCTAAATTGCAACCCACTTGAGACCGATCGGGAAGGTTTATTTAGGTCCACGGAAGTGAGTTCGTTACACTTTCAACAGGCAGGGTTACATCGTGTCGGACAGTTTTACAGATGGGGAAGCCGGAGAGAATCACTGAATCACTAGCGAATCCAGAATCCCACAGTGGCAATGCTGTATATTCCTAATCAGATCCTAGTTTGTGGATGTGGTTACACAATCTGGAGCCAATACTATGAAACGTTTACAATTGTATTTTCGATAATTGTATTTTAGTTTAAACAATATTTATTTCCAATTATCAGAGAAAGATATACAACAATGAAGTGTGTGTGGATTCGACAGTAAGCTGTAAGCATATAAAGGTCGTTTCCACTAAAGGTACTCTTACAACTGTGGTGGCACGAGATGTTAATTAAATGACATCTTAACCCGAACATTTACCACATGTTTCCGTCGGTGATTTTGTAGACTGTAGACCACCATTTTGGTTTCTGTGGTAGCGCGTGGTTGCTATGTGACCCAAAGGCTGCAACAAGACAGGGGTATGTTCCGAGGGTATGTTCGATTGAATAAGAGTAATTTCCCGATTGGTAGACTTACCACAAACAACCCGACACGTTTTACTATTTCGGATTCTTCCAGAATCCTCTGCTCTGCTTCTACCTATGTATCCAAGTTATTGTTTTCCTCTCTTATCAGCCATATTCGTTTGTTCTGGAGTATACTCAAGTAGGGTAGAAGAGCCTACAAGTTGGAACAGTTTTGTTAATATATTTAGCTTTCCTGGCCTATTTTGGCTAGTTCTAACCCTATTTCAAGTAATTCGGTTCTCGTTTCGTTTATCCAGATCATCCAATCAATTCACTTTATTGCGGCTAACTAACCAATCAGATTGCTTGATTTTTTCATAATCTTTATGCAGAGTTATCTGCTTTGTGTACAACGAATGCCTATATGATTCTCATCATCTCAGTATCGAATTGCCACGTTCTGTGGAATCCCTTTTGAGAACCCCTCTTTGGAAAAAACCTGGCCTTCGGCACCCTTTTTATCGTCTGAGGCTATGAGAAAATCCTCAATGAGGTCTAATATACTATCCCTCTTAGCCTCATCTCGGTATTTGAGTATCCTTATGGCATAGCGACGTACTATTGAAGGATACCTTTCGAGGATACCTTGTGGAGAATCTCTTTAATGTCGCATGAGGCCATGAGGACCATCAGAATATCCCTTAGTGAGGTCTAATATACTATCCCGCGTAGCCTCATTTCGGTATTTTAGGATACCTATGACCTGGAGGCGTACTATTTGAGGATACCTCTCTAGGATACTTTTTTGAGAATCCCTTTTTGTATGAGGCCATGATAGCTATGAGGATATCCCTCAATGAGGTATAATTTACCATTCCTTTTTGACTCATCTCGGTATCGAATGGCCACGTTCTGTGGATCCCTTTTGTAAATCCCTTTTGGGAAAACGTTTGTGGTAAGAGAAACTCTTTTTTATCGTATGAGGCCATGAGGGCCATGAGAAAACCCCTCAATGAGGTTTAATTTACCATCCCTCTTAGCCTGAACTCAATATTTGAGGATACCTATGATATGGCGACGTACTATTGCAGAATACCTTTTTGGAAAGCTCTTTTTTGTCGTATGAGGCCATGAGGGCTATGAGAAAATCCCCGTGTGGGGTCTAATTTACTATCCCTCTTAGCCTCAATTCATCTCGGTATTTTAGGATACCTATGACATGGGGACGTACTATTGGGGAGTCCTTTCGAGGATACGTTTTGGTGATACCTTTTAGAGGTTACCTGTGGAGGATATTTATCTGAAGATAGTTATGGATACTATGCAGCTTCCAGACCATCCCCACTTCCGTAGCTCCAAGTCCACTACTACCGACTTGTCCATAGTCACCATCATCTGTCCTACCATTAGCTTCTACAGAAACCACACACTACTACAGTTTCCAACCGCTCTTCCAGCCTTGTACCATTACTTATAACTTGTAGCACTACTACAGGCATGCTGGCTATCTCGGTCTCGATTATAAACTATCAAGGTTCAACCAGATTGCTTCATTACCTCCAACATGTACCATTTTGTGTAGAGCTTAACCCTTTACCAAACAAACCGCCCGCATCCGCCCGCGTAATATGCAAATTGGGCAAATCCATATCTTGTGACCCCTCAATGGAACGAGCTCAATGAGCTCGTTCCAATGAGGCGTCACGTGATATGGTTTTGTTGAAATTTTTTGAAAAATTAAAAAAAATTATAATCAAAATAATACACTTTGATATCGTCTGCGTTGGGTAAAGGGTTAAATCCCCTTATAACACGTATACATATAGACAGGATATATAAAGAATTCCGTAAGTAGGATTCCTAGCCGACTCTGTAGAGTTGGATTCCATGCTTTAGCATTTTAACTCTCTCGGGTATTCCCCTCCCCCTGTGAATGAATTAAGTTCAAAGGGTTGTAATATTATATACCGTCATTAAGGTTATAGTTAAAAACTTCATTCTGCTGAACTTCGTTCATTCAGTTCAAAATAGTTCAAAGGGGTTTATAGTTAAGATTAAGTTATATAGAGTTTATTCAGTTCAAAGGGTTTTACACTCAACATTGCGTAAAAATTGGGTTCATTCAAAACTGTGTTCAATTGGTTGTGTTGGATCTTCGTTTCGTTATATTCAATTCGCTTGGCTTCATTGGGGTCCATTCTGTCCAACTAGTTCAATATCCGTTCACTTTGTCGTATGCAATTCACTTTTCTTCCTTGGGATCAGTACTCTTTGTTCACATCGATCTTGGTTGTATTGGATCTTCGTTCACTTTGTTCTGTACATTTGTTGTTTTGTAGTGGTTGGTTGTAGGTTATCATATTTCTTCTGCTTAGATTCTTGCAGTAGTAGTTGAATTCGGTGTTATCAACCCCTTTTCATACCCATGAAACATGTTAAAATGTTAAAACACGGAATCCAACTTTACGGAGTCGGCTAGGAATCCCACTTACGGAATTCCTTATATAGCCTGTCCATATGTATTCGTGTTATACAGGGGATTTGAACTCTGCATAAAATGGTACATGCTGGAGGAAATGAAGCAATCTGATTGAACCTTGATCGAGGTTATAGTCGAGATGGAGATAGCCAGCATACCTGTAGTAGTGCTAGAAGTTAGAAGTAACGGTACAAGGCTGAAAGAGGTTGGACTTTGAAAATATTGATTGGGTTACAACACCACAAATAATGACTATGGACTTTTCTAATTTCTGCCATTGAACTGTCATGGGAGATACTACTAGAGGTCAGAGTGTTAAAACCTTCTCGCACATCTGATTTGATATCAACAAAATGGCGAAAAATCACGAAGAGATTAGTTTCGAGAGCAGGTCGACCTCGTTAGAACCAAATACACCCCCCTAAGAATATACTATTAGTTACACAGTTCTTCCCATACTATTACATGCAAGTAATTTTCATAAATTGTACCGGTTTTGAGATTGATATCAATAAATACGGGTTGAAAATATACTGTTAAAGAAAAGTAGGGGATATTTGATAAAAGTGA